>CM025850.1:31552270-31724905 GCA_003952965.2 Morella rubra | reverse complement strand
AATATACTTGAAAGAAATTATTAATCAGAATCTGATTCTTGCATGTTATCGCCCGATGCCTCATCCTCAGTAGAGTCGCTATCACTTTCGAATGAATCTTCGTCCCCACTTTCTTCGGTATTCTCTTCAATTTCTGCTTCATCCCCTCTGAAACATCGTTACTATCTATACGTCTTTTTTTCCGCCGATCAATTGCCTCAGAAGCTTGGATAACGTTTGGCGTAACGTCATCCCTCCGTAGTGGATTAAGGTTAAACTGTTGGAAGTCTATAAACAAGTCAATGGCATCGTCCTCTTGATACGCTTCATTCGTGATGGCTGCTCCCGATTCAATGTTTACATCAACTTCACCATCCGGATCCAGGCCGGGAATGTCATATGCATTTCTACACGACAACTTCTGCACGACTCGCCATGTAGGTCCATGCAGATTATCAACTAGATAAAACACTTGACTTGCTTGATTAGCCAAAACAAATGGATCTTCTAAGTACCACAGTCGGGAAGTGTTTATGCTCTTAAAGTTCTCGTCGATACGAATTCCACGGTGATCTCCGACGTCCCACCAATCACACTTAAACAAATATACAGTATTTCCCCGCAAGTATTGCATGGCATAAATGTCTACAAGCCTTCCGTAAAATTCTATTGGATTTCCCTCATGTGATCCTGGTACTACAATACCACTGTTCTGAGTTCTCCGACGTTCTTCCCGTTGTACTGTATGATATCTACATCCGTTCATAACACATGCAGAATAACGCATCACTCGTGTATCAGGCCCACGTGCCAATGAATACAATTCATCGATCGATGTACATGGATTTTGAGAACGTAATTTTTGAACCTACAACAATATATTAGAAGGTCATTAAAAACAAATACACGAATTTATGACAATAGAGATATTCCAAAAATACTCGCCACGACGCCCTAATTATGCATACGCCAAAAGTTCGTCCATGTGTTCACTGTAACGATAAGGTTAATCAACGACTATATATTATAGAAAACTATGAAATTTTATTTTACTTACTCTAAGTAGTTGCTGATGCCTTTGCAATTGTTCAGCACAAACCACCGAGCTTTCTTGAACTCTGTTCGGTCTATGTCATGTCCTTTTCCAGCAATCTAATTCTCTAGTGAATCTAATTCTCTGAGTGAACACATCAAATGACCTTTCTGGTACCTCTATCTCGCCTCAGCCTCTATCCTTGAGCCCGAAGTTCATCCATGTTGAACACTCATTCTCAATATACGCTTCTGCAATCGACCCTACGGGACGCGACTTATTTTTCACAGATCGTTTCAAAACACCCATTAACCCTTCAACTGGATACATCCATCTGTATTGTACTGGTCCAGCAAGCATTGCTTCGCGCGGTAAGTGGACCGCCAAATGCATCATTATTGTAAAAAAAGGGTGAAAAAATCATTTCCAACTTGCATAAAATTATCCCGATATCTTCTGACATCCTCTGCAATACAGAAATCTTCAACGTACGAGAACACAACTCTCGAAAAAACAAACATAATTCAGTCACTGCGCCACACACGTCTTCCTTCAACAACCCTCGGATCATCACTGGAAGAACCCTCTGCAAGAACACATGACAATCATGACTTTTCATTCCAGAAACCTTCAACTCATCTAGATTCACACAACGTGAAATCTCAGCTGCATAACCATCGGGGAACCTCACATCTTTTAACCACTCACAGGCCCTCCTTCGCTCTTCCCGAATTAAAGTATACACCGCTTGAGGCATCAATTCAACCCGACCGTCATGCACCAAGTGCAAGTCTTTTTTGACCCCCATTTCAGCTAAATCTCTACGTGCACCCGCTGAATCTCTGGTCTTGAACTCGATATTCATCACCGTCCCGATCACGTTGTCACATATGTTCTTCTCGATGTGCATCACGTCCAAGTTATGCCGTAACCCTAATGTACTCCAATACGGCAGTTGGAAAAATATGCTCTTCTTCGTCCAATTCAAACGTTCCGACGATTGTTTCTTCTTTCCCCTATTCTTCCCTGACGCTTTACCAAAGATAGTCTCCCGACATGCGTCAATTGTTCCAATATGTCCTCACCAGTTAACTCCTCAGGCGGAAGTCTATGTTCTTCTTTCCCATCGAACGTATCCACATCATATCTCCATGCATGCCCCGGTGTCAAATATCTCCTATGACCCATATAACACATTCTTCTCCCGTGCTTCAACCACTTATAGTCAGTGTCTAAATTACACGTTGGACATGCCAACTTCCCTTTGGTACTCCATCCAGATAAATTGGCATATGCTGGAAAATCATTTATGGTCCACATCAAAGCTGCATGCATCTTAAATGTCGTCCCATCTGAAGCGTCATGTGTCTCAACTCCATCTTCCCATAGTTGTTTCAACTCTTCCACTAAGGGTCGAAGATATACATCAATATCATTTCCCGGTGACTTTCGACCCGGAATCAAAAGAGTCATTAGTGAAAATGGGACCTTCATACACCTCCATGGGGGTAAATTATATGGAAACACAACGACCGCCAAATACTGTACGCATTGCTCATGTTTCCGAACGGATTAAACCCGTCAGAAGCAAGACCAAGGCGGACGTTGCGGGCATCTTGAGCAAACCAATCGTGGTCCTTATCAAAATTCTTCCAAACCAATGAATCTGCAGGATGCCTCAAACTCTCCCCATCATCGACCCGTTTTTCCTTATGCCATCTCATGTCAATTGCTACATCTTTTGTGGTAAACAAACGTTTAAGTCTAGGGATTAAAGGGAAATGACGCAACACTTTTCTGGGAATTCGATTGCGCAAATCATTTTCGAATTTCCACCGGGACACCCCACATATCGAACATCTGTCTAACTCACTGTTTTCCTTCCAAAACAACACACAATCATTTTGACATGCATGGATTTTGTCATAACTAAACCCAAGATCCTTTCGCAATTGTTTCGCCTCGTAATACGATCCCGGTAACGTCTCCCCCTTTGGCAATGCCTCCTTAATCAACTGTAATACCATATCAAATGCCTTAACCGACAACTTATTCTCCGACTTCACATGCAACAACCGGACCGTAAATGACAACTTACTAAACTTGGTACATCCAGGATACAATTCATGTTCTGCCTCTTCCCATAATTTATTAAGTGGTGTCGAAGCCTTCGGTCCCCAAGTGGGGGTTTCCTTAATATTAGGGTTCTCCATTTCAACCCTTGCCGCCCCACCATCTAATCCGGCACGAACATCGGTTAACATTTCCTCCATTCTATCAGAGTTATCTCCCTCTAAATCATCATCACTATATGGTAAGCTCGCACCGGACTCTTGACTCAATTTGAAGTAAGTTGAATACCCTCCCCGTGAAACACCCATGACTTATAGCTCACATCAAACCCATTAATGTATATATGATCTTCCATTTTATCCAACACTTGAAACACTACATTTCTGCACTTCCGACACGACATCTGATCTGACCCCGAGAGTCTACACAACAAGCAGCCATACCGACAAACCCACGGACCCCCTCCGCATACTTTTCACCAAACCGATTTTTCTCGTAAACCCAACTTTTATCCATCGCCACCAATCTAAAAAAATACACTTAAGTAATTCATAAACACCCAATCATTGTAACTTGACTTTAAACCCAGCTGATAGGTCCTATCCCATTCAAGATTGTGCATTTGGAGTTGAACATCAGTTCAACTTGTGTCCATCCATACCTTGAAAAAATTCGGCAGCATCTCCCCCCAGTCCCCAAGTACACGCACCAGCGTTGGGGCAAACGTCATCAACGATAGTTGTATGACGTCATACACCAATGCTAGTAGTATACCCAGAAGACAAAAGGTAGATGATACCGAACTTCCTCCAAGACTGGACAGGACACAAGTACCGAACTCGTCCAACCACGAATACACAATCTCAAACTGTCCATATTGTGGACAATTCAAGGGTTATTACGCGATAAATGCATATTTATCGCGTCTTAACCCTTGAACGGGTCTACGGGTACACACATTATATCCCAAAAATAAACTCAAACAAACAAGTCAAAAACACTCAATCATCCTCCATGCTTCTCAAAACATCAATTCAATAATTAAGTCGAATTCATAAACACTCAATCATCTGGCAACTTTCTTTTGTATAGGCCAGGTAACCTTTATCCTATCATTCAAGATTGTGCATTTGGAGTTGAACATCAGTTCAACTTGTGTCGAACAGCATCACGGAAAGTGGCCACGTTATCAGGAATATCTCTGGGAATCCTCTGTGGATCTGCCTCCATCTTGAAATCATCCAGAGTCTTTTTAATTTCTTCCAACTGCTCGTTGACGTCCGCCATATGAGCCACGACCGACTTGTTGCGCAGCATTGTCACAGTGCACTCCCCATCGAAGGCGATCCGGAGCTCCTTCAGCTGCTCCTCTAATGACTGCATCTGCCTCTCAACAGGCTGTAGAGTGGCCTTCATAGTCGCGCCGACACGCTGTCGAAGTCCGCAAATAGCTGGGCCACCCATGGAGGAGGGCACTGCAGTGCTCCCGTCTCCATAGGTGCCTCTGACGCTGATGTCGAAGGCCGTGATGCCTCCTCTAGGCCGCTGCTGCTCTACGAGCGAACCGTCGAGTCAATGCCCCCTCCTGGCCCCGGCTCCTGGACAGAGTGAACTTGTTCAGCGCACTCTTAACCTCCTTACGTGTATCCGAGGCAGCGATCACGACTCCCCGAGAAATGAGGAACTGAGTCAGAAACACGCCATATGGGAGGCTATATTCCTTAATTTCCCAAGCCTCATCCATAATCAGCTCGAACATGTACAACGGAAAATCTATCCGCGTCTGCTGACCCAGTAAGAGCATGCACTGAGCTCTCGTGAACGGGCACTCGGTGGAATGAGTTCTGCCATCGACGTTCGGCGTCCAGATAAGGTGCAAAATCCGCCAAAACTCACTGAACTCACTCTGCTTAATTATGCTGCCCACCACTGCAGAGGTCTTCCCAGTCATCAGCGTCCACAAATCCTGCTCTGATGTCCTCTGTTCATCATTCAGGGGTACCGCCGGGAAACAGGGGCTCTCGGGCCGGGGGCAGTTTAAGAAATCGGCAATGACGTCTGCCGAGAATAAGAACTGCACGCCTCGCACCTCTAGCTGCACCTCAGGTGCTCTATCGACCGAGACGAGTGCACAGAAGAAATCTTGCACAACTGCGTCCACGCAAAACCCTTCAGTCCACGAGAGCTGATGAAGAAATCCTTGGTACTCGAAGAGCTGGTAGAGGGAGTGCTCCTCGTACAATAACTGGTCAAAATCAGAGAGCGTCACAGGACGCTCTTTGGCCACTGGCCGCCCCCTCAGGTACTCCATTCGCCTCTCCAAGGTCATCATTGGATCAGCGACTTCTTGCTCTTGGGACGACGATCCCGTCCCGGTTCTCGTTGTGCGTGCACGCTTAACTCCTGACATTTTATGTATACTGCAAAAGTTGTATATAAATATGTGTTAATAAGCAATCACAATAACGTATTACTTTAAAAAAAAGTAATCACAATCACGTAATTATTAATGAAGTTGAAACAAACATACCGATCGATCACTAAATGTGCCGATCGATCGTTTCTAAATGATCGATCACTAAATGGATCGAAATCGATCGATCACTAAATGGCGATCGATCACTAAATGGCGATCGATCAATTTTGACCGATCGAACGCTATCGGTTAAAAGACGCGTTTCAGTGCACAGACGATCGATCGCCACAACATGCGATCGATCAGCTTTAATCAAAACGCTACGCTTCACATTGTAGCTTACCGATCGATCGCTTAGGTGTAAGCGATCGATCGATACTAATAACGATCGATCGTCTATATAAACGATCGATCGCTCATGAATTGAAACGCACAGTTTCGAGGAGACGATCGATCGCTCCGTACCAAATTCAGCGATCGATCGGTGAATTTAACCGATCGATCATTGACCTACCACTTACAACCGATCGATCGCCTATGGAGGCGATCGATCGTTACGGGAACAAATACACACAGGCGTTCCAAAACCCCAAAATCACCCAAAATTGATCCCATAATACTCCTAAACTCTTAAAACATGCATCAACAATAAAAAAATATATATTTTTCGATCCTAAATGGATGATATAGCAAATTAGAAAATGTAAACTAAAAATTCGCTACAGAACAACCGCTTAATATTGCTTAAAAAACAATATAAGTACGTACCTTTGACGTAGAAGACAATGAAGGATGATTCCACGCACTTTGAAAGACAATGCAGCACGAAATGGCTCCTTGCACTTTGAGAGGATTCGAGAGATTTCGTGGAGAGATAACCGGTAAAAATGACTTCGGCGGTTTCATATAATCGTTTGTGACGATCGATCGGTAGTTACTTACCGATCGATCGCTATTTTCTAACACGTGGTTCCCATTCGTTGAACGGCGATTCGAAAAAAGTGACGGTTACGCTTACCGATCGATCGTCATATATTGACGATCGATCGTCCTTTCGTATTTGCAGACGGTTACGATACTGATCGATCGGTAATATTACCGATCGATCGGTGGGTGACGAAACTTTCCGTCACCAAAAGATTAACTTTTAGTGACAACAATTTTATTTCGTCACAAATAAAACCTTTAGTGACGAAATTGGTGACGAAAAGTAGTTTAGTCACAAAAAACCTTTTTTGTGACGAAAATAGCATTTTGTCACTAAAAATTGACTTTTAGTGACGAAATTCAATTCGTCACCAAAAATTTCGTCACTAAAAGTCAATTTTCTAGTAGTGTAAGTCAAATCCAGTTTCCATACCAAATTGATGTCCCTTAAAAGGCAACAAGTTCTAAAGCTTACCAACTTCTTTTAGCGGGTCTCCTTTGAATGATTTGAAAACTGTCCCGGTGAAGGTGTCAGCGTAGGCTAATAACTCTTCAGCAAACTCTCTTTTAGCAGGATCCTAAAACATTTCCCAGAATTATTTGAGTAGAAAGAGAGACTTTTTCGATCAAGTGCACAAAATGAATAATGCATGATCTCACATTTGGTAGAAGAGAAGGCCCCTCAAAGTTGCTGTCTATATATTTGATCTGATCCAGAGACTCTCCATGACTTTGGCATTGTTTTCCAATGACGGCACCTGTTAACAATCAGCTCAATTAATCATGTATTAGACGTTCATTAAGAATCCACTAGGTGTATTTTTTTTTTTGGGTAAGTGGACTTAGGTGTATTTTCTTCGCAATTACAACCTTGTTTCAGGGTAGACTTTCTCCTTGTACCAATCAGGCCTGTTTTGGAGGTTCATTGGAACTAATTTGATCTTATCTTGCAATCCCTGCGCTCAAAATATTTAGAAACATAAATATTTGCAGAGTAAAATAAAAGACTCCACGACCTGTGATGTTTGGATAAGGAAAATTTTCAAAAACGTTAGACAAATTCTAACACCTTTTTAGTACACCAACTTCAATTTCATTAAAAAAAATTCATCAATTCTTGTCTCTCATTATTATTTTTTAACAAATTCTAATAAAAATCATTCTACAATCAAATTTTTTTAGGTAAAAAGGAAAATTCGGACACTCATTCATATGCACTAAGCTCAGACAGATCTGGCCCAGTATATGCAAAAATTAGGTTCAACGCCACAGTAAATCCTGAGTCGTGCAGCTCTTCAAGTACACATGTCAGGTAAGTTCAGCTTTGCTATTAGAGTAACTCCAAGGAAAGAATTGTTTGTATCTTAGGGATTCGAACTTGAGACAGGGGAGCACACCCCTAAGCCCCAGGTTTTAACCACCCAAGCCAACTCCTTGGTTTCTACAATCAAACATAATTCAACCTTGTCATCAATATTTTCAAAAAAACTCCATAAAAAGTCTTTGTCAAAAATTTTCTCCGACAAACTCAACATTCTTAAAATTTTTGTTTGCCAAACATCACTTCCGTAGCAGAAAGGATCCCTAAAGGTGTAAACAAATCATGAAAACAAAGCTGTCAAGGTGATGAAAACGACCTTATAATTCTTGGTGATCCATACACGCTGTGCAAATGGGCAAGAGTAAGAGGTGTACAACCTTCGGGAGAAAAAAATAAAGCAAATAGGTGTGAACTATAAAATCTTAGAATAAACACGCGGTAAGGAAACTGAATATAAACAAACAAAATATATAGCCAAAAAAAAAAAGGATTAGGAGAGAAGAGTGAACCTTGTAGTTCCATCAAAGAGGTTGTTCAGAAGTGGCATCCAACACGGGGAAGATTCTTTTTCACGCTACTGTACAACACAGAGGAGAAATGAGAAAGGAGCAAGAAAGATACGAGAACAATCTTCCAATCATACTTTTACGATTATTGTATAACGTTATTAAATTTATCTTTTCTTTGATCTTTGATCTTATGACTTTATTCCCCATTCATAAATCATTAATTAGATTTTATTGATTTGACTATATTCGATTTGAAATTGAACTCAAACTCCCAAATCCTATAACTGTATAACATATTCTCCAACAGGGGATCATTAAGTACACGGGTTGACTTCTTGTTGGGCTTTAATCAATGTCCTCAATTCATCCTTCTTAATAGGGCTGAAGAGGTTTGGGCCGAAACCGACCAGACGATCTAAACAGGTTGAAACCGACTAATTTTTCATATAACCCGCGGAGCTTATAGCTAAACTCTCACGATCAAAGCATTCGCAACTTTTCATATAAGGAAACCATCCCGAAATATAGTAAGTACATAAATAATTAATTTTGGAAATCTTTACAACGAATGTCACTACCAACTAATTTTTTTTCATTAACAAGAAAAAGAAAAAGAGAGGTTAGTACGAGTGCGTTTGGATTACATTTTTTAAAATAGTTTTCTATTTCTGTAGGCTAGGCGCATAGGTGCTGTCAGCGCCTTTCTTAAAACACGGCGTCAGAAGACTGTTCAACCTTTAGATTCATATAAATAGGAAATTGACAATTTGGTCACTACGTTTATACTACAATGACTATTTAATCACTATGTTTCATTTTTTTATTATATGGTCACTGAGTCTATATTCGTATGGCGATTTGATCATTCCGTCCATGTTCCATCAATCCATTTAATGGAATGCCCTGCCACGTCAGTATCTTGCCCAATCAGCACCCAATAATGTGATGCAGCAGCCAAGTCAGCTTAAATAATCAAAACACAGCGTTTTTTTAAAAACCCAATAGGTGTTAAACGACACACAGCTTTTATTGTCATTATTTCAAAACACATGGAAAGCACTAAACTCACCGTTCATGAATTAAACCCATAGAGCCGTTGCTTCCACCTCAAGTTCGCTAAGTGTTTTTACCCTCAAGAAGAACACATTGAAGGTCTATGCCCTAGAGTTCAGATCTATTCTTTGAAGTGTGAAAGAATCATTCGGTGATTTCGAAGTGTAAAAAAGGCATTCGGTGATTTAAGTGTAAAAGAAGAAGAATTATTCTTTGATTTCAAGTTTCTACAAAACGCAACTCTCTTCGAAGCACACGTTGAATCTAGGTAATCTATTTCGAACTTTGTCCTTTGTCAAAACCCATTCACAACACAGCCATTTCTTTAAGTTGACTTTTTGTAGTTGGCCCATTTATTTATGTTGGCTTTTGGTGGCTGACCCATTTCTTTATTTTCCTTTTTTTGCAGATCAGTGGCTGGAGAACAGACTCATGTAATGGTTAGAACATATGTTTGTGTTAGAATCTGATTTGAGTGCTTATTTTGTTATATCACTGATGTAATTATAGAATAGATGAAAACTTTTGTGGAAAAGTTCAACTGATGTGTTAATATTGGAAATGTTCGTTGTTGTCCAGGTGTTTATTGTTATTACTTATATAACTAAAAGGTACTTGGTAGTGGGTAGTTGGTTTTAATATTGGTATTATAATTGGTACTTCGTATTTTTAATGTGTATATGAGTGCTTAGCTGCTGCCTAAGTGTTTGGAATTCTGTATTTTACAGGGCATATGAAGTTGCTGTCAAGGTGTTTGGAATTTTGTGTCTTACAGGGCATATGAAGTTGCCATCCAGGTGTTTAGAATTTTGCATCTTATAGGGCATATAAAGTTTCTTGCCAAAACTACCTACGATCGAGTTGATTTAGGTAGGATTGTACAGGACAGCTTTGTTGGACATAGCTAAATTGTTTTTGATGCATTGCAGTATTGATGTGCAGATGAACTTCAACAATTTGGAAGTGAAGCAACTTGACTTTATTCCTCGGACATTTCAAACAAAGAAACTTCCATAAGTCTTCTCTAAATGAATTTTTGCAAGACTATTCCTTGGAATCCGACTAAAAAATGATCCAATACAAACCAAAATGAAGAGCAATCGAAATCTGCAATCTTCCAGCAAGGGGGGAATCGGAAGTTGTGTACTTATTGGTGCTATATCTATCATGCTAGCTGATCCTGTGTATTGCTACTGCTTTTGTTGCTTTGTGTGAAGTCTTTTCTTTATATTTTTTTGTTGAAAAATTGAATTGAATTTTCAACAAGAAGTAAGGGAGCAATTGTATTTTTATAATTGAATTGGAAGGCTGAGTATGAAGTCTTTCCTTTATATATTCTTGTTGAAAAAATATTCATTGTCATGTAACATGCAAATTAATTTACAAAGGTTTCTAATTCAATTCATAGGTACAGATGCATTCCTTTTCTTTTAGCAAGTCATTGGTCCTGGTTCGATGGAAAGCTTTACAAAATTTAGTATCATAAAGTTCTAAGTTGGATCACCAACTCGTCTCATCCTTCTTAAAACCGTTAAGAGTAGTACTGCACGAGTTTCATGAATTGCATTAAGTTCGCATTGTACAATCACAGCGTGTCTTAACTCAGTACACAATGACAAGACACAAGTCAATTCAAGTAGTCTTCATTCATACATAAACTATTAATTACAGTGAGACTGTCATACCCATACACAAAACAAACTTGTCATTCTTTACAAGAGTTCATGCCAACTAAACTGTGGGAAATTAACCATTACAAACTAACTACCCCATCAACATACTTTCACCTAACCTAGTCATCTAACACATTGCAAACTAACAACCCCATCAACATTTGGTTACGGTAATCCTTATGAAGAATGCACCCATAACAGTAACTGCCACTAACGAAGCTCCAACAATACACTTCAGCCTCCTCACAGTTAACTTCAATACATCGTTCTCCTTTTACAGCTCTTTATTTCTTTTCATCCAACTTACTAAGTGAAATAACTTACGCCATTATTTGCACAAATGAAAAAATGTCTCCCTGAATTGGAATTCGTCCAGGAAGATATCAATGGTGCTTTCAATCCACAGGTACAAAACTTTTTCTCATATGGTTGCTGCTGAATTTTAAGCAACGATGGCGTTCCAGATGAAACATGACTGAACATAATACAAAACACGGTCAGATGTGCAAATTGAACTATTATCAAGAAAATATCAAGCATCCTACAATCCAAAAAAATATCAATCTAGACCTCCAATTTTGAGCCTTGCCCTATTAGATGAACACGAAACTGCCAAATTCAGCAAGCACATGCCAAATGCAATCATATTCCAATAAGTAGCACTTTTAGAAAAAAATCTATAGCAGGAGCATATCATAGGGGTAAAGAATATATAAAAGCTCTCAATATGGGTTAAAATCTACAACTTCTACGGCACTGGACTTCAATATATGTAAATTGAAATGACAGATAATGTAGGACATTTAAACAAGCAAAAATAAGAACCTAAAAAAAGTGAGTGATTGGCACAATTTTATTTGGTCTAAACTCACAGACTTGTACTTTTAAGTGAAGGTGATGTGGCAACATCTTATATTGAATCATAGAGTTATAGTAGTTCTGACAATAGCATGACTGATCTGCTAGATTAAGCTTTCTTGAATCATCTATTCACCTTCTGATCCCTTTGGATTTTTCCGCTTATATGCCTTCAAGTCTAAACAAAAAACAAAAAAAAGACTAGAAGAATATAAAGGAAGGCAATAGAATGAATCATAACCAATCGTTGCATTGGCTAGAAAAACCGTGAGTTGTCACTGATAATAGTTAGATAAAACATCAATAACCCACTCATTCCACTAGTTATAAACAATATCCCGACACTTCCACGATGATATTTATGAGATTCATGGACCCCCACTCATAGCTGCAACATCTCCCTCTCCAAAAAAAATCCTCAACCCAAGAAAATCCCATACATCAAATGTCCTTTAGAAACAATTGTTGTCACCAATAAACAAATAAAAATCCAAACAACTTCAAAGAAAAATAAAATTTAACTCCACTGATCATACACTGTTGCACGATAAATCTTTTCTTTTTCGAGTTATATGCCTTCAAGTTAAATTGGATAACTCCTGCGAGACTTCCATTTACATTAGATAACTCCATGAAAAAGGAAAGAACATGTAGAATCTCAGCTGTTTGCTTTTATTTTTCCTAATTACAGTCCCTATCATGTTGTACGATATCAAGAAATAATCCATCTACATGCATGAATTTTAAATGAAGAAGTTTATTTCATACAAGAAGTATAAATTAATCTTTTTAAAATTGGCTTGTTCTCCCCTTTTTGTTTTCCTTTCCTGCTTCTCTCTCTGAATAGAAACTTCACATTACAGAAAGCTACTTGTCAAATAGGACAATCACAACCTCCAAACCGAAATACAATATGTATGTACCCAAGCCAATCACGTATTCAAGAAAGAAGAAATAGTATATAAAAGATGGAAAAGCAACCCAGAAAAATGAAAATGCAGAGATGAATGAAAGGCACCCAGAAAAGGCATCCGTCGCATTCAATCAAACCTAATGTCAACAGATGGAAATGAGCAAATCTCATCAGTATTTGCAAATACATACCTTCCTTCAAACATTGTTGAAGCAAGAACGCTGCTGTCATCGAAGGAAGACCACTTCTCTTCTCTGTCTAGGGTTTGCCAAAGGTGGGAAAACGGTGTGTGTGATGAATGGGGAATATGGTGCGTGATTTTGAGAATGAGATTGGTATCCAAGACCATTTTTGATGAAGCTGTGCATTTGGACATAATAGAATAGAGGACCATATGGTCTGCCGTTTGAAGTCATTAAACGTGTTAGCCCAAGGGTGGTTTTATAAACAATCCACTTTGATTTTTATGATAACAAAGTTTTCAAACTCTTTAAGACTTTTAGATTTTACATTGAAAATCTCTTTTAAGATAATATATATTTTTTAAAGCATCAAGGTTTCTCTATTCTAAAATATCTCTAAGCATACTCGAACATCTTTACACAAGTTAATTGGTCAAATTTTATATTGTAGGTGTTTTTGAGACATGCTGAATTGTAGTTGCTGTCAAAGAACAAATTTTTCAGACTAAGTGTTGGAAGTGTCGACACATTGAACCATAGTGTCGACGCATTGAACTAACACCCGAGAGAGTGATTCCAGGCCATTCTAAAGTGTTGACACATTAAGCATAAGTGTCGACATATTGAACTAACACCTGAGAGAATGTTTTCAGGCCAAATTTTAATGTGTCAGCACATACCATTAATGTGTCGACACATTGCACGATTTTGCAGATATCCTGGAAGCGACGCCAACTCATCCAAAAGTCTCCAAATGGTCTCAAATGACCTCCAACGGCACTCAAACTTTACAAGAAGACCCTTTGTGCCCTAGGGCTTTAAATAGAAGAAGATGGAAAGAGGAAAAGTGGAAGTGTGCGCTATTAACTCTTGTCCTAAATTCTAGAGAGAGAAAAAGCTTTGAAGAAGAAAAAAGCTCCACCAACTAAGAAAGCTTGTTCCCCCACCTGCAAATATTTTTGCTTTCTTTGAGAATCTTGTCTCTTTGCACACCTCAGTACTTCATACTTGTTTATTCGGCTTAAAGAGCCTTTACTAAGATTCCTTTTGTACCCATTCTTGAAAAACACGTAAGTGTTGGGAAAAACACTTGTCCTACTAGTTGGGTAGAAGAAATCCTCTAGGTTGTGAGGATTTGTGAGAGTGAGTTAAAGTGTAAGCTCGAAAAATACTTTGTAAAGGTTCCTTAGCACTGAGGAAGCTAAGGTATATTTACTATTTGGAAGATAGTGAAGAAAGCCCAAGGAAGTCAATAGCCTTGGGGGTGGACGTAGGCAAGTGTTGACCGAACCACTTAAAAATCACAGTGTCATCTCTCTATCTCTATTTATTGTCGTTATCTATTTGTTGTGCATGATTATCTATTATTTTTATTCTTCATTAGACTTATTGATTATATAGATCTGCTCTCTTGTTCTTTTAGAAAGGGGTCTGTGCATATTTGGGTTTTTCATAAAAAGAGACAAAAGTTTTTATAAAACTCAATTCACCCCCCTCTTGGATTGTATTTGCACTCACAAAATGTTTGGTATTGGACACATTAAACGTTGCGTTTTGATTATTGAAGCTGACCTGGCTGCTGCATCACATTACTGGGCGTTGATTGGGCAAGATGCTGACGTGGCAGGGCATTCCGTTAAATAGATTGACGGAACATGGACGGAAGGACCAAATCATCACACGGGTATGGACTCAATGACCATATAGTAAAAAAATGAAACCTAGTGATTAAATAGTTAGCGTGATATAAACCTTGTGACTAAATTGCCAATTTCCTTATAAATAATAACGCATATGTTTTAACTTTCAAGTCATATATCTTAGGTAGGCCCCAACCAAAAAAAAATTGTGCTTTCAAGCTAAAATTGTGCTGGACAAATGACGTGAGGGTGACGGGTGCTGTAACCAATATGTGCATGCTAGACTTACAATGACATATAGACAAGGCAATAAAGGCTTGGCAGACAATGGGGTTAGATTTGATACCTCTTATTTCTTTGCTTGATACATATAATCACTTCACAACTCTAAACCGTGCCGATCAATAAAATAAAATAAAAAAACACACTGATTTTACACCATTTTCTTTTAATTTCGTAATATTGAGCTCATAAATTTTTAAAATTCATTCAATTTATATCTATAATTGAATTAGCTGTTAAATTTGACGATAAATACTCACGTGTCGTCTATGAGATTCACTCTCGCTTATTATGTTCATTTTATCATTTTGTAGGAAATACACTTTGCACCTCCCAATTCTAGAAGTACTAACATTTTACACCCTCGTCTTCTAATTTTATAATATTTTCGTCGATTTGCATCCCACAAGCCAATTGTAAATGCGACAGTAAATATATCTTGTGTGAAGCCTCCTAATTCAACAAAATACAAAATCTCTTTGCAATTGGAATGCTTCAAAGTTAAAAGAGAGAATTGCACAACTCGCAGTATTTTTCTTTTCTAATCAAGCATTTCAATTGGATTGATTCAACGTGCAGGTTGCATTTGCATTTACATTTAGCTAGAGATCACTAACTAGGACTTGCTCATGAAACTTCATAGAAGTCTCCGAAACAACTCACAACATTTGACATTATCAAGCCAGACTATATATATTGTGCTAGTTCAAGTACCCAACAACTTAGAGGAAAAAAAAATGCAGGACGTGAATCAATATACGTTTTTTCATAATAATATATTTTTTTTCTTTTTCAAAGGATATTTTATTTTTTTGTCAATAAATCGTTTAACGCACTATACCAATTGATTGGTATTCTGTATCAGACGTTGCTGCATGGTTTATAATTAATATAAAGCTGATCATAGGTTAAGAAATATGAAAATAAATATTCATTCCTTTAAGCAATAAAGGGTTATTGTCGGCCATAATAAAAAAACTAAGGTACTACATACATTTTCTGTAGAGTAATGTACTATTTGGCCTTTTTTTTCTGATTTTCTTTTTCTCTTAGGTTCTTTAATATAATGTTGTATTTCCCAAGATAGATATAGCAGATGCAAATTTAAGTAACAAAAAATTCACAGGCAAAGAAGAATGAAAAAACATAGAATTTTGGCCAATTTAGCCATACAAAGAGAGACAGACACTTTTTCACATCCATGGTAAACATTGAGATGGATTTGTTGCCCGAGACGTGGAGTATTCTTCCAATAATTATCATTGTACTTAATCAAAAGACATGATTTAACAGGGAAGAGGATTGTAATTTTTTTAAACATTTTAAAATTAAAAAACGAGGATAATATTATTAAAATATAAACAAAAGTTAGGGATAAAAATTATCAACTTAAAATATTAGTAAAAATTTTGTGGCCCATTTATGTTTGCTTAATATAAATTTTAGAATATGCTCTTGTTTAGATAGCAAAAAATATCATCAGTCATTTTTTTATTAATTCTAATATTTTTTTAATAAACTCCAACGATTGTTTTGTAATTTTAAAAGAGTCTACGCTATTTCTGACTGGAATTCTTTAAAAAAGTTGCAAAATCACCCCAATTAAGATTGTGATCTACCACTGGCACGCTGCAACAAGCTGCGCCATACGTAACTATCATTACTGCAAAGCATGCGGAAATTTACAAAATAAAAGAAGAAAGTCATGGTAGAGTTGTGAAGTGATTACTAAAAAGTAACTATGAGTGCTTCAAATCAAACCCCACTGACTGCCAACCCTTTATTGCTTGTCTGTATGTCAGTGTAAGTCTGGCATGCACGTATTGGTTACAGCACCCGTCACCCTCACGTCATTTGTCCAGCACAATTTTAGCTTGAAAGCACTTATCTTATTTGAAAGTTAAAACACATGCGTTTTAATAATATGAAGCTTTTCTTCTGAAAAAAAGTTGCTGATATAACCTGCACAAAAACCCAAACGCAAATTCGTTAAAACATATAACTCCTATATATCAAAATATTGAAGCTAACCTTTAACAGTGCACTGACTTCTCCATCAATCGGTTAAGTTAAAAAAAGTAAAATAAAAAGGACTATTCATTAAGCTAATTCCTGTAAGGAAAAGGTAAGAAAATCATTTCCAAAAACCAAAGCTCCACTTACGCAGTCCTTCTAGTCTGCCTGGCCTGGATGTTTGATTCGTGGCCCAGATCGTTGTTGGCTCCGTCAAAGCAACGTCCACTGCACACGGTGTTCGTCCTACATAAAATTTTGAATGAACATAGACGGCATTTTGGTTGAAAGGCTAACTGAAGCGTGGGGGAAGCAATAATAAATGGTGATGTAATGGTGGCCGAGAGGCCTCTGCCTTCTCTTAATCAAATTTCTCACAGCAACTGCTTTTCGAGGGGGTTTCTTCTAACCTGAAGCAATGGCTGCAAAGATTTGCCTCTGAACTAATTCATTTTTCTCCCTTGGGTCGTGTACAGTAGCGTGAAAGATAATCTTCCCCCACCGTTGGATGCCACTTCCGAACCACCTCCTCTCTTTGATGGAACTACCAGGTTCATTCTGCTTTCCTTATTGTTTTTCTGGTTGAGCTATGTTGCTTTGTTTTTGTGCTCTTCCGTGTCGTTATTAGTTTGGGGTCTTGTTTTGGTAGTTTCTTCCTCGTATGCTAAACTTGGAATTTTGTGTTTTCTTTTGGAAGGTTGTACATCTCTTACACCTGCCCATTTGCACAGCGTGTATGGATCACCAGGAATTACAAGGTCATTTTCATCACTGTCCTCGTTTTTTATTTCGTAGTTTGTCTATAGACTTCATTTGTTTTTCGTGCTCAAGCTTTACAGACACTACCCCTACTACCCCTACGGGATCAATTGTCCTTCCACTTTTCTTGGGGAGTTTTTTTTTTTTGGTTCTTCTTTTAACTGGATATTTATATTGCTGAGTTGCAGGGATTACAAGAAAAGATTGAATTGGTACCAATTAACCTTCAAAACAGGCCTGCTTGGTACAAGGAGAAACTCTACCCTGAAAACAAGGTTATAATTTTGAACAAGACATGCCTATGTGTATTACTACTGGATATCCAATAGATATACACGATTAACTGCTTGATTTTGTTGATTGATTATGGGGCCATCCATGTTAACAGGTGCCATCATTGGAACACAATGGCAAAATCATTGGAGAAAGCCTTGACTTAATCAAATACGTTGACAGCAACTTTGAGGGGCCTTCTCTTCTACCCAATGTAAGATTTGAATAATTCTTGTCCCCTTGGTTAACAGCGCTTCGCTATTTGGGTTCCCCCCCAGGCCGGGTCCCCCCACTTTTTCTGTCTCTCCATCACTCTCCCTCTGTTTTTTGGAATTGGACTAGTGTGACGTTGGAAAATGCTGTAGGATCCTGCTAAAAGAGAATTTGCGGAAGAGTTGATAGCTTACACTGACACCTTCAACAAGACAGTGTTCACATCATTCAAAGGAGACCCCGTCAAAGAAGTTGGTGAGCTTTAGAACTTGCTGCGCATAGGGTTATCATTTCTGGTGGAGACAGGTTGACTAAGACTTTAACTTGCATCAGGTCCTGTTTTTGATCACTTAGAAAAGGCTCTTCATAAGTTCGATGATGGGCCATTCTTCCTTGGGCAACTCAGTTTGGTAAATTGATTTTCGATTGTAGTGCTGTTTTTTGTTTGCCCGCGGTGCTTGCAGTTGAGTTTTTTTTTTTTTTTTATATACATTGTCATAAAAAACAGCATAGAGATTCAAGTTAAAAAAAGGTATCAGACTCCAGGAAATTATCATGTTGATTCATCTGTGGAAAGCAAAATCGGTCGATGTTTCCTAGCCGCATTTTCTGTGATTCCAGTGTTTCACCTCAGATTTATGCTTGAAATGTGATCTTCAGGTGGACATAGCTTATGTTCCATTTCGTTGAAAGATTCCAAATCTTCTTATCAGAGGTGTGGAAGTATGATATCACAGCCGGAAGGCCTAAACTGGCAAAATGGATTGAGGTACAATATATAATCACATCCATAGGCAATTTCAAGTTCCAATTTACCCCTTGGCATTTATCTTCCGCGTTCAGTTAGTTTACTGAATATCTAAGTCAGCAACATCTACGTTCTTCAATTACTAGTTCAAGCAAATATTTCTAGCAGCTGCCTATTTGCACAAAATTGGGTATGAACTGATGGCAGTGGCTTGATCATGGGTTCCAGTCACACCATGAGGGCTACAGTTTGAGTGTAGTTAATGGTAATCAATCAGTCTTGTGAGTTGCCACATGTGTCTGAAAAGTGCGCCTTTGCTGAATTAATGCTAGTGTGTTTCGAACCTGCTAGAAGTTGAATGTAGATTGATGTGCGGTTGGTCATATCTCCTACTAATTGGCTGGTTTCTTAGGGGTACTACCTTTTCCTGGAGATTGTGACTTGAGTTAATTGAGCCAGATTAAAACCAATGTACAAGCTTAAGTAATCAGTCTAACTGCTTCGGCAGAGGGCATACATCATATGTCCTTCAATATGGCCTTATCCTTAGTCATAGCTTTGAAAGAAGTGCGAGCACCTAATGTAATGGAGAGTTCTGGGTTCATGAATGTTTAACTATTCTGGTTAACCGTTGTGCAGGAGTTAAACAAGATCGATGCTTATGAACAGACAAAAAAGACTGATCCCAAAGAGCTTGTTGAATTGTACAAGGCTCACTTTCTGGTACAATCTGTTTAGTTTATGGGTTTCTAAATTTGAAGTGAAGATTTTTACTCTTGTTTTCGGCAGATTTTCTTTTTGCAAAGCCGCCTTTAATTGAATGTTCCTTCTCAGGCACAGAAGTGAACATCCACAAGCTCTTTTAGATATGAAGTTAAATAAGTGGCTTTGGACCGTGATGCAAGGTTTCTGAGTGTGTGAGAGATGCTGCAGTATGTGTGTATGTACAGGTGTAGATGCGGCTATGTCTAGCTGGGCATGTATGGATTGCTTTGTCTCTCTTTTACCAAAGATTTGGTTTCCGTTTAGAATATTGATTTCTAATAAAAATTCCCTTCACCTCCTTAATGTTTAATACCAATTATGTTATGAACCGTCTCTAATTATGTTATGAACCGTCTCACATTAGTGACTTTGTCTGTATGTGATGCCAATGTGTGATTTATACGTCTTTTGGGGTGAGTTCTCTCTTAAGGCATATAACAATTTCACTACAACTAATGGACAAAAGTCCTTCCCACACTAATACAACACTAAGTAGGGATTACAATTGTTTAGAAACAAAAAAAAAATAGTGGGGATAACAATTTTTTCCAATTTAGTACCCAAATTTTAAATAAAGGACTCATTATACTTTGTATCCACATGATTTGAGAGTCTTGACATTTTACACCACATTTTTTCAATTTTGATATATTTCACCTACGTGATTTTTAACTTATTTTGATTTGCACCTCGCCGTCAATTTATCCTTTTATTTTGAATGAAAAAAGCAACTATTGGCAAAAAACATAGATGCAAAGTGTCTCAAAAATAAAAAAAGGGCAAAGTATCAGATATCAAGAAACATTTTTTTTATGTGTGCTCTCTCGTCAAAATGCAGGTAGGGAGATGGCACATTCTAAGCCTGGGTACAAAAGTATGATCAGGCCCATCTTTAACTCTAACCAGCCTCAATTGATCTCTCAGCTAAAAGGTATGAAAACATTTGGATATTTTGAGACTCTGCACAAGCTACTTTCAAAATCAGATTACAAAGGATATTCTTTATTTCTTGGCTTTCACAATTTACATAACCAAAAGCACAATTGCCACCATTTTGTTTATAAACCCATGTACTGAACTAGTAATTCATCTCAATCTCTTTTGGAATAAAGCATCAATCCTATCTCCTTCAAATAAATTGTGCTGCATCAGTCAAGTTTAAGGGCTATCAAGAAACTTTTAGGATAGTAATAGATTCACATATATGAGAACCAAGTTTCGAGACTAACTCTGCACTTTATCCAAATTTCAATTAAATATTACAATCTCCAATTAAAGGAGAGTCCGGAGGAGTGTTAGAGAATATAAGTCAAATAATAAAATCTAATTGGAATTTGAAATTGCCGAGTGCCAGTATTTATTGTACCTCAATCCATTTGCAAGTTTAGGCCTTCCTGCTGTGATGTCATACTTCCATATCTCGTACAAGAAGATTTGGAATCTTTCAACAAATGGAATGAAGGCTATGTCAACCTGAAGATCACATAGTTCAACCATAAATCCATGACAAAAATTAACAATCACAGAATATTAATGTTGTTCGATCCATATATTGTTTCCACCATCCACATACACAGCAACATTATCACTTCTCTAGTCAGATACTTTGAAATCAATTTGAATCCCAACAATGATTATGTGTTTGATGGGAATGCACTGTTGTATATAAATCACCAAAAAGCATGCAACACATAACTGTAGAGAAAAAAAAAAAAAAAGGAGAGAAATTACTTTTAGTTCTCAAACTACTAAAGCAATATCAAAGAGGGTCTCAAGTGCCACCTTTTATTGAGCCCAAAAATTACCAAATTTTATCAATTTGCACTCTTTAAAAAGATCCAATCATCCAACTCGTGTTAACACGTGTGTTATAAATGAGCCATGTGACACAGTTTTGACTATCATATTTTATTTCAGGCGCAATTTGATTAATTGTGAAAAATGGAGGGCTCAGTGTGTCAAGATTGGTAGTTTATTCTTTTATTTGAAATTGCATTAGTAGTTAAATGGTTCAAAATGAAATTTTTCTCAAAACACCAAAAAAAAAAACAAACAAAAGAGTAACATAATAGAGAAATCAGCTTACCGAACTGAATTGCCCAAGGAAGAATGGTCCATCATCGTGCTTATGGAGTGCCTTTTCTAAGTGGTCGAAAACAGGATCTGATAGAAGTTTAAGGTCTTAAAGTCAAGCCCAGTTTCCATACCAAATTAATGCCCCTTAAAAGGCAGCAAGTTCTAAAGCTTACCAACTTCTTTTAGCGGGTCTCCTTTGAATGATTTGAAAACTGTCCCGGTGAAGGTGTCAGCGTAGGCTAATAACTCTTCAGCAAACTCTCTTTTAGCAAGATCCTAAAACATTTCCCAGAGTTATTTGAGTAGAAAGAGAGAGACTTTTTCGATCAAGTGCACAAAATGAATAATGCATGATCTCACATTTGGTAGAAGAGAAGGCCCCTCAAAGTTGCTGTCTATATATTTAATCAAATCCAGAGACTCTCCAATGACTTTGCCATTGTGTTCCAATGACGGCACCTGTTAACAATCAGCTCAATTAATCATGTATTAGGCGTTCATTAAGAATCAACTTAGGTGTATTTTCTTTGCAATTATAACTTTGTTTCCAGGGTAGACTTTCTCCTTGTACCAATCAGGCCTGTTTTGGAGGTTCAGTGGAACTAATTTGATCTTATCTTGCAATCCCTGCGCTCAAAATATTTAGAAACATAAATATTTGCAGAGTAAAACAAAAGACTCCACGACCTGTGATGTTTGGCTAAGGAAAATTTTCAAAAAAATTACACAAATTCCAGTAGTAACTTTTTTCATTAAAAAAATTCATCAATTCTTCTCTCTTTTTATTTTTTTAATAAATTGTAATAAAAATTATTCTACGATCAAATATTCATCAACTTTTTAAAAAAAAATTCACTAAAAAAATCAAACTTAAAAATTTTCTACTACAAACTCAAAATTCCTAAAATTTTTATTTGCCAAACATCTAACCACGAGGGGTGGGATCCCGAAGGTGTAAACAAACCAGGAATGAAACCAAAGCAGTCAAAGTGATGAAAACGACCTTATAATTCCTGGTGATCCATACACGCTGTGCAAATGGGCACGAGTAAGAGGTGTACAACCTTCGGGAGAAAAAAATAAAGCAAATAGGTGTGAACTATAAAATCTTAGAATAGACACGCGGTAAGGAAACTGAATAGAAACAAACGAAATATATAGCAAAAAAAAAAAAACGATTAGGAGAGAAGAGTGAACCTTGTAGTTCCATCAAAGAGAGGAGGTTGTTCAGAAGTGGCATCCAGCACAGGGGGAAGATTCTCTTTCACGCTACTGTGCAATACAGAGGAGAAATGAGAAAGGAACAAGAAAGATACGAGAACAATCTTCAAACTTTTCACAGGAATGCACAAGTTTAGAGAACCAAAATGAATAGGCTAAATGAGAAGATGGAAAAATTCATGGGTGCTCGGATTTCCGGAACACTTACGCAGCAGCCATTGATGATGGTGTAAGTTATCCAGAGAGCTGAAAGCTTAACGTTGTTTTTCAGTTTCTGATCTGAAGCGCAATACAGTCCACGTTCACGAGGAACCTTTATATAGCAGTTTCGACCCAGTGAATTCGCCAGCAATGACGAACTCAAAATGTGTGTTGGGCCGCGGAGTCAAAGAGAGGAAAATTTCTAGTGCAACTGAAGAGGGCTAGGTTCATGGTCCATGGATAAGTCTGTGCGCTCTTCTTTCTATCCGGATTCCGGCTACTACTTTTCTTCTAAATTTCCTTGGAATCCAACGGTGACAGGGAATCCTTTCCCGACGGCGAAAGCCTGAACTGTTCATGGGCCGGCTCAATAAAAACAGAGGCATTGAAGCAGACATTAAAAGCGAGGCTTTTTTATTTTTTAATATAAAAAATATATATTTTAACAGATATTTATTTTAAAATGCTCTCGTATTGTATGTAATAAAAATTAAATAAATTTTTTCATAAAATAGAGCTACTCATGAATTTTGAACACAAACAATTTTTAAGACATTAATATAAAAAATTATTTCACAAGATAAAATTTTATTTATAAAATATATTTTTTTTAAAAACTTCACTCTTACTTAAGTTACTTTTTTTTTTTTTTTTTTACTCCTGATCAAACAACTTAAGACCTTGTTTAGAGGGTTGGGCAGCCGCCAAGCTGCCTACCCCTTCAGTCGGTGTTCAAACCTGCGACGAGGACCCACTATAAAAGTCCCACGTTATCTGATTTCAAGAATCAGTCAAACACTTTTTATGGTGTCTGTATTTAGAGATGTGACAGGTTTGTCTTTTTGTGGATCAAAAGAACAGTCATTGCTTACCGCAACTTTTCTAACGGTTTTCTAACGGTGCCTAGAGGCCGTAATTGTGTGCAGGAAAAATTAATATGAATTACATGGTATAATTTGAATATAAATATTATAACTGATATTATTTTAAAATATTCATTATTTGAAATTTTATAAAGATAAATATGAGTATTATGAAATTATATAGAGTATATTTATTATTTTTATTTTTTTAAAAATTATATTATATAATTTGAATAAAAAATTATAGATGATCTCAATCTAAAAAATTACATATTATAATACAAAATTTGAAGTAACAATTCATCTTTTTATCTTTTTTGCGTTCTAGCTTTCGGAGTTAATTTGCATCCTCCATCTAAGTTAGCAGTCGATGAAAAATTGAGCGAGTGCCTCTCAAGCTTATCATGCTCACTATCAATTTGCACCTTACAATTAATTTTTGACCCATTTTAAGGGCTAATTTTCAACTGATAGTGCAAATAAATAGAAATCAAAATTTTATGGACTCAATTTTACAAAAACAAAGAGATGAGGGGTATAAAATATCAATACTCTTAAATCTAAAAGTGCAAAGTGTATTTTTTTCAAAAATATATGATTAATATGAATGTTATAATATCTACTTTTTATGATAATAAAACTGTCGTATCATTTCTAAAAAAATTATTTTTCCTTCAAATTAATAATTTTTTTTTAACAAGGATGCAAAGTGTCATTAATAATTGATGAGTGCAATATGATAAAAATAATAGTTTAGACTATAATATAACAAAAATTAACAAATTTGAATATAAAGTGTGAGGATCATTATAATTTAATGGTATAAAGTGTATTTATCCGATGATCTATTTGAATAACAAATTGAAAAAAATAAAGATTTAAAAAATTTTATTTTTATCACACCTGAAATAGAACCCGAGTTTGAATCAGCAATGATCGGATGCAAAGTGTCACCAGTCTTTAGTTTCATGCTATCATGATTCGTGTATTAGGTTCTCGGGATTAGAGCAAATTAGCAATGATTAAAGCGAAAGTTGTGATAGGTCTTACTTTTTTTTTTCTAAGTAACATGAGAATTTCATTACTAAGAAGCTCTGCTAAAAATAGCAGTGTTTTCACAGAGGACAGCATGCGATGGAACATCGCTAGCATAGAAATCCTCTTGTAAAACATTGATCGAACCCCATTGAGCTAAATTATGAGCGAGAGCGTTACCTTCACGCGGAATCCATTGGATAGACCATCGACAATGATCTCGAAGCAAATTACGCAACGTATGCACTTCGCCTTCAATAAGCCAGTCAGGGGTTAAAGAACAGTCAGTAATCTGCTGCAACAAAACCTTGAGCATCCCCTTCCAACTGAAGAATACTATCTGCAAAATCTTCAGCAAGGGCGGCTGCCAAACGAGCTACGCGGGCTTCCCCTTTCAGGGGACTAGAACCGGGCCAGTTGTGGAGCCGAATCTTCTGAATTCTCCCTTGATGGTCACAATAGACTGCAGCTGCATACATCCAATTCTCCTTAATAGCCACATCGAAATTGATCTTAAACTCACCCACACTGAGAGGGACCCAAGATAGCGAGCGAATTTGGTCATTACGAGTCCCAGCAGTTAAGTGTGCAGAGTAGCGATTATGAATAGTTCGAATCGCCTGCCTCACATTTGGTTTTTTCCCTTCATGAGTCAATTTGTTGCTTGTAAACCAGATAGTGTCAAGAGTAATCGCCACGACCAGCATCAGTAATTGCCAGTCCTCCTTAGCTGATTCTGGATAATTATTCACCTCAAGCAAAAATCGAAGCCAGCTATAAATAGACAGATCAGCAAAATAAGCGGAATTTATAGGCCATGGCCTAGAGCGCCATAGAATAATACTAAAATCACATTCCAGAAAAGATGTTCCGGAGTCTCAGAATGACCGAGACACAGGGGGCATTGCTTGCAAGAGTTACCCGGGCGTTCGAGGAGCTGCCCACCTGAGATTGTAATGGGAGGGCATTGGCAGCAACCTTCTGTTAGAAAATATATTCAAATCATAAAAAAAATCTTCCTCTCTCTTATCAGCTTAAACTTTTGAGATGAGTGGTAGATTCGCACCTTTCAGATGAGGAGTTTTAACCAGTACTGCATTTTCAACTTCTAAATTTTCCTCCAATCGTGTGATTGGAAATGCCCAGTAGCTAAAAGTTTATCTTTCTGATCGTGTAAGTAGGCTGCTTTTACTGAATACGTGCCTTTGGAATGAAGAATCCACCTAGGTACATCCAGTTGAGGTGATGACGGAAGCGAGATATTTAATATAGCCTCAGCAGCGGAGTGCTCAAATAGCTCTCGGATGAGATTTTCCTTCCAGCAATGAAATTGAGGGTTGATGCGATCACTAACCCAGTTAAGGTGACGGTTCACTGGAGCTCCTTCCTTGAGTTTGGGGAGAAAATCAGGTATGTCCGGGATCCAAAGTTCACACCAGAGATTGACCGATTTTCCATCACGAATTCTCCAGCAAAATCCGACTGCCACCAAATCCTTGTTCTGCAGAATGCTATGCCAAGCCCATGATGCTCCCAATTGAGGAGAGGCATTACGGAATGAGTTGCCCCGGCAATATTACGCAAAAAGTGCCTGCGCCCATATACTGTTCGGTTTACTAATAAGATCCCACCCTCTTTTAGCTACCAATGCCCTGCTCAAGTCTGCCATACGACGAATACCAATGACTCCACTAGGCTTGGGTATGCAAATATTGCCCCAAGCCAATGGACGGTAGTGTCTGTCGGTATCATCGAATCCCCACTAGAAATTTTTGATCTTCGTATCAATGCATCTGCGAACCATCTTGGAAAGCATAAAAACAGACATATAATGGGAAGAAATAGCTGAAGCCACTGCTTGAATCAGAACAGTGCGCCCCGCTTGTGAGAGGGATCTCGCTTTCCACCCTGACAGCCGATTAGCAATTTTTTCCTCAATCACCCTTCAGACTTGAGCTTTGGACCGTGGGATACTGAGTGGGAGCCCAAGGTATGTCCCGGGCTCATTAGCTGCTTGAATCTGCATGAGATCTACAATCTGCAAGCGCAGATGCTGTGACACATTTCTATTGAAATGAAAGGAGGATTTGGAGGGGTTGATCGCTTGTCCTGACCACCAGGCAAAAGTGTACATACAGTCCTCCAAGGTATTGACATCAGTGGTATTTGCTCTAAAAAAACATCACGTCTTCAGCAAATAAAATATTTGTAATTGGAGGAGCTGAGAGAGCTATCTTAATGCCGTGAATGAGTTGGAGATTTTCTACACGGCATAGCAAACAAGTTAGAACTTCTGTAATAAGCACAAATCAGAATGGCGAGATAGGATCGCCTTGCTGGAGGCCACATTGGGGTTTAAAAAAATCAAATGGGGACCCGTTCAAAAGAACTAAAAATGAAACAGTAGAGATACATTGAAAAATCCACAGCTGCCAAATATCACAAAATCCATAGCATTTCAAAATTTCCATGAGAAAAGCCCAATTGACCTTATCATACGCCTTCGCCATATCCACCTTAACTGCCATGAGGCCTCTCCTTCCCATCTTCCTTTTAAGAGTTTGCATCACTTCATGAACTAGAATCAAGTTATCTTGGATATGGCGACGGGGACAAAGGCGTTTTGGTTGATGGACACCAATTCGAAAGCACCACTTTAAGTCTAGCAGATAAGATTTTTGACACTATCTTATAGCTCACATTGCATAGACAAATCGGTCTATATTGAGAAATTTTTTTTTTCAGGAGCATCCACCTTTGGAATCAAGGCCAAAAGAATATGATTCATTTGTTTCAACATATACCCGTTGGTGAAAAAATGATTAACCATTCTAATAACAGTTGGACCCACAGTAGACCAATATTTTTGAAAGAAGATACCAGCGAATCTATCGGTCCCGGGGCTTTGGTCCCACCAATAGATCTAACTGCATCCCATATTTCCAGATCTCTAGGGGTACGACAGAGGTGGGTGTTGTCTTCATTTGTAATCAACTTGGGGATGAGATCTTCTAACCCGTAAGGGAAGAGAGGAGGGCTGCCCGAGAAAATCCCCTGAAAATATTCTTGAATATGATCCCCAATTGCAGCTCTGTCTCGTAGCCAATCACCCGCCTGGTTTTTAAGAGCATCAATACAATTTCTGCGGCGGCGTGCTATGGTCTTCAAATGAAAAAAAACGAGTGTTTAAGTCAGGAGTCTTCAGCCACATATTTGCGAGATTTGAGGCGCCACAATTCTCCTTTTTTTTTTTCTCCTGCATTAGTCGGCCACTAAGCTCCTCTTCATGAGCATGCACAATAGGGCCACGAGGAGAGGTAGACACGGCTTGTTGAACTTGGTCGAGCTCCAGTTGGAGAGATCTGATCTTGCTTTGGATGGTGCCGAACACATTCCTGTTCCAGCATCTTAAGGCAGCCTTGGTAGCCTTAAGATGTCGGCACAGGGCGAAGGCAGAAGAGCCCCTTTGCTGTCGTAGCCAAGCAGTCTTCACAATATCCTTACTACGAACATCCTCGGTCTAGAAAGATTCAAAGCGGAAGGGATGAGGATTTCTATCTGTTAAGTTTTTGTTGTTTTGGCATCATTTTGTGTCAAAATATGTCTTGATCGAGTTGTATTTTTGGTATACACATTTGTTCAAGAGTTAGAGTCTATGGTCTGTCGAAAGTCTTCTTCACGTTCGACCAGCGTTCAACAAATGCTTAAGCGTCCCTGTTAGTTTCATACAGAGACATCACGCTCGACTAACGCTCGAACGTCTTTAAGAATTTTTCATACAGAGACATCACGTTCGACTAATGCTCGACCGGCGCTCGAGCGTCCTAAGGATTATTCATATAGAGACATCACGTTCGACTTACGCTCAAATGACTTCCGACCAATTTCAAAATTTGCTAGATTTTTGGGATTTCTTTGTGGATGATTTTTGAAACCCTACTAGGGTTCGTGAGAGGCCGACTAGAACGTGATATATATGCATCCTTAGAGTGTTTTTGGCTGCCCCTTTCCTTGAGAGAAAAACCCTAGAAAACTAGTGCTTCATGATATTGAATTTCTCTCTACTCTTCCTTTATACTATTTTGTCCCTTCATTGTGTTGAAGGCCAGTTAAAGAACAAGAGTGTTTGTAAAGATCCTTAAGAAGAACCTCAAGGGTTGAGGTGATTGCTGCTTGGAGCAGATCTGAGCAGGGGCGCTTGGATTATTACATCAGGGTTGTCAGAGTCAAGCAACTGGGGTTGCCCGTGTCTGAATCACTGTTGTAAGGATTTCTTCTTAGTGGATTTTAGGTGGCTGCTAGCCCGGAGTGGTTTTTCCTTTGAATGGTTTTTCAAAGGTTTTCCACTTCGTCATCAAATCTCTTGTCTCTTTATGCATTTGTTAATTTCTTTACAAGTTTATTTGTTGATTTGATTATTGTGTTGGTTGATTGATATATCTAGACTCATCAATTTTAGAATTTGTTTTTAAAATTGATATTGATTAGTTAAATTACAGATTTCACCTATTCACCCCCTCTAGGTGAAAGTAAGGTCTAAACCAGGAGCATGTTCGTTTTCAACATATTTCTAAGATTCAAATCCATTATAAAATTATCACCAACATCTTAAAATTCAAACACACACCAATACATTCACACAGATTTACATTCAGGTCTAAAAAAGAACATCCCCAGATTTTTCACTATCATTATCTCCAAAAGTATCCAAAATAATAGGGGCATGGTCTAAAGCGTGTCGAGGGTTGTGAGAAATAATAGCACGGGGAAAGAGAGTGCGCCACCCCTCGTTGCTTACTCCACGGTCAAGACGTTCCTAAGTCCCCTGCCTTCTCTACCGTTAATGTCTAAGCCCTAATGTCTAAGGGAATTCCTGAAATCATTACAATATAATCCAACCTCCAAGGTTCATAGCATTGTCCATAACTGGAATTGCCACAATACTCAAGATCATTATATCCAAGTTGAGAGTTACTGGTTTCACACCAAAAAGTTTGAGGGCCACACCCGACCCAAAACCTCCCTTTCTATTGGGAGGATATTCAAAAGGTTTATCAACCCCAATAGCACGTTCTTGAAAGGAACATTGGGGTAACCTCCCGGCCCTCGACTGTCGAGCCTATAATACTCAAACCACGGTAGTTTCCATGAAGCAGTTGGAGCAAGAGGTAGCAGAGCTAAAGCAAGTCCTTGCTGAAAAGAGAGAACAAGAAACTGCAATGCGCAGGGATGTTACTAAATGTGGTACTTTGTCTGTTAGGGCGCAATGTATGCGGGTTGAAAAGAACAAAGGGTTATGAGCCGACTGGCTGCTCAGTGTTCATGTGCCTTTCTGATCTTTTGACTTGCATGTATGTATAAGATATGTCAAACAGCATGAATGGTCAGATGTGAAAACACAATGGCAACCTGATAATCCTTTTATTACAACTGATGAACCATATTCCAAGCTTGATCTTGGTCTGGCTCATTTCACACAGCTTATTTCAGTGCGATATTTGAAATCCTCTTTGACATCTTATGTAATTCCAAGTATCTAACTGTTTTCTACCACTTATTCCAAAAGCTTAATGCTGCTCTCTTCTGGGCTGCTTTCCCGGTTGGAACATAATAGTGTAGGGAGTACCCCTGAGTAGATATCAATGATGTTTAAGCTAATCCATGGGTGAATATGAATTCACTAAGAGGACTGGATAAGTTCACCTCTTCCGGCGATAAAATAGGTACTCCCAATGTGGCTCTTTTGGAATCAGATTCTTCGAGAGAATAGGAGGAGGGCAGCTGCGTTTTTTGGTGCTAGGAGAATGCCTTTTGAAAGTAAGTTAAGAGATTTGGTTTTGTGGGAAATGATGTTTCTTGGGCGGGGTGGAAGAAATTTAGGAAGAATTTTTAAATGGGATTTCTTAAGAGGCATGTTTGGTAAAGCTCAAGGCATAATTTTTATGTCACTGCTTGACTTTCAGAAAGACCACTTTTTCCACGTTTCTTAGTTGAGAAATTGAGAAGTGGGAAAGTCGTGAATATTTTTTGTGCATAAAACCCACCCTAAACTACCAATTTTGACACATTGCACCCTTTAACTACCAATTTTTAACACTTTGCACCCTTTATCAAATTTTCAAACTAAAATGACGATAATGCCCTTAGATATTGTTGTCAATTCATTAATTTTTCAAGGGTATTATTGTCAAATGGAGGGTGCAAAGTGTTTAATATTAGTAGTTGGAGGGTGTAATGTGTCAAAGTGGGTAGTTTAGGGTGCAAAGTGTTAACATTGGTAGTTTGAGGGTGCAATGTCTTAAAGATGGTAGTTTGGGGTGCACATTCACATCTCCAGAATGACATAAAACCCATTTTCACTTACTCTTAAATCATATCTACTGCTTTGTAGTGGACCAACTTGTGTTTGAGGAACTGATTTTTTGATTTTATTCACAATTTTCCGTTTCAACAATGATCGTTTTTGAATATCTTTTCATTCTGAAACAGAAGTGGGTCGTTTTTTTTTCCACTTTGCTTGCGTGCAGTTAACATAGATTACCAGTAGTGCAGGTGGCATGGATCTCTGGACCTGGTTCTTATCCATTTTTGTGAATATGCTTCCCTGGGAAAGTGGTGAGGTTTATGTGGTGTGTATTTAGCGGATTGAATTCTTAACTCTTCTTGTTATAAAAGGCGCTTATCACCTGACACTTTTTTCTACAGTTTTTCGAGTTTGGGATGTGCTGCTTTTCGAAAGGAATCATGTTATGCTGTTTCAAACAGCACTTGCATTAATGGAGTTATATGGTACTAGGATGTCTGTGTGTGAATTTTGGGCAGTCACACATGATGAACAAGACTTCATTGCAATTATTATGGGTGTTTAGAGAGTAAAATTTTTTGGTTACGTTATTTTTGTAGGTCTTGCTTTAGTTACAACTAAAGATGCTAGGGATGCAATTACCTTATTGCAATCCCTTGCTGGCTCTACATTTGACAACAGTCAGCTTGTCTTGACAGCTTGCATGGGTTAGTTGTAACTGAGTCTAGATTGCAAGAAATGAGAAAAAAACACCGGCCAGTTGTACTAGCGGCAGTGGAGGAAAGATCAAAAAGGGGTTGAGTTTGGAAGGATTCCAAAGGGCATGCATCTAAGTTGTATAGTTTTAAGCATGATCCTGGATCGCTTATAGAAGAAGCGAAATCTAGTGAAGGTAGTCATAATCTTGCAGTCAAAGATAAATCTCGCTTGGACCATTCGTCTAATATGGATGAATTGCTCAATAGCCTAAGGGTGGATTCAGAAGTAGAGTCTTTACCAGATCTTCAAGAACAGGTAGTTTCTTTTTCTCTCATCTCTGTGTGGTGCTTGTTTGATATCTGAACCATGCATATAGTAGACCCTATGTGGTTCTGTTATTAATCTTGGGAGGTCTATGTGCAAGAGATGTCTTCAGTTTTATTCCACCTTATCCATTTTGACTTATTCTGGTATTGGTGGACTTGTGGAATGTTCGATTCCAAAGTCACTTGCAAAGCCTGTTATCCATGACTCCCCAGCCTGCTTTGATACATGTTTTTCTGAATATTTATGTCACTTCAGTGCAAAAACTATTAAGCTTGCCTGAATTTCTATATACTCTGCATTTTCTATAATATCTGCATATTCTATCCAGAACACTGCTGTGCATTTTGTCATTTTATAACCCTCACTATTTTCATTTCACAAGTTACTCATTACTAGATAACAAGCAATCTCTGAGCACAGCTGTGCAGGTGGTCTGGTTGAAGGTCGAATTATGCAGACTTGGAGGAGAAAAGATCAGCAATTTCTATTTGTTGTGTAGTTCCATTTACATATTTCAAGTGGCTCTCTCTCTTCGGGAATATTGCAAAGTAAGGATGAATGACACATAAAAGATGACCAAATAAGCAACAAACGAAACTAGTCTGTAGGTCAGATACCAACCAAGCCAGTGTGGAGCTAACCAACTAGTTTCCGCATTTTAGAAGTTCATACACTGTGGTTGGAGTGCTTAACAGTTCCTTACTAAGAAAACTATATTGTTGTAGTCTTCTTAACCCTTTTTTGTTTCATTGAGCATTTTTTCCCACTTTTCTCCCTTGTAAATGAACTACAGAAATCAACTCCATTTTCAATTCTCTTACTGTATTCATCTCAGAAAAAGTTGCTCCATAGTGGCTTTTGATTTTAAGATCAAAGGGCGAAATAAAAATTCTAGGTAACAAGTGACTCCCATATGACAAATGAAGATGTTGAGTATAGCTTTAAAAGATTATCACTCTACATCTACTGTTCCAATTCTTTTCCAGGGCTGAAGAGCTGGAAACAGCACTTATGGAGATGGTCAAACAAGATAATCGACGGCAATTGAGTGCAAGGGTATATCTCTGGTTTATTTAGATTATCATTCTTGTATTAGTTTGCTTATGATACCACACAGAGATATATGCACTGTTGTAGCTTTAAAATGGATGCTACAGGGTTCCTCTCTCTCGTGAATTCGGAAATTTTTTTCTTTCTTTGTTCTCATGCTCTATGAGACCCTTAGTATACATGTTATGGTCCTGCAATGATTATATCTTTCCTTGATCTTGTGCACTTTGGGAAATTTATGCCTCGCAAATCACTACTATCAGATGTTCTAGAATCATAAACTGCAAAATGCTTCGGAGGACTTTCTTTATCTAGGGGATTTCTATATTTTGGCTTCATTTAGCTACATTTCTCGAGTTCATTAGTTCATTCGTACTAGGGCTGTGCAAGGGAATTGGCAACTGATGGTTCCACCTCCACTGGTACTGCCACAGATACCGGTGAGCGGTAACCGCCCCATGGCGGGAACGAGACAATTCCCATATCTGTGGGGCGGTGCTCTTAGCAGTTGGCAGTGCCTGGTGGTTTCACCACTAAAATAGTAAAATGACTTGGTTTTTCATTAAAAGTCCAAACCCTCAATGAGCTGTTGAATGTAAGAGCCACCCACCCTCATTGTCTCTTCTCCTCTCCTCTCACCCAAATCTCTGACTCTCTGCCGTTCCTCTCTTCGCTGCACCACCACCCCTTGCTGGAATCCTTTTTTTTGTCTCTCATTCCCCCTCTCAATTTAAGGTGGGCAGTTACTGGCAACCTCCAATGGAGCGGTTACCGTTCTTGATGGTGGAGGGGGCAGGAGCGGTTGGGGTAGAACCAGCCCCCACACCACCCCCATTCCATACGGATGGAAATGAAAAGTAACAACTTTATGTGAGAATCGATTGTTTTGTCATCTGACTAGGATGCTTTCCATCATCCTTTACATGGGAACTGGCTCTGTCTCCAAGTACAATAAGTTCCCTCTTCCAAAAAGTTCCTTCTCAGCAAACTTGCTTAAAAGTCAAGGATTTCTTATATAATCATGCAGGTCGAGCAGTTGGAGCAAGAGGTAGCAGAGCTAAAGCAAGTCCTTGCTGAAAAGAGAGAACAAGAAACTGCAATGCTGCAGGTTTAAATATTCCAGATGTTACTAAATGCACAAGAATGTTCTGTACTTTGTCTGTTAGGGCGCAATTTTTTATTACTTTTACATTCTATAGCTCCTGATGCGGGTTGAACAAGAACAAAGGGTTACTGAAGATGCTCGAATAAGTGCAGAGCAAGATGCAGCTGCTCAGAGATATACAGTTCATGTGCTTGAGGTTCTTTCTGATCTTTTGCTGTTTCCCCTTTAAGAGAGGTTGTGGTAGATCTAAATCACTATAGCTTCCTTATGTATGCATAAGATATAAAACCCCATGTCTTTGCTAAACTCAGCATGATGGTTATGGTCACAAGATGTGAAAACTTTCTCAATGCTTTCCTAAATGCAACCTGTTCTCCGGTTTGGCTTATAATCCTTTTATTACTCTTAATTCTGATGAACTACATATTCAATGACAAGCTTGATCTTGGTCTGGCTCATTTCACACAACTGCTTCTTTCAGTGCTCGATATTTGTTCCAAATCCTCTTTGTTTTCCTCCTTGACATCATATATGGAGCCCTTTTGTTAATACATAAAGTAGTGAAAATTTTATCCAAGTATCTAACTGTAGGACTTCACAATTTCTCATAATTGTTATATGACCACTTATTCCAAAAGCTTAAACTGATAGAAAGAGGTAGATTTAATTACTTGAGTCTCTAACACTCACACTCATGCGTGAAACTAGACACCACATGGATTCATCTATTACGGTTGGAATTTGACATTTTGAATAGTGTAGAGTCAGAGTACAAACTCCTGACAGCTACAATGATATCAAGTTAAAACACCGTTTGTCCTAAATGTTTAAGCTAATAAAAAGAGTAAGATTTAATAACTCAAATTATATTCTCAACGGTAGTGATATTCATTTTACGGGATAATGGGTAGAAAATGTTGGTGCTTTACAACTCTTAACATTTTTACTTATCCCAAGAATCGAGTTTGTTTTTCTGTGGATTCTAGCATGCACTTTTTGGTCAAGTTTTAAATGGAAATAGCAAAATGGCTGCTGAAAGAGCAGCTTAAGAGATATTCGTACATTCTGTCTGGTTACTCATGTTCTTGTCCATCAGCATCATCAAATTAAAGATCCCTTAAACTTTGACTCCCCCATCCCCAAATAGGTGTCCTTCTTCCATATGACATGACTAATAACAGATACGTTGAAGTAATTCCCTAAAATCTCATTCACTGTGTTGACAGGCTTTCAATAAGATGTTCTTATTTGTCCACGTTTCTTAGTGGGGAGAAATAATGAGTATAGTTTAGGAAAGTCCAAAGTGAATATTTTGGGGAAAATTGTACCATTTTTTACACTTTGGACACAGTAACTATTTTTAACTTTTGCATATCGGGTAGTTTTAAATTAATTTTTCAAGATTATTGTCAAATGGAGGGTGCAAGTGTTTAAGTAGTTAAGGGTGTAATGTGTCAAAGTGGGTAGTTTAGGGTGCAAAATATATAGGTAGTTTGAGGGTGCAATGTCTTAAAGATAGTTTGGGGTGCAATACTGGTAGTTTGTGGGTGAAAAGTGTATTTTCCCCATATTTCTTGTTTTTGGAAAGTAATATCTATACGGGTAGTTTTAAAGAGGAAAGTAAGCCATTTAGCATAATATGCATCTCGCTTGCTTTTTTTGTTTTATTCACAATTATGTCCGTTCCCAACATCATGATGTATATTCAGGAAAAATATGAGAAGGCTATGGCTTCACTTGCTGAGAAGGAGAAGAGGGTGGTTATTGCAGAATCAATGTTGGAGGCTACCTTACAATACGAATCCGGCCAATCTAAAGCACTATCTTCTCCTAGGTACATGAGGATTCTGTTAGCATGAAATTTCTAGTTCTTCATCTGTTCTAAAGATCTTTTGGTAGTTGTGTTGATTAATTCAGACAAAACGTTTGCAGAAAAAGTTTGAGGGCTGAACAAGGACTAATACAATTTACACTCGTCTCTAGTACAAATTGTAGTAAAATCACCAAATATTGATTATCAGAGTACTAACAATCGTGGTGATAATCAAAACTATCCAACTACGTGAAATCTGAAGTAAACATCCTAAAATCCTGAATTCCCTGAGAAAATTTTGTGTAAGTACTCCACCTAAAAAGCAGTTCTATGACCTTAAAAAGGTGGACCAACAGGTGTTCAGCTGTCTTCGGGTTCATTGGTCTAGTATTTCGTTTGTAGATACGTCGGCTTGTTAGTGGCTATCCATTACAATTTCAATTATATTATTGGAACCCGTGATCCTGGATTGCAAAAAAGTTGTGCATGAACTCTTGGGTTATGAACCTTTTGTGGACCAGCCATTAGCTTGCCAAGTATATTCTTCATTGCAGTCAAATCTCTCCATCCATCAGCAGCTCAAAAATTGGGTTAAAGATGGGTTTTGCGTGTGCCTTATAAAGGTAGTTTACTTTTGTAGGGTCGTGCTTGATCAAGATACTGCACCAAAAAAGATAGGTCTACTGTCATTTGGAATTGGTTGGCGTGACAGAAACAAGGTAAAACATTTGTATTTTCCCTTGGTTAGCGAAATTCAATGCAGGAGGCCTGGATTGCTAGATCTACTCCAAAACAATCACAAGAGGATCAAATGACACTTTGACAAGCATTTCTTTGGCTGAGACCATTTCTGTTTCTGTCATTCAATTTCAAGGGTCCCATTCCATTATGCAAATTACTAAAAGTCCCATTTGGTATTCCTTTGATTGGTATTGTTTGTGCAGTTTGTGGTCTTATACGCATTCATTTTATCAGGGCAAGACGGCTAATGTTGAGGAGTCCAACGAAAGTAAAGCCACCAGCGAGAGGATACATCCAAACCTGTCAGGGAAAGAAACCAAAGACCCGAAGCAGGAAACTTAAGAGGGGGTAGGTGAGGTGAGGTGGTAGACTTGATGTAAAGAGTTGGTTCTATTTGGCTCTTGCTGTCCAAGTACTCCATTCTTCGTAATTTGTTCTTCCTATTGCAATTATGCATGCAGAAAGGGCTTAGTGCGAGAGAGCCATCTATCTATGGCATTATCGGCCTCAACATAAATATCCGTTCAATTCATATTAATATCCAATTGTATAGCATATGATTAAATTCATTTTTTATTAGTCATTTATTTGGGACAATAGTTTGAGTCTATGAATATCATCACCAACCTTATTTTCATAAATGGTTCCTTGCTGTTGCTTGACCTTAGAAGATTGAAGGCACGAAAAATCTCTAGCTTTATTTTTGACATCAACAGGCACTCAGGCAGTACCCTACAACAATTTTTTGACGGACTAGAACTTGGTTGGACAAGATTTGATCAGTTGGAAAGTCGCTCTGGCCACTATTGAGCTAACTTTTAGACATCATGGTGGTCATCATCATTATTATTCTCTACGAGGAAATGGTTTTAATCCAAGAATCCTATCTTGATTTATATTCCTCTAACGCAATGCAATTTCCTCCGTTGTCTTTTTGTTTAACACCCTCTTTTTTTTTTCTGGCGGTTAAAAATTTCCAATTCCGATTTAATTACAAACTTCTGAAGGTAGACTAGACTAGGTTGGATTTTGGCAATATTTTAAGGATATACATTTTACAAAACAGGAATCTACTACCCTTGCCAAAATTAAAAAAAGAACTAAAAATATGAAGGAAGAATTTCTTAAAGTGCCCTCTAAATGGATCTTCTAACCATCAAATTGGGTAAAAATAGGGTCAATTTCTGAAAGTGATAGTTTGGAGCATAAATTACAAATAAAGTAGTAGATGAGGTAGTAGTTTAGAGTGGTGAAGTTTTTTCAAGGTTTAATTGCACCAGTGGTCCTTGTAGTATCACATTTTGATAAATTAATTCCCAAGGTGAAGTTTAGAGGGACGTCAACCTATTAACTTTTGCTTACATGTCAAAAAATGTCACGTCATCAACGAATGACACACTGATACCTGTCCCAAAATTCACGTAGGACGCCAACTCTGATATCTCTTATTTAACTATTTACACGTGTGCAAATTTTATGGGTGTAGAATAAAATCTGTTTTAACTTGGTTTAATCACACGAATAAAATCTGGTTTCTCTGTTTAGATGGGTCCAGTGTCATTTTAACTTAGTTGGCTCTCAGAGTCAGAAACAAGGTCAAATATATAGAGTTTTGTCTCTTTGGTTTCGAATTTCCCAATAGGCACAGCTATAGTTGAGTTCGGCATAACCTATGGGTGTACCAATATGCTCTTGGTATTTTGTTTTTGGTCATTATGGTTCACTCATTCATTAATTTTAAGAAAGTTAAAACAAAAGAGACAATAGGCAACAGGCCAATAAGGGCAGGAGATCCTAGAGCGAGAGCAATTGGCGCTGCATAGGATGTGATACGTTCATGGTATTATTTGTAAAGTTTGTCGACTTATACGCATTCATTTTCCAGGGTAAAACAACTGATGTTGAGGAGTCCAACGAAAATAAAGCCACCAAGCAACGAGAGGATACACACAAACCCCTAGAGCTTTGTGCTCTTCCAATATTTGGTATTACCTGACCTCAGAAAATCAAATGCTCGAATGTCAGGATCGTCAACAGGGAATGCCCGACAATCAGTTTGATGGACTAGAACTTGGTTGGAAAAGACGAGCAGAGTTGCCATGGAGGATCTGTCTTCCTTGCACTGGCTGCTTTCAACTCCAAGACTATCACCCTGCCGCTGCCTCGAGGGTTGTTTTTTTTTTTTTTTAAGCAAACATCCCACAGAAACAAGAGGAAGGCCGACTCTCAAGAGCCGCATGAATCACAATGCAGAACCTCAGCCGGCAAAGCCGAATGAAAAATATCACCAAAAACATTACTGCTGAGACACCACTTAGCTAGATTATGCGCAGCAAAATTAGCTTCTCTAGGAATCCAGTCAAAACTCCAACCGGTGTGCTCCTGCAAAAGCCTCCTGATAGTTGTAACTTCATCCTCAATATCCCAATCTAGCTCAGCAACGGTATCCTTCATTTGGTTGACCAAGTTCAAACAATCTCCCTCAATGTTAATCATCTGATTACCAAACTCGCCAGCCATTTGACAAGTTAATCTCGCTGCCCTTGTTTCACCTTTAATGGGACAGCTACCTTCTACCTTACAAGTACGGGCGAGAACAATGAGACCCAAGCTGTTGCGGCAAATGGCAGCCAAAAATAAGTTTCCCTCTGCAACTGCAACATCATAATTTATCTTCAAATTCCCCGGATCCGGGGGCTTCCAAATGTCCTCAGGCTCCCTTAAGAGGGAGTTCCAAGCCAACTGATGGGTCTCATAACGCCTCACCAAATCACCAACCATTTGATCGGGACTGGGAAGTCCTTTACCATGAGAGACCTGATTCCAAGCATACCAGATGACATCTAATCGGATGGCAGTGACTACCATCATATCACGCCATTGGTTCCTGCAGCTCCGAGGTAGATTTTGGCCATTGAGGATAAATTTAAACCAAGCCGCAATAGGTTGATAGATAAAAGCATCAGTAATGAGAGGCCAAGGACCGACTCTCTAGAGAAATTTACTGCCAGAACAATTAAGGAACAGGTGGGTGGCAAGTTCGGGTTCAAGTCCACACACAGGACATAACCATCCTCCATTCGAATCACCATTGTCTGCTCGAAACCTGCCTCTGAGAGGTAATGCATTAGCTGCAGCTTTCCAAAGCAGCAATTTGAGCCTATGTTGGATCTTCATTTTCCATAGACTTTTCCATTCACCCGAAGATAAACTGCCAATTGAAGCAACCCGAGAGTGCACTAAATACTTGTAAGCTGATTTCACCGAAAGGACGCCTTTGGGATCCTGCAGCCACATAGGGTGATCAGTACCTGCAGAATGAGGGAGTTTAATATCAAGAATAGCATCAGCCGATGGTCTATCAAAAAGGCTGCGAATAAGATTCTGATCCCATACCATGGCATGGGGACTCATCAAATCTTTTACAACATTTGTTCGGTGGTCAACCAATCTTCCAGGTTTAAGTGTTGGAATAAAATTTGGCAAGCCAAGCACCCATGGATTGCACCATAAATTCAGTTGGCTACCATTTTGAATTTTCCAGCATAGACCCGCAGAAAGGAGGTCCCGAACCTGGAGTAAGCTATTCCAACACCAAGATTTGCTACCAGTAGCAGGGGTATGCAAAAAATCATAATTCTTACAATATTTTGCTGAAATGGCCTGCACCCACACCGACTCCTTATCAGTTAAGAACTTCCATCCCAATTTAGCTATCATAGATAAATTTAATTCCTCCATGAGCCATAACCCAACTCCTCCCAACTTCTTAGGAGTACAAATAGCATGCCATGCCTTGGGATGAAAACGCTGCTGTTGATCATCCGGAAAATCCCACCAGAAATTCTTTAAAAGCCTATCAAGCTCTCGCAACACCTCCTTGTTTTGTCCTCCGATCCACTTAACCGACCTTGGTTGTTGTCTTTTGTTTATGGTCCCCCGGATTGGATTAATAAAGAATTTCTCAACCCGCCAATCTGCCAAGTTATTGCTAACCCACCACTAGTACCCCGAGGGGGTATCTCAAAACCATCACTGAAACCCATCGATTGAAGGCTCGACCGCGTCTCCAGGACTTTTTCAGCAAGACAAATAATCTCAGGCTGGTGCTGCCGAACCACCTGCTTGAGGTGACGAATTGTCGCGGCTCGCCCAAAGCCACGACGATTCCAGTAAAGGATTTTCACGGCGAACAGCTCCCTTGCCGTCCCTACCATGAGAGTGGCTGAATCCTGCAGTCCACCAGCCAGTGATGCACTCCCATCATCACTCTGGCGCGTTTCCTTTGAGGCAAGCCGTTGCTAAGAGCTCTTGCGACGTGTGATCAAGGGCTTCTTTCCTTTTGCCTTCAGAAGAGCCTTACGACTGCCAAGGCATTGAAAAAGTTGCTGAATATTGTCATCCATGTCACCTGGGCTCCCAAACCCCTCGGGTCCTCCAAAGCTTTGGCGTTTGATTTCCTGGTCCGAAAATTCCTCCTCCTTTCGAGTTCGTTTCTTTGCACTAGCACTAGGCAGACGTGTTTCCTCAGCTGGGCCTAAAGTCCCTTTGTCTCTACGCAGCAGTTTCTCTCGGCGTTTAGGTCCACTTGTGACATTTGTAGCTACAAAGAGTTGAGTGGGCTCAATTGTTGGAGTATCTTGGGTCACCATAACAATTGGGCTGCCCAGTTGGCATCGCTGGCCCACAGTTGATTTACTCACTTCCGAATCCTCCTCCCCATGGCCCACCAATAGTTCGGTGGCTTCTAGTAGCCCCCTCACGTGCCTCTTTTTCATGTTGCATGTCTTCAGCCGCAGCAGCCATTCTTTCCTTGTCAGATAATTTGAGGATATTTAATATTTCTTTATCTGGCATGGGGCCTCGTTCACGAGGGAATAGATTTTCCCAAGCACTACGTAAAACTGCCAACTCCTCTTCCTCCTGCCACTCTTCATTAGTTTTGTCCGCAATCCTTACCAGGATCACAGTTGCAGGGGGTTTACTTGTTTCTCCCTTCTGCCTGTTGGCCTCAACATCATTACTGCCGTCTATGTGAGGCTTAGAGACTAGTGCCTCTGACAAAGTTGGAACTGCAGCCACAGGAGGCGTGCCCTCGTTGCCTTTCATATCAGCACAACCCCCAAAAGAGAGGCATGCTAGTTGTTTCCCCGTATGGTCCACCACCACGACCGGAGGACCACCGTGAATTATGCACTGCACACCTTCATGGTTTTGAGTATCAACAGAGTCTTTAGGAGGATGAAAGATAGAGCGGTCCTAGAGTCAATAGAGGGCGACTCATATTGTGAAGAGTCCCTATGCATTCTTCGAACAGGTGCTTCCACTTTAAGCCATGGCCCATAGAGATCAGATTGAACCTGTTTATCAGCATCGGACAAAAAAATTGCATATGCCCGAGCATACCACACACATAACAGAACCCAACAATACGTTCTATTCGAAATTTGATCCACAAAACATCATTTTCATTTCGAGGCAGGCTTTAACCAACAGGTAGAGGTTTAGATGAGTCGAGCATTACCTTGACCCTAATAAAAGGGAGGCACCAAAATTTCCTACCTGGTTGGCCTTCGATCTCCACAACCTCGCCCATGGAGGAAGTTATCAGCTGCACTGTCTCCTCAGTTGACTATGCTAGTGGAATTCTATGCAATTGAACCCAAGCTGGAAATGAGAAGAGGTTTTCTTCTTACCAATTAAGGGAGGGAAGTTAGGATCTTAATGTTAAGGTGCTAAGAGGATCTAATGGAGGACTGAAATATTACTAACACATTAATGAATAGAATGGAGAATTAAAATTAAAGGAGCCTTAAAAATTAAATATGATTGTCAAAATATCTCAGTCTTTAATTTTTAAGGCTCTTTTAATCTCAGTCCTTCATTCTATTCATTAATGTGTCGACAACATCTCAACTTTCGATTAAGTCCTCTCAGGACCTTAACATTAAGACCCTAACTTCTGTTCAATTAAGGCAAGGAGGCCACACTTAAGGATGAGAAGGTAGCCTTTTACATTCCCCGGCTGCCACTCAAAACACTCTGTTCCGTGTCTCTTTGGAGCTAAACTCAACGAAGAAGATATTTGGATGCAGTTCCCTGACTTCCACATGAGCATCAAAAGCCCACGCCTTGAGAAGGATTCCTTTCACCGCGTGCCCAGGAATCACTTTATGAGCAATAATCCTTCCGACCAGAAGGGTATCAGACATCTCTTCCACTTCCTCTTGAACATGGCAACTTTGACCTGGCCCCTGGGTCCACCCCAAAGCAGCTGTGCCTTTCACCAGGTGATCCACTTCCGTTCTGTAGTTTGCCATCAGCACAAACCAGAGAGACGATAACCAATACAGTAAGAGGAAGAATGGGAATGTGAAGGAGACTGAGGATGACAAGGAGCTAAATAGCAAGGGAAACACAAACTAAGGGGGAAACAAAGATGGAAATCAGGCGGCGCCGCTCTAAAAGAGTCAAGCATAGCAGGGAAAAAACCACTGACACAGCGGCTAGATGGGCGCCGAAACATTGCTCCAAGGAAAAAAGCAAAATCCTAAAGCAAGTCCGGTACGGAGAGCACTTTTTGCTCACGGGGTAGTGTGTCCTTTTTGCTGCCTCGAGGGTTTCGTTAGTACATAGGTCACTTTTTTTTCCCCTTTCTCTCTTTTCTTTTTTCTTTTTTTTTTAAGAGAATTAAGTACTCATTTTGTCTAAAGTTTATGAATATTTAACTTATGTTAGAGTTTTCTTGGTATTTATGTAAAAGTTACTGAATAATATTGATGTTTATAAAAAAAATAATATTGAGTTGTGTTGATATTTATGTAAAAGTAATGTTGAGATTATAATTTTAGAGAATTAGATTCAAATTTTAAAAATTTCACTAAAGCGGACATGCTCTTAACAGATGATCCTTTTATTTTCAAATTTATCATGTGAGTTCTGAGTTTGTCCAAGAAGTCATTTTCTTAAAAATTTATTCTCAAGATTAATGGCTCACCGTCAGTTCCAATAATAAATTGATGATCCTTTTATTTTCAAATTTATCATGTGAGTTCTGAGTTTGTCAAAGAAGTCATTTTCTTAAAAATTTATTCTCAAGATTAATGGCTCACAGTCAGTTCCAATAATAAATTTAACACGCATCACCCAAAACAAAAATCATGCTGACTCATAATTTTTTTAAGTTTTCTTTTCTTAATCTTTTGTTTTGTTTTCAAATTGATCATGAAAGTTCTGAGTTTGGTAAATAAGTCATTTTCTTAAAAATTTATTCTTAAGATTAATGGATCACAGTCAGTCCCAATCATAAATTTAACACGTGTCACCTAAAACTAAAATCATGCTGACTCATAATTTTTTTAAGTTTTTTTTTCTTAATCTTTTGTTTTTAAAAATAATTTAGTTTATTTTATTCGTTAAATAACAAAAAATTGAAAAAAAAAACTTTAAAAAACTATAAGTTACATCATTTTTAATTTTAGATAACACATGTAAATTTATATTTGGAATTAACCAGTAAATGTTAACTTTATAAGTAGAAGTTAAACGAAAAGGACTTGTTTGATAAAAATTACAAACTCAAAACTTTTATAATTAATTTAAAAACTAAAAGACAATTTGTTAAAAGAAATCAAAATCTAGGGACTAAATCGGTACATAACCTAATAAAAATAGAACCATCCTGAAATGGTTGAACTGGGTAATTTTGCGTATCTTTCATCGGTGGAATGCGCAGTAAAACACAACAATGCCAGGATAAAAGCAAAGGCGAGATAGCTGGGACTAATAAAGGATGTGGATTTGTAAGTAAACTTGGTTCCGTTCATATGAGCAGTGAGTAAAAAACTCACAATCTACAGAAAAATGTAAGGTGGTATAGGGAACTGCGCCTGATGTCAATCAACTAACCTCTAAGCATTTCATCACCAACCACAATATAAGATCCCAACTCGTAGAAGCATCGCCCATTATATTACCAAAGCAATAGCCATGGTTAGCGCTCCCGACAGCAGCCAACTCAAGCATCAAAGCAACCGTGTCAGGATCGGGGAGAAGCACAGGGAGCCTGGCCAGTGGACTTTCTGTTTAACAGGATCATATTTCTGGGAAGCAAGGTAAGACAAAGCTGTGACAACATCAGAGATGGCTGGCCGCAGATTGGGCTGCTCCTGAACACACATCGCTCCAATAGCAAGAGCTTGGTACAAACCCCTTGGAGGATACTGACCTTGGAGCATTGGATCAGCCATTTGAGAGATTTTTGATTGATCTTTGAACATGGGTCTTGCCTGTTATCAAGTCAACATAAAATTTCTTGTAATTTTCATTTTAGATTATAATTGTTTTCCAGGTCAATGTTTTGTATTAAATAGCAGAACCTAAATTTCAAGTAATAACACCTTTATATATCTAACATTGCAAGGGCTGGACAACAAATGTGTATGCCATCAGCCTATTTGTGAGATAGCCATGCATCAGATATTTTGCTTCAGGTTAACACATAATGATTCTGCCTCAACATATTTGGACTACATAACAATATGAAACCCTCTTGGTCTTAAAATCTATGTGCATCAAGCATAACCAATTCCAGTGACACTGGCAGTCGAAGTATATTATAACTACAATGGAGTTAGATCCCATTATGAAACAGAAACAGATGTTAGCTCACACATATCTCAACAAGAACAAGAAAGCCTTTGCAAGCCTAGCACCATCCGTAAATAAAATAAAGGTGACGGTTTCTTACCCACGCAACTAGATTCTGCTCTCCCGAAGGTTTGGAATTGTCAATTGCTCTCCTGCCCGTAATTATCTCCAAAAGAACAACTCCAAAGCTATAAACATCTGATTTCAGAGTTAGTTGACCTGTCATGGCATATTCTGGAGCACAATATCCATAGGTGCCCATGATCCTTGTGGACACATGTGTGTTATCACCAACAGGCCCGAGTTTGGCCAAGCCGAAATCAGATAGCTTGGGATGATATCCTTCACCAAGCAAAATGTTGGAGCATTTCAAATCTCTGTATATAACAGGAGGACTAGCTTCGTTATGTAAATACTCCACTCCCTTCGCTGCTCCAGCAGCAATTTTCATTCTTGTAGTCCAATTGAGTGGTTTCTTACCAGGTGAAATGTCTGCATAATAGGCATACGAGACATATATTAAATTACAGACTTAACAAATAAAAAGAAAAAGAAAGAATAAAGTGAGAGAGAAATAAAGAATGCGGCTGTAAGACAAGTTTAATACCCTGTAAATGGTCTTCCAATGATCCTAGTGGCATATATTCATAAACCAGAAGCCTTTGATCCCCATCAGCACAGTAACCAATCATATTAACGAGGTTAGGGTGGTGTAGTAGACGTAACATCAAGACTTCAACAAGGAATTCCCTGTTCCCTTGTAGCCCATTGCGATTAAGCTGCTTGATAGCCACAACCTGTAGCGGACACAATTAGAAGGCTCGACCTTCGCAGTCAATTCTCAATCCCATGTCTTTTAGGCTATATAGAGGATTCATAAGTGGAAGACAATCTTAAAAATTGAATTGAGGAAAGAAAAGAGAAAAAGCATAATGTCAGGAAAACAAAGAAAAAAGGTCTACTTTTTTAAGGTTGTTTTGGCCTAAGTTATTACAGTAAGAGTATGATGAAATTATTCCTCTTTTATAAACCCGCAGAATGTAATGAACTCAACTAACCTGATCAGTACCCTCCAAACGCCCTTTATATACTCTACCGAAACCCCCCTCACCCAAAAAACAGTCTTCTCTAAAATTTCTAGTTGCAGCTGCCAACTCACGGAATGAAAATATCTGCGCCGGAATATGATTGGAGCTTCCACTTTTACAGTCGTCCTTGACATCCAAGGCGGAACTTGTCTTGAACTTCTCTGTAAACACCAGTGGAAATGAAAAGCAGAACACAAATGGATATTGGATAGAGCCAAAAGAAAGTTTCGATTCGACCTCATAAAAAGAAGAGAAAAACCAGAATCATCAGCACCTCAAAAAAGAAGCAGATGACTGAATTTCTAAGTTTCGTTATGAGAATGCAAACATAACGAGCAAACCATGCAGTCCAACAGCCAAAGTTTTTTTTTTTTTTTCAAACCTTAGATTTAGCATATCCGAGAGGGAAAATAAAAACATCAAACCTTCAAATGGGCAATCAAAATATAATCGAATTATTCATTTTCTGACAATTTATCGCAAGCGCAGATAAGAAAACCAGAGAATTAATTAAGACAAACCAAAATACAAAAGAATCCAATGACACCAGCAAGGCAGCAACCAATCACCGTAGAAACCAACGGAAAGCTCGATGAACTCAAAAGGGTCAGAAAGTCATGGACTTTCTACTGAGTCGGATAATAAGTACTCACTCACACCAATGTCAAATACCTGAATTGAATTTGATCCGATCATGTGGCTTCTCCTGCAGCTCCGTGTTCTTCTTCTTCTTCTTCTGGTTCAACTTCGCCTTACTTTTTGATCTTCCAGAGCAGGGAATCCAACGCATGATTTACTCCCAAAATGCAGCCTTCGATAGAGAGAGATGCCGGAGAACTTGAATTGAAGTAGTGCCAACTCTCTCTTCTCTCTCCTGTTGTCACTTGTCTCCCTTTTGTTTTTCCTTTCCTTGCCTACTATTTTCTTTCCGTTGTCGCTTGTCTCCCAGCAATGTGTATTTATCTTTTGGTTCGTTTGGTTTAAAATCCTTCTGTATTTAACGTTTGCTTTTCTTCTAATTGTCTGATTTCCCACTTGAGGATCTTTAACTTCTGATGACAGTTGGACGTAAAAATTGGCCAATTTTTAAATCGCACAATGCAAAAATAATATATCGATGCGTAAATACTTTAAACATAAAGGGACAAAGTATATTTAAGCCAAATCATTCTGTATAACGTTTACTTTTCTTCTTTTTCCCCCTATGGAAACTTCTCATTGGACGTGAAAGGCCACTTTTAAAGCACGCCCGCAGTAGACGTGCAACGTTGTCATTTTGAACTAAAGCCGTGTCTCAATATGTTTTGTTTTTCGATAAATTTCATTATTATTTAATTGACCCAAAAGAAATTCTTTTACATTATTATTTCTTGGATGACCGTACGCCTTTATTTATTTATTATTTTAATTCTTGGGCCGCCCTCGGAATTAGAAAAAGAAGGAATCGGTGGCATTTGTTTATCCAATATTTTGGGATATATAAATCTTAAGCAAGTCAAATACACTCCAAAATTTTTAATATCTACACATGAAGTGAACGGTTCAAGACTCAATATAGTGTTGTCAACCTAGAAGGGGGGGTTGAATAAGTTTTGAAATTTCTTGATTCTTTTAAACACTTACAACTGCACATTCTCACAAACACAATCAGCAAATTTCAAGAGTACTCAAGCAACAATATATGATGCGGAAATAATGACCCAATATGGACACGTTACAGCAGTATGCCAAAGCTATAAAATAACATTATACTTTCTTTCTTAATCAAATAAACTAAAGAAAGGCAATCGCAACAACAGGAAGTTAATCTACGTAATCTCAATCACACACAAAGACACCAAGATTGGTTACGAAGAGAAAACCCACTTGAAAGAATTCTTTCAAGAGGTAAAAACTCTCCGAGCCAAAGAAGGCCAGTTTAATCGAATCCACTAGAATCTTCAAACTCGGTACACAGTGATCTATAAACTACCCAACACCCCGTTGCTAGTCTATTCTACTGTTACCTTACCTGGAATACAACATCCAGATCTGCCTCTTGTAGGAACGAGGAACTCCTCTTCCGTTTGAAGTTCTTGATACCGAAAAACTGATCTTCACAGCCAAGCCCATCTTTCTACACTCCACGTGCAATCAACTTCTCTTGGTAGATTTCCAGCAACCTCTGGAGTTCACCTTCTTAATCAGGTGTATATTGGTGATCAAAAATGGATTGAGATAATGGGGGAAAGAACAATCTCACTGGGTTCAATCTCAGTTCACACGCAGCAAACTACAGAAACATTAACAGAGAGTGTATTTAGAAGAGAGGTCTGGAAGCAAGGTCTCTCAAGGTGTATCTTTCTTTTTTTGTCACCGAGAGAATGTGAGGAGAATGGCTTTTATTTTCGAAAGGGCCGGGAAGATGGTTCTCACGAAAGTTCCAAACTTCTTTATTCTTGCGCGCATCTGTTAAAATCGTTGTACCTGTCTTTCGCGAGTTCTTATCAAACTTTAAGTGGACTCTGATCAAACTTCGAGTGCTTCACAAATATCAGTGCTCAGACTTTGCGTTAATTAGTGAACTACGTGCAGACTTCAATCAAACCTTCACTATTCCCAGATGATCACCAAATATGTTAAAACACTTCTTGAGCAGGACTTCACAAATACACAAATCTCAAGAATTAATACAAACACGTCATGAAGTCTTTATGCCAACAAAAATACATTAACAACACACACTCTAAAAGTTTCACAAATCCCAATAAATCTTAATATCTAAAATGTTTTCAAAATTTTAAAATTTTAGGAATATTCTCTAAAATTTCGGCAAACTAACGCCACCAGATCTATGATAGTGAGTGAGGATGCCTTTCTTGCCTTCTTCTTCTGGCCTATCACGAAAGCATCTCATTACCGCGTTGATCTCTACAAACACTGATCATGAGACAGATTTGTTTCCTAAATATTTAATTTTCTTGGCTCTCGAAAGAGATATAAACTTATGTCTTTTTTTTTTTTTTTTTTTTTTATTCAGAGGTGATTGCTTTCGAATGCAATGCATTGGGTATTTTTGTATTTAAATATACAGACACGGAAAAAGAACAAATCAACGTAATTCGTTTAACTATAATTATAGCTTGTAAAGTGAATATTTGAAAATAAAAAAATCATAATAATCTTTTTCAAAAACCTACAACAGTGACAAATGTCAAATGCAAATACTATGGGATAAATATAATTTAAACCCTCTAACTATGATTTTGGCACTTTGCATTTCCGATCATTATTTTTCTCACATTACACCTACAAACTACTGATTTCATATACTTTATTTCATCTCTTAATTTTTTTTTAGCCAATTTTGAATGGTAGGTGAGTGTTTGGCACATAAATAATAATTTTATCCCCATAATTTTTTAAAAAAAATTATAAAGATAAAATTATAATTTCAGAGCAATTTCATCAAATTTGACATAAAATTTTAACTGAGTGTGTGTCTGAAATCAGTAGTTTGTGGTGCAATGCGACAAAAATAATAATTTTTAGAGCAAAATGTCAAAACCCTCATAATTGAAGTGTCAAAATACCATTTTTTTTTCCCCTAACCGGATGTTCAGGCTAGCTTATGCACACCTCGACTAATTCTGAAGTATGTACAGTCGTCCCACACAAATTGGGCAATTACTAAGGCCAAATCCCTTGAGGGTGATCCAAGAGGATTGGTAGTACTTATGAAATTTTGAATTTAAAATCTTCAAGGCTCAAGTTTTAACCATGACCAATCCCTTAGAATTATCCAAATACCATTTACTAGAGAGACCATTTTTTTTTTTTCCTTCTACCACTTTTGTTGGTTTGTAAAAGAAATTTTTTGGTTTTCTTTTTACTATTAATATGAGCATTTAGCTGTTAAGGTTAGTCGTACTTCGTGCAAGAACCTATTAGAAGTAAGTGGTGTTGAGCAGAAACATTTTGTTATATAATCATATGATAGAATCAAGAGCCTATAGTTTTGTGCAAATATATAAATATATATCTTCTCTAACCTGATACACCAACTTTGACAGCTTATCAGAAAGGGGTTGTATTTGGTCCCATCAGTTTTCATTCCGACTCCTCGATATGATTGTCAACGCCTATTTTAGGACAGTAAATAAACCGAGCCATTTATGAACAACTCAAACTTGGCTTGTATAAGCTTGATTCGAGCTCGGTTTGTTTAATAAACGAACCGAGTTCAAACACCATTTCTAGCTCAAATATTAAACGAGCCAAATTCGGTTAAACTCGGCTCGACTCGATGTAAACTCACGAATAAAGCTCATATAAACTCGATTCGGCTCATTTGAGCTCATTTAAAAGCTCGTATTAAAACGATACATGTAAATGAAAATATATTTATATTCTTACTATATATATATATCCCTATGTATATGCATGTGTTATGGTTTATATTAAATTTTTATGATATTATCATATTAAGTTACGTTATAAAATGTATATATGTATATGTCATTTTTGAATATATAAGTATATATTTTGTTATGCATTTTAGTTTAAGCTTGATTTAATATATTTGTTATAACATATGTAATTAAATATTTTTTCATTCATATAAAACAAAATATTTTTAATAGATTGTCATTTTGTTATGCATTTTAATTTAAGTTTGAAACACTCTGCAAGGGCTGTTTTTTAATTTCTATGTTATAACCACATATATGTAATTACATGTTTTACCATTTTATATTTACTTAAGAATTTAGCTACTTCAATTTATATAACATATGTGTTTCATGTTAGTTTAACATTTTCTTAATAATTCATAGTCATTCGTATATTTATATAGTTAATATGAAGTTAAAAATTCTTTCATAAGAAATTCCGCTGATCTTCGTCTTTGTAACTTCCATCATTACGATCCAATGATCTAGATATTCAATATATATCAAATTTTGACAAAAGTATAAATAACTAAACTTGATTTTGTACATAAAAGGTTAAGATTAGAGGAGTTCCTTATTGTGGAATAGCGGATAAGCATGGAAGCAACTCTAATTTAATTAATAGGTCATGTTTAGTATACCTTAAGACATAGAGTAGTCTATACTTGATGACAAATGTACCATTGAGATTTTATCGAGTCAAAATACAACTGATATTATCGTAATTCATAAGCTAAGAGCAACATCTATCTTTAGGAATAGATGTCTTTACTATTGGCCTATGTTAATTATACTTTAGATCATAAATTTAAAACTTTTATACATAATTACATTGTAATGAGGAGAGATTATTTTGTAATTTTTTTTAATTAGGGCCAAAATTTTGAGTGCCTATGGTAATTTCAAGTCTTGAAAAGGTTTTCTAATTTTAAAAATACAAAACAAGCTCGAGCTCGAGCTGAACTCGTTTGTTTGTTTTGTGTCGAGCTCGAGCCGAGTTCAAACATAGATTTTCGAGCTTGAACTCAACATATATGTCACTGCTCGGCTCGTTTATAGCCCTAGCCTATTTTTATAATGCGATTTTGATGCGACGTCCATATCTGACGCACATTTTTTCAAACCATGTCTTGTGGTGGTTTTTCCTTCTTCTTCATGCTTTTCTTCAACCAAAACCCGGGCCCAAGTTAAGGGTGGAGGAGTTAGGTTTTAGGTCTGACACTGTCAAAGAGTATTTAACTTTCAAAAGACGCCATTGAACTCAAGAAACTGTCAGATAAGCTTATCTGAAAAAGTTTAGAATGGAGTAAAATGCAACGCTGTCCATGGGATTTTTCAGAGACGAATGTAAGTAAAAGTAGAGTCCTCGCATTTGGAAGTTGGAGAGAGGAAAGAGCAGACCTTGAATCCCGTCATTTGTATTTCGAATTTCTTCTAAAAAAGATAAGTTGTATCAAGTACTCAAAAGCATCAAGAAATGAGAGTTCATCTCCTGTGCAACCCAATTGAACAAAAGATTAGAAAATCTAAGTTTCCTGGTAAATTTGCATCAACCTTGAGGGGAAATTGGTAGTAGGGGCAAATATTGTTTTAAAAAAGAAACTATTATGCGTTAGGCGCAATTTCTTCGTTCTTCAACAATTTGATGGCACTTATCACAAATTTATTTCTGATATGAATTGGAATAAGGAAATCGGGCACATCAGATATTCTGCAAGTTTCAGATAACATAAATCCTACAATGGGATTCGCCTATTGTGTCACCAAGCCATAGAGAATTTATGGTCATAAGCACAAATATAGAAGAACATGGGGTTTAATTGCATTCTGACTCTTGTTCCACATCCATGTTAAATACGAACATGGGGTTTAAAAAAAGCATCAAATGATGAAGGCTCTAAATATAACTGAAATCAAAAAGTTAAACGATTAAAGAGCATATATATCACACTATGCGAGGAAGTTCAAGTCTACTTGTTCTTTGGAGAGGTAAAAATTTGAAAACGGAAAGAATCTAGTGATAAACTCAATGAGGGAGAAAGGATGCAAAGGATTAAAAAGACCACTTTCTCAGCATTTAATAGTCTGAGTTCCCCACAAAAAGAGAAAAGAAAAAAGAGAAGAAGTCTTAATATGAGACTCAGAGGAAAATTATCCACCATTGCCGATCGCATTAGTGGTCTCCTGATGACGTTGAACTCTACGAGACTAACTTTCTCTTTTGGTAGTTGTTTTGATTAATTCAGACAAAACGTTTGCAGAAAAAAGTTTAGGGGCTGAACAAGGACTAATACGACTCACACTCATCTCTAGTACAAATTGTAGTAAAATCACCCTAATATTGATTATCAGAGTACTAACAATCGTGGTTATAATCAAAACTATCCAACTACGTGCGTGAAATCTGAAATGAAACATCCTAAAATCCTGAATTACCTGAGAAAATTTTGGGTAAGAATTCCACCTAAATGTAAAAAGTAGTTCTTTGACGTCAAAAAGGTGGACCAACAGGTGTTCAGCTTTCTTCGGGTTCATTGGTCTAGTATTTCGTGCGTAGATACGTCGGCTTGTTAGTGGTTATCCACTACAGTTTCAATTACATTAATGGAACCCGTGATCCTGGATTGCAAAAAAGTTGTGCATGAACTCTTGGGTTATGAATCTTTTTTGTGGACCAGCCATTAGCTTGCCAAGTATATTCTTCATTGCAGTCAAATCTCTCCATCCATCAGCAGCTCAAAAATTGGGTTAAAGATGGGTTTTGCGTGTGCCTTAAAAGGTAGTTTGCTTTTGTAGGGTCGTGCTTGATCAAGATACTGCACCAAAAAAGATAGGTCTACTGTCATTTGGACTTGTTTGGCGTGACAGAAACAAGGTAAAACATTTGTATTTTTGCCCTTGTGATCTCTTGTTGACCGAAATTCAATGCAGGAGGCCTGGATTGCTAGATCTACTCCAAAATAATCACAAGAGGATCAAATGACACTTTGACAAGCATTTCTTTGGCTGAGACCATTTCTGTTTCTGTCATTCAATTTCAAGAGTCCCATTTGATTTTGCTGTGTCTGCTCCATCATGCAAATTACTAGAAGTCCCATTTGTGATTCTTTTGATTAGTTTCATATTTCCCAAAAGGCAGTGCTCTTCTTTGTGTTCGCCTCATTTGCCGTGTATGTTCTTGTATTGTTTGTGCAGTTTGTGGACTAATAAGCGTTCATTTTATCAGGGCAAGACGGCTAATGTTGAGGAGTCCAACGAAAGTAAAGCCACCAACGAGAGGATACTGCTGAACCTACGCCAGCTGTCATCACAGCACCTCATCAGCATCTTCGCTTATCACCAGCTCAACCCAACACGTCATCAAATCTAGAAGATTCCGCACAGGCTCCTAGACCTCCTCCCGACGCTACAGCGGTTACATGATACCAGCTGCATGCCTCTGTACACGAGAGAATCAAGTTGTTAGGATTTGTTAGCTTTTTGTTATACGTGAGTCTATATATATTCAACACCTGTACACCAAATTCATTACAAGAGACAAAATACAATTCTTTAGAATTTCTCATGGTATCAGAGCATTGAAGGACCAACGTCCATGGCAGATCCTGAAACACCGCCTGCAATTTCTTCTCCTCGCGTTTCCAATATTATCACACCTCCTATATCCCCTCCACCCAATCTCATCCTTTCTTCTTTACCTCACCTCGTAACAGTGAAACTCACCAATGAAAATTACCTTCTCTGGCGTACTCAACTCCTTCCCTACTTCCATGGGCAGCGACTGTTTGGCTATATCGATGGCAGCATTTCTGCTCCCTCTCAGCTTCTGGGTGATGGCTCCATCAACTCAGCTTTTCTCTCTTGGCATCAACAGGACCAACTTATCCTCAGTGCCATCATTTCTTCTCTCTCCGAACCTCTCACTGCACAAGTGATTGGTCACTCCTCTTCTCGCTCTGCTTGGCTTGCTCTGGAAAATCTTTTCACTTCCAAATCCCAAGCCCGCCTAGTTCACCTGCAGTACCAACTTGCCACTCTTCGTAAAAACACTGACTCCATCCCTGTTTACTACAACAAAGCCAAACTTCTTGCCGATACTCTTGCAGCTGCTGGCAAGCCTCTCTCTGACACTGAGTTCACCACCTATTTACTTGCAAGTCTTGGTTCTGATTTCGACTCTTTGGTGACGTCCATCACCACTCGGGTTGATCCTATTTCTCCTGATGCCTTGTTCAGCCACCTTCTTACCCATTAAGCCCGATTGTCTCATCTCTCCACTCATGATATTTCTGCTAACATATCTACTAAACAGCCTTCCTAGAACTCTATGCCTCATCCTTTTTCTACAAACTCTGGCCGTGGTTCTCAAGGTCATCGTGGCCGTGGCTATCGCGGTCGAGGTCGTGGTCGCGGTGGTCGTTCACCTGCCCCCTTTCCAGAAAATCACCTTGTCTGCCAAGTGTGTTCTAAACCAAGTCACACGGCTCTCGTGTGCTATAATAGATTTAATCAATCCTTTCAAGCAGCTCCCCCTCCTTCGGTGTCAGCTCACTACACTGCATTACCCCATGGTTCTCCAACCTCTCATTCTGCTCCCTTGGACAATGCCTGGTATCCTGACACTGCTGCCACCAACCACATGACAGCTGACTTTCAAAATTTGAATCTCTCCTCTCAGTCATATCTTGGAGATGAAAAAGTCCGCATCGGTGATGGTTCTTCCTTACCCATACAAAACACTGGATTCCCATACCAAAGCTGTGCTTCTCCAAGGAACCACTAAAAATGGCTTGTATGTCTTTCCTCCGCCTGCTTCATCTCCTCCTTCTGCCTTTATCGGCGAACGTGCTTCTCTTTCTGACTGGCACCATCGTCTGGGTCATCCATCCTTCCGCCTTGTTCAAGCTGTTTTACGTACTTTCCAGGTCCCTACCTTGTCCTCTGAAGCTTCTGTCTGCACCTCTTGCCGTTCCATCAAGAGTCATGCGCTTCATTTTTCCCGCTCTGCTACTCATTCCACTTCTCCTCTTCAGCTTGTGCACACTGATCTTTGGGAACCATCACCTGTGTTATCTATTTCTGGTTTTCGTTACTATGTTTCCTTTGTTGACGATTATAGTCACTATACTTGGTTGTATCCACTGAAATATAAATCTGATCTGTTTGGTGTTTTTCTCACTTTTCAAAAGTTGGTTGAGAATCTATTTTCCACTTGCATTAAATCTGTTCAGTTCGATTGGGGTGGAGAGTTTCAGTCTCTCCATAAACATTTCACTGCGTCTGGCATTCTCCACCGTGTTTCTTATCCTCATGTCCCACAACAAAACGGCGTCGCTGAACGCAAACACCGCCATATTTTCGAGACTGACCTTACCCTCCTCACTCATTCCTCTGTTCCTCACAAATTCTGGCCTAAAGCCTTTAGCACAACTGTATACTTAATAAACCGAATGCCCTCTCCTAACACAGCCAACTCTTCCCCTTATTTTTTACTTCATCAAACTCCTCCTGATTATCTTTCCCTTCGAACCTTTGGCTGTAGCTGCTGGCCTCACCTCCGCACTTACACTCACAATAAATTTCAACCCCGTGCCCTCCTCTATGTCTTTCTCGGCTACAGTTCCCTCCACAAAGGCTACCTTTGCCATCATTTACCCACTGGTCACACTTACATCTCTCGACACGTTCAGTTTGATGAATCTTCTTTTCCTTGTCGCGCGGTTATCCCTTCTGGTTTCCTCCCCCCCTTTCTTCCCTCCCTGCCCTTTTATTCCTCTCTCAGTATCCTTTTATCAGCCTTCACGTGTTGACCCTTCTCTTGTTTTCCCGCATCCCTCCTCTCCCATGCCTTCTCCTCCCCCTCCACCTCCACCTCCTCCCAAAATTACCACTCGTTCCTCACATCATATCTTTCCATCAATCCTGTTCTTCACTCTCGAACGAAGCATGTTAACATTGATGTCCATTTTGTTCGGGCTTGTGTTGCCAGCGGCTCTCTCACTGTCTCCTTTCTTCCCAGCACTGATCAGCTGGCGGATATCTGCACCAAGTCGCTTTCCATCTCCCGCTTTCAAACACTGCGTAGAAGTCTCACTGTGGTCCCCCTACAGTTCAACTTGCGAGGGAATGTTGAACCTACGCCAGCTGTCATCACAGCACCTCATCAGCATCTTCGCTTATCGCCGACTTAACCCAACACGTCATTAGATCTAGAAGATTCCGCACAGGCTCCTAGACCTCCTCCCGACGCTACAGCGGTTACGTGATACCAGCTGCATGCCTCTGTACACGAGAGAATCAAGTTGTTAGGATTTGTTAGCTTTTTGTTATACGTGAGTCTATATATATTCAACACCTGTACACCAAATTCATTACAAGAGACAAAATACAATTCTTTAGAATTTCTAAGATACATCCAAACCCTTTAGGGAAAGAAACCAAGGACATGGAGCAGGAAATTTAAGAGGGAAGGTGAGGTGGTAGATTTTTTTTTTTTTTTCTAAGAAACGCTTGCATTAAAAAACCAGGAGTCAAGGTCCACAAAACCTACATCACAAAACCTGACACTTAAGGGAATACAAGCAGGAGCAATCAATCCAAAAAGAGCAACACGCAAAGCCCACTTAGCCAGTAAGTGGGGAAGACGGTTGAGGCGACGAGGAACCCTGAAAAAAGACCACGAGGACAGTGAAGACGTCAACAATCGGAGAGATAAGATCACATCACGGATAAGAACTCCTGTCTGCTGGCCAGACGCCCATTCTTGCCAAAGAGCGTGACAGTCAGTCTCGAAATCAACTGCAACCCAACCATGATCCACCGCAATCCTCATGGTTGCCTGAGTAGGAAGAGCCTCCCCAAGCAGGGGATTAAAAGAAGGAAAATGCTCCGTGTACAAAGCAGAGAGAGAGCTTCCAGAGTCTCTAAAAGAGACGAAAATAATAGAGAATTGCACTATAATAGCAACATCAAAGTTGCACTTCAGTCTACCACCTTCCGGAGGACGCCAGTAACGACCAAAATCTAGATCCGTCTTACCCCAAGCGAGGCTATACTCTAAAAAACGACGACGGATCATACTAGTAAACAAAGAAGGATTAGCAACCTCCCCGCAGTGAACCACAGAAATTCTGAAAAAACCATGTGCTATCAAGAACCACCACAGCATGCAGAATAAAATCACAAACCAATCTCTTATGCACGTGAAAAGAGCTTTCTACCAACAAAATTCTTCGGATAAACTCGGGGAAACCCACAACACGCAGAGGCTCCATACAGATAGGGTACGACGATTCTTTCCAAGCCACCACAGCTAAGCGACAGTGCATGAACAGGTAGGATCCAAGTCTCAGGCTCCAACTTGCAAAAAAGGCACAGGCTAAGCACAGGATCGATCGCTGAAGAAAAACAAGCCACAACCCCTTGAAACGAAAAGGCAAGGGAAGCGTACATCCATAAAAATAGCTTTAATCTATCCTAGATCTTGAGCTTCCAAAAATTAGGCTAATCTCTCTCACTAAAGGGATAGGAGGAAGAAGATCTCCACCGTATAAAGGAAATGTAGGCATGCTTTACCAAAAAGCGGCCCGAATTATCCTGCATCCAAGCAATCTCATCCTGGCAATCGAGAGAAAGAGACAGGAGTTGGCAAATCAGAGACACCAAGGAAAGAGTAAAGAGGCTAGCAATCAGGTCCATATTCCAACTGCCAGCTTCAAAGTCAAATAAATCGGCCACCACCCTGATGGACGACTGCTAGGCAGAGTTGAGCCAATCTGGAAGGAAATTGTCCTTGCCTTGAACCAAGGATCCCTACAAACAACGGGGAATTGACCCCCCTTGGGAATGAAACAGAGACCTTAAGCCAGAATCGACCGAGCCTTGAGGATACTGCACCAACACCACGAGGGATTGCCATGAATGGTCGCTTAAAGGAGTGGTGTGCCTTTCAAATAATTAGCATTTATCATTCTGACCCACAAGCTCTCAGGCTTAGTATAAATTTTCCACCTCAATTTAGTCAAAAAGGCTAAGTTGGCGTCTGCCATTCTGCGAATACCCAAGCCACCCTAGGCTTTCGGTCTACAAATACTTCCCAAGCAATAGGTGTGAACTGGCGCAATCTGGAGGCAGGTTTACCCTACCAGAAATCCTTAAAAGCCATATCAACACCTTTACACCAAGAGGTTGGAAGAAGGCTCTAGGACATCAGATATTGAGGCATGGCAACAGCTATTACTTTGATAAGAGTGGTTCTTCCAACTTGTGACAAAGCTTTTAACTTCCAGCTAGAAAGCCTATCCAAAATATGAGCCTTAGTCTCTTCATACTCTTGAGTCTTAGAACAAGAGAAGATCAACGGAAGACCCAGGTATTTGCATTTATGATTAAAAATGGGCAACCCTAACTCAAAAGAAATAGCCTGGATCACATCTGCATGCGTATTCTTACTAAAAGCCAGAGGATTTGCGGCGATTCATAGCCTGGCCCAACCACTCTGAGTATGTAGCCAAAATCTCTTTAAACATCGAAGCTTCACGTTGGTTTGCACGACCAAAGAGGATCAAATCATCAACAATCATGAGGTGAGAAATTAGAGGCGCATTCTAGCTACTTTCACCTTAAGCGAGTAAGCAAGACAAAGCCTCCACACAAAGGAAGAACAAAGCTGGTGAAAGTGGGTCTCCTTGGCGGATCCCAAGGGAGGGGTAGAACAAACCATAGGGGATTCTATTCAAAAGAATGGAAAAGGACACAGTGGATGGGTTTGGTTATTGTGCTGGTAGCTGCTGATGGACGATCACGATCGAATTTTCAAGATCAAAAGGATGAGAACACGCCACGTCAATTAATGAAATTCGACCCGCGAATAACCCGATTCGTCCCGTTTGCAAGTGCTGACCGGAACAAACCCAGCTAACCCATTTGAAACCCTTCTTCTTCTTCAACAATCGCACATTCGCCTCTCATCTTCGTTCTTCGTTCTTCGCACTACGCACAGGCGTTGCCCATCCCCACCCCACAGCCGCCCAGCTGCCCAAGCTCAAGTTCAGGTTGATTAGACGGTCGGGATGCTGAGGTGGTGAGTTGGTCGGGATGAAGAAGGGTTTCAAGTGGGTCAGCTAGGTCAGTTCGCAGGTCTGCACTTGCAAACGGGACGAATCGAGTTATCTCGCGAGTCGAATTTCATTAATTGATGTGGCGTGTTTTCATCCCTTGGATCTTGAAAATTTGATCGTGACCGTCTATCAGTAGCTACCAAGAAAATAAGAATCAGCACAATAACCGAACCCCACAGTGGATATACATTGGTGAGTCCACTGGAGCCATTGAGAACTGAAACCGAAAGCCTGCAGAATATGCATGATAAAACTCCATTCAAGCTTGTCGCAGGCCTTCTCCATGTCAACTTTGATCGCCATAAGCCCCTTCCTGCCACGTTTGATTTTCATACTGTGAAACACTTCTTGAGCCACAATGTTATTCTCTTAAATCAATCGACTAGACACAAAGGTAGCTTGAGGATAAAAAATAAGCTTAGGCAGCACCTGTCTAAGTCGATTAGTCATGATCTTCAAAATCACTTTATAGGCTACGTTACAAAGACCAATAGGTCTGAAGTGACTCACCACATATGGGTTATCAAATTTGGGAATCCAAGCGATAAAAGTATGGTTCATCTATTTAAGGAGGTAACCCAAAGTGAAGAATTGAACAACCATACCTGAGAGTTGAATGCCAACAGGGTCCCAATAATGCTGAAAGAAAATACCAGTCATGCCATCAGGTCCCGGGCCTTGGAAGGCTCAATACCACGCACAGTAGAATAATTTTCCTCACGGTTAGGAACACGGCTAAGCCAAAAAAATTGTCTTCATCCGAAATGAGCTTCGGGATAATAGAGGTCAAGTCCGGAGGTGCAATAGGATGGCCAAAGGAAAAAAGATTCCGAAAGTAATTGACAATATGGGACCCAATCACCTCTCTGCCTTGCACCCAATGACCCCGTTCGTTTTTAGAGTCTTAATGGTATTCTTCCTTCAACGGATTAAGGTGGATAGATGAAAATAGTGTGTGTTAAGATCTAGCGTTGTCAACCATTTGGCGCGTGACTTTTGTTTTCACAACATCTCCTCTTTATGTCTCAACTCCTACAGGTTAGACTAAAGTCTCAACTCACAGTCCTGGGTAGCATTTGACTGGGGTAGCTTCTGCACTCTATCCAGTTCCTTCTTAAGGCCACAAAGCATGGTCTAGATATGACCAAAGGTGGACCTGTTCCAGTGACAAAGAACACCTTGCATACTTGTAATCTTGCCACTGAGTTGAAATGCCAGGGACCCACAGTAATTCTCCTACCAAGCTTGTCTTACAACGGCTTTACTGTGTTCATCTTTGGTCCAGAAAGATTCGAATTTAAATAGTTTAGGCCCGACACGAGCCCCACCGACCAGATCAAGGATGATGAGAGCACGGTCAGAAGTTTCACAAACCAAACGTGAGATTAGGGCTGGGGGGAATAAAGCATGCCACTGACTATTCCCCATTCCTTTATCCAGTCTCTCTTGAATAAGATATCTATCAGATTGCCTATTAGACCAGGGAAAGGAGTTTCCTCAAAAACAAACGTCTGTCAAACCATGTTCAAGTCGAAGCTAGTACAGTCTATCATGAGAGGACGTGACCACAAGTCTGCCACCTTATTTATCAGATTGAAAAGTCACTGTGTTAAAGTCATCAAGAAGCAACCATGCACTAGGAAACATGTGACCAAGTCGATGCATATGATCTCAAAATTCACCTTTTTCTCTCCAATAAGTGGGGCCATGAAGAAAAGTCGGCATCCATAGGGTATGGGAAGGATCCAAGTACATCATGAGATTAACAAAGTGATCAGAAATGGATTGGAGGTCAAAAGAAGCTCCCTGAAACCAAGCAAACACCAAGCCTCCACGGATCCCAACAGCAGGGACCTCAATAACATCAACGAAACTAAACGGAAGAAGAATTGATGAGTATCCTGGATTTTAGTCTTGACCAGGCAGATACAGTCAAGGGAGTAAATTCTGACTGCAACCCTAAGGGCTCTAACTACTGCAGCTTGGGAAAGATCGTGGCAGTTTCAAAAAAGGACGATCATGGCGCCCTTGGGGGCGTGGTAAGGCCCGCCTCCTCAGCCCAGTCGAGAAATCATATCAACATCTGCATTCAGTAAGTCATCGCAAGCAAGGCCTGCTCGAGGGGAACTAAAATTTCTACGAGAACGCTTCCCTGGAGGAAGCCAATCCACCAGCGGAGCGTCGTCGAAAATAGAATCAGACACCTCATCAATCTGATGTTCCTGTCCGGAGAGAGAGAGCCCCCGCTGAAGAGGCATCGGTATCGACCAGGAGTCCTTCTGTTGAACATCTTTAGAAATCTCCACCATAGAATAGAAGGACGAGTTAGAAGCCCTTGAATGACCTGCAGGCCTAATCGTGGGCCCTGTCTTGAAGCGCACAGAAGGGAATGACATCTTGGCCTCAATATCCACTTTCTGTGAAGCCACACTGGACTCCGAAAGTTGGGCCTGGAATTCAAAAATCCCAAGATCTACAGGGCCAAATGAGAGCCCAGAGACATGGTTCAGCTCCAGCTTGGCCTTTCTCTCGTAATTGATAACGAACTCAATGTAGGCCTGGAATGCCTCGTCCCACGATTTATTCTAGGAGCCCCAGTTGGCCTTAGAATCAAGTAGATCTTTCTCCCGAGCCGAAGCGGCTCCTAGTGAGAAGCTAACGTCAAGAGGGGCCCTGATAGGGTTGGAAGCGAGGCACTAATTCTGGCGAAGGATCGCAACTGACATGTCAGGGTTGGCATGAAGGCTAACAAAAGCAGTAGGAGGCGTGCACTTGGCCGCGTGGTGGATTCACAAGGAATATTTACTGACGATAGTAGTACTGCTGTTCCACTCCCGTGATGCCTGTCCAAGCATACACGTGGCTCTGAGGAGCTGGGGCCAATATGGGGCCTTTGGGGAGAATCTCGAGGTTGGCCAAAGGCGGCGCCACCGTACTGGTAATACAAGCGGTTCCAATTTTTTGAATCACCTCGGGTGGCCCAACATATTTTCTGTAAGCTACTGAATCTGCTCGCATGGAAGCATTCAGTCTTCACGCCACCGTCTCCGGTAAAGGGAGGTTCAAACAGAAGGACTGAGTGTGACCCAATCGCCCACACTTAAAGCAAAAATCAGAAATGCGTTCAAATTGGAAATAAATCCAACAATCATCTTTCTCATTACGGGGAAGGAAAAAGCCAGGAAGTAGGGGACGGGAAACCGAGAACTCCACCCGCACCCTAATAAACTGAGTAATCCAGACCTTCTGTTTCGACCTAAAGTCGACTTTAAGAACCCTTCCAAGGCAAAGGCTTGCCGCCGTCGTATCATTCACCGTACAGCACTCCAGAGGCGATCCATAAACCTAAACCCAAAGAAGGGTACTGGACAAATCCACTTCACTCAGAGTGTACCCCTTTGGGAGAGGTTTAACAATGAGCAAGTTCCCCTTAAGATTCCAAGGGCTTTGGTGGAGGATATGGTTACGGCTAGGAATATTTGGAAACGAGAAGAGATAGTCATGACCTTGCAATGTTTCAACCTCAAGAGCTTGGATGAAGTGCCATGATCGGAAAATGGCAGCACGAATGCCCAGCTTGTTAACAGGCCGATCAGTAACCAGACAACCAATGAAAGACAACTAGGAACTATCTTGATACTCATCCTCCAAAGAACCGGCCATGAGACAGCCAAAACAAGAGCAAGGAGACGAAAAACGGGAAAGAACAGGCAAGGAGGGGGGAAGGAGGCTAGCGAGGGAGTAGGGGAGAAAGCGGTAGTAAAAGAAGGGGATAAGGCAAAAAAAGAGGGAACGAGGTGGCAGAAAAGGGGGCAGACCAAAAGGACAGAAAAGGACAAGGTCACGGGTAGAGAGAAAAAAACTCGGAGGGCTCTACATGGGGAGAGCAGTCTCTTTGTACATCGGTGATGTCGGTGGTGTGCAAGTGAGGTGGTAGACTTGATGTAAAGAGTTGGTTCTATTTGGCTCTTGCTGCCCAAGTACTCCATTCTTCGTAATTTGTTCTTCCTATTGCAATTATGCATGCAGAAGGGGCTTAGTGCAAGAGAGCCATCTATCTATGGCATTATCAGCCTCAACATATATCCGTTTAATTTTCCCCCCTTTTTTCTTCTCTCAGTACGTATAATATCCAAGTGTATAGCATATGATTAAATTCATTTTTTATTAGTCATTTATTTGGGACAATAGTTTGAGTCCATGGATATCATCACTAACCTCAAACTGAAGCTTTGAGCTCTTCCAATATTTTCATAAATGGTTCCTTGCTGTTTCTTGACCTTAGAAGATTAAAGGCACGAAAAATCTCAAGCTTTATTTTTGACATCAACGGGCACTCAGGGAGTCCCCTACAACAATTTTTTGACGAACTAGAAATTGGTCTGACAAGATTTGTTTGGTTGGAAAGTCGGTCTGGCCACTATTGAGCTAACTTTTAGACATCGTAGTGGTCATCATCGTTATTATTCTCTACGAGGAAATGGGTGTATGCCGATTTACTCTTGGTATTTTGTTTTTGGTCATTATGGTTCACTCATTCATTAATTTTAAGAAATTTCAAACCAAAGAGACAATAGGCGACGGGCCAATAAGAGGAGAGCGAGAGCAATTGGCGCTGCATAGGGTGTGATATGTTCTTTTAGTATTGTTTGCAAAGTTTGTTGACTTATACGCATTCATTTACCAGGGTAAAGTTTGTCACAGGTCGTTGGAGGAGAAGAAGAAATTGGACATGGGCCTGCTTCATTAAGTTAGGCGCCTAGGTCCTTGCTGTGTGATTTGTTAGCTTGGGCTGAAATTAACTCAACCCATTTGTCAGCAGGTCCAGCCCATGTTTGGGAGGGGTATACCCGTTCTGTTCGGTGATAGGCAAGAAATCACATAACTGTTTCATTGAAGAGATCTGGACGTTCGCTGCCTCGAAACAGCTCGTTCTTGTGACTAGAAATCAATACAACTTGTGGCAATATTTTACAAACAAATTTCGATTCGTTACAGTAAAACAACTGATGTTGAGGAGTCCAACGAAAATAAAGCCACCAAGCAACCAGAGGATACATTCATTTCCTGACCTCAGAAAATTAAATGCTCCAATGTCCGGCTCGTCAACAGGGAATGCCCGACAATCAGTTTGATGGACTAGAACTTGGTTGGAAAAGACGAGCAGAGTTACCACGGAGGATCTGTCTTCCTTGCACCGGCTGCTTTCAACTCCAAGACTATCACCCTACCGCTGCCTCAAGAGTCAAGGGTTTCTTTAGTACGTAAGTAGCTTCTTCTTTTTTTTTCCCTTTCTTTCTTTTCTTTTTTCTGCCTTTTTTAAAAAAAAATAAGATTTGTAATCCCTCTCCAATTCAAAACTTGGCAAGGCAGATTGGGTTGGATTTGGCAATAGGCAAAGCCGATGTTTTTCAGAAAATAGGAAAGTACTATCCTTCACAAAAATAAAAAATAGAACCATCCTGGAATGGATGAACTGGTTAATTTTGCGTATCTTTCATTGGTGGAATGCGCAGTAAAACACAACAATGCCAGGATAAAAGCAAAGGCGAGATAGCTGGGACTAATAAAGGATGTGGATTTGTAAGTAAACTTGGTTCCGTTCATATGAGCAGTGAGTAAAAAACTCACAATCTACAGAAAAATGTATATTGGTGTAGGGAACTGCGCCTGTTATGTATACCAATGCAAAATTTGGTAACGGGTCAGGATTGAGATGTAAACAATCCTGATTCACAACTAACCTCTAAGCATTTCATCACCAACCACAATATAAGATCCCAACTCGTAGAAGCATCGCCCATTATATTACCAAAGCAATAGCCATGGTTAGCGCTCCCGACAGCAGCCAACTCAAGCATCAAAGCAACCGTGTCAGGATCGGGGAGAAGCACAGGGAGCCTGGCCAGCTCCATGGACTTTCTGTTTAACAGGATCATATTTCTGGGAAGCAAGGTAAGACAAAGCTGTGACAACATCAGAGATGGCTGGCCGCAGATTGGGCTGCTCCTGAACACACATCGCTCCAATAGCAAGAGCTTGGTACAAACCCCTTGGAGGATACTGACCTTGGAGCATTGGATCAGCCATTTGAGAGATTTTTGATTGATCTTTGAACATGGGTCTTGCCTGTTATCAAGTCAACATAAAATTTCTTGTAATTTTCATTTTAGATTATAATTGTTTTCCAGGTCAATGTTTTGTATTAAATAGCAGAACCTAAATTTCAAGTAATAACACCTTTATATATCTAACATTGCAAGGGCTGGACAACAAATGTGTATGCCATCAGCCTATTTGTGAGATAGCCATGCATCAGATATTTTGCTTCAGGTTAACACATAATGATTCTGCCTCAACATATTTGGACTACATAACAATATGAAACCCTCTTGGTCTTAAAATCTATGTGCATCAAGCATAACCAATTCCAGTGACACTGGCAGTCGAAGTATATTATAACTACAATGGAGTTAGATCCCATTATGAAACAGAAACAGATGTTAGCTCACACATATCTCAACAAGAACAAGAAAGCCTTTGCAAGCCTAGCACCATCCGTAAATAAAATAAAGGTGACGGTTTCTTACCCACGCAACTAGATTCTGCTCTCCCGAAGGTTTGGAATTGTCAATTGCTCTCCTGCCCGTAATTATCTCCAAAAGAACAACTCCAAAGCTATAAACATCTGATTTCAGAGTTAGTTGACCTGTCATGGCATATTCTGGAGCACAATATCCATAGGTGCCCATGATCCTTGTGGACACATGTGTGTTATCACCAACAGGCCCGAGTTTGGCCAAGCCGAAATCAGATAGCTTGGGATGATATCCTTCACCAAGCAAAATGTTGGAGCATTTCAAATCTCTGTATATAACAGGAGGACTAGCTTCGTTATGTAAATACTCCACTCCCTTCGCTGCTCCAGCAGCAATTTTCATTCTTGTAGTCCAATTGAGTGGTTTCTTACCAGGTGAAATGTCTGCATAATAGGCATACGAGACATATATTAAATTACAGACTTAACAAATAAAAAGAAAAAGAAAGAATAAAGTGAGAGAGAAATAAAGAATGCGGCTGTAAGACAAGTTTAATACCCTGTAAATGGTCTTCCAATGATCCTAGTGGCATATATTCATAAACCAGAAGCCTTTGATCCCCATCAGCACAGTAACCAATCATATTAACGAGGTTAGGGTGGTGTAGTAGACGTAACATCAAGACTTCAACAAGGAATTCCCTGTTCCCTTGTAGCCCATTGCGATTAAGCTGCTTGATAGCCACAACCTGTAGCGGACACAATTAGAAGGCTCGACCTTCGCAGTCAATTCTCAATCCCATGTCTTTTAGGCTATATAGAGGATTCATAAGTGGAAGACAATCTTAAAAATTGAATTGAGGAAAGAAAAGAGAAAAAGCATAATGTCAGGAAAACAAAGAAAAAAGGTCTACTTTTTTAAGGTTGTTTTGGCCTAAGTTATTACAGCTAAGAGTATGATGAAATTATTCCTCTTTTATAAACCCGCAGAATGTAATGAACTCAACTAACCTGATCAGTACCCTCCAAACGCCCTTTATATACTCTACCGAAACCCCCCTCACCCAAAAAACAGTCTTCTCTAAAATTTCTAGTTGCAGCTGCCAACTCACGGAATGAAAATATCTGCGCCGGAATATGATTGGAGCTTCCACTTTTACAGTCGTCCTTGACATCCAAGGCGGAACTTGTCTTGAACTTCTCTGTAAACACCAGTGGAAATGAAAAGCAGAACACAAATGGATATTGGATAGAGCCAAAAGAAAGTTTCGATTCGACCTCATAAAAAGAAGAGAAAAACCAGAATCATCAGCACCTCAAAAAAGAAGCAGATGACTGAATTTCTAAGTTTCGTTATGAGAATGCAAACATAACGAGCAAACCATGCAGTCCAACAGCCAAAGTTTTTTTTTTTTTTTTCAAACCTTAGATTTAGCATATCCGAGAGGGAAAATAAAAACATCAAACCTTCAAATGGGCAATCAAAATATAATCGAATTATTCATTTTCTGACAATTTATCGCAAGCGCAGATAAGAAAACCAGAGAATTAATTAAGACAAACCAAAATACAAAAGAATCCAATGACACCAGCAAGGCAGCAACCAATCACCGTAGAAACCAACGGAAAGCTCGATGAACTCAAAAGGGTCAGAAAGTCATGGACTTTCTACTGAGTCGGATAATAAGTACTCACTCACACCAATGTCAAATACCTGAATTGAATTTGATCCGATCATGTGGCTTCTCCTGCAGCTCCGTGTTCTTCTTCTTCTTCTGCTTCAACTTCGCCTTACTTTTTGATCTTCCAGAGCAGGGAATCCAACCCATGATTTACTCCCAAAATGCAGCCTTCGATAGAGAGAGATGCCGGAGAACTTGAATTGAAGTAGTGCCAACTCTCTCTTTCTCTCTCCTGTTGTCACTTGTCTCCCTTTTGTTTTTCTTTCCTTGCCTACTATTTTCTTTCCGTTGTCGCTTGTCTCCCAGCAATGTGTATTTATCTTTTGGTTCGTTTGGTTTAAAATCCTTCTGTATAACGTTTGCTTTTCTTCTTTGTCCCCCTTGGGAAACTTCTCATTGGACGTAAAAGGCCATTTTTAAAGCACGCCCGCAGTAGACGTGCAACGCTGTCGTTTTGAACTGAAGCCGTGTCACAAATTTTTTTGTTTTTCGATAAATTTCATTATTATTTTTTGACCCAAAAGAAATTCTTTTAACATTATTATTTCTTGGATGACCGTACGCCTTTATTTATTTATTATTTTAATTCTTGGGCCGCCCTCGGAATTAGAAAAAGAAGGAAATTATGACAAGGTCCAATTGTGTAGGCTTGACACGTAGGTCCCACCATCTATGATGGTGAGTGAGGATGCTTTTTTTTGCCTTCTTCTTGTGGTCTATCCACGAAAGCATCTCATTACCGCGTTGATCTCGGCAAACACTGATCACGAGACAGATTTTTTTTCCTAAATATTTTAATTTTCTTGACTCTTGAAAGAGATATATAAACTTATGTCTTTTCTTTTTTTTTTAGAGGCGATTGCTTTCGAATGCAAAGCATTGGGTATTTTAGTATTGAAATATACACACACGGCAAAAGAAAAAATCAACGTAATTCGTTTAACTATTTAATCTATTATAGCTTGTAAAGTGAATATTTGAAATAAAATAATAATAATATTTTTCAAAAACTTAAAAGAATGACAAAGGTAGAATGGAAAATACTATGGAATAAATAAAATTTAAACCCTTCAACTATGATTTGTACTTTTAAGTATTATTTTTTTACATTTTACCTATCAATCACTGATTTTAGATACTTTGTTTTATCTCTTAAATTTTTTAGCCAGTTTTGAATAGTAGGCTGCACGTTAGTGCTTGACACATAAAACTGTAATTTCAGAGGCAATTCCATCAAATTTGACATAAAATTTTAACTAATGAAATCAGTAGTTTATAATTAATGCACAAAAATAATAGTTTTGCGAGCAAAGAGTCAAAACACTCGTAATTGAAGTGTCCAAATACCATTTTTTTTCCTAACCGAGTGTTCAGGCCAGTTAATGCACACCTCAACTAATCTTAAAGCATGTGCAGTCCCTTGTCTCATACAAATTAAGTAATTATCCGGCCAAATGCATTTAGGGTGACCCAAAAGATTAGTAGTACCTATGAAATTTTAAACTTAAAATCTTCAAGGCTCAAGCTTTAACCACCTGACCAATCCCTTAGGGATTATCCCAAATATCATTTACTAGAGAGACGATTTTTTTTTTCCCCTTCTACCACTTTTGTTAGTTTGTAAAAGAAATTTTTTGGTTTTCTTTTTACTATTAATATGACCATTTAGCTGTTAAGGTTAGTCATACTTTGTACAATAACCTATTAGTAGTAAGCGGTGTTGAGCAGAAACATTTTGTTATATAATCATATGATAGAATCAAGAGCCGATAGTTTTGTGCAAATATATAAATATATATCTTCTCTAACCTGATACACCAACTGCGACAGCTTATCAGAAAGGCGTTGTATTTGGTCCCATCTGTTTTCATTCCGAATCCCAGATATGATTGCCAACGCCTATTTTTCTAATGCGATTTTGATGGGACGTCCATATCTGACGCACATTTTCTCAAACCGTGTCTTGCGGTGGTTCTTTCTTCTTCTTCATGCTTTTCTTCAACCAAAGCCCAGACCCAAGTTTGGGGGTGGAGGAGTTAGGTTTTAGGTTTGACTCTGTCAAAGAGTATTTAACTTTCAAAAGACGCCATAGTCTAATGTATACTCGGTCCTAATTGGTGCTTCTTTGGGTGCACGGTGGTTCAGCTAGGAAGACATGAGCTACTGCTCCTGGAGCAGAGGATTATAAAATCAGCTACACCTACCCTCAGGCCTACCGTCCAAATTGGGATTGTAGATGCACCTTTGCTTGTGCTCTATGACTGGAATTTTTCAAAAGCAGACCGAACTCAAGAAACTGTCAGCTAAGCTTATCTGAAAAGGTTTAGAATGCAGTAAAATGCAACGCTGTCCATGGAACTTTTCAGAGACGCATGTAAATAGAAGTTAAAGTCCTCGCATTTGGAAGTTGGAGAGGGAAAAGAGCAGATCTTGAATCCCGTCATTTGTATTTCGAATTTCTTCTAAAAGAAGATAAGTTTTATCAAAGTATTCAAAAAGCATCAAGAAATTAGAGTTCATCTCCTTAACTGTGCAACCCAGTTGAACAAAAGATTAGAAAATCTATTTCCCGGTAAATTTGCATCAACCTTGAGGACAAATTGGTAGGGGCAGATATTGTTTTAAAAAAGCAACTATTATGCCTTAGGCGCAATTTCTTCATTCTTCAACAATTTGATGGCACTTGTCACAAATATATTTCTGATATGAATTGGAATAAAGAGATCAGGCACATCACGATCCTCCGTTAGTTTCGGACAACATAAATCCTACAATGAGATTCACCTGTTGTGTCACCAAGCCATAGAGAATTTATGGTCATGAAGCACAAAGATAGAAGAACATGGGGTTTAATTACATTCCGACTCTTGCTCTACATCCATGTTAAATACGAACATGGGGTTTAATAAAAGCATCAAATGATGAAGGCTCTAAATATAACAAGAAATCAAAAAGTTAAACGACTAAAGAGCATATATATCACACTAGGCGAGGAAATTCAAGTCTACTTGTTCTATGAAGAGGTAAAAATTTGAAAACAGAAAGAATCTAGTGATAAACTCAATGAGGGAGAAAGGATGCAAAGGATTAAAAAGACCACTTTGTCAGCATCTAACAGTCTGAGTTCCCCACAAAAAGAGAAGCAAAAAGAGAAGAAGTCTTCATATGAGATTCAGAGGAAAATTATCCACCATTGCCGATCGCATTAGTGGTCTTCTGATGACATTGAACTCTACGAGACCAACTTTGTCTGATCCGATTCTGTATCGAGGAGTTCAATGCACGGTGTCAATCATCTCTTGTCTTTACCTTTGGAAGCCAGGGAATCTGTTTCAGAAACCACTGGATTTGTGTTTCTGAGAGGCATTTCGTGGTTATGTTTTCCTTCATATGTGGTGATAAAAGCTCTTGGATCATCTGATGCTCTTTCAACATGTTTGCGCACACTGCACTTGAGACTAGTACATCTATAATAGCTTCTGCAAGAAACATTGAACGAAATTAAGGAACATTTTCTCGAACAAAAGACCAAACACTTTTTTCTTCTAAGAAGAACTTCGAAAGGCCATATTAGAACTGGAACCTGAAAAAGAGAAGATTCTACCAGGTATCAACCTAAAATCTACATGTATCTTAACCTGGGATATGGATTTCCTTTGACCACCTTCTGTCCATATTTCCTCCAGCGAAAGCCATCAGTCATAATCTCAGAATCTGTGGAGTTTTGCACCACAATTCGGGGCTCTTGTAGGCCTTCTCCTGAGACACCGGTTTCATTAGATTGATTCTCACTTTTCCTGATGCAGAGAATAAGGTCAGCAAGAAAGCATTCAACTTGAATGCAAGGAATTCTTGTGATGCGCGCTGAAAAGAGAGAGCTAACTAATAGTGCAAAGGCAGGAGAGGAAAAAATATAGGACAAGGAAAAAGGCAAGCCAATTGGCAAAAGACAGGTTATGTTATTTCTTTGAGCAGCAACAGGCTGGTGATTTTAACACTACGCTGAATTTTTGACAAATCTCAAAAATTTGTTTACTATAGTGAAAACCATCAGTCCCAAAAGTTCAAGTCTGTCACAAAATGGGCCAGCTCTCTATTTCAAGCTCTCTTATTAACAATACTAAGAGATTACACAACCAGCTCATATAGGGTGACGGGTTTCGCTATGCCTGGTGTTGAGTCATTTCAGACTGATATTAATATCCGCTTAATCTTACCTTCTTTTACTTCTGGGTTCATCTTCCTCTGGCTCTATTGCTTTGCTCGCTTCTTCACATTCTCCACTAAGACCGCAGGAATTATCAGGAGTTCCACCAGTGGCATTAACTGTGCCAATTGCAACAGGATCACAAGGCAGTGGAGTGTTGCCCTGATAAGTCGAGCGTGCAGATAATCCTACTTCGTGCTGACTTTCTACTCTACCTTCAGAACCCTCATTCCCTTCGTTGTTGTGATTAGCCCATGATGGATTGTTGGTCTCTTGAGCAGGTCCATCGGGTACAAATCCTAGCCCCTGTGTCCCTGATGAGTTGCGTTTAGGAGGCTGAGGCTTTGAGTGGTTGTGCTCACCCTTGTAGACAATCTCCGCAATCTGGCCATCCAACGATCTCTCAACCTTCTTTTTCACTGGACAATTAGGGTGAGTGCACTTATAATAACTTCTAGGGTACTCACTTCCTTTGACTTGCTTTTGGCCATATTTCCTCCAATTATATCCATCATAAGAAGGTCTATCACTATTAGCCGTGGTCGGCAAAGCTTTTGGATCTTCCTCCAGATTCTCAGATGCCGTCTTTGAGGGCCCTACTGTCTGATTTGTTTCAACACGCAGTGGAGTGCTCTGTTGAAAATTTGAGCTAATTTGGGATCTGAAACTATGTTTATCTTGCTGTGAATCTTTAACAGAGGGCTCAACTGAGGGTTGTGGTTGTTGATGACTAGCATTGAAGTTCCCCTGGTCAAAAAACCAAGAAAAGAATGATTCCTAAGCTTCAGAAGTACGCAGTTACCCAAGTTTGATCTCATGTCTTCTGCATGCAATGCATAGGATCGTTGGTGTATGAGATGATGGAAAAATGCGATAAAGTCTAGTAACAATAAAACAACACAAATAGCCATTAGATACCATATATGCAAGGTACGAAAGAGGTACCTATAAAAAACCAGCACAAACAATTACACAGAAAAACAACAAACACATTGATATTAGCAACTGACCATATTTGCCAAGAGAGAAACAGTAGTCTTCGATACAACTTTTGCCAGTGGTTTGTATACCACAGTTGGTTTCGTATCGAAGTTTGAAACCTTCTCAGATGGATTATGAGCATCTGCTCCAGAGATCTCACCCTGAAATCATCAGGTGCCAAAAAATCAGAACATAAGAAAAACTGAATGAAGGACATTTAGAAGAATTTTAAGATCACCTGGAAAGAAACCGTCCCAGCTGGAGCACGATTAACCATTGGCTTGAACCTCACTGTCTTTGGTCTAATCGCAGCAACTGCAGTTTCAGAACATACATTAGAGGGTGATGCATCAATGGCACCTGCCAGAAGTTCTGAGAAAGATCTAAAGCTGGAACAAGTGGGCCTTGAAGCAACTGGTTTAGAAATAACTACTCTCTCTGCTTCCTTAACATCCATCTCAAATGTTTATATGCTGTTCTAATTATGATTTCCTGAAGCAGAATATGCTCCTATGAACATCTGGAAAGCTTTGGACTGCAATTATCCGATGCTCAGAATAGAAGACATTCCCCTATCAGAGATAGGGAGAGTAAACAAGGAACATGTTGGGAGGTGACGCTTTTAGAAGGTCTAAAATATGCTTCCAAAGAGTCGGTTCTCCGTGATGATTCCAGCTATACACAGCTAAAACTCTTCCTCTTCAAACCTGCACAGTACTGGGATATTTAGATAAACTACGAATGAACATTAATAATGAGATGAGGTGAGAATGAAGAAAAGGGAAGGCATTGATAATTAAATTACAGAAAAATGATATGCTATATGCAGCCATTGCATGTGCTAGCCCATTCCGCTATGGGAAAAATACACTGCAAATGACTAATAACCTCATTCTGATATAGTGGTGCAAAGGCATGAACATGAGATTAGTTGTCGTCTCAGTGTAATGACTAGCTATCCTACCAATAAAGTATGCATTTACCACTCAGGTTCAATTTTGCCATGATTAAACTTGACATAGTTATTGTAAAGGAGAATCAAACTCAACATAGTCATAGAGGAGGTTCATAGAAAGATAGGAAGACAACCGTGAGGAAACATTTGAACCACTCTAATCACCTTGCTAGGTCCAGAAGAAAGCTCGATGCTCGTAAAATCTTTTAAGATTAACAAAAGCATAGAAAACCCTGACGCGACATAGTTTAGTCAAATTTAAGCAAGTTTTCAAAACTAGTAGCAAACATTCTCCTTCCTTCTCTTACTGGAGTTCTTTTCAGGTCAAGGACATTGCATTAAAACTTAATTCAAGTTTAAAAGAGCGAAAGAGAAGAAAGAAGAATGACTTTGACTAGGAAATCACATGAGACTCAGGTCTAAGTTTTCCTTTTAACTCTTTTCATCAGAAATATGTTAGAAGAGTTGTAGAAAGACACGTGAATTTCAGTGGTCACCAAATCATTCGGTGATGTAAGGGCCTTTTAGTTTCAAGTCCAAATAAGCAATGCTTATTCAATAGGATGTCGAAAGAGTAAAAATTTCTCTGGTTCTTGGTTAAGAAAAACAATATCTGAACTGCATTTGAACCATGGAAACATAAATCTAGGAATTGGAGATAGAACAACCCATTGCTCTTAGTTAGTCTTTGCTATTGCTAAGGGAAGCTCTGTATCTTTCCCAATTTGAGGAAGTTGTGAATTCTCGCAACAAAATACTTACTTTTGCAGCCCTCAACTCATGACATGAAACTCTGGATCTATTTCCAGGATCAAAATTTGCAAGAAATCACAAAATCCTTTTGGAATCTACTCCCACCCCAATTATTGTAAAACAGATTAGATGTTATCAAACAAAACCTATCACTGTACGCCTAAGAACTAAGACATTGGAAAAAAGTCCATGCCACTCTCAAAAGAAGGGAAAAAGAAAACACCAAAGGACTGGATAGAATGAGAAGTAGCCGATAGTGTTCCCCAGAAATGTTCATTTCACCAACGGAGAAGTCTCTCAAGCTTCAGATATGATTGGGCCTTAGTTCAATAGTAAAACTTGTGTTCCAGAATTTGAAACGCATTCTTTATCTACAATCGTCGGGAGTCTATAAGAACATCCGTTCTTCCTCTCCAACAAAATACAAGAACTATCGGTTAGGCATCACGTTATGGATTTCCTTATCCAACTTGACATATAGGAGCCAGCCGTAGTGATGCTTATCTGCCTCCAACTCAGTGTTCTTAGTTCTCATTCTGACCACAAGTTTGCAATAAGTTAAAAACTTCTTTATCAAAATATAAATCAGCTCCTCCGTGGTGGTTGCTCTTAGTATTCTTCTTCGATGATCATGAACTTGGACTACACCCATCAATCTAAAAATAGATTACCCTTATTAGCGTTTCCAAAGGAAATTAGCCAGAGAAAGAGGGCTATAAACAGTTGCGACAGACCAGATGTTTCCTCTTCATAACTCCCAGCACTAGTTGCGACATGGGGCAGGGCCAAGACGACCCACAAAATATCTCCATCTATACGGGCACATTGTTAACCACTAAATCATGAAAGAAAAACAACGTCGAACCTAGATGCGTTCATCTTTCAGATAAAGAAAACAGAAGGGAGAAACAAAACCCTGCCTGGTTGAACGCAACAAAAGCTTCCAAGAGTTCTTCAGAAGCTTCAAAACAAACCGGCATATTAAAACAACGAACAGAAAAACGAAAGATTTTGACTCAACTCACTTGAACCTTCTGCGCACTCTTAATTCAGAACAACACAACTAATTTTTCCACAAAAAAAGAGTTGTAATAAAAATCACAGAGACCCCATTGGCATCTGAGAACTAAAGCACATGTTCATAAATCATGGATCAAAAACCAAAAACCAAAAACATTCACTTGGACAGAACAAAACAATAGGAAAGGAATTGGGACTAACTAGAACAGTAATAAATAACAACCAAAGAAGCTTGGCGGGTTCTTGAAACGCCGTACACGAACTCGTTTTATAACATTTTGCACAACCTGTATTACAAAGTAGATAACTCTGTTAGAAGTTTGAATTTAGAATCTAGAAAAAGAAAATATGACATCAAAACAAGAACTTGACCTGAGAGAGAAAAACATAACCAGTTTAACAAATGAAAACCACTAGTCAAATTGGATTCTCGCTTGTTTTTCAGTTCCTGTAATTTTTTGAACAGTTCCTTCTGGGATAGACTCAGATACGTTTTTCTTTCTTTTCCTTTTTCTGATAAACGAGAGAGAAAAATTCTTTTAAAATTTTTTCTGAAAACAGTTCAAGGATTTGACGCCGAGAAAAGATGCAGAAAAAGAAGAGCCAAACCCAGCCACGATCCAGCTGCGTTCAATTTTGTTATTTTATTGTTTTGTATGCAGATGGTTTTCGCTGTTGCTTTCAAGATTTTGTTTTTCGGGATTTCAGTAATTTTGTCTCAAAGACTGGGATTGGTTGTCTGGACCAAAGAGCCCCTCAAGCGTAATTGTACGGCCAACTAACTGTATCTTGTTTCCAACGTTTTTGACTCTTGTGAGAATTTATATTCGTGGCGCGTGAAATGCACTCGAATGCCCAGTGAGGTGAAACTGACCTTTTGTCAGTTCGACAGGAAGCCAAAGCATAGCAGAGACAGACAGCCGAAGTCTGACACTCTTTAATTGATTGTGGTTTTAAACGCAGCAAGTTTCATGAGGTCCCAGCAATATCTTGTGGTCCTCTTGGGGCTCTGTTTGATCAGTGGAAAAGCTTTATGATCTTCGTAGACGGAAAGAAAAAAAAAAAAAAAAGATTGCTGAAAGTTGGAAGGGAAAAAAAACGGTAATCTTATCGTTATGGGACTCCAACAAAACTTTCGAAAAAATCTTGTTACCACCCATTCTTCAATGGACATGGAAGAAAAAGATGGTGGATGGAGCTGAGAATTCTGCTGCCGAAGTTGGTTGACAGCAGACTTTTGAACGTTTCAAAAAGCAGGTTCTAGTGCTGGGAGTTGACGTCGCATGTACAATCTCGAAAGCTTACAGGGCAAATGTCAAATGTTACATGCAAACAGTCGTGAGAAAATTTTAAGTATTTTGAGAAAAGCGTGCACATTGAGATGATATTTAAATTTTATTGACATAAGTATGAAAATTGTTGAATTGTATTGTTATTTGTAAAAAAAAATAATATTAAATTATATTGACATACATATAAAAATAATATTAATATTGTAAGTTTAAAAAGTTGAATTTAAATTTTAAATTTATTAACCAAACGAATAAGTCCAGCTTCTTAGATGTTGTTCGGTTTCTTTATATTTTAAGAATTTTTTGAATCTTGAGAATACACAAATCGAACATGTTTTTTAACATCACTTAAAAACAACTACAGCACGCATACCAATGAAGTTAATATTACCTAAAAATTCTCAAAACACAAAAAATTCTCACAAAATACACTAACCGAACATCTTCTTAAAGCAACTTACTATTTAAAGCCTGACCAGCGATTTTTTTTTTCAAGTCCCTCTCGATAAACCTCATGCAAAATCCCTTGTAAACTTAGTAACAGAGTCCATTTTGTCCGGGAAAGAAACAAAGAAAGTAGAAGCCAAATACGAAATGGGACAACAAAAAAAGTATCATCTAAATCATCAAGTTGAATTTGGTGAGTTCTAAGTGCTTGATGCACGTAACTTGTTCCAGTGGCAGCTACAAATGCATGCAGGTTCTGGCAACTACAAATGCATAGTGAGTGGTTTTGATATTTCAAATGGGTGGGTTGGATGATTATATCTTTTTCCTTTCCTCCTTTTACCTCCTTTTAGAGGGCTAATTATGATCAGTTACCTCCCTTTTTGGGTGCGATTATTTTCCACCCTCCTCCAGGAGTATCCACTTTGAGGCAATTTGGATTTGATACGCCTATCATTGAAAGGCATAGCCGCCTCATCAATAACCCATTAATTGAAAGATTTGAACGTTTCAATGATGTGCCCTTAGTGTTTTCCTCGCTTTTCCTTTTTCTTCTTTTTTTTTTTTTTTTTTTTCAAAGATCACCTTTTTCTTCTTTCGATGTAGTGACCAATGGTGGATTTAATTTAATACAAGCAGATATAAAAGGGATAGAAAAACACATTTTTCTCAATATTGTAAGATCATGGGATGAATATTAATCCTTTTTATTTAAATTGCATTATTATAAAAAAAAAAAAAAAAGGGAGAAACATATTTTCTTAGATCAATAAATGGAAAATATCAGAGAAGGGATCAACCCGAATAAGTATATTTTTAAACTCGTCTCAAGAGAATTATTTTATTTTACTTTCTTCTAATTTTAGTCAATGGTCATCCAAAAGAAAAGATAGTGATAGCAAATATAAGGCTCCTACTACATGTAGATAACATATCAAATTATAACAATAGTTTAATACCCCCATAGGCCATAGCATTTATAGGCGCAGTTGTACTTTAATGGCCCTCGGAATTTACAAAAACAATATCCAAATAAAAAATAAAGAAACGAAAAATGTCTATATGGGTTTGGCATGTAGCATAGGTTTGAGGATTAGTTGAGGTTCGGACCTTTGGAAAGTTAGTTGGGGGGTGATGGGAACACGTGGTTCGCCGGTCTCAATGTCTCATCCAACTTCCCAAAAATCCAAACTGAACTTCTACGGCCGTGACTGGTAGTTGCGTTCCGCAACGCACGTGCCAATGTAATTGCTCCCAGGTCCTCGTAATTTCTCCTTCTTCATTTTTGGCGAATAAGTAAAGTCCCTGCAGTTTTTTTTTTCTTTTCTGGGTGTAATGAACTTCACTCCACGGCATCCAAATGGCATTTGGACTCGAACAGACTCGTCTGGCTAAGTCAAATTGGAGGGTTTAATTCCACCACAAACACATGACATATGCAGCTACACTCTACGTCATACATTTACGTCACGAGTTTTATTACTTAAGAGTAACGACGATAGGCCAACTGATCCGTAGGAGCGTTTGTTTATCGAAATTTTGGAGAATATTCTTAAAATTTTAAAAATCTTTTTAATGTTAAAATTTATTGAGGTTTGTGAAAAATGTAAAATATATATGTAAAAGTGTAAAGTTTATTAGAGTTTGTGAAATGCGTTTAGTGTGGTAGAAATTTTAGACCCCCAAAAAATTAGAGAAACAAACGCTCCTATAATATCGCTGATCAACTCATCCACACTCTAAAGGCATTTCCGCAATATCTCACTCGCCTTTAATTATTTATTTGCTAATATTTTCATCTTCTCCCAAATTAAAATGTGTCTATTGAGTCCCTGTAATTAATTTGAGCTTCTTAAAATTTCGTCCAGAACAATGTCACCTATCGAGATGCTATACTTGAAAATTAATATAACATGAGTCATGCGACATAATTTTAACTATCAAAATATAATATGAGGGGCAAATTAAAACTTATTGATAGTTAAAAATAGAGTTTGTCAAAATTTATAGTTGGTATGTAAATTACAAAAAGAAACAAATAAATTTTTCACTCATGAATTATTATAGGTTTTGTACTTTACTCCATAAAACTATCACGTTTAAGGTATTGCATCCACAAACTTCTCGTTCATAACACATTGCACCTTTCGTTTATTTTTTTTGTCAAATTTGACGAAAATTATTTTTTAGGCTTAATTATTGCTACAATTCATGTAGTACAACTTTGAACATGTCGGTCTATGTGGTCTATTTTTCAGACATATAGGTCTAAGGGTCAGAAAAAATTTCAGTTCGGCATCCAGTTAATATTGGAACTGAAATCGAATTGGATTTTTTCTAAACTCCGTACATGGAAAATTCCGGAAAATTTTTAGAAATTCCAATTCCGGATATTTTTTTTTTTATTTTTATTTTATTTTTATTTTTATTTTTATTTCAAAAGTCCTTAAAAAAAAAAACTTAGTATGGCCAAAAATTTATTTGTTGTTGATAGAAATTATCAAATAAGAAAATTATATGGATTTTGGATGAGTGTTTATTTTAATCTTGTTATTTCACATAGAAAAAAATTAAATAATGTTGTATCAAATGGTTAATTCATAATAGATAGGAAACGCTTAAAATGAAAGGAGTTAAATTCTAATTCATACGCCCACTTTGACCAAAAAAAAAGGTACCAAATCTATGTTCAAAATGCCTAAAAATAGTGTTCGGCCCATTATGGCCCATATATAATTTGGTCAAAAAAGGCTTAATTGTTAGAACCGGTTTTCGATTCTAGTATATTTTAGAACTGCACTGGAAGTGAAAAAGGGGTTTCAATTGGTGCTATAACTGAAATTGGAATTAGCCATTATGGTTCCACTTGTTTTGATACCCATCCTTGTATAGGTAATCTTGATAGGTCATCTGACCCTGACAATAGACATCTCAACCTCGACTATATGTTAGTCTTCTTTTAGCCAGTTAATTTTGTTGGGACGAAAAGACCTATATATCTGAAAAATAGACCACAAAATCGACCCGTTTAAAATTGTACCCCAATCACTGATTTGTTAAAATTTAATACCACAGAAACCATAGTGGTAGTTAAGCCTTTTTTAAGGGCATAATCATCATTTCGTTTAAAAATAAAAGTCAATTTTTGTCCAATTATATGGAAAAAAAATAGACCAAGGTTGCAATGTACTAGGGATAGAAAGTTTGTGTGTAAAATATCTCAAATGTGGTAGTTTAAGATGTAAAATGTAAAAAGTTATGATAAATATATATATATATATGTATATATATTACATACGTGTGCACATAGGCAAATCAAAAATTAGCAAACGTTGTGTTGATTTGTCCCCTATTTTTCTAATTTGTATGGTAGAAGTAGGGGTGCTCATTTGCACCGGCGATGGCAGTTTAACCGCGACCGCTATTGGTACCGTAACCAACAAGTACAACTTTTGTGCCTTAACAGTGTAGTGGCGGTATCAAATATGTGATTCCGTTAATTGCGGTGATGGTGACGATTTTTGCCAAACTGTCACCTACACTACCATTAACCACCCCTACAGGAAAGTGGCTTGCGATGCCTATTACTTTAAATAGATTGCCTGTTACTTGAGATGATTATTGATTATGTGACATATTTTTATTAGGCTTTTGTTAGAATATGTTAGTTGGTTTACGTCATATTGTTTGACACTTTTATTAGACTTTATTCTTTATGTTTAAATATGATATTATGTTAGACTTTTAGACAACTTATTATATTTGTTATAAGTATTAATAATTATGATATTATGCGTGAATAAGTTACGATATTTGTCCATTTGATATGATTATTGATTATGATATTATGTTGAAAATTTGAACAAGTTATGATATTTAAATGATTATATTTGTTACTTATATAAGTATCAAATAATCTTTAAGTCCAAAAAAAGTTAAAGAAAACAGCTCAAAACATTAAAAAAAATGAAAAGCCAAAAAAATATATTAGCCAATTATATGATTTTAACGGTTACCGTTTAACTGTTACTGTTAATAATATCACCGATAAAAATGATTATTATGCCTTAATTATACACAAATCATGTCAAATATGTGATTTCATTAATTACGATGACATTTATAATTTTCGCCAAGCCGTCAACTGGTAGTTAACCACCCCTAGGTAGAAGTTGGCCGAATAGAGTTGACAAAAGCATCTTACAAATCAGTTTTTCTTCCTGAACATGCGGTAACAATTCTTCCACCAAGAGCGACAATTACAGCAGCACTGATGACATTGATTGGCTGCCGAAGAAAAGGAGGACTTGGCATGGCGTCCACATAAAATAATAATTCCCAGCGCGATCGATCGAGACTTTTTCGTAGATCCGGACTTATGCACTTTTTGAGCTGAAGAAGTGGCATCAATTCACCTCTAAGTTAGTGGGTCCTTTTGAAAATGTGTCGTCCATTATCCATAGCCATCGGTGGTAGGATTGGATGTGGCTTTTTAACTCCTGTTAAGGTTTAGGTAGGGTTTCATAAAATTCTTTTCGAGGAAGATGTAATGGATTTCATACGACCTCATATGCTATCCACTCAGATTCTTTGCCCCATTCCCATCTAGAATTCCATTCCAACGAGGATAACACCAATATCTGCAATATCTTAATATCGCATGAGGTGTGTAGATCAAAGTAGGACCAAAAAACAAAAGAATCCTAGGTAGATTGGGTTTGGCCTGATTTTTTCAACGGCGGCATTTACAAGAGAACTAAAAGTATGAAAAAAAAAATCGAGTTTTTATGAGATTTTAAAAAGGTCAAATTATACCCATAACTCTTACTTCAAGAGTTAAAATTGAATCTTCGAACTAATAACTTAGTCATTTAATTCCTTAAAATAATAATTTTAGAAAAAAAGAGACTCATGTGTTAGTAGAGTTTAATATTGAAGATTGTAAATATTGAGATTAAGGTTCTATTGAGTTTTAGATTTTGAGAGAGGTGGTTTGTGCGATAGGTAGAGAGAAAAATTTGAGTGTTTTTTTGTTGTATTTTGTGTTTTGTAAGCTTAGTTGATGTGACAATAATTTGAAATAAATAACTAATTATGCCAATACTGATGTGACATTTATAAGCTAATACCTTTAAATTAGAAAAGTGACATAATTTAATTGAATAGACATGATATTAATTTCACAAGTCAATATTTACCGTCAATAATAACAGATAGATTATAACACTAATTTCCCAGGTAGAGCCACCTACCTTGAATATGCAATGGCGGTTCTATCTGCTAGCCTTTTTTATTTTTTTTAAGTCAAAGTGGTTCCATTTGTAACTGCTTCTAATTTAGGTACCGTTTATTTCCCCAATATTTTAAGGCACGAAAATTTCTAACAAAATAAATATACTCTAAAATTTTTAACTTTTACACATACACACTTCACCTTTCACAAACCTTAATAAATCTCAATAAAGTAAAAATTTTAAAAATATTTCCTAAAATTTTGATAAACCAACGACCTCCTTAATTATGTCAAAAATTCCTCGGTCAATGGCCAATTCCCGCCATGCTAATTGTACCCACCGTACATTTGTAGCCTTAGCTTTAGATGGGCACAGCTAAGGTGATGTGGACGTGCCATATTTCTTGGTACAGTATCGGGGTTGAGAAAGGGCAGCGAGCCTTGTTATTTTCGAAATCATTTTTCCAGCCCTACCATTTATCCACCAGTTTTCAAAATGGTACTTTGAAGTTTATCTACTGCCACTGTTTTTGATAATGACAAGTTTATCTACGGGGACGCTATTAAATGACAATCACGCAGTGACGATGATGGTTCAAGAGTTGGTGATGCAGGAAGCGAGTGGTTGGGAGAAGAAATATCAGATAAGAATTGAATCCCTTAGCTGTTCAAGCACGAGTTCCAAATAAAAAAAGAAAGAAAAATTAATAATTGGGCAATCTTTAAGGCATTTTGGTGGAGGCTGACCGCCATGTCGATGCTGTGAAAGAAAAAAAGTTTATTACAGATGTTTTTTAATCGATATAAGACTCTTACATACTTGAGACTCTATTCACTGGACTGGATCATACCAGTACCACTGAATCTATGGCCGACCATTCCGTAAGCGTGACGGTGGAAGAGCACAGAAGCTTACAAACTTAAATAAAGCTTAAAAATTTACCCACCCTAAAAAACCGTACCCTACCCTAGTTCTTGAGGGTCTAGGAGCACAAGTAACTCGTTTTAGCAATAACCATAGTTTTTGTCTTGTCTGTCTATGTCTCAGCAATTGACAGAAAAGAACTGAAAATAGAATCTTCCTTCTCGTTCTCGATGGACTCATGGCTAGGGACGCAAGTCCCTTGCTTTATCGCATGATAACTCAGTCACTAAGTACGGTTTTCAAAATGCATCTGCAGAATCCAGACAAACGCCTATATATTTCTCTGAAATTCATGCAACCCCCTTTTTGGTTTTTTGTGTTTCTGAAGAGTGGGATATTACATAGGCTATCATACCTTACAGTCTACTTCGGCCAAAAAGAGGACTCTTTAACCATGGAGAAGCAGATAAGTAGATGAAGGAAGAGAATGTGAAGAAGCATGGTTGATCCGCCACTCGGGGAAGCCCCATGAAGATGAAGCGCGAGACACGTGCAGTGACAAGAGGCTGGAAGGGGGTGGAACAGAGTCTGAACGAGGTGGTGATGAGACGGTGAAAGAAGACAGTGCAAGTGGTGATGAGACGGTGAAAGAAGACAGTGCACGGACAAAACAACTCTAGAGTAGAGTGTATTTGAATGTTAAAATTTTGAAAACGCTAAAATTTTAAAATATTAGATTTATTGAGAAAGTGTAGAAAAAAATAATTTTTAATATTTATTATAATAAAAAATAATGATAAGATAAGAAGAGAGAGATTATATTATAATTTTTTATTGTGTTAAAATTTTACATTTCAAACACACCCCTAACTTCCAAGCGGGAGAGAGAGAGAGAGAGAGAGAGAGAGAAGGGTAAGAAAGAATAAGAAGCGACAAAGGGTCAGGGTCTCCAGGAGGGAGGAGGTGCTCCCACCTCTCTACCCACTCGATAGAATTTTCTGATTAGATAGCTGTAAGGGCTCAATGTCTCGTGTAGAAGACAATGTAGAATGCCACTGGCCCAACCCTGCTAGTACTTCTAGAATTGCAATCTGCATTGCTGCCAATGGACTATCGACAAAGAATCATGCCTTTTTTTTTTTGTGCCAAGTGACAGAATCATGCGATACATCGTACAAACCGCAATTCATAGCCAAGCGAGAAACATGGCTAATGTTTTCCCGTTACAGTTGGATAACAAATGCATACTAGAAGTGAAAACAAACATAAAAGTTGGAGAATTCAGAACCAGGTCATCGTTTAGTATATTATGAAATAAACCATATTGGTCTGATTTGATATGAAATCAGCTTTTTTTACCTTATGCACTACATTCGAAAGGAATAATTTATATTTTCAATTGGATGCATTGATGACTTAATTAGACATGATGTACAGCACAATCTATCTTACACCGCTTAAACTAGTGCAGTCAAGAGCTGGTATGCGCCCCCAATTCAATTTTGCAGCTGTGTTATCTTACTGCCTGGCAATACTTAAGCCAACCAGCTCGGCCAGCTGCGAAAGAAACCCAGTCAAAACCAGATTGGATTCATTTACCAAACCTAATAATATTTAAAACCTACACCATATCCCTTGAGTGGTTACATGGTTATATCAAACCCTAGATAATGGAAATCCATTCATCATTCTGCATGACTGATTGGGAAGGAATATATAAAAGTCCATAGGAAACGGGCAAATGGGACACAACCAGTATAATCTATACTAGGAACATTTTCTAGAGGAGATTTCAGACGTTTCACTACCCAAAAGAAAAAATTGATTTCAGACATTTTGAACTCAATGAGAGACTCATAAGATGTAGTATTATCATTTCAAATGAATATCAGAGAAGATTACATTTGTTCGGAACTACATATCATCACTTAAATACTTCGAAGTGCAGTTTCATTATATCCTTAATATAAGTTCCAACAATACAGTATCAATATATCAGCCTCCATCACTTGAAGCTTATTGCTGCCAAAAAGTAACTTCTTAAAACAAACAATTCCTCAGCCACACAATTGTGTGAGAAACTCTCTCTCTCCTCTCTCTCTCTCTCATAATAAGACATCTATTAAACCAAATGAAAAAAAAGCCTATCCAGGCATCGTATAATTAAATTGCTACACAGATTTCAAGTTCCCTTATTTTAAAAAGGTTGAGAACATGTCCTCCACCCAACTCCCCACTCCTCCCCCAGCTAAATCGCTAGGCATGAACCTAAGACATGCAAAAAAATGTTGTACCTTCAAAAGGTACAGTAGAGTAGCTTATGCTGCAGCAGCCTGCTGCTCCTCATAATCATCAAGATTGAGAGCTTCCAGCAATTTTGGCCAGGATTCTGGAATCCCTCCTGGCAGGTCAAACTCCAATAATTTTCCTTGACTACGATAAAAATCCTCCACAGGTTGACTCTGCAAGAACAACAGTATTGACAGGGAATCAAATCATTTTTTTTTTTAGATGTTTATTGAATTCAAAAACAGGCATTGAAAACAACATAGAAATGCAATCTACTTGAAACAAAATTTCTGAGCAATACATAACACTTACCTCAGTTAAGGGAAAGAAATTCAAGACAGAAGTCATTAAAGAACTCACAAATGTCTTTCCTCTTCATAAATAACATAGTAAAAGAATTGAACAATACCTTCTCATTGTACACACGGAGCCGTTCTTTTACTACTGCTTCAGTATCATCTGAACGAGTAATAAGCTTTGACATACAATGTGGTGGGGGAAGAAGTGGAGCCATGCTAATACCAGGATTCCCGTTTTCACCCTTGACATTAATGGAGGCCACGTTAAAATTTCCACTGCACTCACTGCAGATTCTTCTTCCGAGACATTTCGCCATCAATACATCTTCCCGGATCTTCAGATTGACAACCAAGTCAATGTTGGTTACCCCATCCAATATTTCCTGAGAACACGAACAAGCAAGCCAAATTTGAGAACATCCCACAAAGGGGCAAAATTGCTAGAGAAAAAATCTCACATACTTCACTACAAAGAAAGAGGGAGAGAGATTTATGCAATAGAAGCTAGTCACTTAATTCAGGTGGAGGAACACTATTAAAAAGAGATATTATCTGGCCTAACATGAAACATAAAGAGAGACAGAATGACAGAATGCTGCTAGGCAAATTTAACCATTTGGAAATTCTTGTCGGAAATATATTTTCTGGAGATGTGGAGAAGATAAATCTTATTATTAGAATACCACTTGAAACGAATGGTTTGAAATGGTATCTTCAACATAGAGATCTCCTTTGCCAGGTATTAGATTGGTTATTGCAAAAGTTGCGCAAATATAGACAATGTAGTAGGAAGCAAAAGCATGTTCTCGCATAGTATCACAAATCCTACTTAATATTGTGTTTGGCGAAATACAAGAAGATTGCAAGGGTGACAGCCTTCCAAGTTTTAAAAGTCATTTGAGCCTTCGTTGTATAGGAGAAGAAGGTTAAAGAGATTGCAAGAGATAACAATCACTCTTGACTGCAAAGAAGATGCTTACAGCTTGATTTATCGTGCGAGGAAAGCCATCAAGAATAAATCCTGATTCACCTTTAGCTTCCCCAACCTCCAGTCTCTTCGACAATAAGCTTACTATAAGTTCATCCGAAACCAATTTACCTTGGTTTACGATCTCTGATAGCTGCAGCAAACAACAATGAGGAGGAGAGAGAGAAGGGGGGGGGGGAGTCAAAGTTAGTAATTTCTCAAAACTACTAGTCATAAATGTACTTTCAAATTAACCAATCGTCCCAGTTGGAAGCCAGGCAATAAAGAGGAGAATTTTAATACTCCAAATAACACATAACACTGGTATAATAGAAAGACTGAATCATGGCAAGCCTAACAGCTGATATAACGAAAACAGAGAGCTTCTTAAGCACTTCTAAGTGATTCTTAACTCTCACGAAATTCACAAAGGAAAAGCTACATATTCTACTTTGATTAACCACTAATTCCAAAATCAGTTTCATCCTATTGAAGTTCAAAAAAAAACAAGCGACAATAAATATCTGAAGCAATACAGAGCTCTAAGAAACAGATCACGGAACGAGACAGAAGAACCTGTTGAGAAAGAGGGCCGGAGGAGGCGAGCTCTTCGCGGACGAGATCGCCAGTGGCGATGTGCGGGACGCCAAGGAGCTTACAGAGGCGGCTGGCGTAGGTGCCCTTGCCGACCCCCGGACAGCCAAGGAATACCCATTGGACATTTCTGTCTTCGGGATCTTTGCGGATTAGCTTAAGGTTAGGCTTTGGAGGGAAGAGAGATTTATAAGGAGAATTGGCTTCGGATGCGACGGCTGAAGATAAGCATCTGCTTAAATAAGAAATGGTTATGGAGGAAGACTTTGACAGGCGGGTTATGGCCGCCATCAGAGGAGAGAGAGAGATTTGGAGGTGGGGAGAGATGGAAAGGGCGTTTGGGCCGGCAACCCTAATTGAAGACTGAAGAGAGGAATATTCTACCGAATTTGGAACTAATCTGGAGACTGATGCTGTCTAGAAAGTGGAACGACATGCAGTTTGCAAGAGTGAAATAGAACGTCATGCAGTTTGACGGACCAAAGCAAGCCGCTGGAAGCAGTTTTTAATAACTAATGTGGTGCCGCGTGTAACTCCACTTCCCACTACAACCAACGGTCACGAAGTCGCCCGGTAAGTTCAGATGCCACGGGCCCTGACAAAGTTTTTGCTTTTTACGATCATCCATGGCGACTTCTCTATCGACGACACTCTCTACCAATCATCTCCTCTCCAACAGAATCACCGATCCCTGTTCAACACGTGTGGTCCCTAATCTCACTTTCAGACTCTCTCCTACTCTCAAGCACCTCAAGAAAGCAACCAATTTCTCACCACGGCGAAGCCACGTCATAAACTGTGCAATATCCGGCAGTTCTGGTAAGTCTCTTAATCTTTTTCCGAACTTTTCTGGACAACCCACGAATTTGGTTTCCAAGAAATGGAGAGAAGAGGAATCTTGGTCGTTTTCTCCAGGAAAACTTTGATTTTCTTTATTTTTATCACTTAATTTCTATAGTAGTTTGGAGCTGATCAATCATTGAATGTGGCGGACGTGAGTAGGTACTGAATCCTCGGTGATGAGAGAAGATACCGCGAGTGTACTGGAGACGGTGAAAGTTTTCGATTTGAACGGAAACGCGATTCCAATTTCTGATTTGTGGAAAGATAGGAAAGCTGTTGTGGCATTCGCTCGCCATTTCGGGTGATTTTCTCTACAGTAATTGCATGGAAAATTAACTAACTGAGGAAATAAAAGGTAATACTTATGTTTTTAAGTTAGATGCAGCCAATCGTTACTCAAAGTTCCTCGTTTTTGTTGTTTTACAGCTGCGTCCTTTGCCGTAAACGAGCTGATTACCTTGCGTCGAAGAAGGTAACTCTGCGGACGGACTGAAGAGCCATGCTTTAGATTTTTCATCCTTTCTGTTTCCAGTGGTAAAGGAACAATTCTGAATATATTTCCACCAAAGTTCTGTTAGCTCCTTCATACTGTTATACCATGAATTTCACTTGGGTTAGGGGGCAACAGAAAGGAAAAAACCTCTCTCCCCTGTGATATTGGGCTACCATGTTAACCACAAAGGAAGATTGTTTTTAAGCCGAATTAGATGAACGGGTCAGTGCTGATTGCAAATTGTTCGATCCCTTATATTTTACTTCACATTACAACTCGCGGCAGGTTGATTTGCTGAGGTTTTCCTAGGGGGCAAATAGATGGTTGCTGCCTCTTGAGCATGCTTAGCTTTGCGATGCGCCAATATAGGAGACATTATCATTGTTCCCCTTCGTTATTGGTTTTCAATTACAAATGGGAAATATTTCCTCTTGCATACTTGTTATGTCAACATACTTCTGACGTATATGTTGACAGGATATAATGGACAAATCTGGCGTGGCGCTGATTTTAATAGGACCTGGAAGTGTTGACCAGGTATGTCCCAAAAAATTATATTATTAGCTAAATATATTAAGGGGAAAAGTCACTTTTAGCCTTATAACTATCAATGTAATTTCAAATAGAGGTTTAAACTACCAATCTTGATACATTGAGCCTTTCAACTTCCACAATTAATCAAATTATGCCCTGAAATAAAATTTTGGGGTCAAAATCGTGCTTGGCTCATTCACAACACATGTGGCACGAGTTTGATTGTTGGATTTTTTTTAGGAGCGCAAATTGATGAAATTTGATAATTCGTGGGCTCAATGTGTCAAAGGTGATAGTTTATACCTCTAGTTAAAATTGCATTGGTAGTTAGAGGACTCAAAGTGATATTTTTCCATATATTAATTAGCATAATATATTAATTAAGTATCCAATAATTGCACGCTTACCTGCTTCTTGGATTTCTCTACGTCATTGATGAAGTATCTGAAGAATTTTGTTTCCATATTTGTTAAAAGTTTCATGATAAAATCTCTCGTCAAATTTAGGGGATGTTCGTTTTATAAAAAAAATTGTAAGATTTTCGATAAAATTATGGATATTTATATAGATTGGAGTTCTATATGTTTTTGTGTAAAAGTTTGTATGAAATTTTAAAGATAGTTAATTTTTATAGGAGTTTGTGAAAAAGTGTAGAGAGAGATGATTTGATGTAATTTTTTAATAAAACAATATTGATGTTTAGTGAAAAAGTATGAAGAGAGAAGATTTGTTTGATTTTTTTTTTTGGAAAAGGTATTGGAATTTGTGTGAAAAGTTGTTGAAGATTTTGTTAAAGGTATTGGTATTTGTGTAAGATTTTTTTGAAATTTTGGATGTTCATTTTCTAAATTCTGTTGCATTTATTTGTAGCCTAGAATATTTTTGCAAATGAACATCCTGAGGTTTTGACTGGACAAAAGTACTAAATGCCACTCTGCATGCGGTATCCTTTTTTGGTCTAGCAGGTTGTAACTTAAATAGTCCCACATATGCGCCTCACCATATACATGATGCTTCATTAAAATCAATTTCATCATTTTCTCCAAACTCTTTTGTCATGGAAAAATATATCTATGTTATAACCATTAGCAGTAATTTTTATGCAGGCAAGAGCATTTACTGAGCAAACAAAATTTAAAGGAGGTAGGTTCTGAAGAATATGTATTCTGAGTGCATTAGGATCGGCAGCGGTCTAAGTTTTACTGTACTCTACCGGCAATGGGATAAAATGGTGGCATGATCGATGGCATTAATTCCAGCATTTTCCTTTCCCCTTTCCTTTTCTGTTTCCTTTTCCCTTTTCGCTTCTCTTTTGTTGGGTAGAACACTGAGGATCGAAGATATTCTTTCTGAGAAATCAACTGCAGCCGCTTGTGTATTACATTTTCGTTTTTATCCAGAAAAGCATCTGTGGAAGAGAACAACTAATTTAAACCAAAATCTTCTTCGTTTTGGCTTACCAATAACTTCTACCTGCATGATGTGTTAAATTGGTGGTTTAGATCATTAAGTTTATTGCTTTTCCCAACATAATGTATTGGAAACACCACCTACCTATTGGTGTCTCTGGGCTATTAAATGCGTGAATTGTGTTCCATTTTCAAACGTTAGGTGGACCAGGACATTGAAGTTCTTACAGTATTTATGTTTGAACTTTCAATTACCTGATGATATAGGAATCTCTACTTAGGGCTGACTCAAAGGAAGGCAGCTTAGGTGCCTGCCTAAGTTCCCCAAGGAAACCACAATAGGTTTAGGGAAATAAAAAGAGTAGGTGAAAACTACAAAGCAGTAGCCGGTGGCATGATAAGTGTACCTACATTTTACCTATTCCTTCATGGAGGTTTGTTGAAAGAAACATGAAGTGATTTGAAAAGATCTATTAAGTAAAAGATACATGCAGTATAATGTTAGAGAATAATAATGAAGTACAGAAGAATGGTTATAATATACATACAATCCTAAATCCTAAAGAATTGTCAACCAGACTTCCTTCCTGACAGTCAAGTACCAACGTCCTTTACAAAGTGCTTTTTGTCTATTTTCTTTCGTCTTTTCAAATTTTAGTAGTTTGGTCTTATCAACCTCATCTTTCATAATCTTGATTCTTATCGCCATTGCTTTGAGTTTTGACCACTCATTGTCATGATGTCAGGTCCTATTGTTCTAAACTTTGTATTTTAGTTTTCTTAGTTTAATTTTTATATAGGTAAGAACTTGTTTGTTTTCCTCTTATAAAATTGACAGTAATTCATTTGAAGTGTACTTTTTCTGTTTGTCAATGTTTGCCATTGACAGTAATTCATCTGAAGTGTTTGCTTTAGTTTTTGTCAGTATATAGTCTCTTGTACTGTCAGCTTTCTTTTTCTTTAATAAAATTGTCTTATTTATCAAAAAAAAAAAAAAATGTTTGCCATTTGACAAGGCGAGTATTATAACTTTTAAAATAGTTTTAGTAATGGTTTTGATGTGCGAACTGCTAGTACTACGATATAAAATATAAAAGGGTCTTGTGATGAAGTAAACTTATACCAAATAAAATTTAGAAAGGTCACGTAATGAGTTTTTACTTGAGGCCTCAATTTTTGTTGAGCTGCCCTATCTCTATTTGGATGTCCATCAATATTGCTCTTTTCAATGGTTCCCGTGGTTATGATTATTTCAAAAAGATGATAATGTGATGATGAAGGGTTGGTGATGGCAGCAATGATGGTGTCATTGTTGCAAATCAGCATGATTTGTGAAAAATTAATGGAGAGTTGCAAGGTGTTAGAGAGCGCTCTTCAAATTGTGGAGATATGTATTTATTTTTCATATAGTCTACCCTGGCTCACAGCCAAACATGTCAATATTACAGCCTACTAACGAAACTTTGCTATTTGTTTCAGAAGTTTACGCTGATCCAAGCCACTCATCATATGAGGCTTTAAGATTTGTTTCTGGGGTTTCAACGACATTCACTCCTAAAGTACGTCAAAATCCATCTTCGTTGGTGCTATACACAGAGTTTTTCATGGGTTAGATGGAGTTTGAAATTTGATGTTTTGTGGCTGCATTTCTGGATTCTCATTAGTTGCCATGACACTCTAGGCAGGACTCAAGATAATACAATCATACATGGAAGGTTATCGACAAGACTGGAATCTTTCATTTGAAAGGGACACCAGGACTAGAGGTGGCTGGTATGTGAAGCATGTTGTTACCAATTCTATGGTACATATGGTATTGTGAGTTTAACAAGTTCTCAACTTGTGAAAGAGAGAGTTAAATTTTGATCTTTGAAATTTCATAATGATGCAGTCAACGTCTAAAACTACTGGTAATTGGGAGAAGAACTTGCATAGTGATAAAAGAATGAACACAAACCTCACCACTATAATATCTCGACTTGACTGATTTATTATTACAGCAAAAGAACAATAGTATGTGGTGAACTGAATCACTTGAGTTGCTTAAAGAAATAATAAGATGCTGGAGAAAGCAACCAAAGAAATCTGGCAAGAAAAATTACATGGAAAAAATGTAAAGAGTCTAAAGCCTACCTTTAATACATTTCAGAATGACTTAATGCACCTGATCTAATTGGAGCTAAACTCGTCATTTGTGTTGTCTGCTATATTTTTCTGGGTCAAGATTTTGGCCCCTTACGAAATAGTTTATCTGCTCACACTTTCTTAGTCCAATATTTTATAATTTTCTTAAAAGAAGGAAGTTTTTGTTTCTCAGGCAGCAGGGCGGAATTATAGTTGCAGGTTCTGGAAAAAGCAACATCTCTTACATTCACAAGGTAATCAAATCCCCTATCCTAACTTGTTTCCTTCTTAATGGTCCTGTGGCCAGAACAATGTTGATCAGCAGTAGGAGAGTGCTCATTTGAGATTGAATGTCCTAGTCATGCCTTGGCACACATTTGTTACCAATCGGTGACAACCAGCGAGAATGTTAACCTCGCATGCATCAGTAAAGCAGAATCTTAGTTGATGTTTGAAAATTTGACTCCGTTGAAGCTTTCCATTTGTTTTCTAAAGAATGGACCAAGTTAACACGGTTTTCAACCCTTTCTTCAAGCTTATCTAAACATCTTTTTCTTGCACCGTTAAGATATATAGACCTATCTAAAGAATCCACTTGAGATTTTTGATCTATTATGCTGGTCATTTCTCTCCAGTATTCTAACCTTGTGTTCAATCCGATCATTTGAGTAGGACAAAGAAGCTGGGGATGATCCTGATATTGAAGATGTTCTGAAAGCATGTTGCCCGTGACGAATGAAGAATATTGGAGTTATTCTGATGTCGAAGAAATGCTTTACTTGTTCTATTATAGGTGCTTCCTAGCTAGTTCCTACCTTGGCCAGCGACTTTAAGTTTACAGGGGCGGACAATAAAACCTATCCAAGGAGTTGGGCAATTATATTGGCATAGAAGATTATAAGCATTAGTCTTTGGATGTAACTCGTAAGGAGGACTTGTGAATCATATTCTCTCCTCTTGTAAAGGTGTCTAGCCTTCCCGTACTTGTGTTGCAAATGGTTTCATATTTATTTTAAGGGATAAATGCAAAATCAATCTTTGTGGTATATTCAAAAATTGAATTAGTCATTGTGATAGCAAAAGCATAAAATTAGTCCCTCTAATTCCACTTTTATTTTCTTTTGTGAGATCAGAAGAGATTAATTTTATACTTTTGTTATTACTCGAACTACTTTGATTTTCTGTATATCACAAGGACCGATTTTATATTTATCTATTATTTTAATTTGATAAATTGATATACGAGTTTAATATGGATCCAAAAAATATTTAAAACTTGTATAATTTTTTTGGGACATCTTGGTGACAAAAAAAAGGGGGTCATATGGATCCTATTAATGCAATAAAAGACTTGTATTTTTTTTTTTTATCACTTGGCGTTAAGTTATCAGGGGAAGCTTAAAAGCTTTTGGGAAAATTAGAATTTCTCGAGGGAAGTTTTTGGCTCAAGGACTCAAGGAGGATTAAAGTAATTCGACATGAACGACCTTGACGGCTGAACCTCGTCTGTAAAAATCTAGCCAAAGAAGGGGCAGTGCCCTACAGAAAACGACGATATGCACACTGTCGTATATGTAAGGCAGAGTAACTTCCCAATTTTCAGGTCAGTGTTTCAGTCGCTCAGCATTCCCAACTAAAAGCCTTGAAATAGAGGCCCTCACAGTCCAGGCTCATACTGTCGTTTCCCGCCTTTCCACTCTTAAACTGATCCACAGACACGGTCGTTGGCCCCTCTGTGTATCTCTAAATGGACGACAAGAAGAGGAAACGCCGCCGAGCCGACCCAAGCTCCGACGAGGAAGCGCGACTCCCCTTCAAGAACCGCCTGAAACCTGACTCCGTCATCCTGGAATCTCTCCGAGATCTCCTCAATACTCACTCCTCGTCCTCTTCCACCTCCAAAACCCTAACCCTAGCCGACCTCTCCCTGACCTCCACGTGTCGCGAGGTGACGGACCTCTCCCTCACCTCCGTCCAATCGACCATTGAGTCCTTGATCCTGAAGATCGCGCGCTCCATCCTATCCGGCCACGGCTTCTCCTTCGACGTGCCCTCCCGCTCCGCCGCCAACCAGCTCTATGTTCCGGAGCTCGACCGCATCGTCCTAAAAGACAAAACTGCCATCCGGCCCTACGCCAACATCTCCACCGTCCGCAAGTCCACTATCACCACACGCATCCTCCAGCTCATCCACCAGCTCTGCTCCAAGAGCATCCACGTCACCAAGCGTGACCTCTTCTACACCGACGTCAAGCTCTTCCAGGACCAGACCCAGTCCGATTCCGTCCTCGATGACGTCTCTTGTATTCTGGGATGCACTCGCTCCAGCCTCAACGTCATCGCCGCTGAGAAAGGGGTCGTCGTGGGTCGGCTTATTTTCAGCGATAATGGCGATATGATCGATTGCACCAAAATGGGAATGGGCGGGAAGGCCATTCCGCCGAACATTGACAGAGTCGGGGATATGCAAAGTGACGCGTTGTTTATACTCTTGGTTGAGAAGGACGCGGCGTATATTAGATTGGCAGAGGATCGGTTCTACAATCGATTTCCGTGTATAATTGTGACGGCAAAAGGGCAGCCGGATGTGGCCACGAGGTTGTTCTTGCGGAAGATGAAGATGGAGTTGAAGCTTCCTGTGCTTGCTCTTGTTGATAGCGATCCTTACGGGTTGAAGATTTTGTCAGTTTACGGTTGCGGCTCGAAGAACATGTCGTACGATAGTGCGAATTTGACGACCCCGGACATAAAGTGGTTGGGAATTAGGCCCAGTGATTTGGATAAGTATAAGATACCGGAGCAGTGTAGGTTACCAATGACGGAGCAGGATATAAAGACCGGGAAGGATTTGTTGGAAGAGGATTTTGTGAAGAAGAATCCGGGTTGGGTGGAGGAGCTGACTTTGATGGTGAAGACGAAGCAGAAAGCGGAGATTCAGGCTTTGAGCACGTTCGGATTTCAGTATTTGTCTGAGGTCTATTTACCACTCAAGCTGCAGCAGAGGGATTGGCTGTAAGGAGTGTGGTTTGGGTCCGCAGAGGGTCTGGTGATGCTTATTCTTCTGCGTTACATCTTTCTTTCCTTTACGTTAGGAATCAGAGCTGGGAATTTTTGCGTAGTCCTGCTGAGATTTCCCCTGTATTCTTTCAGTTTATCAATAATAGCAATGTTCATGTTGAGAGGCGATTCGCATCTTCACTGGGAAAATGGTGTTGTGGGCATGGGAAGACACAAAACCATTCTCTGTTTCTTTCCCTTCTCAATAGTCTCACTTTAGTCGTTTGTGATTGAGGGAGGAGATACAGAAAAACATAACCAAAGAAGCAAAAGGACCGATGGAAAAGAAAATTGTTTTCATAAAATATTTGGGAATTTTACATTTACTTGCTGCGCAATGCACAATTGCTGCCATCTGGTTCTTACATATGACTGCTAATTTCGTTCAGACAGCAAAATGTACAGCTGCGCATCTGCTCTGATGTACAAACACTATTGGAAAAAGAAAAAAAGATATCATGTACGAACTCCTGAAGTGGTTTCGTATACAAAAGGAGTCATCTTCCAATCGAATCTACTCTCCTCTGCAACCAATCAAGCAATGATCTCCTTGTGACCTTTAACCTCTGTACAACTGCAGGTCTCCTCGTTGAACATTCCAGCTCTCTGGGCAATCTATCCCTTCCTACCAATTCTTCCAACTCCAAATCTGATTCATACTGTGCATTTCGAGGTCCCACCGAAATAACCTCAAGCTCCAATTCATTCCGCAGAAGTTTAATCATGGCATGTCTCACCTCTGAATTATGCTTTGTTGGATCTGTACCAACTTTACTGACTCCTAAGATGATGAAGATGTCATCTTTTACTGAATGTCCTGCGATCATTTGTTTTTCAAACATCAGCATGTAACAGTTATGCATAAATGAGTTGGATTTTAGATTCCATCTACCCCTTATCTCAATTTCCCCCCCTTCTATTTGGGTGGGTGAGCATGGCCCGTGCAGTAGTGCAATGCAGGGGTGACATGCAAAGGCCCCAGTGGCGAGCTACTGTGGCAGCCTTCTCCCTAGAAAAATTAATCTAACACCAAGTGTCCTGATGGAGCACGTATCAGCAATTAAACTGATAAAAACAGATACAACACTTGATCTCAGCCAAAAGGCCAAGAAAGGCATCTCCCTTGTCTCAATTTACTTGTAGTTTGACATCGCTATGGAGAAAATGATGTGAATTACGTTAAGTGGACTCTGCAGGACTGTTTCCTGCGACTCTGTAACTATTGATATACTTTTTTTTTTTTTGTGTAATCGCATGTTGATATACTTTGAAATATATACATCAGTACCATAGCTGTGGTAGATCTCTTTGATCATTCGCAGAACTGCTAGAACAACAATCCGAGCTTCAACCTGTTGATACATACAGCAAGAATGTTTAAGAGAGAAATCATGAGAAGGTGCAGAGAAATCCAATTCTGAAAGTGCTCAAACAAGTAGATGAGCGAAATAAAACTTGAACTTGCCACATCGAGCAAGTATCCACTCCTTAACCAATAGAGCGCAACTGTGGCATCAATCCATGCTCGTACCAATGTCTGAAGTAACTGTACCTAAAATATGACTAGATGACATAAAACGCACCTTTGTGAGTCCCTGAAGGTCAATGGATAAGCTTTCAGCATTACTCTTTTGCAAGTGGATTGCAATTTTTTCAAGAAGTACGCTTCGAGATCTCCCTATTTTAGTCTTGCTGCACGAATTGCACAATCCTTGGTTCTCGTCTTCTTCTTGTATTACTCCTTCACACCATTCTTCTATGAGTGTCTCAAGATAATAATCATTGGATTTGTACCTATATAAACATGCTTCATTAATAGAAGGAAGATTGTATTGTGATGAGAGGTGTTGTTCGTCTGTTCCCTCAACACAAAGTTTAAAGCAAGGAACAGCAGATCATTCCCTAGTTCTCCAGAAAGGGTAAAGCAAGGAGGAGCTGATTATTCCTCATCCTTAGTGATGATTGAGGATCCACATACTTTTTAGAATATGTAAGCACATTATTTGGATCGGCTGCGCTTGTTCAAATGAACAAAATAAGTTTCAGCAAAGCCCAGATTGATGAAACCATACCAAATATAATGCTAAGAATTTAGCTTGAGCAAATTTTCCAAACCCACCCCCTAGCTTAGAAGAGAATCCCAAGAGCAATCTGCCACAATATTGAGCATGCCCAATACTAGTACAAGAACCAAGGAAGATATGTGACACATCAATGTATCACAAGCACCATGGCTTCAAGTTAAAATAGGATTGGTAAAACACAAGGTGGTTACTTCAGATCTTACAAGCCAGAATCAAATGCAGTCGTAAATGACAAAAATGGCCCGATGTTTCTAAATGAGTTTGAGGAGCTTTGTTGTGGAGTATATATAAGTTTTCACAGACTCTTGCAACTTATGAGACAGTCACAATATGACTGGTTAGAGTAAAAAATAGCCCTGATGAATGGCATAAAGTGGCATTCATGAGTATTTGTAATCAGATAAGCATCACTACCAGTGGCAACACACAAAAAGAACCGACATTTCACAAGACTTGCCGGTACCTAATGAAGCAGTATAACTAAGTGGTAGATAAAAGCATAATATACGATGTTATAACCATTTGGAAAAAGACAATAATAATGGAAGAAGTATTTATACAATCATTTACACTACACACCCTGCTTTCCGCATGTCCTGGTATATAGACAGGCATTGCTGCACTTCCCATAAGGAACCGTATCTCCTTCGGGCCCTTAAAATTGTATTATAAGTCACCTGAAAAGAAACAGCCTGGTCAAGTTATATAAGTTCACCTGAAAATGCTTTTATTTTTTTTTCCCACTCCTTGTCACAGTCACATATCCAATAAAAAACTGCCACCATCATTTACATTTCCCTCGCACACCATGGAGAGTAATATTTAGAGAACAAGATCTTAGAGCAGCCCACGTGAACTGCTTTGCAACATTATACCAGAAAATTGCCAGAAACGTATCCGCAAGCTTCAGAAAAAGGGTGGTTCAAAAAACTGTGAATCTTGCCGAGAACCAGTCAATGACCCAGCCATCCGCAAGCAGGTTAGGCATAACCAATCCAGGAGTAACGAGGGCAACTGATTGTTTTTCATTTGCGCGGTTTTGAAAAGATACAGCCTTCACCATCACACAACACGAAGGAGCGCCAGGCAAGGTGCTTTTGAGCGCTCAAAGGCTAAGACATGAACTGGTAAGCTCAGGTAACTCCTAATGCAATTTCTCTTCTGCAGATGGCTCCAGATCCATCACTTTGAAGATAGCATGATGGGAAAAAGACAATAATAATGGAAGAAGTATTTATACAATCATTTACACTACACACCCTGCTTTCCGCATGTCCTGGTATATAGACAGGCATTGCTGCACTTCCCATAAGGAACCGTATCTCCTTCGGGCCCTTAAAATTGTATTATAAGTCACCTGAAAAGAAACAGCCTGGTCAAGTTATATAAGTTCACCTGAAAATGCTTTTATTTTTTTTTCCCACTCCTTGTCACAGTCACATATCCAATAAAAAACTGCCACGCACACCATGGAGAGTACGTGTGAACTGCTTTGCAACATTATACCAGAAAATTCACATTTATGCATAAAGAATATAAACTTGTTAACTCTAACCACTCACCGAATTTGGACGTATCTGATTGTTTTTCATTTCCTCAAATAACAAAAATGCAAGCTTCAGATTTTTCCTTTCTACGCAAACCTATCAACCAAAGGGTACAACATTAATATCCAGGTTCAAGGCGTTTGAAAACTGTGAAAGAAAAATCTTGTAAAAGTGTTTCCGACATTTGAACCAGTTACAATGACCAAAGTAGTGTAAGAAGAAATATTCAACCTTGATGGCTGTTGTATATGCAACAACATCTGGTTGACTTCCATAAGCAAGCATATTTCTCAAAATCTGCACTGAACAAAAACAAAGAACTTAGATCCCACTGAAAATATGTGATGGAGAACAAGGGAGCGAAAAGAAAACGGCTAACTTTGTTTATTTATTGTTTTTTTGGCTCCAGTTCTTCCCAGCATGAAGAGAAGTAACGTTGTTACATATTCAGCTCTATTAAAAATGAAAACTATGCAAAAGGGAAAGCAAAGACGAAGTACTGAAAGATTCATTCATACATTACCTGTATGGCGCCATCTACATTGCCTACGCCTCCACATATATCGATCAAAATGGACCACGTTATATGATTAGGGGAAAGACCTACTGCTTTCATCTCGTCCATCAGAGCTTTTGCACGGTAGTAGTCAGTACCACAAGCCTTCATCAGAATATTATATGTAGCAGTTGTGGGAGTGAAAGGAAACTTCTTAGAAAAGTTTAAGTGATGTGAATTAGTCACGCAACTTGGCACCCTAGTACTGCAATTTGTGCTCATGTGCTCCACACTTAAATTGGTGTGTGTATCTCTATGGTAATCCCCATTAGTAGTCTCTGAGACTCTACTCCCCTTCCAAGAGTGGAACAGACGGAAGGCCCTATCATATTGGCAATCCTCGACACAAGCATGCAGAAGGATGTTACAACACTGTGCATTGGGTTCACACCCAGCTAGCAGCATCTCTTCAAATAGTACAATTGCCTTCTCTATGAGGCCTGCATTGGCACAGGCTCTGATCAATGATGACCATGCAACCAGGTTAGGAGCCACACCAGTTGACAACATATCCTCTTTGATGTGTAGTGCCATTTGCCACAGTTTAGCATCCGCAAAGACCTGTAAATCAATGTATACGCAGCGACGATGTCAAAAAAATTGTACAAGAGTCTCAACCAACCAATCTCCATTTCCACCAAGAAAAAAAGAGCAGAAAATCTAGGAACTACGCAAAAGCAATGAGATCATGACAAGACGGCGGATGTTGAGATGTGATGTTCATATACAATGAGTGACCTTTTCAATGGCACTGTATTGTACGAGTTAGTAGTTACCTTCACAATGGTGCTGTAAGTGAAAACATCCAACTTCAGTACTCCTGTTGACTCCAATTGCTGTACTTCCTTATAAATGTCTTGGGCCAAATCAACTCTCCCAGCAAGACAGCAGGCCTTCAGAAGGATATTATAAGAGGCCATATCCGCTGTGACACCAAGATTCTGGATATTTAAAATATAAAGATTTAAAAGGGTGTACTGCTTCTCAGAATAAATAAGAAACTTCTATATATTAAAAAGTGATGTGTAGTGCTAACAATGGTATGAGTCCATACTTACTGTAGTTAACAAATTTACTAAAACAAAGATTGAAAGAAGAAAAAAAGGCACAGGATGTGAACATAGTATGCATTCTACCTTTTAGGCATTCCCTTTATTAAATGTGCCACAAAATCTTTTACATTAGTCGACCTGATTGGTCAAACACAATTCCACATGAAAAAGTCAAAAAACTAATTGTCAATAGAACATACCGGAGGTCTAACTTCAAGCTAGTGTAGAACAAGATGAGGGTAGGGAGTTCTTTTTTTTGGGGGGAGGGGCTAGAGAGAGAGAGAGAGAGAGAGAGAGATTTACTTGCATATTCTTGTATACATGAAATATGTAGTTCATGTCGTGGGCGTTCACATTCATGAGACTGTTGAAGACATAAATATTTGGGGTGATCTTTTTGTTGAGTAGATCCTGCGGCAAAACCCATGTAGCAGAAAGCCCAACAATCAATGCCAACATAAAATCTCAAATTATTCCAAGACAAATCACAAAATCATTATTGCTATGGAATTTCAGGACAAAAAGGAGAGAGAGAGAGAGAGAGAAGGCAAACAAAAAGCTAGCTAGACTCTGCAGATTGAATCAACTCTAGCCATGTGCTCAACTTTAGACTTCACTCCTTGCGTGCTCTAACACAAAAGTGCTTTACATGTTGCTTTCCATTCAAAACAACCTTCAGACTGTCAATTTCAAAATTTGTGTGTTACTAATATAGGAGAGAGATATACTTTGAAAGTCTCCGTTCTCTGTTTTGTTTCATCAAACACCCCCCCCAAACAGCCTCCCTCCCCCGGTTATTCTTGAGGGAAGCAGAGTGGTCAATACTTCACTGAAGGTACAAGTAATAATTCTAAAAATGCTCATAACAACTAGGGGCCTTTAGCTTCTAATTCTATAACTTTTTACGTGGTCATGATAATGCTCATATTCAGACCCACATTTTGGAACATGTTATATTCAATCATCAAGATTTCACCAGCAGAGTAACACACCCACCAACCCCTCTCCTCAAACCCACGAAAAGCTAAATAGTCTACTGCTTTATGCTTTTATTGCATCAAGCGGTAAAAGTGGATTACACTTTATGTGTTATGTAGTCGGAATAAAAAACTACGTAACAATTATGGTGAAATAGAAGTTGTGCTAAAGCCTGTTGGTAGTAAACAATACTATCTGTGCCATTTGTTCAAGACTTTCCACTGGTATTTTCAAATAATCTTACACCTCTTGAAATCATCCAACAATGTTGAAATCCTAAGTTAATGGATTGAAAGAATACATTCATTAAGATGGTTTACACTGTGCCATAAATACTCATTCATGAGAAAATTAAAACAGGAAAGAAAGAAAGATGGGAAATATGAGAGACAACTCCAGTATGATAGTTCACCAATTCAGCTATAAAGCAGAATAAAAATTCTACTGAACAAAGCATTCAAAACAAGTAATACACTAAAACTAACATAAAACAGTAAGAGAAAGTACCTCGTATATATACCTAGATTTCATGTAGTCACCACAGAGACCACAAACATCCATTATTGTGCGGTAGACATACATATTTGGACCAGACAAGTTTTGCTTGGATGCCTCGTAGGCTTTCAGAGCAGACACCAAGTCCCCTTTCTTTCCAAACTCATGTATAATTGTACAAAAGAATATGTGGGCATGTGGAAGAATACAAGCATACCTGCAAAACAAAATAGTCTAGCATAAGTGATGGCTGACATAAGAATACTTGACCTCAATTACAGGGCTTACAACAGCTTCCTCCCATGAGCTGTTTATCCATTCTCACCTATGCATATTCATTTTGGCTTGGCACAATTGGATCCAAACTCAAAGTTTCAATGTAATTTATGTCTTTGTCAAGAAAGCACATTTATCTGGGTGACAATTATTCACATGCCTCAAGGAAGCCTGAGCTACATCTGCTCTTTAATTTATTACAATGCCCTAGTTCTACACAGTAAGGATCTAATGTCAGACTTAATTCTTATACCACTCATTTCCCATTCCATGTTAGAATAGAGTATTGCTCATTCCATGTCAGGATAGAGTCGCAATGTCCCCTCTAAAAGCTCTGACATCCTCGTCTGGGCAGTCAAGCACCAAATGTGATTGTTAATATGTCCGCTTTGCTACCAATTGACACGCCCGAAGAAAACCATATCTACGATTCAACTCCAAAAGAACTAGTCAATGTTGCTTTTAAAATTCCTTAGAGTCATTATAAGAGCAAATTCCACCTAATAAGAATCCAATGTGGCACTTGATTCTTGTATCATTTCTTTCTCATTCCTCCTCTCTTCCCATTCCATTTAGGACTCACATATTACCATTATAAAAGAAGACAAAACACCCTTAATTTCTCCATTTTACATTAAAACTAATGCAACAGATAGCGTCAAGGGCACTTTTGTTGTCCTAAACATATTTCCATTCAAATTAAGGCTAGTTCTTTTATGGAGTGGGATAGTTGAGCTTGAAGCTTCAAATTTGGGTCCAAGTTGTACAAGAACAAAGTTGACAGATCTAAATGTGAACAACGAGAGAATCCATGGTAAAAAAATGTTACTAATCTTGTAACAAATGCGCCACAGCCAGTGAACCTAGAGTCCTAAACATTGTATCATTTACAAAGCACTTACATTCTACAGAAGAGCAGGTTTAAACAGAGACTAATGTAATAGGGTAGAACGTCTGAGTGATGCACGTCAAAAATAAATAAGTAAATAAAAGAGGAGAAAACTTAAAACTTGTAGAGACCCGCCGATAATAAAAATTTGGATCATACCTTATCGCCAGATTTGGGGTACGTTTATGAACGAAAACTCTAATAATGTCAGAAGGCTCCAGTATTTCTGTAATTGGTAAACGCAAACCTAAACCAAGAAATAATCTGTCATCCAACGCAAACAATCACGATCGCGACAAAGTTAAAAGAAAGCAGATTTTACAATTAAATAAACATATAATAAACTTATAAATTTTTGTTTTCTTCCAGCTAAACCCCTTCAATTGAACAGAGAATGACCACATTATACACCTCAAAGGAAAGTGCTTTCGATGGTACCCTCTCCAAAGGAAATTCAAGCCTCCTTGAACTTGAAACCGACAAAATCATCTATAAGTAATGTTGTCTTAGAAAAACTCTACAACTACAAACCTTGCTACAAATAAAGTTAGTACATGCCAATCTTGAGCGCTACAGGAGAAAATACTGTTAACAGTGATCTCAATAGTTTGAAAATTCTTGAACTACAAAGAATTTCAATCACACAAAAAGCGCAAAATAATTAAACGCAGATAGATACGTTCTTCTTGAAAAGCACCTGCAAGAACCTCCATTAGCTCAACGAATTCCTCGACTTCCCCGTATTCGACAAGGCGGCGGCACTCTACGCCCAGCAACTCCGTAGCAGACCCGTCAAACAGCTTAAATGGAGCAACCCGAAGCTTTTCAACTCTACTCAAAACCTCGATCACAGTCCGAACATTCCCTTCCCGAAGGCCCGTCAGAATTCCCTCGGCCACACGCTCGGCGCTCAAAGCTGAGACAAACTTGGCAGAGTTTGCTGCCGAAAGGGTCATGCTCTCCACAATCATTGCAAATTCTTCGAGTCTCCCACGCCCAGCAAGCTTCGAGGCGAGGTCCGCGTAGTACCTGAGGGGGACGCCGCGGCGTGCGGAGCGGAGAGGGGAAGGAGAATGGAGGCTGGGGATTGGTGGAGACGGTGGTGGTGATTTGGGGTTGGGAAGTGAGGATCTGTAAGGCTTGGTGGAATGGTAGTGGCGATGCTGATGGTGTTGGGGTTGGTGGGAAGGAGTGGCAATGGAGGAGGAGTAGCGAAGGATGACGAACTCTCTCATCCTTGGCCAACCGTTTCGCGGATTGTGTTAGGACTGGCGCTGCTCATGAACACTGACGAGGTCGTTTGGATTGGTTTTGTCAGCTTTGTTGGCGTTTATGCGGCATAAAAATCCTAATTTCATGGGCTAAAAAATCACTTTTTGTTAAAAAAAAATTTATAATTACTAGTGAAATCAATAATTAAATAATGAAATGTAATAATTACTAAAGACGTGCGGAAACTCTCTGGTTAAAATGTAGAAAATATATTTATGTCTTTTTATCTTTCTTAGCATTTTTTTAATCTATTTGATAAATAATGGAATAAAAGAGGTGGAAGGAAGAAGAATTATCCAAGAACCTCTCAACCATTCCCGTTGATAAAATAATTTGGAGATAAATAAACACTTATATATTATTTTATATTATCTATATTTATTTATATAAAATTTTGGATAATATAAGTCTTATAATAAAATTTATTTATTGTGTCTATTTTTTTTTAAATTATACTGTATAATTCGTATAAAAAATTATAGAAGATCTTAATTCCTGAATTTTAAAAAAAGAACAATAAAATCTACGGTCTTGTAATCGGAAGCCGTGGAAGCAATTAGAGAATCAACCAATAGATTTTGCTGATTTTGATTGTATATTGGGGACGATTGGCGTGAGTCGATTAATAGCGAACTTCAGACCAATAGCGTTGGTTGAAGAAACATGGACTAATCAAATGCCGCTACTGAAAAGCAGTAAGAAAGTCGAAAGAATAACATATACGTCCTCGACCGCTTCCGAAAGATACGACTCTTGACAAAGGCCAACCATCTCTAAAACCCTTATACTTTGCTAAGAGGTTAATTATTACATTAATTTGGATCTTTTCATTAAATCGAAACGACCTTTTTGAAAGAAATTCCAATTACCAATGAATCAAGAGACAAGCATGCATTCTATTATTTCATGGAAACTCATTATGCTACTAATTGAGGACTAAACTACAATTACCTTAAACTCCTTGATCATTCATGTAGTGTATATATAGTCTAGGCCATGCAACTCTTCAGGACCCACAGAAAAGAAGAAGAAGAAGAAGAAGAAGAAGAAGAAGAGATCACATCAATCAACGAAGGTCGTCATGGAAAGCAACGGTGCGAAGAAACTAATGGCGACAATGATGATCACGATAGGGGTGATAACACTTCTATTTGTCGTTGTTGCAAATGTTGAAAATGATCCACCCCTATCGTCTGCCTATCAAGATTTCCTTCCCCGGCCAGTACTACTCCCTCGCCCTGCACCTACGACGTCCCATGAGCGCCTTGTCAATCATCCTCCATTTCCCCATCGCCTACTCGCTTCCCAAGCAATTGCCCTTGTTGAACCTAAGAATAGGTTTATGGCACTCCGAAAGAATATAGTTGCCCTAGGTAAGATACCCGCAATTGGTAGAGTTGGTGCAGCTATTGGAGGAGTGGCAAACGAAGTTCCCGGAGTATCTAGAGCTACGAAAATAATTACCAAGGGCTCCAAGAAAAGATTCGCGAATTGTCTCCTCATGTGTTCGATGATCTGCCCACAAGAAAGTAAACAGATATTTGTACCGTGCTATGCTCTCTGCCACGGTACTGGTTTGGGATGCCGACGTTAAGCAACTCTTGATTCTGCAATATCCCCACAAGCACGAAATTTTAAACTGGTAGGCTCTCTCTCTCATACAACATGTATGTACTGTGTACACATGCATAGTTATCATAGTATACACACACACACACACAAACTCCTCTCTCTCTCTCACTCACACACACACATGCATGGCTCCCAAGTCCCACGCCCATGTTCAATTTCGATTCACCTGCTTATCTAAAAAAATTTGCTTCCCCCGGCCCGTACGATATCTTTGGGTCTTAAAGTTGAGCAACATGGCTTAGAAAAAGCAACTCTAATCTTCTTCTAGTTTTCAACGTATTTGTTCCTCTACACTTGTACAGAGTGGAAGATGTAGGAAATATATACACCATTTTAAATATATCCTTCGGTTGTCATATACATAGCTTATGAATTTTAAATATATATAATAAGGCGTAGAAGCTGCAATTATATATGTTTGACTTCATAAATTAAAGCTTTGTACAAACTTTTCTAACCACGATATTAATATTCTAAATTTTCTTAATATTGTAGGTTAATGGGAGATTAATGCAGAAGCAATGTTTGAGTTACGTACGGCAGCTACAAATGGTCTTACTACTATTTTCGTTTATATAATAAAGATGGACGTGCATGGAGCCATTAATTAAGTACTTTGTATTAGTGGATTTCATAACTAAATGTATTATTTCCATAATGTTTTTAATAGCAAAACTTTAATGTACATTGTGAGATCAAAGTGCATGGAGAAATTAATTAGGGTTTCAATAGTACGCACGCTTTCATGCTTGTTTGAAAAATAGGAATGAAATTTCCAAATATCATGTTAATGATAGTAATGTTTTTATATTACAAAACATAAATATGATTATAAAATATGAGTGATTTAATTTATCTATTTAATAATTGATATGCTATGACTCAATGATTGAGCTGAGACTGGAGAGCTATATATACCATCACGTTCAGTACAAACTTCTAATTGTTATATGGCAATAATTTCCTTGTTGATCATGGCGATGAGATATGACTCCCTAACGTCATTGGAGGAGTTACGGATCTTTCCTACAACTCATGATTCTCCGGTCTAAATCCCTTGTTGTGATTTAATCTCTCCCAATCAAAGTATCTCTTTTTATTATAATAAACATAAAAAATTCACTCAAATCATCTTTCTCTTCACTTTTTCACCAATTCTCATAAACCAAAATTTTAAGGGAAATTTATTTTTTAGTCATTGAGTTTTGCACCTTTGTCATTTTTAGTCATGCAATTTTTAGGATTAAATTTTTAGTCCTTGAGTTTACAATATGTTCAAAATTTAGTCTTTCCGTCACTCTTCCGTTAGTCTCCTTAACGGAAATTGTTGCCACGTCAGCTCCTCACTCCACCTCAACCTCATCCATCAAAGCCAAAGGCCAAAGGTCAGAGAGGTCCCCATTACCCTTCTTCACCTTCCTTCTCTGTTCACCATTTCCCAGTCTTTGACCGATCGAAAACCCTTTCTATTTTTTTTCCTTTTTCGTTTTTCGTTTCTCATTTTGTACGCCCTCGTTGTTCTACGAGACTAATCTTTGATCAAGCGTAGCAGTTGATTTGAAGAAGCGGCAAAGAGGGGAAGTGCAAATTGTTTCTGCTCAATTCTCTTCATTCTTGCACCTGCGAGTTAGGGTTCGCATGATGGTGATGACTAATTGAACCCAATTTTGAGCATCAATTTCCACCTTTCCCCCATCGGCCGCTTGTTAGGCCTCAATGAAAGAAAACAAGTCATTTCCCCTTTGCGTAAACTTTTATCAAATTCGTATTTTATTAGTTGTTACGTGTGGGTCAATAACATTCAAAATCTTAAATTTTAGAAGTCGTCAATTTATGAGCTTCATGAGAAACAATTCATGGCCGAGATTGATTTTGATGGGCTCCAGGGTGCAAAATCTATCGGAGAACTTACAGGCTATCAAACAAAGGGGATGACTTTGCTTAGCGGAAAAAAGTGGGGGGATGACTTTGCTTCGTAGTGTCATTATATTGTGCCATATATAAGCAACTTAAGCAGCCAACAACTGTGACTTCACTGGAGGATGGGTTCTATCGTTGTGAATGGAAGAGGGTTCTGTCGGGCAGTGGAGTTTTGGGGAATTCGGGGAAGGGAATAAATGGGGGGTGACACCGTGGTTTCATCAAGTTAAAAACACGGTGTCATTTTGGGCATTTGGAGAAAATAGATGGAGCTGACGTGGATAAATGAGGTTGAAGTGGAGTGAGAAGCTGACGTGGCAACAATTTCCATTAAAGAACAAACGGAAGAGTGATGGAAAGACCAAATTTTGAACAGATTATAAATCTAAGGACTAAAAATTTGAACCTAAAAATTGCATGACTAAAAATGAAAAGGGTGCAAAACTCAGAGTGACTAAAAAATAAATTTCCCAAATTTTAATCATGTTAAGCTTTCCACAAATGGCTTTCCTACTTGGACCGTGTTTATACTCAGTGTTTTGCACATATTCCATTAGTTTTAAAGTTTTTTAAAGTCATTTTCGTTCTTTTAGAAGATTAAATCCCTGTTGTATATTAATGGACCATGTCTAGCTATACTCCAGATCCTTTGTTTTTTTGTTTTCCCTACTCTTTTAGGCAGTGTCAAAAATCATGAACAAAGATAGATCCTCATCATAATAGCATGATCAAGCTCGTAGTTTTAGATATTTGACCCACGAATGGCTAGCTCCTCCCAAAGCCCAAAGGGTACTATTTCCATTTGAGTCCAGGCGTGAAATCAACAGCTAAATTAATATTAAATTTTCATCAAGAAACTATATATGCTGGTATTTTTTTTTGTGGGTAAAGGTAAGTGAAATATATTTGCTAGTATTATTGATAGCGAAATATATCAATACTTTTTTTTTTCTAAGTATGTTATATCCTTGTTACAAATAAAGCAGCACTTTGTCAAAGTTTGAGGTGCAATGTGTTAGATCTCCTAAAGTTCGAGAGCGAAAAATGTATTTAATTATCTCAAAATAAAAACATAGAAGTATATTCATGGGAAATTTATTGAGCTCAATTTGTATACTGGGCTCGCGGACGAACTTGGTCTAACTGAAATACATTCTTCGAGTTATATGTACGATGACAAAAACATCAAACATATTAGAATAATTCTCATTCATCTGAGTATCAATTATTACGAACAACTTATTGGCAGTTGACTGTATAATGTTTGTTAGTGTTTTAATGTTGGCGTAATTTCGTGTCAAATTTAAATTCAAATTGAGTTGTATTTTGATAAGTTTGGTCAAAGTGTTTAAGAGATTAAGGAGTCTTTCAAAGTTTGAAAGGATAAGGAAATTGTCAAGATCAAGAGCAAAAAACAACGAGTTGGCCCACGCGAACATTTTGAAATATTTCACTCCTTTCAAAATTTCAATTGACTTGAAACTCAACCCACTCTATAAATACCTAGAGAAGTCGACCAAGAAAATTGAGGAGGTCATTCCAAACTTTATTCAAATTCAAGCCTCCTCCCTAGAGAGAGAAAATCCTTTAAATATTTTTACTCATAAATAGTTCAAATTTTCTTCAGTTATTTAGATTCAATCACCATTGAAACCAACTTTCCTATGGGTGTTTAGTTGCCAGAGTTCCCGGTGTTGAAGAACAAGGACATTTTTGAAGAGTTCATAAGAAGAACCTTAGAAGGCTGAGGGTTAATAGCAGGAAGCGAGTTTATGTTGGATTATTTAGATGATTACATTGAGATAGTCAGAGTTAAGCAATTGGAGGTTGCCTGTGTCTAAATCACTTTTATAAGGTTTTATTTCTTAGTAACTTTCTGGTAGCTCTAGCCCGAAGTGGTTTTTCCTTTGAAAGGTAATTCAAAGTTTTCCACTTCGTCAACAAAATCTTTGTCTCTTGTGTGATTGATATTTGTTTTATTATTCCGCTGCTTATTTTGTTTGGTTGATTATTCAGATCTAGATTCAACAATTTTATGACTGGTTCTAAAATTGTTGTTGATTTTCTAAATAGAGGGAAAACACATATTCACTCTCTCTATATGTTAATAGGGTCTAAATCGGATTTTTTAATGTCTTTAAAGGTGTTTGTCGTGGAGATTGAAACAAATTGCTCCAAGTCAAGGGAATAAGCAGCACCAGGATAGCTATTTGATAGGCATAGAGATGGTGAAAACTGTTCAGGTATTGTAGAAGCTCATGGGATGCATGAGAGTGAGGGGACCCATGATAAATACAATGAGCAAGATCATATTCTTTTCCATCAGGATGCCCATTGCTATTTGTGGGATGGATCTCTTCAAAACCTGTTGCTTTGGGAAAAAGGATTTTCAGGGATATTGCAACATTCTATTGATAATCTTAAAATGTTGTCCATAGTGGTTTTTCCTTTCAAGTAATTGAAATTTCAGTGGATCAATTCCAAGCACAATGGCAAGCCCTACAATTGGTTCATTTGGACGTCTCAAATAATAAATTCACTTGACCAATTCCATCATTCAGCATGGCGAAAAATCTAACAATATTATCCCTTGGGACAAACAATTTAACAAGTCAGATTACTTCTATTGGGTGGGAATAATTACTGAATCTGAAGTAACAATTTACTTGAAGGAAGTATTCCAGTTTCTCTATTTTCACTTCCATTATTCAATGAATTAGACTTCTCCCATAGTTGATTTTCTAGTCCATTGGAAGGGCGAATACCATATCTCTCTTGCATCTTCGAGATCTATTGACTTTGATAGGAAAATAATCTTGATTCCAAATAAAGAAAATGGTCCAGTAAGGCTAGAGGGCTTCGGGCAGTGGGCTAGATGAAAGCAACACATAAACCCATAGTCAAAGGACTTATGTCTAGAGGGTGGAAGGAAAGAATATTCAGGATATGACGCTCATTTAATTATCCTTGATAGTTATAGACATAGTTCATACCAAGCAGGGGAAAAATACTTGTTTGTTACTCTCCTATAGGTATAGTCCTTGGGCTTAAAGGTATTAAGAAGGAGATCGCTCATCTGTGGCTGAAGGTTTTCAGCATCATCAATCTATTTCATTCTTCAAACAATTTTAGTTGCTCATTGCAGATAAATGCGATTCCACAGTAAATCCTTTCATATTTGATCTTTCGCACAACGAATTGGAGATTGAATGTTATGAACCTAATTCTTTGTTAATAAGCTTCTCTTACAAAAAATTGAAGGCATTTCCAGATTGCTTGATGAACCAATCCAATCTGATGGCTTTAGACCTTTTCAAACAACCGGATTGAAGGAGAGATACCCAAATGGACCTAGAAACTTCTGATTATTGATTTAAATCTCTCTTATAGCTATTTGGTAATGACTATGGAAGATTATTTCTTCAATTCTTAGAGTTTATGGTTTTTGGACCTTCGCTCCAACCTCCAACTCCAAAGGCCACTGCCAGTGCTCGGATCACAATTAATCGTTCTTGGATTTATCGATGAATAATTTCAGCAGCGCCATATTCCCCGTTGGTAACTTGCTTGCTAATGCTTATTTCTTCTTTGTTTCAGAGAATAATCTATACAAGAGTATCCCCATCTCAATGTCCAATGCCACAAGTTTTTGAAATTGTAGATCTAGTTACCTGATAATTTCTTCAATTGTTCAATTCCCAGTGCTTGATCGAAACGAGTAGGGAGTTTCAATAGACGGAGAAACAACTTAACTCGCACCTTTTCTGCCAGATTTACAAGCCATTGCCATCTAGAATTTTAGCTCTCAATGGAAACCAATTACTAAAAGGAGAATTACCAAAATCGTTGGCCAATTGACTTCTCATGCAACAATTTTGACAGGCGTATAACTAAAGAATTAGGATGACTCAAATTACTATATCTTCTCAACTTGTCCCACAATACTTAATCAATCAATCCCACCATCTCTGGTAAAATTGAGTAAGCTTGAATCACTAGATCTATCAAACAAGAAGCTTACAGGAAATATCCTTCTACAGATGGTCTTATTTTCTTTTCCGGCCTAATTCTTTCATTTAATGGCTTGTGAGAAATATCCCAATGGGCAAGCCAATTTACTACATTTCGGAAACTTCCTATGAAAGAAATAAAGGATTACGTGGCTTTCCTTTGAAAGAAATTTGTTGGTACTGTAGATGTATTTTAGTTGGCGTAAAAATCTCATGACTTGTTTGTGTTATTCCTAAGATTTGTGTTGAATGAAGTCCTACTCAAGTCTAGCGGTTCAACAAAATTGGTGATCATCTGGGAATGTTTAAGGTTTGATTGAAGTATGCTTATAGTTTACTACTGCGAAGTTGAAGTAGTGATGTTTTTGAAGCACTCGAAGTATGATTAGAGTTCACTTATAGTTTGATCAGATTTGACGAAAAACTGTTGTAACGGTTTTAACTGCTTCGCTCAAGATTCAAAAAGTCTAAAAACTTCGTGAAAACCTTCCCTCCGACTCCCAAGAGTATAAAAGTCATTTTGACTATTATTCATTACATTTCTAAAAATAATTTTGAGAGCCCTTGCTTTTCAGAGCCTTCGTGATATACTCTCTGTTTCTGTTTCTTAGTTTGTATGTGAGTGAACTGAGAATAAAACCAGTGAGATTTTCTTTTCCCTAATATCTCAGTTTGGATTTCGATCGTTAAGATTTACCTTGTTAAAGAAGGTTAGCTCCAGAGGTTGCTAGAGATTTACCAAGACTAGGTGTTCCAGTTATGAAAGAGCTGATTGCACATTGGTGTGTGAAAAGATTGGCTTGACTGTGTAGATCGGTTTTGGAATCAGACTTCAAATGGAAGAGGAGTTCCTCATTCCCTACAAGGTGCAGATCTGGATGTTGTATTCCAGGTAAGATAATAGTTGGGTAGACTAGCAACAGGGAGTTGGGTAGTTTATTGATCACTGTGTACCAAGTTTGAAGTTTCTAGTAGATTCGTTTAAACCGGCCTTTCGGGCCCGAAGAGTTTTTACTTCTTGAAAGATTCTTTCAAGTGAGTTTTCTCTTTAGCATCACTCTTGGTGTTATTTTGTGTGATTGTGATTTCGTAGATGATTTAGTGTTGCTGTTGCAATTATTATTCATATGTTTCTTTGATTAAGAAAGATAGTCTTGAATATATTATAGCATTGATAATCTATATTATCGTGTCCATATTGTTTTGTTCATTTCGCATAGTATACTGATGAGATTAGTGTCCTTGAAATTTGCTGATAAGTCTTGTGAGAAGTGTGCAGCTGTAAAATAAAAGAGGACTGAAAATTTGGAGAACCTATTCACCCCCCTCTAGGTTTAGTTATTAGTACATTGGGTCTTAAATTATCTTATTCAATTGGTATCCGAGTAGACATCGACCCCAAAGACTCAAAAATTCAATATGGATAGAAGTCAATCGCTGAGTGTTCCACCGTTTTTCGATGGATCGAATTACGTGAATTGGAAAATGAGAATATGAGTTTTCCTTATGTCCATAGATGGAAGGGTATGGACTGCTGTGACTTTGGAATGAGAAAAACTGTCTATCACAGTGAATGAAGAAAAGATTGTGACGGAATCACAACAATGAACTACAAATGAAAGGGAAACCACCGGGTGGAATAGTAAGGGAATAAACGTCATTTTCATGAGCGTTTCCCCTGAGGAGTTTATACGGATCTCTAACTGTGAAATAGCGATAGAGGCTTGAGATATCCTCTTGGTCACCCATGAAGGTATTAAAGCAGTTAGGGACTCTAAACTACAAATAAATATTACTAAATTCGAAGAGCTTAGAATGAAAGATGATGAGTCTGTTGATGAGTTTTATGGAAAACTCACAAATCTAGTCAACTGTAGCATTAGTTTAGGTGAGAAAATACCTGAATCTAAAGTTGTTCGTAAAATTCTGAGATATCTACCAGAAAGGTTTGGGGCTAAAGTGACAGCCATTGAAGAAAGTAAAAATCTGGACTTAATCAAGCTTGATGAACTGGTGGGTTCTCTTCAAACATATGAAATGAGGTCTCCTCCATCTAAGAAAGGAAAATCCATTGCTTTGAAGGTAATATAAATGATGATTCATGTTCTGAAGACGAGGTGATAGATGAAGATGACATTGCTCTTTTTGTCAAGAAATTTAGAAAGGTATTTAGGTTAAAGAAGGGTAGAAACTGGAAAGGACAGAAGTCAAATTCAAAGCCCTTTACCAAGCCAAGTTGGAAGACCAATGAAGAAAAGGATAAATCTAAGCGAAGGCAATTCAAGAAGAAACCAAACTAGGGGTCACAATGTCATGAATGCAAAGGGTTTAGACATTTTAAAGCTAAATATCCTACATTTTTAAAATTGAGAGGAAAACATGTTTTAAAGACATCTCTTTCTGATTCAGAGTATGAATCAAACTCTCCAGACCATGAAAATGCTAACACTGATCAGGAAAACTTCGTAGCTTTCACATCATCTATTAGATCTAACGAGTTTGCTGATTTTAACAATCTAGATGAAACCATTGCTGAAGATATAAATGAAGTTGAGTGCTTGAAAGAAGCTTATCAAAAGCTATATGTGGAGAGTATCAAAACTAAAAAAATAGAATGTCTTGACACTTAAGAAAGTTGATTGTGTTGAAAAAGAGAGAGATGAGCTAGTTAATAAATCATTAGAACAAAGTCAGAAGATTCAAAAGCTTACCGTGACAAATAAAGCCCTTGAAGATCAAATTATGAGGCTAACTAAGGAGTTAGAACAAGCTGATGTTCAGATGAAAAAATTCACCATGGGAATCGGCAAACTTGACAATATGCTTCGCATTGGTCAGTCCGATGGCAACAAATGAGGATTGAGATTCAAGAGTTCAGTATCAGTTCCCACATCCTCAAATAAGGTGGTATTTGTACCAGCATCTAAGAATAATTCCACTGAACCCGCACCTCCTAGTAAGGTAATCAAGGTAGTCTCTTCAAAAAACCATGTTTCAACTAACATTAAAAATTCCAGATTTATTCCTACTTGCTTTCACTGTGGAAAAATTGGTCACATTAAACCAAAGTGTTATGATCTCTTGAAAAGTGAAAGTAGGCGAGATTAATCATACTCCAACGATGTTTCAAAATCTGAGTTTGGTAAGTTGATGTTACAAGTAAGTATATAGACTCAGCAAATTCAACTTATAAATCAGAAACTAAATCCCTTGAAAAATCAGAAACAAGTTTGGATAAAGAAATAGACTAATACTTGTTTTGAAGCAAATGATATCTGATTATGGTGTACATCTAAATTTCATACTTGAGTATTGTGATAATATGAGTGCAATAATTTGTTTTAATTGATAAATTGACCATTTAATTCTTGTTAAGTCATTCATGTAATATTTCATTTTGATATATGTCTTAACATTTAGTATATGTGTAAAAATCTCAGATAATTTAGTTTGATTGTTTATTTTACTGAAAATTATCTAAAATAAGAAGTTCATGCGAAGTTTCTCTAACATTTGAGCTATAGTGTATTTTTGCAGGGAGAAGAGAACTTGTTCGACTATAATGGAGGAAAGAGTGAAATTTTTTCTAAGTGTTGGATTAATGGGCTGCGAGATATATAGCTGTGTGTTTAGGTTCAATAAAGAGCACGTAGAAGTCCAAGCCCATGTGTTAAAAAGAAAAACTCTTACACGTAAGTCTCTTTGTTGAAAAGCCCACTTACACTTTAAAAAGTTTTAACCCACTTTTCTCATTTTACCCTTATGAATCACTTTTACCCTAACACTTTGCCGACAATCTCTTAGCCTTTCACACTTGCGCCGTTTACCTCACTTGCTACCCACTTACTTTTGTTAAATCTTTGTGCTCAACTACTACTTGTTTATCATCAACTCAACTACAACTTGTTTATCATCAACTGGTCAAAGACAATATACAAATCTCTCTCTCTCTCTCTCTCTCTCTCTTCCTTTTACATTGTCTAAAATGCAAGATTTGTTGGTGGTTTTAGACATGTGGTCCCGAAATTGATTCGGGTTGTCTATTGTGGATGAGTTTTGTATTTCTTTGTCATTTCCCATGTGTTTTTCATGCTATTGATTGAATTTGTGAATCTAGATTCAATCTATGTGCTGAATATTAGATGCATTTGAAATCTAGGTTTTCTAAATTTTTCCTCTTTTTGTATAAGCCAATATTTGATAAATTTTGTGTCAACTCCATTAATAATTGTTTCTAGTGAATATAACGAGTCAATATTAGTTAATGGACATATAAGTATTCGGTTTAATTGGATAATATGATTGGGGATATTTTTTTTAAGTAACTTGAAAAGCATGTGGGTCAATTAGTAAATATAAGCCATTCGTGATACTAGAAAAATAGTTTTAGTAACCTTGTTAAAAGTTTTTATTTGGTTATTCATAATATGCTGATTTGTAAAATCAAGTGTTATATTTTCTAGGACACTTATGATATTTTGGTTTGTATATCAAGTGTTACATAGTACAATGTGTTTTGGAGAGTGGGTAATTACATTGTATGCATTCAGGTCCCTTGAATATTTTTTTTTTGGTATCAGAATTTTCTTTGGTTAAGAAAATAACAGTTCTAGATATTTCGTTATTAAAAATTCTGATTGAATTAGTAAAATGTTTATTTTCTATAATTGGATGGCTTAAAAGTTAATATGTCAAAATTAAGTAAGAATCACTTGATTAAAATAATATTCGAATTACACATAGTTCATGGAAATTTTTTATTATTTTAGTTCATAGTTTATTCATATAAGTCTGTGTTGAAATACTATATAATTTTCTATGTGAAAAACAATATGCATTTGTTTATCTTATTGTTGAATATGGAACTATATTCTCTATGGCATTGAATATTTTGTATTGGGATTAAATATTTTCAGTTTATAATGTTTCGTAGCTTGATGTGTTACGGACGTTATACAATAAATTTTTTTTTTAATATAAGCTGAATACTAATATCCTATTTTTAAGCAGATGGTACGTGTCAAGCAAACTGCTGCCAAACATGCTCAAAACTAGTATGAGAAATCCAAACAGCTCTCTCCCACACACACTCCAAAGAAATGTGTTGTTGCTTCTTCAAATGAACCTCCCTCTAAGAGATTTACAAGTCTCGCTAAAGGAAAGGCGAAGATACCACCTACACCACCAGAAGACTATGATAGCACTCTGTTTCTAATTGCTCGATCAGAGGAACTATTTACCACAAAATCTGCGTCAAAACTCTTAATCATTGAGTGAGAAGTATTGTTGGAAGAGCTGTCTTAGATGCACATAGCTGAAAGGTTTGCGTCACGTGGTTGGGAGTCCATGATAACCCACATTGTGCCTCCATCAGAATCAGTGGTACATGAATTCTATTCGAACATGTACAATTTCAATGACTCTGCATCTTTCACTATTTACTTCCGTGGTCAATATATAGATGTTGATCCTTCAGTTTTAGCACACTGTTTAGGAATTCCTAGGGTTCATAAACCTACTTATCCCTACTCAGCTAGAACTCGACCCTCACCCAACATTATTGCAAATTTCTTGTCTCAACAACAACTAAACTTTCAAGATAAAGAGTTTACTGCAAAAAAATTTACATTTGGGCATTTGATCTTAAGTAGGATTGTCTCTACCAATATCTGTCCAAATATGCATCTCTCAGCTTTATCTTTTGAAAGAATGAGATTTCTCCATGCTTTTTTTTTTTTATTATTATTATTAATCGTATTGACTTACCATCACATATCTGTGCTTATATGGTCAAAGTATTTCATTCTAAATCTACTAAAAATAGATTACCTTACAATTGTCTGATCATGAAATTCCTTACTGCTAATTTTATCTCTATTCCTCGCGATGAACTCGTGAAAAAGTTCAAACTGTTGGTAAACATACTCTCAGCCAAAGTAAGTCTCACAAGGGTCACTATAAATCAATTTCATCATCTGATTCTAGTCGTGATCCTCTGCAATCTGATATTGCATATATGGTTAAGGCTCTAAAACTCTTGACTAAGAGAGCTACTACCTCAGTCTCTGTTCAGTCCACTCTTGCTGCAAATCAAGAATTTTTTAAATTAGATTTGATGAAGTTAGTGGTAGATGTTAGCTTGATAAGAAAGAACTTAAAAATAGCTAACAGAGATGAAGATTCAAGCACTGTTAGTCCCCAAGAGGATCCAATGGTGGTTGAACAAGATGCAGATTCTGTTGCCACTACTGCCGATGTGGAGGAAAAAGGATGAAGAGGAAGATAATACTGAGGAGGGTGCTGATTCAGATACATCTGATGATGAGTAGTCCCTTAGGCTCCTTCTTGACAAAAAGGGGAGTTGTAGGTTGGGGGATAGAGATGAGGATGGATATTTTAATTGGTTATGGGATGAATCTTTTGATTGGTTATGTTATCTTGATACTTTCTGCTGTTGTTGGTTGGATTTTTTTAAGAACTTATGTTGATTTAGTTGATTTCTTTTTTTGTCTTACTTTTGATGGATGTTTTTATTTTGAACAATATGGTGCTTAGTTTCAATTTTGATAACTGTTAGTTTCTATATCTGTAAACTTTAGCTTCATAAGCTTAAAGGTTTACTTGATATTAACATTATGATTGTGCTAATTTTTTATTATTATTATGAAGTTTCTATAAGTTGTGCTGTTAGTAAGGGGGAGATGACCTCTTATGGTAATGTTTATCTCAGGGGGAGATTGGTATTTAACTTTGATGATTATAATTATTTCATTTGATGATTTGGTGTTTATACTCACTAAACTCTAGACTAATGTTTCTGTGAGTTATTTTGTATTTGTTGAGATTGCTGTGTGCAGGTTAATAAAATCTCAGGAATAGTGTTTAGCCTTTGTTTTAGAATAGGTTTTGTATCTCTTTGTAAATAGGTTTTGTGATGGTAATTAGTAGAACTTATGTATTTAGAAACTGGGTTTGTTTTGTCATGAAGTTTGCCAAAGAGGGAGATTGTAGATGTATTTTAGTTGGCATAAAAACTCATGACGTGTCTGTATTATTCCTGAGATTCGTGTTTAATGAAGTCCTGCTCAAATTCAGCGGTTTAACAGAATTGGTGATCGTTTGGGAATGTTTAAGATTTGATTGAAGTATGCTTATAGTTTACTAATGCGAAGTTAGAGCGGTGATGTTTCTGAGACACTCAAAGTATGATTAGAGTTTGCTTATAGTTTGATCAGATTTGACGAAAGATTGCTGTAACGGTTTTAACTGCTTTGCCAAGATTCAAGAAATCTCAAAACTTCGTGAAAACCTTCCCTCCAACTCCCGAGAGTATAAAAGCCATTTTCTCACAATTATTCATTATGTTCCTAAAAATAATTTTGTAAGACCTAGCTTTTCAGAGCCTTCGTGATATACTTTCTGTTTCTGTTTCTTAGTTTGTATGTGAGTGAACTGAGAATAAAACCAATGAGATTTTCTTTTCCCTAATATCTCAGTCTGGATTTCGATCATCAAGATTTACCTTGTTAAAGAAGGTTAACTCTAGAGGTTGCTGGAGATCTACCAAGACTGGTGTTCCAGTTATGAAAGAGCTAATTGCACGTGGGTGTGTGAAAAGATTAGTTTGGCTGCGTAGATCGGTTTTGGAATCAGACTTCAAATGGAAAAGGAGTTCCTCGTTCCTTACAAGGTGTAGATCTGGATGTTGTATTCCAAGTAAGGTAACAATTGGATAGACTAGCAACGGGGAGTTGGGTAGTTTATTGATCACTGTGTACTAAGTTTGAAGTTTCTAGTGGATTCGTTTAAAATGGTCTTTTGGGCTCGGAGAGTTTTTACCTCTTAGAAGATTCTTTCAAGTGGGTTTTCTCTTCATCATCACTCTTGGTGTTATTTTGTGTGATTGTGATTTCGTAGATGATTTAGTGTTGCTCTTGCAATTGTTATTCTTATGTTTCTTTGATTAAGAAAGATAGTCTTGAATATATTGTAGCATTGATAATCTGTATTATTGTGTCCATATTGTTTTGTTCATTCCGCATAGTATACTGTTGAGATTAGTACATTGAGTCTTAAAATATCTTGTTTAGATATCAAGAACCAAGTGCTGAAAAATAAAAAAGACTGAAAATTTGGAGAACCTATTCACTCCCCCCCCCCCCCCCCCTTCCCCCCCCCCCCCTATCTTGTTAAGGTACCAAGAACCAAGGTGCCAAGTGCCGAAAATTGGGATTTGTTTTCAGCTTTGGGATTGTGATTGAGCTCCTTTTGTTTTGCAAGATGTGGAAGGATACGGTACTACACCCACATTGATGATTTTTTTTTTCTCCTTCTCGATGTCATACTTCGATCCTAATACAGGGTTGTTAGCAATTAAATGTACGAGGTAGGTGATGTTTGTCCTAGGAAGCTGTGTCTTCTTCTTATAATTATTGCTTTCGGAAAGTAATAAACATTACCACCTTACATATTAATGGTGGATTTTAGGTAAACATAATTATAAAAAAGGACATTTCCTATAGAATATGTAAACAATACATTTACCCACAATGAAATGGACTACGTACTACAAAGCACTTAATGGATCCATGCGTGTCCATCTTTATTGATACATTAACGTACAGGAAACGAAAAATAGTAGTACTAATTAAGACAATATTTGTGGCTGCCGTAACTCAAACATATATAGCTTCTGCATTCTCCCATTATCCTACAATATTAAAAAGAATTAGAATTTTAATATCGTGCTTCGAAAAGTTAGTACCAAGCTATATGAAACGAAACAATATGAGTGCTTGTAGGCCTTAATTATATTTAAATAGTTGGTGTATTTTCAATCCTACATGATCTTCCACTATATATGTACAAATATATTAATGTACCGAATGTATACTATGATTGCTATGCATATGTTTATATATGTTGTATGAGAGAGAGAGCCTACTAGTTTAAAATTTCGTGCTTGTGGGGATATTGCGGAATCAAGAGTGGCTTAACGTCGGCATCCCAAACCAGTACCGTGACAGAGAGCATAGCACGGAACAAATATCTTTTTGCTTCCCATTGGACAAATCATCGAACACATTAGGAGACAATTCGCGAATCTTTTCTTGAGCCCTTGGTAATTATTTTCGTAGCTCTAGATACTCCAGGAACTTTTTTTGCCACTCCTCCAATAGTTTGAGCAACTTTACGAATTGCGGGTATTTTGCCTAGGGCAACTATCTTTCGGAGTCCCCCAAGATCCTGATTTGCTGAGGAAGCGAGTAGGCGGTGGGGAAATGGAGGCTGATGACAAGGCGGCGGTGGGCAGGTGCAGGGCGAGGGAGTACTGGATAGGAAGAAGGCTGCAGTGGTGGATATTTAAGATCATTTTCAGCATTTGCAGCCACAAATAGAAGTGCTATCACCCCCATCATTGTCGCCATTAGTTTCTTCGCACATTGCTTTCCATGAGGACCTTCGTTGATTGATGTGATCTCTTCTTCTTCTTCTTCTTCTTCTTCTTTCTTCTTCTCTGTGGTCGTTGAGAGTAGAAATATTGAGGTGAACCTAATAATGCATGGCCTAGACTATATATACACTACATGAATGATCAAGGAGTTTAAGGTAATTGTAGTTTAGTCTCAATTAGTAGCATAATGAGTTTCCATGAGGAGTTCTCTTTGCTTGTCTCTCATTGCAGTTCATTGACGAGTTTCAATGAAATAGGCCAATTTCATTGGTACTTGGAATTTCTTTCAAAAAGGGCGCCGTTTCGATTTAATGGAGATACAAATTAAGGTGATAAATGATAATTAACCTCTTGGCAAAGTAGAAGGGCTTTAGAGTTGGTTGGTCTTTGTTAAGAGTCATGTCTTTTGGAATTAGCTTGAGTTCGATGTTTATAATATTCTTAATTAATTATGAGCGTGCATTGCCATAGATATAACTTGGACTTTCTGAAATAAAATATTTATTGTCAAAATTAAATGTGAATGCCTATAGCTATCATAAATTTATTTGGTGTGAAACACATGACCATCGAACACACTAAGAGACAATTCATGAATCGTACGTTATATTTGTGAGAGTCATTGGGAGTTATGCTAGTGTCTTAGTTTGTGTAGTCCAAGAACTTCATTCGCCACTTTTCTAATGATTTCACCAATTCTACCAATTGCCATGAGATCCATGACGTACGTGCGGAAGAAAACACTTTTAAGGCAATTGTTCGGGAAGTACTGCGTGAGGAGGATTGAGCAGGCAATGGGAAGACATTTGGAATGCCTCTTCGCTTGTCTCTTCAACAAATTAGAAGGTTCTATTTATGGAAGTGGAAAAAAAAAAATATTTACCCAAGTGGCAAGAGATGCAGAAGGGACAATTCTATATCTTTGTCAAATTTAGGGGGTTTAGGGTTGGTTGGTGTGCTATTGCTTCTTGCGGTATCATAGCCCTATTTGTCGTATATATCTTCAATGTTTTAATAGAAATATTTGTTTTCGAAATTTGTTTTCCTTTTGAAGATCTTTTAAAAAATTTCTATTTCTTCAACAAAATCTCATCTTTTTGTGTGATTAGAGTTTGATTTATTTTTTCGATCTTAACCGGATAATTTGTTTTCTGAAATTATCATTAATTAAAAATTAACACTTATTCACCCCTCTATGTGTTGATTGAGTCTTAAACCTAATTTTGCAGGTTACACAACTATCAATTGAGAGACCGTATACACCTTTTAGATCTTTGCTCTATTTTAAATTTACATTTTATGACACAAAAATGGGTAAGTTTAGAGTTTGTCCTCCTCCCGCCTTTTCTTGTATCAGATTATTTATCAATAGCTTAAAACACATGTTAAAAAAATGAAAAAAAATAAGTAAAAACATTAAAAGATTAATTACACTTTGCACCCAATGTTTAGTGTCGCTCACTTTGCACCCAACGTTTGGTGTTACCGTTCTCGCTATCATCGATTTGAATCGGACCAAATGAGAGTTCTGCTATCGTTCCTCAATCATGTGAGGCAGTCTCCCCTAAAATGAGAGTTCTGATATTGCCTTTCAACTGTGTTGACAAAATTACTTACATGTTAAATGGGTTCCCTACAGTTCTTAAAGTGCCCATGAATATTAAAACTTTTACTAAATGAATACTGCAAGATTAATTCAGAGAAAAAATGTGATAAAAAAAAAATAGGATTCAAAGTGTCAGTGACCCCAGAACGTGCGGGGTGGATTAACCCAACCAAAACACTGAAGTACGAAGAACAGCACCTATTGTCTGATGCATGCGCGCAGTTCTAATCCCCAACATAAACGCCAAGAAAGTTAACATGTGCATTTCAAGCCAATCCAAACCCCACCTTCTCGTAGGGATTTGATAAATTGTCGCATGTTATGGACTTCGTCCCAAGTGATTTCATGAAAGATGCAATAAGTAAACTACAAAACTAATAAGCGAGCAGAGTGGCTTAGTGATATCACGACGTGCAGGGGGCGAGGGAAGGCAATGGAGCTGTAGAGAAACCCCAACCATGATTTTTATGCGCTCCTCCAGCACTATAAACAAATACCATTCCCAAAATAGTGTAACCTACACATCTCCATTCCTATAATATATCTGTGTACATATTATATACCCACACAAGCTCTGTTTCTCAAGATTCTAAAGTTTGATTGCTAGAGAGATTCTTTTCATGTGCCCGGGTTTAACTTCTACAAAATGGAATCTATCTATCTATAGGAAAGAATAACAAATTTTGCTCAGTCCAACCATGCTAAAGCACAAGGTAGACATGGGTCAATGATCACGAAAGTCATCAGTCTCAAATAAATCGAGCATAAATTTACTTATCTAACCAAAAAAAAAAGAAGAAAAAAACAATCTGTGAACTAAAAGAAAGTGCATGCTATAAAGATTAATTTGAATTGCAAAAAAAAGTGCATAACAAGCCAAAAAGAGAGTAGATTGGCCCATGAGCAAACCAAAATTTTTTAATCGGTTCCAAAAACTAAAACTCTTCCATCTACCCAGAAATCAAGAAAAAAGGGGAGGAGAACAGAAAAAAAATGAAGCAACATCTTCTCCACTTCCTCCATGTCTCAAAATGGTAAACAAACTAGAATAACACCACCATTGTAAAATATTTTAAGGCCTTTATGGGATTTTCACAACAAGAAAAGTATCACTGGGAGACTCCCAACCACTTGGTGAAAACCTCAAACTCGGTGTAATCACTGTCAGAGATCATTGTCTGGTACCATGCTTTCCCGGCAGCCTTGATTGCATCAGCCTCCTCCTGACAAAAGAAACAAGGAACAAAACAATGTCCATTAATAGATTGAACGTCTATCATTCATCAACCCCAGTTTAAAAAGCAGGAATTGACACCATCAAATACAACAAAGAGATAAGGCATTGTAAACACGCACAAGTGTGTGCACACAAAGCAGAGTCTCAACATAAAGCACATTTATGATCTTTCATTGCACGTTCATAAGCAAATTAGGGTACCAATTCAAGAACACATCTAAGTAGTATAAAGCAACATACCAGTCAGTCACAACAGATATTATATTTAACTGACACGTGGTCCAAAAAGTGGTCATCGAATCAGGCGTCATCAAAAAGGGTATATAACATAGAACAGAAAATCTCCAACCAACATCAGCTGAGACATTACTTATTCATGCCAATCCAGTCACAAGTCAATCCATTTGACCCTTGAGATGATTCCTTAACATACTAGTTAAAGTCTGAGCTAACAAGCAGAGTTTTTATGGAAAGTTCAAAAATAATTCAAATCACATTTATTTTGGAGAACTATCAATCTGTTGTACAGCATTGACATTTTTAACATAAACGGTCATCATCTTTATTGTGGAGAACAGAAATATAATTAACAGACTGTAAAGTAACCAAATTTCTGAATCTACATTCGACAAAGTCAGTTCCTTGAAAAAGTATCATAACGTTAACTAATAATATTTTTGAAACTGGTACAAAGTTGGTTCCATGGAAATTATTAACCATAAGAATTATCACATTAGTTAACTAATTATGCAAAGTTCAACCTCGTTACAAGTAAAATTCGTGACTTAATAACAACTCTTGTTTCGGCGTGCCTAGTTCTATGTTTGCACCCCACACTAACTCACTAAAATTGTCGATAACAACGCTAGATGTCAGTCAACATTGCCCAAACCACGGTTCCAAATAACATGAAGCTATCTGACTGAAAAACAAATGCTGCAAATCATTCCGATACAGCCAGACAAACAGTGACAGAAATCCACACAACCAACTCCTAGCTCCAACGCAAGTAAGAATGTGAAAGCATCATTTCCATCATATAACATAATATTTGGAAGACAAACGCAGGATCCACATTCTGTTCAGACTTTAATCGCAACATATTCTGATATTGAAAACAGAAGGAAAAGGGTTATATACCTTAGTGATCGGCTTTCGCTTCTTGTCCAGCTTTTCCTTCTTGGCCTTGACGCGCTCAGCCTCAGCCAAAAGCGCCATCCTTCTGGCGGTCTTGGCATAGGGGTTCAACTTCAGCATCGTGTTGAGATTCTTGAGCGGGTTCTTCTTCATTGGCGCTCTCTTCACCTCCTTCTTGATCGGCTTCACCACAGACTGTACCTCGTCCGAGTTGATAATCCTTGACAGATCGGCATTCACCATCTTCGACCTGGGCAGCACGTATCCATTCTTCTTCTCCGACTGCTTCTCGAACGACCCGTAGATTGAATCCAACTTCTCGAAGGCCGACTTGGTCCAGATCACGAACCTCCCGAGGTGACCACCGGGAGCGAGCTTCAGCAGGTTCAGCCTCTCCACATTCACGATATCAACACCAGGAATGTTCCGGAAGGCTTTCACGAGCTTCGCACCCTCGGTTCCGTACACAATCAGCGGGCCCTTGCGGTTGATGTATCGGCGGTTCCGCATCTTACCCTTACCGGGTCGTATCGCGTGGCTATCCTTGGCCTTTTCAGCATCGGGAAAAGCACCGATCTGTTTCAAGACCTTGAGAGCGGCGGAGGTTTTCTCAACGCTCTCGGCGGAGTCGCTGATCACGAGGGGCATTTCAGGGACGGATTCGATGCAGTGACCTCGTGCAAGGACTAGGGAGGGGATGGCGGAGGCAGCGATGGCCGAAACGACGGCGTAGCGCTTGAGGTTCACGTTGACCTTACGGTGCCAACGGCGCCAGATCTTGGTGGGGGCGAACATGCGACCGCCACGGCACATGTTTCCGAAGGCACCCTGGCCAGCGCGGTGTGTCCCGCCTCCGGGGACACGAGGGATACGTGATACAGCGCGTCCCGTTCCCCAGGACTCAGCGGAGGTCTGGTGGCCGGCACGCTTTGAGACGGCGTATGGCTGCCGTTTATTCTTAGATATGTTGGCGTGGACGAAGTTAACGATGTCGGGGCGGATTGAGGCCTTCATGACATCGGGTAGGTGAACGGTAGCTGCAGAGTCGGTGGCCATGTCGCCCTCCAGCGAGTGTACACTGACGAGAGGACGTGCGGCGGCAGCCATGGGTGGGGAAATGAATTGTGAGAGAATGGAAACGCTAGAGATCTCTCTAGGGTTTTAATGGTATGAGACTGAAGTCTGAAACCCTAAGTTTGATGGGCTTTTAGAAACCGGCATGTGGATGTGGGTCGGTTGGTTATGGGTTGGGCTAATCTTAATCTCATTTGGGCTTTCAATTTATTTCAATATACGCACGATTTTGCCTTTCTCAAATTTATTTCCCTATTGACATTCGAAAGAAGCATCCCTGCTGGGATTGTAATGTCCACAACGCAAGAGATAGCGCGAGCGGATGTGCGTCTCATGTAATATTCAGAAAGTTATTCGAAGGCAAACATATTATCAAGAGACAGCAAATCAAAGTTTTGATTTTGAAAATAAAATAATACCTTTCGGTAAAATAAAAAGTTAAGGAAATTATTCAAATAATAAAAATCTTCATGTGTTTAACCTTTGAGGCTTTGTGAGATAGGATTGTGATTTTCACACAATATTAGAGCAAAGGTTTTGAGTTCCAAACTTAACTCTCTATAATTAATTTATTGAAATATTTTTCATCTTAAACAACAACAATACCCCTATAACTTAATGAATTGACAAAAACACTCTCAACATATGTAAAGTCGTCATAATTTGACAAAAGGTTGAACTCTATGTGGTCTTCCTTTTTTACGAATTGATTACTGTGGTTCTTCAAAATACGGTGACATATCTATTTTTAAACACTTGGGCAAACTAACATGTCAACGTAGTCAATCAGGCAATTAACGAAGGTGTGGACATAGAGACCATATACATCACATTAATAATTATAAAGATCAAATCGTTGAAGTTAAAATCACATAGACCAATTTGTAACAAAGTAAAATCACAGAGAACATTTAGGTAATTTTTTCTAAATTAAAAAATTTGGAACAAGTCAAACCTCTTATAGAAAATGATCTGATCTTAATTAATCAAAAGTTAAAAGATTGTGGTTTTCTTTTGTAAATATGTCAATCTCTTCGTCTACCCCACTCGAATGGCTTTCAAGCCTATAAGCACATTCGAGTTTATTAACTTTTGGAGATTAATTGGCTTGCTTTTGTCCAAGTTCTCTTAGTATTGGTACCTTTAGATAAAGATCTAAACCCTTGGTTGAGACTTGAGCGCACAGCTTTCGGTGTCATGTTACTTCTTATAATATACTCCTCCAAATTAGTTTATCTAAAAACTGAAGTAATATTTTTTTGTTCTTATTCAATTTATTTTAATATATTGGTTAAAATATATATACCCACGATTTTGCCTTTCTCAAATTTATTTCCCTATTGACAGTCAAAAGAACCATCCCAGCTGGGATAGCCATTCACGTACACGTACGTACGTAAGAGCTGATGTGCATCTAAAGTTACATTCCAAAGTTATTCAAAGCCAAACATATTAATTATCAAGATACAGTAAATCAAAAATTTTGATTTTAAAAGAAAATGATTCCTTTTCGTGAAATGAGGGTTAAGGAATATGATTTGAATAATAAAATCTTTCTACGTGTAATAGTTTAGGCTTGTGAGATAGATTGTAATTTTCACATGATATCAGAATAAAGGTTTTGATCAATTCCAAACTTAACTCTCTGCTTCATATTGCACTCTCTAATTAATTATGAATGTTAGACATTTTGCATCCTTAAGCAATTTTTTCTATCAAATTGTACACAAATTAAATTTTGGCATAAATACACTTTGTAACTTCTAATTTTGGGAGTATTGACACTTTGCACCCTTATCTATTATTTTTATCACATTGCACTCGCTAACTATTGATTTCAAACACTTTGTACCCTTTGTTAAAATTTTTCATCAGTTTGGATAAAAAATATATTACTTACGAGCAAAATGACAATTTTGTCTCTATAATTTTTTTTGACAATGATCATTTTATGAGGGTAAAATAACAATTTTAGAGACCAAAAATTAAATTTCTATTCAAACTAACGGAAAATTTTAACAAATTATGCAAATAAAGTGTCTAAAATCAATAGTTGGTAGATGTAATGTAACAAAAATAATAGATTGAGAATGGATTAGAGTTTCGTTCTTATGTGGTAATTAGTACGTTTGGGGATTTAATGCTATCCATAAGTTGACGATCATGAATAGATTTCTAAGTTTTTTTTTTTTTTTTGCATGATGAGATGTCAAGGTATGATATTTCACACACCACACCATTCCCATAGGCTTGTGGGGATAGCTTGACAACTCCAATAAAAGATCATGAGCAATTCCAAAGGGCATGCATTACTATAAATAATAGTACATGAACTCTAAAAGCTCTTGAGCTGGGCAAAAAACTGTGGCTTAGGCATCACTTCAATGGATCCAAACGTCTTTTTTTTTTGACAAAAGTTTGAGAAGAAAATTATGTATACCTTAAGTCACAGCTCAAAAGCCATCAGCAATGGCAAACAAAGAGTTTGGATCATTCCAAAAAAAAAAACCATCAGAATAACTCTACATTAAGATTAAACTACACTTTCCTGCAAAGCTTCATTAATCATAGTTCATGCCTATATATAGTCTGTTTCTAACATTATTGGCTTCACAGATATTTCAGCTCCCAAAGACGTCAAACAAGAAGAAGATGATGAGGAGGATTTTGGTGTTGGTTGTCATGCTTTTGTTTGTAGTGGCCGTACTGAATGCTGAAAACCCTGGTGATCAAGAACTGCCTTCTCGCCAACCAAGTTTCCTTCCTTCACTCCCCCATGACTCCCATGCACATCGTGATGTTCTGTATCCGTCTCCACTTCAAGACCTGCTTGCTCCCGGCCTGCATGCAGGACGTCACCGCGGAAAGAGGTCTGCAATAATTCCCGCAATTGGTATATTTAGAGAGGCCGCTGGAAAAGTGGGGAAAAAAGTTCCTGGATTATCCAGAGCCACTAGAATTGTTACCAAGGGCTCCAAGAGAAGACTCGCGAATTGTCTCCTAATGTGTTCGATGATTTGTCCAATGGGAAACAAAAAGATATTTGTTCCGTGTTATGCTGTCTGTCATGGTACTGGTTTGTTATGTCGCCGTTAAAAACCTCCGAATCGTGCAAAATCTCCTCGAATGCCAAAATTTAAACAAGTAGGCTCCAAATCATCTCTCTCTCTCTCTCTCTTAATATGCATTTGCTCAGAAGTTCATCTTCTAAATTAAAACCATGTGAAATTCATTTGTTTTTTTAACTTTATTATTTAACACATTGGATATTAAGCCTTATAATTACCATGAGGGAATTGATACTTTACAGTATACAGTACTCTACATTATTATTTTTTGTAACGTTGCAGTATTGATTAGTGGTTTTAGACACTTTGCAACTTTTTTTATAATTTTCTGTCAATTTGAATGGAAAATAATTTTTTGAAGCATGAAATGATAATATTATTCTCGTAAATTTTTTGACAATATATAAAATCATAATTTTAGAGATTACGTTTTTTTTTTGGAGTGCAAAATGTTAAAAGACTCTCATAATTGAAGACCCAAAACGTGTATCTATCGCGTATATCTTCTACAGATTGTGAAGTGTAAACAAAATGAACATAAATAATTTCTCTTACCAAATAAAAATGTATATATGTTTCAGTACTTCATGGGCTTTGGGTCTTGAAATATTTGAGCATGGATTTGGAAGCGCAATTATTATCAATTTCACTATATAGTAGTTTAATTTCTATATAGACTTGTATCAATAGTATAAAAATGCTAAATTGCAGTACTTTTATGCCACTCTAACCAAGATTCTTTTAATTGTTTTTGCTTTTGTAGATTGGGAGAAATGCAGAAGCTAAATACTATTTACGTCAGCTACAACAATAATAAGGATGGAGATGATCAATCGAGCCATCAGACACTTTGTATTAATGTATTTCGTAATAGGACGTACGTGGATTATTATGAAATTTGGTATAGTTTACCAAAATCATTTTCATAAAATAATTATTATATGTGGAATGTGATCTTTCTTATTTATTTGTATATGCCAATTCTTAAATTATTTGTCACGGTGATATTATTTGAGAGCAACAATAAGAACTAGAAGACAAATCTTCCTCTAAACAAACCATCATCAACTGATTGATTTCAATTTCGAACATCTGTAGAGTTTTGTCTCGAATTCGGATAGAAAACTGATGAATGTTTATCAATATATGAAATAAGCAATTAATATTAGGTGAAGGAAGATTTTTTTTAAGCATAATTAGGCGTTTCACCTATCAATTATAGAGGGTTGGACACATTGCACCGTAAATTACTAATTAAGTTAATTATAATTTCTCCCCTCAAACTATTACCCGATTCTTAAATACTATCACAAACTTTAACTCGTTGCAACTCACCCCATAAACTATACTTCTCATTGCGATTTCATCCTCAACCGACTAAAGTTATTATATCGAACGGTTTCTATCCCACGTGACCTTTTCCTTATGTGAAAATATAATTTTACCCTCATTTGAGTCATCCTTAGTCTTCTATAGTGCTTCTAGCAATTCGTAGAGCAAACAAATAATATGTAATTACTTGATTTTTTTATTAAGAAAAAAAAAGATGACTCATTTAGAATCGAGTTAGTCAAATTTATCTTTTCAAATAAGGAGAAGGTCATATGTCTTATATGTGGAATAAAAGTCGTTCAATATAACAACTTCAGTAGGTTGCGGGATAAAATCACAAAGAGAAATATAGTTTGTGGGGGGCGAGTTACAACGAGTTTAAGTTTGTGACGTTATTTAAGATTCGGATGATAATTTGAGGGAAAAAATTGTAATTACTCCTTATTAATTTAATGGTAAACATATGTGAATAAAAATATAATTTTTCCATGAATTTTTTACTTGCCAAAAAAAACACACACACAGAAGTAGGATTGGGCCTACCGGGCTAGGGGCAGTTGGTAGCCATGACTCTGTCCCCCCTTTTTTTTTTCAGTAATATAAGTGGGGATAGAGACAACGTACTATGAAGGTCCAATAATTTTACATATGTTGCCAACTATTGTTGAGTGGGAAATCACCTCCAACAAGAAAGGGAAACGCACGTGAGCTCTAAGCTCTTATGCGATGGAATTGATGGAATTGAGGATTGTTAAATGGTTCGACAAAAGCCTAAAGAAAATCCAAACGAAATCGGAGTGTCGGCTACTATTACAAGTTTACAACCGGCAAGAAGACCGACAGAAAGACTAGAGGCCAATCCAAATGGATTAGGCCGGCGTGTGAGAGAAATAGATTCCTCATGTGGTCACAGACCTCAGCGGAGACAAAAGCCAAGTTTTAGGCTATTTATCGACCCACCACGTTACGTCGAGTTAATCGCGTATACAAACGTGTGCACCCTGACATCAGCCGTACGTCAGTCTGCTAATCATTTTGTTTAACGGGTAAGGGTTTGTGTTTCGTCGTCAAAATCTCAAGAATTAGAAATTTAATTTAGAGATATATATAATAACATCCTTAACAGGAATTGTGAGAAGTTTTAAATAGTCTGAATTTTGTAATATAGTTTATATGCGGTATTTATCTATTTTAAAATTTTATGCAATTCGTTTTTCTGAATTATAATGTCATTAGAAAGAATCGTTATTACGTTAATTCTTATTAATGTTGATTGATAATATATGCCCTAAACACGTACTTTTGAGCGTATAGGACAAAACCCTTGTTAGTTCTGGAAAACTGTATACCATTCTCCTTTTTGTTTTTTTTTTCTTTTTTTTTAAACTAGGGAAGAAAGCAGGATTAGCTTATTGCATTGTATTTAATTTAAATAAAATATAAGGATATTACAATTGTATTTCCAATATTCTATCACCAAAGTGTTCTCTTAAATTATCAATCCCAGCTAACGAGTTAGCTAGCAAACTACTAATAATTTTAACGTGCAATTTATGAATATATGATGGCTAAAAATTGTCTTATGTGACTTAATTTTTTCAGATTTTGACAAAGAAAAACAAATTTATGAGAATTAATTCATAATAATTTTGAATACATGACCTTAGTAAGATCTACGATTAGTGCTACTTAATTATTTCCTAATGGAGAAAAGACTTATCGGGCAAGATAAGTCAAGAACGCAATATAGAGAGTAGTGGACGGTCGGTTGATTTGGCAGGCTTTAATTTGTGGTCCCATACTTCTTTTAAAAGTTAGAAGTGGTTTATGATGACACGTTGAACGAGGTAATTTTGTTGCCCAAAAAAGTAATGGCTGAAATTTGCCAACAGAAGAGCTTGGAGTACGTCCAAGAAGAGGAGCAGTGATCATACAGAACGTTTATGGAATAGAAAAGAGCTCGATAACTTTTAGATAATAATATCCTGAAGTAACATCGTAATTCTTTGGTAGAAAAATATTATTTTTTTCACCACGAATTATTTGTCAAATGTCATTTTAAGCTATCAAATTAACAATTTTGTTGCATTGACTAGGCCTGAACATGTTTGGGTCGAAATCGATAGAGCTGACCCAAACCAACCGAAACCGACTGGGCCCGACCGGTTCTAATACAGCTTGATTCGACTGTAGGTCCTGTTTCTCCCAGAACCGAATGGGTCGGTTCGGCCCACTGTTCTGGGGGCCCAACGGACCGAACCCACCGCCTCCCTTCTTCACTCTTCAATCTTCACCCTTGGTCCCCTACCCCCTTTCTGAAACCCTAGCTAGTAGCCGCCCCTCGGCATTTCTCTCTCTCTCTCTCTCTCTCTCTCTCTCTCTCTCTCAGACGCCCCCTCTATTTCTCTCTCACACGGCCACGCAACATGCCCCAGCTCTCTCTTTCTCACGACCGTATGAGCTACCTCCCTTTGGTGCTGTCGTCTCCCTCTGCCGCTTTGTTGCCTCCCGTTGCTATCTCCCTCTGTCGTCTCCCTCTCTTTCTGTAAGCCTAACCTAACCGACCATCGAATCTAGAGGTTCAGTCGGCTCTGTAGACTGGCAGTTCAGTTGTCGGTCTAGAAAATACAACAATTGAACCCCTTGATTCAGTTAACGGTAGGGATTGAAAACCAAGCCAAAGGGTCAGTTTTCACCCCAGCATTGACCACTCAAACTTTTAAAATTTATCATAATTTGCTTTATCATAAGATCCAACCATCGATATTGTGTAACATAGTCTATTTTTTTGTATATTTCAACAGTACGAATCTCACTAGAGTATGAATATTGATGCATTTAGTAATTTTGAGACTAAATGTGATAAAATTCGTAGTTCTAACTGACAAATGACATTTGGGTGATAGTTTTAGGGCTAGAAGTGTGAAGATTCTCCTTATTTTATTTGAAACTGAAGCTTCAGTAAAAAATCAAATCCCAAAGATTTAAAAAAAAATGAAAATTATTTGTTGAACTTCTTTTTTTTTTTTTTCACTAATGACCCTCGAAAGAAATACTTTTCACCCCGAGATTATTTTTTCAGCTTCATAATAATTTTGCCATTGACTTGCTTTTTTGTTAATCCCCTTTTTTTCGAAATAATCTGAATAGAAGTAGAACATTACAAAAAATTGTTGGAATATTTGAAAACGTGCAGGAACTAAACACATTTTGAAAAGAAGTTTTGTATCTTTCTTCCGTTTTCTTGGGTGAATTATGATGTGAAATTTGAAAGATATGTTTCTGCTGGTAATTTGATAAGGTATCCCACTTCCTAACTAGTGGTTATAAAGGTGAAACTTTTCTTTGGTTTTAACATTGAACTTGCCGGCAGTGCAAATTTGCTTTGCATGCAAGAAATGGTCAGTTACCACTTGGTTATCTATTAATGTTCGATGTTGTTCCCCACTTACACAAACTTGCTCTGTTTCTCCTTATCGATTGGTCTTTTAACTGGCATAGCCACAGGAACATGACATGACCATGTTGGCCCAGATGGCCACATATGTTTGTTACGATGTAATTGGGTAAAAAGGGTAGTCTCATATATATCCAACTTGTAGCAATCATATGTAAGCTGGAAAACATTCGACCGGGAAAACTGTTTTCATAGCTGCTCATTAAAACTGTTGATGATCTTGAACTGCTATCTCTTCTTTCAGAAAACGGTGGAACATCGGCAACAGAACAGCCATATATACAGGCTTCGCTTTAGAACCATCGCGCAGGGCTAAAGACGAGAAAGATTTTATACAAGCAAACTGAACCCTGTTCTCAGAAAAGTGAATCTTTTTCAAGCTGCCCCATGCCCGAACTGTTCATCGACCTGATCTTGAATGATAGGAAGAATTTAGAAACCGCGTTTATAGCTAAAGAGATCTCTTATTGTAACTGCAGAAATTCAGAAAACGGTGGAACATCGGCAACAGAACAGCCATATATAGATGTGTTGTGGAGGCTTCGCTTTAGAACCATCGCGCAGGGCTAAAGACGAGAAAGAAATTTTTCCATACAAGCAAACAAGAACAGAAGTTACATAAAAAAAAAAAAAAACAAGAACAGAAGTTACAGAACCGCACTGCCCAGAAGCAATAACGTGCTAAAGTATCAAATATATTATATAGACAACGAGACACGAAGATCATAGACACAAACGACACATCGCGCGGTTTCATGGCCATTCTCACAATGCCCTACAGAATACCACCTTCATACAATGCAAGGATAAGACATACAAGCGGTTTGAACCCAGAGAATTCAACAGCAATGTTAAGAGACGATGCTTAGCTAGATATCATGATCTGCTCCTTACTTACGAGCAATGTGCTTTGAGCTATATACTCGTGTTCCTTTCGGAGGTGGAGTTTCCTCTGTCACATTGTTCTTTCTTCCCATTCCTCTTCCTGCTTTCGAAGCTGCTCTGATTATCATCTTGAAAAACTGGGAAATTATCCCAACTTTGATCCGACCTCTCTTTGGAGGAAGCCTAGGGTTCCTTATGTTTGAAGGATTCGCTTTTCCGCTGGTTACAGCCATGTTCAATGGATTGATAAGTTCAGAACCCTCAAGTAACTAATCAATAGCCGGAAGAACCTACACCTTCAAAACACACAAGACAACTGAGCACAATTGGGTTTTGTTGAGGGACAAAGTAAACGTAGGGGTAGAATGATGGGCTATATATAAGGCTGCGGGAGCCGTGCTAGTTGTGTCACAAGCAAAAAGGCAGAATTTTCATGTAAAGCTTAGGTTGCTGAGAATATGGACAGAGAAGTAATTGACTTAAGAGCCAAGCTTTATTTTCAACTTTATTAATACAGCTAAATTGAAGACTTCCTTTTTTTTTCTTTTCTTTTTTAATATTTTCCTGAGCTTGAAACCTTCAATACCTAATACCTTTGGTGATTCGTAGGTTCCCTCAAAGTAAATCAGGTGGCCCCAAGGTTTATATTTTGGGATATAATTCTTACTGCAAGCGGTGAATAAAAGCTACTAATCTTCATCTAATGTTGATTGCCGTAATCAAAGTTTTGTTCATTTTGACACTTTGAAGGGATATGCTTTGGATCGAAGTGATGATCTCCTGCTGGTCTCAAATGTTAATAGGAAGAATTAGTCGTACAGGCGAAAGTAAACCTATCAATGTGATGCCAGCTCAAAGTAACTCAAAGCTGATAATAAGTCTAGGTCTAGGGTCTTATGGAGCATACAATATTGAAATTTCTTTACAGTGCCAAAGTCCACCAGCAAATCTCTTCGTTTTCTTGTACCTGTAGGTTTTATTGTCCCCCAGGAAAAGGACCAGAACAGTTCTTGTGCATGGAGGAGCAGACAAGCCTAATAGATGTCTTCCTACAGTGAAGGGACAATCGAAGGTGGAAACTGAATTGGATATGTAGGACCATGATCTAAAAATGATGATCATAGTTTTGGTCTTAATCCACATTATTGTGCGAGGAGCATACAAGGAATGTAAAGAACTATTGGCAAGTTTGGTTCGCAGGAGCTAGAGACGCCCTATTGGCAAGCTTAATGACGAGCGCAGGGCTCCTCTGTCACTCCCCCGTGAGCTGAACCCTCCGAGACGATCATCAAGAGGCCGATGCTTCTGTTGCCCACTTGGCTTCCATGGCTCAGCTTAAGGTCGTGTTAGCGGCCGCAGCAAAATGTGATCCCACTAGTGCACAAGAATGTTTTGTGAGAACGACTTACGACAATCGTAGATAGAAAGTAGAAAGAAAATTGAGAACAAAAAATATCATAGTTTCCTAAATTTTTCACGCCCCTCGTAAACGGTAATTTTTTTTTTTCCCTAAGCAATAGGAAAGGGAGCAACTAGCCCAACAACCCTCTCTAAATGTGATCATAAGAGTATCAAGCTGCATAATGTTTAGTTTGAGCTATAATTTAACTATTATCTATTGGACGAGTCCGGTCACCATACAACCAACCTGACCACCAGCTATTTCCTCATAACTGTAGTTAATTTTCTGTTTTACACTCAGAAATTGTTGGCTTGAGATATATATTGCCATGTAAGGACATTTTCGCCGAGTACAGGACATGTGAGCACATCTTACTTTAATCTGATCGATGTCGGACAAAGGGTATAAAGTATAGGACATTGTTAGTTAATTAATGATGCAAAGTCTCAGAATTTAATCATTGAGAGTACAAATTAAGAGTAAATGATCTCATAGTTTGGAGAGAAAATATATTTATCTCCAAACCGGGAAGAAAAGGTCACATTTAAGGCCTAAGACCACATTTATTTCTTAATTAACAGCAATCTTGAAAAGATGGCTCAATGCACTAATCATCGGTGACATGATGGCACAATATCATAAAGTTAAGTTAGTGTAATTTTAAGGTGCAATAAGTAGCTTATGCAACTCATAAAAAAAATTGACAAGATTTTTTTTTTTTTTTTAATCAGGTGATCAAGTTAGTTTACACACATCTCGACTAATCTCTAAACTTGTAAAGTTCTCTCGTTTCACACAAATAGGGTAAGTATCATGTGAAAGGCCCTAAGAGTGATCTAAGGGATAGCAACCTCTATAAGGCCTCAATTCGTACCACAAGGCAACAACCAAACCAATGACTTTTTTTGCTGAAAAAAAAAAGAAAAAAGTCATTGGTTCTTTGCCAACAATGACCCAGGCTGTGGAAATGAATGGCATTTATTTTGGAGTCCGGAGCAACATCAAAAGAGCCTCCTAGTTATGACAGTAAACGGTACATCCTGACTACTTAGTGAAAACAAAAACATGAATTATATACCCTCAAGGCTAAAATAAAATGATGAACAAAAATTTGACTAATTTATAGTCAAAACTAGACCAATGTCACTTTTGAAATCTAAAGTATTAATTTTGATCACATTGAATCTTCAAATTATAAAAATTCATTGGTGTGTGTGATATTTGATAGGATCTGACAATCAAGATTATGCAACATGATCCATTTTAGGCTCATTTAAACAGTAAGATCTAATTAAAAGGCCAACACCTATAAATTTTAATATTTCGAAAGTTTGATGTTACCAAATTAATAGTTTAGATCTCAAAGTCACGTTGGACTTATAGTTTCTAAATATAAAATATTTTTTTAAAAAAAAATTAAAAATAAAAACAATGTAAAAAAAGGAAAGGAAAATTCCACTGATCATTTAACGTCGTCTTAGACTCTTTCTGCATATTATTTGGCAAGCTCCAGCAAGACATACTGTTTCACACACCATATGATCATAATTGAGATTTTATCTCTCCGTTTTCTTGATGGGATCAACTTCCTCAGACAGCGGGAAGTTTGAACGCCTAGCTGACGTACTTGTCGGGAGAGAACTGCGAGAAGGGGTTCTTGCTCCCCTGCTTTCTAAAGTTTGACAAGGCCTTGTCCCTGTCTGTTGACGACTTATCACCTGACATATGTGGACCAAGAATGTTCGTAAGAGTTCATAGACTTGGTCAGGTTACACGAACTATACAATTACATCAATACAAGTCAGTCACGCATGCATGCAAGCAGTAATGGGATGGGAGCTGCCAAAAAGAAGAATAAAAAATGAAACTGAAACTTTAGTACTAAATGAGAATCCCAAAGATATAAAAAATGAAAATTATTTGTTGACGTTCTTTAATGACCCTCGAAAGAAATATTTTTCACCCCAAGATTATATATGTTTTTCAGCTTCATAATAATTTTGACGTGAATTGATTTTTTGTTAATCCCTTTTTTTTCGCATAATCTGAATATAAGTAGAACATTAAAAAAAAATTGTTGGAATATTTGAAAACATGCAGGAACTAAACACATTTTGAAAAGAAGTTTTGTATCTTTCTTCCGTTTTCTTGGGTGAATTATGATGTGAAATTCGAAAGATAGTTTCTGCTGGTAATTGGATAAGGTATCCCACTTTCTAACCAGTGGTTATAAAGGTGAAACTTTTTCTTTGGTTTTAACATTAAACTTGACGGAAGTGCAAATTTGCTTCTTCTCCTTCTTCTTCTTTTTAAGTGTGCAAATTTGCTTCACATGTAAGTAGGGTTGTATTCGAGCCGAATATTGACTGTTTAAACTCAGTTCGTTAGATATATATACGAGTTCAAACTCGAGCCGAGCTTGAATTGAGCTTTTGCAAGGGTGTTTGTACTCAGCTCGTTTAAAATTTTTCATGTTCGAACGAGATCTAACTTGATTAAAAATATATACATGATTCGAGTTCGAGCTTATTCGAACCAAGCTCAAACTCGACCCAACTAAGAAAATATGAGCTTAGAAAACACAGATACCACAAACAAAACTCAAATCAAGCCTCGACATATGGTGTCATAGTACATTATACACGACATATCATAAACACTTGACATTAGTGCGAACTTTATTTTAAAAAATATTTAGATTCATATATAACTTATGTTAATTGGCAAAAATGACCTAAAATATATATTTAATATATAGAGGGCACAACAAATCCTTATGGATAATACTCATCCATTCATATATCAATATAATCAAATGCATATTTTACTAATATGTGATTATTAAATATAAACCAACAAATAAATAAGAGACTTATAATACATACAAATGTACCGAGCTTTTAAATGAGCTTAAATGAGTCGAGCTTATATGAGTTTTGTTCGCGAGTTTAAATTGAGCCGAGCCGAGTTTAACCGAGTTTGGCTCGTTTAATATTCGAGTTAGAAATGATGTTCAAACTTGACTTGTTTATTAAATGAACCGAACTCGAGTCAAGCTTATACAAGCTGAGTTCGAGTTGTTCATGAAGAGCTCGGTTCATTTACGGCCGTACATGCAAGAAATGATCAGTTACCACTTGGTTATCTATTAATGTCCGATGTTGTTCCCCACTTACACAAAATTGCTCTGTTTTTCCTTATCGATTGGTCTATTGACAGTAAGTGTGGTTAACGATAGTGTAAGTGACGATTTGGCGAAAACCGTCACCGTTATCACAATTAACGGAATCACATAATTGACACCGCCACCACCGCTAAGGCACAATAACCGCCTTTACCTATGACGGTATTAATGGTAACGGTTATACAATAACCGTTTAAACCGTATAACCGTTAGGCCAAAAAAAATGAATTTTTTTTTTTTTGCTTTTCATTTTTTTCTTCATTGTTTTGGGCTGTATTCCTTGAATTTTTTTTTTTGGACCTTTAAGACCATTTGATGCCTATATATAAGCAACAAATATAATCATTCAAATATCATAACCTGTTTAAATTTCCAACATAATATCATAATCAATAATCATATCAAATGGACAAATATCATAACCTATTCAAACATAATATCATAATCATAACAAATATAATAAGCTGTCCAAAAGTCCAACATAATATCATATTCAAACATAAAAGACTAAAGTCTAATAAAAGTGTCCAACAATGTGACATAAACCAACTAAAATATTCCAACAAAAGCCCAACAAAAGTATGTCACATAATTAATAATCATCTTAAGTCTCAACTAGGGGGTTTAACGGTAGTGTAGGTGACAGTTGGCGAAAACCGTCACCGTCACTGCAAATTGACGGAATCACATATTTGACACCGCCACCGCACCGCTAAGACACAATAACTGCCCTTGCCAGTTACCGTACCTGTAGCGGTGGCAATTTTAGCGGTTAAAACCGCCACCGCCAGTGAAAATGAGCGCTCCTAATTGACAGGCATAGCCACAAGAACATGACATAACCATGTTGGCCGACATGGCCCCATATGTTTGTTTGTTACGATCTAATTGGGTAAAAAGGGTAGTCTCATATATAATATATATATATATATATATATATAGAGAGAGAGAGAGAGAGAGAGAGAGAGAGAGAGAGAGAGAGAGAGAGCAGAAATGGAACTGGAAAACAGAGGATTCGAGGACAATAAAAAATTAGGGAATTTTGGTGGGTAAATGACATCAAACACTAGGAAGCCTACAAGTGAATCTGCAAGGACACTTTTGGTCTGCTGGCTCAGCTGCTTTATGTAAGCATTAGGCCATGCTTGAACTATTCATCGACCTGATCTAGAGTTCGTCCATGAGAGGAAGAAACCGTATTTATAGGTAAAGAGATCTCTTACTGTAACTGCAGAAATTCAGAAAACGGTGGATCATCGGCAACAGAACAGCCAGATCATATAAATGTGTTGTGGAGGTTTCGCTTTAGAACAATCGCGCAGGGATAAAGACGAGAAAGAAATGTTTCCATACAAGCAAACAAGAACAGAACCGCACTACCCAGACACAAACAACGCAGCGGTTTAATGGCCATTCTCACAAAGCCCTACAGAATACCACCTTCATACAATGCAAGAATATGACATACAAGTGGTTTGAACCCAGAGAATTCAACAGCAATGTTAAGAGACGATGCTCAGCTAAATATCATCTGCTCCTTCCGATCGATGTCCTTTGAGCTATATCCTCGTGTTCCTTGCGGAGGTGGAGTTTCCTCTGTCCCCTTGTTCTTTCTTCTCATACCTCTTCCTGCTTTTGAAGCTGCTCTGATTATCATCTTGACGAACTGGGAAATTATCCCAACTTTGATCCGACCTCTCTTTGGAGGAAGCCTAGGGTTCCCTATGTTTGGAGGATTTGCTTTTCCGCTAGTAACAGCCATGTTCAACGGATTGATAAGTTCAGAACTCTCAAGTAACTAATCCAATAGCAGGAAGAATCTACACTTCCAAAACACACAAGACAAATGAGCACAATTGGGTTTTCTTGAGGGACAAAGTGAACGCAGAGGTAGAAAGATGGGCTATATATCAGGCCGTGGGAGCCATGCTAGTTGTGTCACAAGCAACAGGCAGAATTTTGTTGGGTTAATTCCTTCTATGGGGAGGAAAGCTCAATTGGGGGTCTTTAAATAAGGCCTAAAGCTCATTAAAGTTTTAACTTATAACCATGAGTTCCTTAAGTCGTACTGATTAAAAGAAGAGAAAGAAAAAGAAAAAGGCATCTTTTCTCTTTCACACATAGATTTCATCAAAGGTTAGATCGAGCTGAAATTTGGATGTTCACGATACAATAGGTTATAATCTGAACGGTAAAGATCATATTTTGAGCTCAGGAACAGTGTTTCGTAAGCGTGAACGATAACCATGAATTGGTTGGTATTTTTCTTTGTTTTTTCTTTGTTTTTCCTTTGTTTTTCCTTTGTTTTTGACAAGATTGATATCATCTTGAAGATCTGAGTTGTAGCCTCTAGTTGTGACTACAGAAGACTTTTTGTACCTATTATTTATCTTGAGATTATTTTTTAGTACGTATAATTGTTGAGATTGTACTCTATTTGCTGCTGTCATCTAGAGAGAAGAATTATTTTGCTATTTATTTGTCGTTATCTCTCTCGACAAATTTTTCCTGTAAAGCTTTGGTTGCTGAGAATATGGACAGAAAAGTAATTTACAAATACAGCTAAATTAAAGACTTCCTTTTCATTTTTGAGCTTGAAACCTTCAACACCTATGGTGATTCGTAGGTTGCCTCAAAGGAAACCAGGTGGCCCCAAGGTTTATATTTTAGGATATAATTCTTAATTACTACAACCGGTGAATAAAAGCTACTAATCTTCATCTAATGTCGACTGCCGTAATCAAAGATTTGTTCATTTTGACACTTAATTTGAAGGGATATGCTTTGGATCGAAGTGATGATCTCCTGCTGGTCTCGAATGTTAGTATGAAGAATTAGTCATAAAGGCGATGGAAGATTACAATATTGGGATTTGTTTGGGATAGGGTAAACGGTAAACCTATTAATTGGATGCCAGCTCAAGTAACTCAAAGCTGATAATAAGTCAAGGTCTATGGTCTTATGGTAATGGAGCATACAATATTGGAATTTCTTGTCCCCCAAGAAAACGACTCGAAAAAGTTCTTGCGCATGGAGGAGTAGACAAGCCTAACAGATGTCTGCCTGCTAATGAAGGGACCATAGAAGGTGGAAACTAAATTGGACAGGACCACATTTAGGGTCTAAACGAAGATCATATTTTGGGTCTAAATCTACATTACTGTGCGAGGAGCATATATGTAAAGACCTATTGGCAAGTTTGGTTCGCAGGAGCTAGACACGGCCTAACCTATTGGCAAGCTTAATGATGAGTCCAGGGCTCCTGTGTCTCTCTCCCCCTTGAGCTGAACCCTCCGAGACGCTGATCAAGAGGCCGATGCTTGTCGTTGCCCACTTTGCTAACACGGCACAACTTAAGGCCAAATCTCTCATCATCCTAATTTTCAACACATCTCCCTTTGGTTTAATCGATATCCGACAAAAGGGTAGAAAGTATAGGACATTTTCGCCGGACACGCAAAGTCTCAGAATTTAATCGTTGAAAAAAGGTCACGTACGTGTTAATTAGGCCTAAGACCACATTTCTATCTTAATTAACGGTGATCTTGAAGAGACGGTTCAAAGCACTAATCATCGGTAACATGATGGCAGAATATCATAAAGTTAAGTTAGTATTTTAAGGTGCAATAAATAGCTTATGCAACTCATAAAAAATCGAATGAAAATGCAAAGAAATGTTGGCATTTTTGTTTTGTAACCCAATGTCCAAGCAATTACCAGACCAATTAAGACCCCAAAAGGTTATAGCGCCTATAAGATTTTGGACTTGGGACTTTGAAGAGAGTAAACTACCAAGCCCAAACCTTAACCACTAGGCCAACTCCTTTGGATTCAAAAATGTTGTCATTTAAAATCACATCTTACTGCATATTGTTTGGCTAGCTCCTGCAGGACATGATACTTTTTCACACACCATATCACCGAGAGCAAAGTACTCTCACGCCAATTCAAAATAAAGTTTACCGGATGAATGGAGGGTAAAAAATGCACAAAATGAATTAAAGAACGTCAAGAAATTGCATTTACATAAAATGTGCAATCTCATTGATCCTATGATCCCCGTTTCCTTATATGAACATCCACCATTGTTCTAGCAGACAGACATGCTTTGAAGGCGGGGAAGCGAATGCAAGCTATAAAAATCACTTGAGTGGTGCAAGAATGGTGTAGACCAAAAGGAAGGTGACTATTACAATGGCCCCTGCTAGAGTAAACCTTGGACTAGTCCATAACATGAGATTTGACCTCTCTGTTCTCTTGATGGGATCAACTTCCTCAGACAGCGGGAAGTTTGAACGCCTGGGATTCCAGCTGACGTACTTGTCGGGAGAGAACTGCGAGAAGAGGGTCTTTCTCCCCTGCTTTCTAAAATTTGACCAAGCCTTGTCCCAGTCTGTCGATGACTTATCACCTGACATATGTGGACCAAGAATGTTCGTAATAGTTCTTAAGAATAGGAAGTCATAGATTTGGTCAGGTTACACGAACTATATAATTACATCAATACAAGTGACGCATGCATGCAAGCAGTAATGAGATGCGAGCTGCCAAAAAGAAGAACAGGAATACATTATACATTGCTGCATGTGGTGAACCAAGACTCAACTTCTCAAATTAAGGAACTCAGTGTAGGTTCTCCTAGATCTCAGGTTTTTCCAAAAAGGGATTTCTCCAGGAGAGTCAGGAAAGAAGTTTCTGAAAGTCCAATTTGGTCGACATTTTATAGGCCCGATCACCACAGATGAAACCAACAGAATATGTTTGGGAATTAGACCAGATGTATATATATATATAGTCGCTACGAAGAAAGGAAAGGAATGGGGAAGGGACCGGGCAATATCCCTTTTTTCTAGACGGAATGGAAGGGTGAAAGAGGGTTCTTGAGCTTTGGGGGATCAAGGCCCTCCTAGTGGTTTCCTATATATCTTCGTCCTTACCCTTATATACCAACTCTACCGAGTGCACATGCACACCGTTATACTTGTATACGCATTACATTTTTACTTTTAGTCTTGTAGGAAGCCAACTTTTCAGGCAAAAAAACATGGATTTTAGCCTGCACTATATATCTCGATCGGCCCTTCCAGCGCTACAGATCACCCGTGAACAACGAGTGATCTTAATTCCCACGCACGCATGCCATTCGCATAATGAGGTCAAAACCAAACGAAGGATACGCGTTTACAATACCATCCATTTTAAGAACAAGATACAGGGCCCTAGCTACTGAAGAGCATCAGAGCATGCCTTCTGTCTTCCATTTCCTTACGCAATATGAATCAAATTCTCTTGTTAATAGGAAAAGATACAGACCAAAACGTTCAATTCTAGATTACCTAGATTTTAGTTTTCTAAATCCAAAAGACATAAAAGACTCTCACCTCTTCTTCATTAAATGAGATTTTCATCTGTTCGATTCGCATCAAGTATGTAGTCAGATTAACCCTGTAAATTCTTCTCCATCTAACTGGAGAACTTGGCTTTCATTTTCAGTTTTGGGACCATCCATAAACACCAAATCCTAGCAAAACGAGATTCAAACAAATAGAAAAGTTCATTCGGCAGCGAGAAAAGTGCATACCTTTGTTATCATTATTATCGTTTTCTCGAGGTTCTTGATAATTCCTTCTCGAACAGAACAACCGGAGAGGAGAGTACGGTTTAGAAGAAGAATAAGAGGATGACGATTGGGATTTGTGTTTTCTGGAGCAGAAGATGCGGGATGTCACGCTTCCGATCCGAGCTTGAATATCCATTCGGATCCCTATAAGATTCCGATACAGTGATTCAAAGGCATTCAAGCCCCCCAAAGCTCGAGTCTCGATAAGGCTTTGGTATTTGGGTGAAAGACACGTGTCTCTCTTCTGATAGTTATCAGCTTGTGCGAAACGTGCTTTTGCGGGATGGGGATCCATTTGGCCTGCGGACCACCTGATTCCTTGGGCTTGACCTTTGCTCTGTCTACAGGTCTATCTGTTCTTATCCTTTCAAATGTTGTTACGCCCCCATATATTGCGCAATGACATATTAGTTATGATGTTATGTAATTCACCAGATTTCGTAAAAGAGGATCAAAATATGTTTTATAATTAGCATACAGTACCGTATTCAAGCTCGAACATTGGCGGTTCGAACCGACTTGTTATATATATATATATATATATTATATATATATAATATATATATGTAAATTTGAGTTCAGACCGAACTTAAATTGGGCTTTATAGAATGTTCAAACTTGGTTCAATTAAAATTTTTCATACTTGAGTTCAACTCAAATTTGATTAAACATATATACACGAATTTGAGTTCGAATTCAGCTAAAATTCGAACCAACTAACAAATTTTGAGCTTTAAAAACACAACTATCCTAAATAAATTACTCAAATCAAGCCAAAATTTCAAGAAATTGAAAACAATAGCTTCAAATCATAAAAGCTCTCGGATATTCAAAAATATTTCTATAAAAAAAAAAAAATAGTGCAGAAGAAATACAGAGAGATCTTAGGAGATTTAAGTTTAACCAACTAACACACTTACACTCAAAGCAATAGAAAACTAATGATTACCCCCACAAAAGGAACCTTCAACATTCAAGCAACCGAAAAAAGAACAATATTCTATAACTACGAGTTCTTATCTTCAAGCGTTGGTTTTGCACTTTAAATTATTACTTTTGAGATATTATATTTTTTAATTTTTAATTTTAAATATTTTAAATTTTGTGTCAAATTTTTAAATTAAAATAATAATAATATTCTAAATTTATTTATATATATTAAAAATATTATTATTATTTTATTAAATTTTTAAAAATATTATTATCAGATAAAAAAATATAAAATATCTAATTTTAATAATTAGAAGGTGTAAAGTGACTAAAATTTGATAGGCAAGAGTGTTAATATTTTTGAAATTTTTTTAAAAAAATCTTGGTTTGAAAACGAGCGTTACAAACTTCAAACACTTTAGCTGTTCTGATGGGCGAAAGCGTAAATACTGTTTTCCGTCCTTTTTAGCTTTAGGCCTTTAACGTCAGTTACCGGTGACCAGGCGAAAAAATGATTGGAAGATGGAGGACACGTGTCTATCTTCTCTTTCTCTCTTTTCGAGCCCCACAGAGGATTCAATAAAAAGCTCTCCCGTTGACTTTTTTGGCTTCCCATTGGCCGGCGCACATTACCAATGATGTTTTCACGGGTGGATGCTGCTATGCCACAATTATAGAAAGGAAAAAAAAAAAATGCTTCTACGCCACTTGTCACTAGGTCCTCTCGAGGAAAAGATAGTTTGGCAACAACGGTGGGCACGGTTAGGCCCCAACAACACCCATTAACGACCACAAGTACGAGGCCTTTCGTGTCTGAGCCGTCCGATCCGTGGTCTCCTTGTAGTGATCTGAGCATGAGAGATTGAATCCAGATCAGCGTCAACCAATCAAAGCGAGACAACTAGTACGAAATGGAAATGACACGAGGGAAATCAGTTCGTGGACTGGAAAGATGCAAGCGTTACCATCCTAGATCGCAAGTGGAACCGGCTCCTTCGTTCGGCTACCCGATTATTCGCCCAACCTCAAAACATCGGCAACGCTGTCTCGGTATATATTTACATAATTACTTAAATTTTTATACCCTTTTAAAAAATAGTTCCGAATATTCGTTTTGATCAATTTCGTTTCTAGATTTTTTTTTTTTTTTTTTTTTTTTTTTTTTTTATCAATTTGGTCCTTCAATCTGCTTCAGATAATAAAATATCCAGTCATCAAACTTACACATCACACCCAATCAGAAAATGACACGTGACGCAATAAAAATTGATCTATCTTTTTTAAATAAATTTTGTTACACATGTTTTTTTTCTAAATTAATAAATAAAAATGATGGTGCTAATACTGAATCTAACCCAGCGCAAGCCAATTTGGGCCGAAAAAGAAACGTGGACAAGAGAAGCTAACGATAAGAACAGGTAGGTGATTTTTTATGTGAAAAAATAGCAAAAACTCAAACAAAAGTAAAAGACTAATTTAAGTTTCGGAGGTTCCACGTCTCGGAATCCGGGGTCTTTTATTGTTCTACATAATTACTTAAATTTTTATACTCTTTTAAAAAATAGTTCCGAATTTTCGTTTTGATCAATTTCGTTTCTAGATATATATATATATATATATTTTTTTTTTATCAATTTGGTCCTTCAGTCTGCTTCAGTTAATAAAATATCCAATCATCAAACTTACACATCACACCCAATCAGAAAATGACACGTAACGCAATAAAAATTGATCTATATTTTTAAAATAAATTTTGTTACACAGGTTATTTTCTAAATTAATAAATAAAAATAGAGACGGAATTGATCAAAACAGAAATCAGAAAACCATTTTTTAAAAAGGTGTAAATTTAGGGATTAAAAAGGTCAGCATCAATGATATCGAGATATGTATTGACATAAGTACTAAAAAAATTTACCAAATGATTTTGTTAATACTATCCAGTTGAAAAGATGTATACATATATCTATATATTTATTCTTTTAAAAATCAAGATTTTGTTGCGCATACATGAATATATTATTATTATTATTAAATTATAATCTTATTTGATAATACTAACAATGAAAATAGTATCGTTGCGGTCACGTCCACATTCACGTTGACAATTATTCTTGATAAAAATAAATACGTTGATGGTATACAAATTGATATTAAACAAGTAGTATCATTGAATACCCAAAAAAATTGGTATATTTTATTAATATATACGGGAACAATTTATTTTTTCCTTCTAATTTTCAAGGTAAAAAATAATTATTGAACTTTATTGAAAAACTCTATATATCAATGAATTGACTCAAAATAAATTTGTTAATGCTTTTCTTGGATGTTGATATAAAGAATCGGAAATATATTATTATTATTATTATTATTATTATTAAAAATGCTAAGAAATTATCCCATGTAATGCCCTAATGTTGTTACATAAATGATGATCCTTGCAATGTGATGTCAATAAAAATTTGTAAATGATAAATCACTTGTAATATTTCTTTCTATAATTTTTTAACAAATTATAAAAATTTAAAAAGAAAGCTAAAAGTGAAGTCGTGACACTATGACCCGTAATTAGTCTTAAAAGTGATTCGAGCGAATTCAACTCTATTTTCCTCACATACTCTTTTTCTCATCAATCACTATTTTCTAACTTCCTTGATATAGATCTTGAAAATTTAGAAGGATTAGGATTTTTCTCTCCTACAAAACCAAAGGATAAAATCAAATATACGTCGTCGGTACAAGTTAATTAGCAACTAATCTTACCATAAGATTTTCATAATGTTGAGTAAACTAGGTGTATGTTTCAAGCCTTTTGGAGATCTTCTTCCAATTTTTCTGAATGCTTTAAGGCATAAATGTAACCATCGTGCGTAAATGTAATCGTCGAGGTCTTTGGTTCCAATCTCTATAGCGACAAAAATATAGCAACTTAACTATCATGTTGTCCGAATTTATTACAAAATAATAAATTTATAATTTTTTCTTTTTCTTTTTCTGCGTCACGCCGTAGCGATTCCAAGCAGACGATCAAATCGGCAAACGCCGATGATTTTATGCTGGCCATTTAATTGAGCGGCCTCAAATAGTCAATTTACCCACCGCACATACTCGCAGCCAAGCCCGCCACTCGCCACAGCTCTGTAGTCTGGACCTTCTCTGTTTGGCAGACTATTCTCCCTGTCTCTCTCTTACTCTCTCTTGCTGATTCTATGCGTCAAGCATGAATTCACAGTCTGCGAACCTTCAGTCAATGGCCACATCGTCAACGCCTACCGACAGCTCGGGCAAGAAGGTGAGGAAGCCGTACACCATCACCAAGTCCAGAGAGAGTTGGACCGAGGAAGAGCACGACAAGTTCCTCGAAGCACTCCAACTGTGAGCTCTCTTTAGTCCCTTCCTCTTTCTCTCCCTTTTCGGTTAATCTAGCTATTGAGAGCAAACTATCGGTTTAGATCTTGCCTTCGAAAGGTAACTGTCTTGTTTGCAGGAAATATAACCGAACTCCACCTAAATTACTCTGACTCTTAGAGGGACATGGAAATTATACTTTCATGTGGTTTAATTGGATGTAAGAGTTGATCTTTGGTCTGAATTTCGGAATCGTATGTGTAGACTTAGCCCTTTCGAAGTAGTTCTTTCTGCTTTTTGGTTCAAAATGTTTATAGCAGTTTGAATTTCAAATTTGTTACTCCGTATGGTTTCTTATTCTTTAGGCAAATTCTAATTACTGCTTAGTAATTCTGTCGTTGATCAGAGACGGGGAGGTCTGGTACAGTACTGTTTGGCCGAGTTTAGCTGAATCAACTGTCGATTTTGTTTAAATAGCTTTCCTTTGATTGAATTTGGTGCTATATAGAGTTTCAGTGAGCGACTCTGCACAAGGCTTTTTCTGTGGAAATTGCAGTGTTATTTCTTTCTTAATTATGTTAATCCTTTTTCGACCAAAATCAGTGGACTTTAATTGACTAAACTATTTCGATGTTGTTACTTCCTTTGTTTTTTCTTTTGGCACGGGATACTCTCTGAAATCAGCTGTTTTCCAATAATTTTATGGCTGTTTTTTAGGTTCGACCGTGACTGGAAAAAAATTGAAGATTTTGTGGGTTCAAAGACGGTGATTCAGGTTTGAGCACATTAATTTACCTACCGTTCTAGTTTCATTTACTCTTCCATCTCTTCTTTTTCAGGAGGCAACACTTGTTGCTAAGTAATCTTTTTTTACAGATTCGAAGTCATGCACAAAAATACTTCTTGAAGGTCCAAAAGAATGGAACAGTTGCACATGTGCCTCCTCCTCGCCCTAAGCGAAAGGCTGCTCATCCTTATCCACAAAAGGCATCCAAAAATGGTGAGTCATCTTTACGATGATCTCTTGAATTGCTCTTAAACTCCAATGTTGATTTTTGGCATTCTCTCATGCAATATGTTGGATTGGCAGTTTTGGTGCCACTGCAAGCATCCTTGGCATATCCTTCTTCAGTAAATAACCTTGCACCTGGATATTCTCCATGGGATGACACTTCCATGCTGATCAATGCTTCATCAAGCGAAATTATGCTGTCACAAGATGATTTAACTAGCCTTCACGGAACTGCAGGCATGCCCATTCCTTTATGTATTTTTTCTTTTCGACGATAGCGCTAGGCTGACTTTATTCAGGGAAGTTTCAGTGACTTACTGTGGCATTTGACATGACTGATTCAGCTGATATTGCATCAAAGGGGGCGGCACGAATTACTAACAGCGGCACTAGTGGCATTGAGAGCTATAGTAGAACAGTTCCATCTTCTGACATACCAAATCCAGGGAAACAACCTCCTGTCCTTCATGGTAACCTTCTAGACCACCCTTAATTGATACCTTACCTCACTTACCTTGAAAAAATAAAAAATAAAGGTGACTCCCTTTGCCTTTATTTTGCAGGTATACCAGATTTTGCTGAAGTGTATACCTTCATTGGAAGTGTTTTCGATCCCGACACCAATGGGCATGTGCAGAAGCTCAAGGAAATGGACCCCATTAATTTTGAAACTGTGAGTTGAATGAAACTTAAGTACGGTTTCCAAAACTTAGCTTGTCAGCAGCTAGGGAAGATGTGCCACGTCATAATGGTTACCAGTTGAGACAATTCCCAAGTAGGAATATAATTTTGTTCATTATAATATAGAGAAGCTGATTCAAAGGGCCCAGTATGTGTGCCTTGTGGCAAACAGTTAGTCAGTTTTATAGTCTGAAGACTCATGCCTTAGGTTTGTAAGAAGCATTAGGGATAAATGTGTTTCCTCCTACAGAAGCACAGTAGATGATACACACTTGGGCTCTTAACCGGAGTTTTTCAGTGTTTTCATAGTCTCATGTACTGTCCCAAAATGAAGATACTTATATGAAGTGTCCCCCTCCCCAACATTCCAAAGAGCATAGAGAAAGAAGCCCACACTTTGTTGTCTGTATTTAATATGAGATATTGCATTAATATCACAGTTGGTGACTTGTGCAGGTTTTGTTGTTGATGAGAAACCTCACTGTTAACTTGTCAAACCCTGATTCCGAGTCAATTGTAAGTAAATATCTTTTCTTTTGTTGCTTTCATCATAACATTTTGGCCCATATCACAGTCATTCTAGTTATCCATACATCTCCTTCAGAATTTAGTTATCTGCATAATTCTGTGCTTTTGATATTCTGGTAAACTGCAGTAAAAAGAGTTATGCGTTTACTCTGCTATGTTTGCCTGCATCACTAGTTGTGGCACACTCATGGATTTTGTATGGAATCATAATACTCAAATTCCACTCTCCAAGCAATGATAAGTAGTGGTGGAATGCAATATTGTAATTCTATATTCTGCTGAATCTCAAGGTTTGCATGAAATTTTTGAGTCCTCTCTTTTTTTTGGTTTGCATTTTTGTCTTTTTTAAGTAGATGTTGGAATGCAATATTGTTGTCTTTGTTTCTTTAAGATGTTCAGACTTTGAGCCAGAGAAGAACCAGTGGATGATGATTATTTGATTCTCCGCCTATAAATTTTTTCTGGTTGCTCTTTCTGATAGGAGGACAATTGTGAATTTTCTTTTTACAGTTGTAAAGTTCTTGGACTTTCACCAGTTGATTCCTGGTTCAGAGGAAGGTCCTATAGCATCAATAGATAACGATAGCAAAACAATAGATGAGTAACTGCTGGATTTGTTGCCAAGAAGGAGATCAACGATCTATCCTGTTGAATTGGTTAGTACTTGCAACTTACATGTCGAATTTACTTTTCCTCTATTTTCTTCTTACCTTGTAGCATCTACCCTTGCAGAAACTTGGTGGTAGTTAGGTGGAGTTTCTCCATTTACTTAGCTGGCATCATTGACTAGAAGTGCATACTGGTTCTTTTGCAACATGATTTGAAGTCTGCGAATTGAAGAATGTAAATATGTAGCTTTAGCCAGAAGAGTGCCACGTAAGGATAAATGGCAGAAAACTTTCAAGCAATCTTCAAGGTCTGCAAGGATCTTAATTCCCAGTGGCCTCAATGGGGAAAGGTTGTTACCCTTTTCTATTTGATTTGGTCTTCAACAAAACCAGTTTGTATATCTCGCTAGAATCGTGTCGGCGATAGTCTCATCTTGTATATGGGAGCAGTAGAAATACAAAAATTTAAGCATAGTAATGTTATGTTAATGTTTCAGCTTTAGGAATCTAGGCTCTTTTTTTTTTCCATCCTAAAGTTTCTTTATAACCCATGGATTGTCAAATCTAGGTACTTATCTGCACGTGGACATCATTAAGCCCTTTTAATTATACATATAATGAAGCTTTTTGTTGAGTTGCTTGTGTATATCATTTTCTTTTTCCTTAATTTTTGAATTATAATAAAGCAAAATTGCTTTGATTTGTTTAAGGGTTAATTATACTTTGCCCATATACTTTAAGTGTCTTGAAACGTTGCACTCCGGTCTTTCAATTTTGATACATTTTATCAAAGTGGTTCTTGCTTACTTCGATTTGTACCTCCGTCAATTTATTCGTTATTTTGAACGGAAAAATTAGCCACGTACAAAACACGTGGATGCAAAGTGTTTTAAAAATAAAAGAACGAGATACAAAGTGTTAAAACTTTTCAAACCATGTAATTGCAAAGTATAATTAATTTTTTTAAAATATTAAAGGTAAAATAGGCAAGTGAGCCACATGCAGAACACGTGATTGAGATTTCCGTTTGTTTTAACGGATAAATAAATAATTGAGTATAAATTGAAAGAATTAGAACAACATGAGTGAAATATATAAGAATTAAAAGAACGGAGTATAAAGATCCTCGTGATCACATTGATAGTATAATTAACCCTTATTTTAAAATCGCTATTCTTTCGTTCTTTGAACTGAAAGTTGCTTATTATTTTTTTCTTTTCTTTTTTTTCTCTAAAAAGTTGCTTATCAGGAAACGAGGAAATTTGATAACTGCGAAAGGATGCAGGACAAACGTAGAAAAAAAAAAAACAAGAAAGGATGCGGGACATAATGCTCACCTGCCGAAAGAAAGCTCGTCGATGGGGGCCAAAAGGAAATGCGTTTTTGGTCAAACGAAAAATGCTCGCTGTAAGTAAAAACGACATGACGTTCACTACAGAACTTTAACGGCTCGCCGCTTGCAGGTGTCTTGTGAGGCACGTGCTAAAAACACAATTTGCCCATTTGTAGCAGGCGGTAGCGCCGTAGCGTCGTCCGACGGACGAGCAGAAGGAAAAAAAAAAAAAAAAAGGGGATAATTACAATTTTTTCCCTCAAACTATCACTCAATTCTTAAATATCTCATAAATTTTAACTCGTTGTAACTCGCTTCTAGGAGTGTCCAAAGGTCGGTCCGGTTCGGTCAAACCAAAGTTACAGAGGACAAAGGGACCGGACCAGTCATGTTAATGACCGGTCCGGTTTAGTCAGTTTGGGCCTTAGCTGGTTTCACTGGACCGATCATTTCGATAAGCTTTTTCTCACCGGTTTGTCCAGAACCGGTCCGGTCGGTTCTTTAGACACCCCTACCCGCTCCTATAAATTATATTTTTCGTTGCGATTTCATCTTTCAACCTATCGAAGTTTTTATATATAATGGTTTCTGTTTTGTGATATAGAAATCCTTAGATTTAACAACTTCAGCAAGTTAAGACAATAAAATCGCAACGAAAAATATAATTTGTACGAGTGAGTCGCATCGATTTAAAGTTTGTAAGAATGTTTAAAAACTGAAGCGATAATTTGAGAGGTAAAATTGTAATTAATTTCAAAAAAAATATGAATTATAAACAAAATTTCATAAACCCGGAACTCTTTCTTCTTCCTGCCGTTGCCTCGAGCTCTTCTAACTCTCCCTCGACAGTTTACAGTACGTTCTCTCCGTCACAGCTCACTCTCTCTCTCTGCCCTTCTGATGATCTTTGGTTCTACCATCTTTCATTGTGCTTGGAAAACTGAGCAAAGCTAAATTCCAATCCGGCTTATTGTTCGGAATCTAGGGTTTTCTGGGATGCCAGTGGATTTTCAGAATCTTTGAAGGAGCTTTGGCCCCCAATTAGTCGGTCCCAAGATGCTGCAATCCCCAGCAAGGCTGGGTCTTACATACCCAAACTCGCCTTCTCTTCAGAGCACTACCCCTCCGAAACTCCCCCACCAACAACCACAGCAACACCAACCCTCTTCCAATCTCTGCTCGACCATTACCACCACCACCTCCTCCACCCTCCTCTCTCTCCTCCCACCTCTCCCTAGAGCCCAGTCCCTTCTCCTCCAAATGGCCTCCCTAGCCTCCAAACTTTTCGAGGTCTCGCCTAACCGATCCCTCTGGCTCACCGCGTTCCGCGGATCTCTCCCTACCTTCCTCTCTTCACAAAGCCAAGCACTTGCATCAACCACTCCACTTGATTCCTCCCCTTCCTCCACCAAAGAAATTCTCTCCCTTTTCACCCTTCTCCAGACCCAACTCTTCGAAGCCGTCGCCGAACTCCAAGAGATTCTTGATCTTCAGGATGCTAAGAGGAAAGCTGCCCGCGATATCCAGTCCAAAGATTCTTCGCTTCTTGCTTTTTCCCATAAACTCAAAGATGCCGAGCGTGTTCTTGATATTCTTGTTGATGACTACTCTGATTATCGCCGCCTCAAGAGATCCAAATTGGAGGATGATGAGGAGGAGGAATCTTCGTGTACCACGACGGTTGCGTCTCGGCTTAAATTATCGAATATTTTGTCGTATGCGCACCGGATAAGTTACACGACTTTCGCTCCGCCTGAATTCGGTGCTGGCCAAGCTCCCCTTCGTGGGGCTCTGCCGCCCGCTCCACAAGATGAGCAAATGCGCGCTTCGCAGCTGTACAGTTTTGCTGATCTCGATATTGGTTTACCTAAAGCAGTTGAAACCAAGGAGAAAACGATTGAAGCTATTATTGAACCCCCTTCTGCACAGCCTGTTGATGCCATATCACTTGCCAATCTGACCTCAATTCAAGGTCTGCTTCCTCCGAATATCACTGTTCCATCAGGTTGGAAACCTGGGATGCCTGTTGAATTGCCCGTTAATTTACCAATGCCCCCACCTGGATGGAAGCCTGGGGACCCTGTGCCATTGCCACCGTTCGAGTCTCATCCTGTTCCTAGGGTTGATGAGCAACAACTACGGCCCCTTGCTACACAACAGAAGCCACCTGAGCCAATACAGGTTCGGCATGTTGAGCTGGATATTCTGGATCAAGATGATGACAGCAGTGATTATAGTAGCGAGGATGCAAGCTCCGAGGATGATGATTGACTGTCAAATGCTCTCAAGATATTGCATCTTAGAAGTAGTCTAGGTAAGTTTAGTCTTTTATTGAGCTTGTTTGGCATGTGAACAAACTCTTGTCCAACTTTAATCGTCCTTTCATTTCAGTTCAGTTCAGTTCCAGAACCTAAAATATAGGCTTTGCTTCCCATCCCTTATATATATGGATAGATAGATGGATGGATAGATTTCATTTGATTTCAAGTGTCATGAATTAATTAATAGGTTCTAAGTTATGTTTGTGGGATGAAGTTCCAATCACTTATTTTGAAATTGTCAGCCTTCTAGATTATGCTGTTGAACCTGTTCATAAGTGGGATATCTACTTTAGAGTCTATGTGATCATGGAGCATCTCATTCCACTTCATGAAGCTCTTTGTCAGTATTGACAATGTGTTTTCTGTGAGATACTTGCTAAAGGACTACATCAATGCTGAATTCCCATAACTGTACACGGCAATTGTGTGGGTTAGTAGTTTTCGAAATTTTCTTCCAATTTGATTATCATTTAATTGGCTTTGTTAAAGTTACCTAAGCATAGGAAGGGAACTACTGATTAATGAATTTTAAATGGCTTTGTGAGATTACATCAGAAACTAAAAATTGCGGAGACTGTCGTTGGAGTGAGTCTAACTGTAACATTGAGAGAGAATCACAAATTAATAAAGGTACAACATGATAGCTGTAAATGACTCCATTGCGCAAATGCAGGAGAGCTGCCATGCCTTTTTTGCAGTGAAAAGTCTCATAAGTTGGACTTTACAGAGATGCTCCAGAATTAAAACTGTTGAGTGGAATAAAATACTAAAATTTGATGCTCCTGACAATGGTCTCCTCCTTACTCTGTTTTCCATGAGGAATGAATGGAAAGGATGGTGTACGTGCACTTCACAAGTTTTGTATAATAAGCTATATAAGGAGCAGATTGAAGGGCAAGTTGTTTGATATACTATCCTTCACAACAATTGAGGTGTACTGTTTCCACTTTTGTGATCAATGATTGGCAAGGTATTGACATGCATATGTGGGTGTGTGCTTGTGCGAGAAATTGATGTTTCTAAATCAAATGAAATTAGTACTTATAACTTTTTCGAAAGAGCAAGTTTTTATTAAGCAAACACTTGGGTCAAAGCAGTGTCAAACTATTGTGGGTTGCCTGTAGGTGCAAAACTAAGAGTGCTTGCATTTTTGTCTTAATAATGCCGTTCAAGCAATGTTCACATTTTGGACATGCTTAAATACGTGTTGTAAAAGTCCCGAATTCCTTAGGAGACATAAGTAGAGCATCAAGGTAAGTTGGCCCATGTTGATGCTTTATACACGCTGGCTCTACCGACACATGCCTGCATCTTGAACAAATTAAGCTGCTTGATCTGGAACGTGTCTACAGGTGTCACTCTTTTAGCCTTCAGGTGCTACAGAAGATCCAGGAACCTGCCTGAGATATAAGCTGAGAAAGCTTGTTGCACTTCTTTCAAATTGTGTCTTGTTTTGTTTAATTGCCATTGCCTGGAGCACTGAATTGTGGACTGAGAATGTTTCTATGTATGGTAAGAGCCCAGTTTTGCGACGTTGCTTGCTATTCTGTTTTGACTGGTAGCAGATTTGTGGGGCGTTTGTTTGCCCAATTTTTTGGGGGTCCAAAATTTCCACCACACCAAACACATTTCATCAACCCTAATAAACTTCACACTTTTACACACACACTTCACACTTTTCACCAAACTCCAATAAACTTCAACATTCAAAAAATTTCTAAAATTTTGAGAATGTTCTTCAAAATTTCGGTAAACAAACGCCCCCAGTCTCTGAGGTGTTAAGAGCAAAGTTGTGTCATATGTTCCACTTGCCATTTTTCCCTTTCCCATTCTTCTTCAGTTTTGCCATTTACAGCTGCATTTCAGCGCATAATGGAAGTTGCTGTGTATGCGAGGGGAGTAGAAGGCTTTTGAATCTTTTTGAAGTACTGATCATCCTAAGGATCTTCTAAATAACTCAACGACGGATGAGGATTTCTTGTAATTTGTTGCCCGAGTAATTTGAAGAGAGACAAACACAACAAGTGGACCTAATGGTAAGGTCTATATTGTCCGAAAATTTACATGGGCAGTATTAAATGGTGTAGGGTCCATCTATTGTGTTTGTCTCTCTCTGAATTACATCGTACAATTCGGGTAGTAAATTGTAGAGGATCCTGATCCTTTAACTACTATTCCTTAGGATTTAGACTTTTTTCAGTTCAGTCCTTATGGGTTTTCGATACAGACGTGATGTGCATATTGGATTAAGGGACACGTGTCACATCTATTGGGCATGACGTGGTCAGTGTTGGCAATGTCTGTAGATTCCTTCTGAAAATGGATGGTAAGTGGATGGAGCTGAAGGGACAAACATGAAAAATGGGTCATACCTCGGGGACAGCAGGAAAAAGAAAACTTCACTGAGAACTAAATGGGGAAAAATATAAATTTTAAAGACTAGTGGGTGATTTTAGCCTAAATGAAATATACTAGAAGAGTCACAATCAATCTTAACGGTTAACATTGGATGCAAATTGCAATGCAATTGGTAAATTGAAGTAATTATAATTGAAGTTTGAAATAGCATTATACTTATAATTATTTGTTACATCAACATGTTAATAAGGGTAGAATGGTTTCATGATCTTGATCAATAGAGGAAAATTGGTACCCATGTCTTAATTTAATAGGTCGCTCTATCTGATATTACAACTCCCAAAGAAAACAACAGACATGGCATGGTGATGGAATGACTAAATAACCCTCAGTCAAGTGCACGTAGGTATCGAACAAGAATGGGAGATATATATGGCTAAGGTTTTCTCCTCTCAACTAGCTTGTTCGAACCCGGTTGCAATAATTTTTTTTGTTTTTGTTTTTTTTAAACAAAGCGAAATGTTATAAGAATCATTCTTACAGCAGAAAGAAATAACTAAGCAACTAAGGAGGGTCAAAACCCTCTAATAACCGGGGAAAGAAAATAGGAGGCTCATGTAATTCGGGAATGCATACCTCCTGATGGGAGGAAGCGGCCTATCAAACAAAATTATGTGCTAGAAAATTCTATTGAGTATGGGACTTTATATTACTTCACATTTAAGTAAGACTTCAATAACGGCTCCTTTTTCCTAAAGTCAATATTTATAGTTCAAACTGAATATTTTATAATGGATAAAAATTTTTATAATCACATTTAGGAGATTACTACTCATCACGTTTCTTGCCACCTTTTTGACAAGGAAAAAAAAAATTTGGTAGAGCACAGTCATGCTACATGTACATATATATATATATATATATATATATATATATATATGGGTAAAATACATACTAACATTTTGATCACACGTGACATGTAAATGTTGGATAAGAAACTGGTTTTGAGTTGGGCCCTGCTTTTTTCAATCCGAAGGAGGGGTTTCCGGGCTCTTTCGGCCTTTTGGGCCTCAAAAGTACAAAAGCTGGCTCCCCAAAGGGCGAGAGGAAATGGAAAACAGAATCTTTATTTTTTGGTAAGTTATATTTTTTCTGATTTTTTTTGGTAAGCTAGGAAGCACTAACTTCAATTTAAAGGTCAACTTTCTTTCCCCTTTTTTTTTTTTTTTTTCCTTCTTCATATGTATAAATGATGAGCTTAACGTATAGGAAACTGCATTAAGGTAAAAATTTATTTTTGTTACCCTATTTTTTTACAATAAATTTTCGGTCATTTGGACACCAATTCGCCTTTGAAAAATGTAAAACTAGAAACTTGTTGCCTTGTTATAAATAGTTTCCTACGGGAACCAAACCAAATAATAAATAATAGTTGCGTGCAGAGAATTATGTATAACTGAATATCTCATCATTTAGTACTAATGACGTGGTGCATGGAGAAACCAAAATATACATTTTGCAAAAATCTACGATTTGATAATATAAATTGCATCAAATATATAATAAAGTGAGTAAATACTGTGTTCACCTGTATTGCAATGACATTATTTTCGATATATTATACTTTTCAAACTACGAAATGTAAATATTTGTTAATGTCCACACTCATTTAAAATTTACTTTTTAAAAGTAGACAAAAAAAAAAAAAAGGTCACGTGACATACTTTATATGATCAAATCTTGAACAATAATATATATTAAATTTTTGGTAGATTAAAAAAGACATTCTTGATAGTTTAGAATGTTAATTACAAAATGAGACGGGAGTGTCTCTTTTTTTCTCTAGTAAAAAAGTGAAAGGATTGTTAAGAGTCGTGGTACAAAAGCAATTATCTCGGGACTGTATGATGACTTCAAATTTTAGCCCAACTTCCTCACTGCACTCTCTAGTCGGGCCAAGTCAATCCCAACTCAATCCACGTTCGGGTCTAATACATTTGTTGTCTCGTTATCAAAAAAAAATATCCGTACAATGGAGTAATATAAAATATTGTAACAGTTGAACTCGTCGGAGGACTCTAAGAATGCCTTAGGAGAGTAAGGGGGTGCCAAAATTTTGATAAATATTCTCGAAATTTTGAGAATCTTTATTTTATTGAGATTTATTGAGGTTTGTGAAAAGTGAAGTGTGTATATGTAAAAGTTGAAAATTTTGGAATGTGTTTGTTTTGTTAGAAATTTTGATACCTCAAAATATTGGAGAAACAAACACCCCTAAGTGATGCAGGACAACGTCGTTGCTTTTTTTTTCTTCTCATTTTCAAAATTAATTTTATTTTATCAAGTGTTCATTTACTTTTTGGAGCGTACTATCAGGTGTTTATTATTACATGGCCCGCGTCAATCTATACAACACAGACTAAAAGACTACTAATTTAGCCAAAAAAGAAAATCAAATTATTGGGATTCGCCAATAAAGTCTCACTAGTTTTACGTTAATTTCTCAGCAAAAGGGAGAAAAACTAGTAAATTTGTTCGACCATTTCTTCCAACAGAATGACCAGAAAACCACTATTAGCATCTGAATTGGAAAAGATAGTTGGTCCTGTTGTATGAAAATGTTGCAAATATATTTTTGAGATAAAATAATTTATTTTTTAGTCTCTATTAAAAAAATTAACTGAATTTGATGGCGTGGCAAGCATAAGCAACGAAAGCAATGCCCAGTCATGTTTATAAAGTCCAGTCACGCAAAAAAAGTCACGTGGCATTATGAATAAATTTTCTTTCCCACACTCAAAACTAAACGGTATGATATACCCATGAATCCGTAAATAATCTCCCCTTACGAGAAATTGGTAAATTCCGAACTCTAGTCCGTCCCCAAATTTTTGTCCCAATTCGTTGTTCCTCCCCTGCGACTGATCAGCTCAGATCAAGGACCCAGTTCTAAAGCCGCGAATCACTCTTCCTCCTGAATCACTTCAAGGCAAAGAAATCAACTTCAAGGCGAATCACTTTTCGCACTTTCCACCAACTTCTGAGACACAACGCAGAAGAGACGCACATTTGGCCAATTTCAATTGGCCTCTCAGAATGTGGAGAGCTTGAATCAAGCAAACAGTCAAACCGGATAGGATATTAACTATATTAGACATTTTTTGCTTGTCATGTTACAGTCTTAAAGTTTCTAACTAGTAGCGTCCCTATTCCAATGGCAGGGGACGCACGAGACTGGAACGGGTTTATAGTTCTGTTTTTTCCTTGGCAATAGAAGAGAGGAAAAGACAAAAAAGTCCACACTTCCGAAGGGCCAAAGACCTAAGAAATCAGCTTCTAATCTTGCCTTTTCCACCAGCTCCTGATCTTCTTCACTAATCAGCACTATTTGCAAGCTCTTCAATTAGGGGTTACTGTGCGGAGGAAGTTCTCGCAGGGGGAAGGAAAATTTGGGGGAGAAAGACTTTGGGGTTTGAGAGTTTGGTAGTACAAATATGCTGAAGGCATGCGACGCCGCTCAACTTCCTGGGATTTTGATTTTTAATTTAAGTGCTTACGTGGATTTGTTTGATGACTAGGCACTGACTGTGCATAAGATGTGTGAATGGTGGGCTCAAGTTGCCATGCGGTTTTATTTGATTTGTGTTTATGTGGCTTATGCTTATCACGTCACCCGATTTAGTTATTTTTTTTAACAAAGATTGACGGAAGGATATAAGTTTAACCAGACTATTATTACAGGAATTTAAAAACAACTTTTGTTATCTTAGAGACATATTTGCAAGAATCCTATATCACAGGGACTGTAGATGCATTTAAGCTAAATACGAACATGAACATTTCTTCTAATTTGTATGAGTTATTTTGTGAGAAAATTAAGAATTCTTATTATGATTTTACCCTAAGATTTGTCGAGATAAAATATATGAAATTTAGCAACGATGGTAGTTTAGTAATGTGTGGTATGTACTTAAGACTCAATGCTTGTTTTTAATAACGGTTTAAATTACGATAGTCTCTTTAAAATCTAATGATCCCCGCATCATGTAAAATTTTTGAGTTTAAGTGATGATGGACTTCTATTTGACTTCGTGATAATCTATCTCTTAAAATATATTTTTTTTTCTTAGAAAAAAAATTTCTCAAAAGAAACACGCATAAAAACAAAAAAATTATTTGCTTATATGAGTTGATCCCGCAAGGTCCAAAATCGAGACGTGAACAGCACGCAACGTCGGAAGAGAGGCATGCGCAAACTGTAGCCAGCGGACCAAAGGGCCATGCGGTTGGTTTTTCGGTGGATCGAATGGCACTTGCTGTTATTTCAACAATATTTTCGTTAAGTGCCGAGGAAAGGTCGGGCATTATGAAAGTTATTTTTTTTCTAAATCGGGCATTATGAGAGTTAAAAAGGACAATTTCCCCGTTATATAATATAGCCTCCACCTTTGTCCGTTGTCAGCCATCGACTTTTCAGGGCCGGTTTCTCGAATATTTTTCTTCCTCTCTTTAAGGTGCGGTACAGACGTACAGTTCAAATAATGTACCTTTTAAAATTCCCAATTTTTTAACAGCCAGAAGTTGCTTTCTTCCTGCAGCTGACGACGAGTACGGCTTCTGTCCGGTCCAACGTACCGACTGCAGATATAATTGAATTAAGGGACATGTGTCATGTATCTATTAGACGTGATGTGACCAAGTTGGTCGTGTCAGCAAAATTTCGTCTCGAAATAAAAGAAAGGTGGGCGGAGGGACTAATTTGATAAATGAGTCATATCCCGAGGGGCTGGAAAAAGAAAATTTTCCTAACGATTAAGGTGAAGTCGGTTTTCATGAAATTTACAGGATTATAATAAAATTATAAATATTTAAGTAATGTTAAATTTGATATACGTATAAAAATTATTAAAAGAAATTGATGTGTATAAAAATAATAAAATATTGTATTAAAATACGTGTATATTGTAATGTTTAAATTGTAAAAATAAAAATAAAATATAAATCCTATAAAAAAGTTCAATACGAACATGTCTAAAATTGAAAAAAGTATAAACCTCCTAGACTAATGTATGATTTTAGCCTAAACAAAATATATGAGAGGAGTCACAATCAATCTTAACGGTTAACATCGTTTGCAAATTGCAATGCAATTCGTAGATTGAGATGCATTGAATCAAGCCTGGTAGTGTACCATGCAAATCGTAATTTCTCCCTTTTTTTCTAGCAAAAATAATTATAATTGAAGTTTGAAATAGCATCTACTTATAATTTATTAATTATTTGTTACGTCCGCGTGTTGATCAATAGAGGAAAATTGATACCCATGTCTTAATTGAAGACGTCGCTATTACAACTCGCAAAGAAAACAAGAAGCATGGCATGTAATGACTAAATAACCCTCAGTCATGGGCATGTAGGCATCGAACATGAATGGGAAATGGCTAAGGTTTTCTCCTCTCAGCGGTTGCTGGTTCGAACCCCCGCTTGCAATAAACTAAATGCTGTTGAGTTTGAGACTTTGCGTTGGTTCGCATTTCATTGAGACCGGAGTGACGATAGATGTATCTTCTAAATTAATGACTATTCTCTTCAATTTCCTGTTAAAATTTAGAGCGAGATGAATATAATAAATAAATTATAAAGATTCATGATGTTCGAAACTTTATATGAATAATATTAAATAGTATGAAATCTATTTCTCTTTAATTTGGACGTACAATTCTGATATTAAATTATAGAACATCTTAATCCCACAAAAACAATACTCTTATGGTGAAGGATGTAGAAGTAAAAGAGTTCCAATTCAAGCTTAATTGCATTCTCATCCAAACCAGAGCCCAAAATGGTCCGAAATAAATATAATAATATGATCTTTAATGTACTTTGATTAATTCCAGGATCCCATTAACCTAACTACGTTGACCACATAGGCTATGTTTGGTTTGGTTTTGAAAACATTTTTTATATTTATTTTTTTAGAGATAGTGTAGATTCTCTTGAGATTTGGTGAAAGTTGTTAAAAGTTGTTGGAATTTGTAAAAAGTTATGGAATTAATGAATAAGTGATTGTGAAAATTTTTTTGAGACCAAACCAAACATAGTCATAACTTTTTCTCGTAAATTGGTTTTAGCTTTTTACTCTCCCTGGAAATAATGCACGTGTGTATCATACGTAAGCCATCACCATTCTCAGCTCGACCTACTAAAATATTGGCCAGCAAGATATTAGTATACTGCCAAAAAAAATAAATTAATTAAGATTCTAACACTTTGAACACCAGCTATAATTTCCTTACATTTCACCCTTCAACTATTTATGTTTGGTGTAATGACGATTTTATCTCATAAAAAATAATTATATACAAATTATGAGATTAAAATCGATTTTTTTTTTTAACAAAAATAAAAATTTTCTTTCAAATTAACAATAAGAGTGCAAAGTGTAAATAATTCGTAATTGAGTGATGAAATGTAACAAAATCGATAGTCTAAAATGTAAAGGGTCATAACCTTATTAATTGGAATACAAGAAATATATTTAATCCTCATATATGTGTTGTCAAATACCAGCAGCTTGATTATAATTTAATCTTTCTTCTTTGCTCTGTCTAACCTTGTTGGATCCTCCTACCTATTAGCAAGTTGAGGTTTTTTCCTGTTCCCGTCTAGGCAAATTATTTTACTTAGATTCCATGCACTTGATTTGAAAGAGGAAATTCTTGTTGACTTGGGATACACTTGAACTGGAGGTTCCAATTATTAATAGAGTGAATTATACTAGGAAAATATCACTTTTACGGGCAAAATGTCTTTTAAACTATCAATTTTATTTTATTAAACTCTTAAACTACTAAAATTTTATTTTCACCTTGTTATAAGATTCAGCCGTCGACATTACACTGCGTAGCCTATTTCACGTACATTTCAACCGAATGTTCTTATTAGAGGATAAACATTTATTCATTTTGATAGTTTTAGAGTCAATTATGATAAAACTTGTAAGTACCAAAGGTAAATAACATTTGGTTGATAATATAGGAATTAAAAGCTAAGATTTCTCATTATATTATCTCGATCATATATGCTTTGATTAATTTACTCTAATTTTCAGTGATGGTTGATTGATCCTCTTACTCCCATTTTCCGGGAAGGTTGATTGGTCCTGATCTTTGGTGTTTGCGTGGTTAAAGATTTATTAATTAGCTAGGCTCTACCTATTACAAAGTTTTATGTACCCTCCTGACACCTGTCTAAACTAATTTAGTGAAACACTAAAATTTCTAAATAATTATAAACTTCAACAAATAAAATTATAGTTGAATTAAATTATTTAAGTAAGATTCTAATAAAACACAAATTAACCTCAACCACGTCGCTAAGTGGGCGACAATCATTCCAAACCCCTACGGCAATGAGGTGCGCATTGGCTCATGGTTAAGGTACCGTTTGTTTCCCCAATATTTAGGGCATGAAATTTCAGCAAAACAATACACTCTAAAATTTTTAACTTTTACACATACATACTTCACCTTTCACAAACCTCAATAAATCTCAATAAAGAAAAATTCTCAAATATCGAGAATATTCCCCAAAATTTTAGCAAACAAACACCCGATAAGTTAAGCCGTCCTAATTTATCATTTGTGGGCCTTGCACACAGTTGTTGATCAGGTAGGAAACTCAGTTAATTTATGGAGGAAGCTGAGTACCGTACACATAAAGACAAACCCATCCGGTCTTTGTACTTTAACCAGAAATTTAGCATCAAGACCATATGTAATTCTCTGTCCAAATTACACTGTGGAATTTAAAAAGAGATAAACACAACATGTAGACTCTATACCATTTAATACTATTCATATTTATCCATATAAATTTTTAGATAATATGAGCCTTATAATAAAGTGTATATTATATGTCTATCTTTTTTCAAATTGCAGAAAATCTCAATCCAGAAATTTAAAGGAAATAAAGAAGACCCCTAAAGGATTAGGATCTCTGCAATTTTCTGTCAGAATTACATTATGTAATTTGAAAATAGATTAACATAATATGTGAACTCCATTGTAGAGCTCGTGTTACTCAAAACTTTATATGTGAAACATTAAATAGTGTAGAGTCCATTTATTGTATCTATCTCTTTTCGAATTGTATTATATAATTCAGACAAAAAATTATAGAGAATCCTAACTTAACCTAGTTGGATGATGTACAAGGCTTGAAACCCTACTGTCGTACGCCTGCGAACTATATGTTATATATTCAAACTCGTAAATCATTAATTGGTTGTGGAAAATCTACCAGAAAAAAATATAGTCGGACTTGTTCACGTTCCTTGTATTTTCTTATCACCCGTTTGTATATATTATATTTTTATATTTTATCATAATACGACAATAAGAGGAGACGTCCACGATCAATTTAACATCTTTAAAGTGAAGTACAGATCACTACAGCCAACCATCTATTCTATTTAATTGAAGGGAGAGATAGAGTTGAATCATTCAATGCGAGCATATTCAATAAAAGCGATAAAAGCGTTTTCTCTTTTTATAATTCATAGTAAGTATTCTTTCATTTTGCAAAATAAAAAATAATTTTACATTCATTAGTAAATAAGAGGCTTAAGTAATTCGGGAATGCATCCCTCCTAAGGGAGGAAGCGGCCTATCAAACAAAATTATGTGCTAGAAAATTCTATTAAGTTTGAGACTTTACGTTAATTTACATTTCAGTGAGACTGCAAAAACGGGCTCATTCTTTCCAAAGTTAATATTTATGATTCAAATTGAATATTTTACGACGGATAAAAATTTTTACGATTATATTTTTAGGGATTGTATCTTTTTGTTTCTTCCGCTTTTATCAAGAAAAAGGAATGCTAGAACAAACGAAAAACAAAATTTGGTAGAACACAGTCATGCTACAGCTTGTACATTCTAACATTTTTTTTTGGGTAAATTTTTTTTTTTTTGTCTACTAGGGTAAATTTTTAATCACACGTGACATGTAACGTTTGGATAAGGAACTGGTGTTGAGTTGGGCACTGCTTTTTTAAAACCGAAAAGGGGGGTGGGTGGGGTGGGTTTCCGGGCTATTTGACTCAAAAGTTGGCTCCCCCAAGGGTGAGAGGAAATGGAAAACAGGATGCACTAACTTCAATTATTTTCGCTATATTATACTTTTCAAACTACGAAATGTAAATGCTATTGTTTTTGTCTACTTGTAAAAAGTAAATTTTAAATGAGTGTGGACAGTAACAAATATTTGTCATACTTTCAATGATCAAATATTGAACAACAATGTATATTTAAATTTTGGTAGATTAAAAATGACATTCTTGATAGTTTGGAATGATAATTACAAAATGAGACGTTTTTTTGTAGAGATAAATACAAAATCAGTTAATATATATTTTCAAAAATCGAATTCGTCCTCATGATTAAAAAAAAATATAAAATTAATCCCTGATCTCACAGTAGCATAAATCAATTCCTAGTGAAAGAACTAATGGCAAAGGAAAAAGTAAGATCAAATACACTAATTATATACTTTTATTATCACGAGGACTAATTCGATTTATATATATATATATATAGGGATTGAATTTTGATTTATTTATTTATTTATTTTTAGTAAATGAATGAATTTTTAGAGTTGTGGTACAAAAGCAATATCTCGGGACTGTATGATCGACACTACAAGAAAAACCTCCTCTACCCACGGTGGCAGTCGTGGCAAAGGCAGCAAAATCATCGCAGAAGGCCTTCCTCCACGGAAAGACGTCGTCGAGCTCTGTTGGTCATTGCAGAGTGCAGGCAGATTTTCGCTGACGACAAAAGCTTTTTGTCGACACCATTCAAGCTGTGGACACCATGGAGGACATTGGGGGAAGTCTCCGATCTCCATCGCGGTTGGTCGGACCTCTGCCCACGGTAGCCCTTAGCTAACAATGACCGTCTTCAAGAGAGGTGAGACTTTGCCAATGATCTCCGATTCGTCAAGTGAAGTGCCACCCCAATCCCGACGAGCTCAACCCGGTGCCCATTTCTGTATTTTTTGCCCCAACAACGATAGCGAAAATGGTGGACAAAAATTGGGTGCCCACGACTCTTGTTGTCGTAGTTGCATTTCTTGCAAATTGGAATTTGGCTTTTCGGTCAAACTTGGGTGCAACTGGTTGGTCAAAGTGCATTTGAAGTTGACAAAGCATTCTATATATTTTTATTAGTTTTCTCATTTTCGGTCAAACTTGGTTATTGTGAGAAGTTTGCCTACGAGTTGATCTATGACTCCACATAATCTCTGTTGACGGGCTTCCTCGATGAGCAAGAAGGAGGAGGTCGAAGAATGGATGGCTTTCACCAAGATCAATTCGTCAGTCTCAATATTTTCCCAGAAACCCATTGGCAACGATGACTTGCACTGATTCTGCAATAATTCTTGACGTCATTGTTGCCGTCAAGGTCTTCTAAAGTCAGTTTTGACGGATTTCTCTCAGTCGTGGACAAAGCTAGTGCTTTACTGACGGTAAGCTGCCGGTCCCGACGTTTTTCCGTTGAAATCTTCTAAGTCATCGTTGATGGATATCTTTCAGCAGTAGACAAAGCTAGTGCTTTACTGACAGTAAGACGCGGACCGCGCCTATCTCGTGGCTGTACCGCACTTTTCTTGTACTAACGACTTCAAATTTTAGCCCAACTTCCTCACTGCATTCTCTAGTCTGGCCAAGTCAATTCCAACTCAATCCACAAAGTTCGGATCTAATAAATTTGTTTCTATTACATGGGGAAAAAAAAAAAAAAAAGAATCCGTACAATGGTGTAATATAAAATATTGTAACAATTGAACTCAGATGTTGGATCCGTCGAGGACTCGAAGGATGCCTTGGAGAGTGAGTGGTGCGGGACAACGTTGCTTTTTTTTTTTTTTTTTTCATTTTTAAAATTTTGTTTTATCAAGTGTTCATTTACTTTTTGGAGCGTACTATCCGGTGTTTATTATTACATGACCCACGTCGATATATACGTTGATGCATTTTGATAATTTTTAAGTTAAATATAATAAAATTTGTTAGGCTGACAGATAAATAACATTTAATTGGTAATTTGGGAATTAGAAGCGAAGATTTCTTGTTATATTATCGCGATCATATATGCTTCGATTAATTTACTCTAATTTTCAGTGATGGTTGATTGATCCTCTTACTCCTATTTTCAGGGAAGGTTGACTGATCCTGATCTTTGGTGTCTGTGTGGTTAAAGATTTATTAATTAGGCTTTATCTATTACAAAGTTTTATGTACCCTCCTGACATCTGTCTAAACTAATTTAATTAAACACTAAAATTTCTAAATAATTATAAACTTCAACAAATAAAATTATAGTTGAATTAAATTATTTAAGTAAGATTCTAATAAAACACAAATTAACCTCAATCACGTCGCTAAGCAACAATCATTCCATTACCGTACGGCAACGAGGTGCGCATTGGCTCATGGTTAGGTTAAGCCGTCCTAATTTATCATCTGGGGCCTTGTACACAGTTGTTGATCAGGTAGGAAACTCAGTTAATTAATTTATGTAGGAAGCTGAGTGCCGTACACGTAAAGACAAACCCATCTTGTATGTGTACTTTAACCAGAAATTTGGCATTAAATCATTTGCAATTATCTATCTAAATTACAGGATAGAATTCATAAAAAGATAAACACAACATGTAGACAAACCCATCTCCTAATGTTTGGCCTATTGTGTGTATCTCTTTTCGAATGACAGAGAATATCAATCTAAGAATTTGAGGGGGGGAAAAAGAAGACTCCTATCAGATTAGGATGTTTGTAATTTTTTAACAGAATTACATTATGTAATTCAAAAAAGATAGACACAATATGTGAATTCTATAGTAGGATTCATTGTACCAAAAACTTTATATGTGTAATATTAAATAGTGTGGAGCTTAACTATTGTGTTTATCTATCTCCGAACTGTATTATACAACTAGGATAAAAAATTATAGAGAATACAAGCCACCACGACATAAATAATGTCCTTAAAAAAACCTCTTAGCAAAGGGATTGTTTTAATTATCTTAAAAGCAATTTTCGGCGCACTTTCGATTAACCTCGTTGGATGATGTCCAAGGCTTGAAACCTTTCTCTCGTACGCCTGCCAACTATACGTTATATATTCAAACCCGTAAATCATTAACTGGTTGTGGAAAATCTACCGCAAAAAGTAGAGTCCGACTTGTTCCGTTCCTTGTATTTTCTGATCACCCGTTTGCATATATTATATTTTTGTATTTTATCATAATACGACAATGAAGGGAGACGTCCACGATCAATTTAACATCTTTATATATAGTGTTAAGTACATATCACCATAGCCAGCCATCTATTCTATTTAATCTAA
>CM025850.1:31515403-31551270 GCA_003952965.2 Morella rubra | reverse complement strand
ACACACATCACGGGGGTTTATAGAGATCCCAGAGGCTTTGCTCGAAAAAGCTGCCGCGTACAATATATATACAAGATGACCTTTATAAAATTTAGGGGAAAAATCCAACAAATGATAAAAACAACCTTAGATAAAAGGTTAGGAAAAGAAAAACACCCAACGATAAAAAGAAAATAAGGCATGTAGTACTTGACACCTTTTCAACCTAGTGGCTTTGAATTTTTTGAAATGAAAGATTTTGTTTTGGGTAGAGGAAAATTCGCAGCATTACTGTATGCCTATTTTAATTGTAATTGGTGAGTTTAAAGTCACAGACAAATTCGAGATTTGTGAAACAATAGTCTTTTACTGCACGTAGGTAGGTGCAAGAGTTCGAGATATGTGAAAAGGTATGTGCAAGAGTTTTTGTTGCAAGGAGTCAAATCATGATCAGTTAGCCGATAGAAATTACCGCGACCAACTCGTCCACAACCCGGGGCATTAGGGTGGAAGATTGCAAGCATGGCTCATTCTAAACCGGAGGTGGAAGATTTGAATTTGTTCAAAAAAAAAAAAAAAAAAGACTATAAGAAGCAACACATGTCGTGGTGCCCATAAAGTTAACAAATTTTTGCTTTTTTTTTTTTCTATTTGGTAAGTATCGTCAAGAATACGTAATTCAAATAAAGACGTTAACTACATTCCTAGCGAATAGTAGGGAGACAACTTATGGAAGTCCGTTATTTATTATACAGTATTGTCCACCTAACTAGGTCAAATGATTGTCAACTAGCTACAATGGATTCCCTACCCAGAAAAAAAAAAAAAGAAGCTACAAGGGATTCCCTGTTTAGAAATAATTTCTTCTTTCATTCTTTTTTAAATTTTGATTAAGCATGAAGGTCCTATATATAATTAACTCGAATCTAATATATGTATTTTTTTTTCTAGACACCCGTACCTAGTATATCACTTGTTCAATAATCCTTTTGGGTTACTCTAAGATCTGGCGTGGTGTAATTTGTGGTGTTTGCGATCAAATTTTGGTTTATAATATTAGTGAAAAAGTAATAAGAGAGAGATGATTTGATTTGATACCCATCACAGTACTACCTAGTGGTAAGAGTGAACTTGTGCCTGTGTGGATGAGCGTACAGTTCACATGTTTAATTTTTCATTGGGTGAATATTGTAATCAATTTAAATGAGAGTTGTAGTAGTGTGAATGGATTTGCGCTAGCTAAGTTTACTGCACATATGTTTAGGTTGACTCACTCTGGTGGCATGTCACACAAGGTTTATCCTTGTTATTAAAAGAAATTTGATTTGTAACGAAAAGAAATAATTATTTTGTAGTTATTTTATTAGACTAAAATTGTGCCAAAATTTTGAACTAAATTAGACTACATATACCCATCTAATTGATCAGTATAAAATTGGATACCCTTGTTCAAAGCAACCGATAAAAATAGAGATACAAGAGTTAATGATAGGATACCCATTTAGGCCTCCAAATTTGTATGGATAAAGACGTTCTGATGTTTTATAAATCTCGCAACTGATCAATTATTGGAGTAGGTTTGGAAATCGGGCTAAATGCAGCTTTCTGATTGGGTTGTTGGGGCCAAGTTTGTTAGCGAACCAACAACCGAGACAACGGAAAACATGGTCTCAATTTGATTCCCGAAGCATTCGCTATTTTCAGTAACATTTTTTTATCAAGCAGGTGGTACCACCAACGCATAGAAATTCTTCACACTTTTTGACGTTACCGGAGCCATTATTAGCCGCTGGGCACATTGACTTTGAGGTGAAAGATAACAACCATCACATGCAAACAGTAAACTAAGGTCACATGTTTGCTTGCTTTCTTTTAAAAATAAAAAATTTTCACAACCAAACAGTAAAATTTAAAATTTCACACAAATTTCAACCCCTCTTCAAGCCAACTTTAAAATTTATTCATTAAAAAAATATATTAAATCTTTTTCTTCCTTACTTTTTAACAAATTTAATTACTTTTTTATTAAGAAATTTTCATCGAATCAAACATTCTTAAATTTTTTAACAACTTTTTACAAACTGTTCTAAAAGTCAAATTCTCAATTTTTTTATTAAAAAAAAAATTCAAAATTCTCAAAAAATTTACGTGCTAAACATCACCTAAGAGGTTGGTTTTAGAGAAGTATAGTTTATGGCCTTTAATGTTATGTTGTTCTTTGTAAGTTGCAATATTAATTACTGGTCACATTTCCTCTTTGAATTATGTATCAGAGTTTGTCGTTTAAGGACTCATTTCCGTACAGATTTCAGGAAGAGGGAAGAAAAAGGGTAAATAAAGTATATAGCTGTAGCTAATCATCCTATTAGACCAGCTAATGTCGTTGCCTACCTACCAAAAAGGAAAAAAAGAAAGAAAAGCTAATGTCGGTTGCCTTAGTAAGTGACTGCCTCAAATTCTCAATAACTAGTTAATTGGACACATCAATTACTTAGTCTTATGATTGTCCTTCCAAAATGAGACTTAATTAATCACCCTTCAAATTATATATTCTGCTCCAAAACTTATCAGTAAGAATATGGATTAAGGGTGAATCATAATAAAAACTTACAAAATTCGCGGAGATTCACTCTCTAAATCTATCTGCTGTTCCGAGTTGCTTTCCGTATCAAACTGACCTTTAAGTTAAATAATTTCCATCACACATGTTGTAAACTCTCGTAAACTACCACCTTAGTATCAAATACGTGCAAATCATGTGGTTTTGGGACAACTCAGAACAGAAAGATTTGGGAGTTAGTGAATTGTACGGTTTATAGTTTGAAAGTATATTTGATATTGAGGCGGGGTTTATAGTAATCGAAACTTGGTTAAAACAAGATAAACATGAAAACAGTCTAATTACGGAACATAGGGAGCAGCGGGTGCAAGCAGCCGTGTTTTAGTTTTATACGTATTTCTGTTTTAGTTGACAGCCATAGTTGCGTCTGTATGAGTTCATGCTGTTCTCTGTTGGAGACCACTTCATTTTGTAGCTCTATTTTCATCATAATTAGCCTCATATTTATGAGGTAAAATTAAAATATCTCATTAAATTATAATTTATTTGATTACGTCTTAAGTTGAAAAAAAAACAATTGTCGTTCTCCATTTAATTTAGCCGTTAAACCAAACCAAAAAATAGCGTCTTTTAAGGACGCGAACTAAAGTGCTAGAGCACCCATTGGTGTCTCCACCACCATGGCAACAGCTTATTCCATCTGCTTCCAACCAACTTCCCAGCTCCTAAATCCCAATTCATAATTTTGTCAATGACTTGCATTAGCCTGTAGATTCAGTTTGGTAGACAAGAAAGGTGGGGAGGAAATGTAGAAAAATCCAAACATGATTGGTTGTAACGACTTATGCTTCATGTTTAAGTAACGTACACATGATTGCCTCCCATTGGCCATTACTATACTCCTACAAAAATCAAAAGAATGAGAATCTATGAAATCTGCAGCAGAAAAATACACCATAAAAAGAAAATTTCCTGACAGCTATTAGAAAAATCGTAATTGCTCTGCAGTCTGCTGGTTTAAACTTCCTCCTAATAAATCACGCTTTTCTCCTTTTCTTTTTATTCTTTTTCCCCCCTCTTTTATCCATTTCTTGATCTGTATGTCTTATTACAATTCTCTACTGTCTGAAAGATGATCAACTGGTGCTGTCCCACTGAAAAACCGAAGAATGCCAAAGCATGATTTCGGAGCAGTCCTCTGGTGGGATTCCTTCGAATTTGGTCTCGTCTTCCAGAACTACTTGTTTCACGAATCTCATTGAATTCTGGCGAGAAAAAAGATGGGAAAATTAATATATAGCAGCAAACACACAAACACTGCAGACACAGACACAAATATAAACGAACATGTAATGATGTACACAGTACACACTTACAAGTTTTCTCTGTTTCTTTTTTCTTTCTATTTTTTTAAGGACATCATCTGAGTTAAAATGATTGATATCATCCCCTTACCTACTGCCAACGCAGGAGGTTGGCCAATTTCTCCACTGAACCAAAAAGTTTTTCAAAGCACAACTAGCAGCTGGTATAGTAGGACCCAGCTACAAAAATGGAGGCAATGATTTGCTTCATACACGCACTACCATTTTTCTTTTTTTTTTTTCAATTATTATTTTGATTCTAGAACAAAACATTGACTTGTTACCTCTGTTGAGCAAGTTTCAATGATGTACTTTAGACACACATGATGTTGAAAGTAATGCATCAAGGCACAAGAGTTTAGTGGTGGGTTAAGATTTGATCGACATACCTGGGAGTACTTTTGAAGAGCTGAAGGGCGACCCCACCTCTCGGGATCCCAGAGGATGGAGCTGTTGAACCCAAAACTCGAGATATGAATTGGGGGTCTCATATCTGACTCGTTGCTCAATTTCCTCAGATGCCATCCAATAACTTGTGAAGAATCACAGACTGGTCCTTCTATAATCACCTTCTTCTTGTTTGGTGTGAGCAAAGCTATTGGCCAAGTCCCAAACACCCTGCAAATTTTCCAAGTGAATGAGGTTATCCCTATGTCTATAACCCAATGGAAAATACAACAATAGCTTGGCATCCAAGCAATCTTTTGCAACTATGATGATTTTTTTTTCCATTTTAAATTGCAGAGAGACGTTCTTTAGGCGTTTGTCAGAGAACTTAGGGAAACATTATCCTACCAACTATATTTTTGTTTTTTTCCATACTAAAATCCACCCACTCTAGAGAATTGGGTACTTTCGTGGAAGAACCTCTTTTAACATGTTCTTCACTTTTTTTAGTTGGTTTCTTAACAGCCTCTGGTGTATTTAACTTTTCGTATAATTTAGTTCTAGAAGGAAGAAGAAAAGAAGAAGAATTCCGTACTCGATTGCTCTGAGATGGTGGAAGAAGTTCAGATCATAAACATTGGAAATCCCAGCAAAATGTACGATCCCACTGAGCCTGTGATTCTCGATGTGCTTAAGCGCCAGGTTTCGCTGGTGATCCATTTCAGCTTCCTGGTCCGTGAAATTCTTCTTGGAAACCAAATGCCTATACATAATCCCTGTTTTCCTAAGCATTTTGGACACTTCCTCTGTATCCGTCTGAGCTTCGATAACAATCCACAGCAATGGTGGAGGAACCAACCTTATTGTGTTAGCCAGCCTTCTCAAAAGAACCCCCTGAAACTGATCTTTTGAGCTCGTTGGCGTGACAATAATTACAAGCCTCCTGGGTGTCAACTTGGCTACTTCTTCTTCCTCCTCCTCCTCCTCCTCTTGATCTTCTGAAAATTTTGTGCGTTTCGAGTCTGTGGACGGCATAGTTGGAATGGTCGCAGGAGCTTCTGCTATCAAGCTCCTATTAATATTTGCTGCTTGGTGCGGCACTTCAACGGGCTGTGGCGAAGATTCTGATGAACCAACATGGTTCGTAAAAACTGAAGCCTTACCCGTTGGAGCAAAGCCAGTGAAGAACCCCATGACAAAGCACAAAGAAAAATGGACAACTGCTTTCTTCCATAGTTGGGCCTTTTTCTTTGATCTTTCCAAGGACCCCATTCACGTACACCCTGAACGGGCACCGGAATCTAAATTCTTGGGCGGAAATACCCGTCACAGTCAGTGATCTCCGGTGGATGATTCTGTTTTAGGAAATGGGAAACGTAGAAGACTGATATATAAGGTGGGAAGTGATATTTGAATGTCGAGAAGGTCTTTCAAAGTAATTGTTTACTACAAGGTCGGGGGAGGGAGGCTAAGGGCGTCTGTGAAAGGCACAAGCAAACTCAATTGATTTGGTCATTTCATTAGTGAAAGCGTTACTGCCTTAGTTGTGGCTTCAAGTCAAAGGAAGATACAGAAGAAGTACAAGAGGGCTCGAGTTGCCCTCTGCACCAAATAGTTGTTGGGATGCAACCCATCAACTAAAAGGCTTCAGTTTATCATTATTATTAGTATTTTTTATGTAAAATATCATAGGAAATTTGCACTTAGGAATTAAAAAAAGAGGAAGTATGGATGGATTTATTCTGTCACGAGAGGAATTGACCAAAGAATGAAATTTTTTTTTTTTTTTTTTAAAAAAGAAGGAAGATTCTAATAACTTGGGGCTGGCAGGTTATTCCTTTTCAAGAGAAAAAGGGAAAAATATGGATTGAATGTCATTTTAGAGTTCAAATTACTAGTTTCATTACATTTAGCCTTTGAAATACTGAGGCTACTCAATGCACACCCTTTTATAAGATCCACCCGTTTTGTTTCATGTAGCTTATTTTTTGCACATGTCAACATTAGAATTTTACTAGAAGAATCACGTGAATGAGTTTTAGTAGTTCGAGAACTCAATGTAACAAAATTTATAGCTTGAATCCCAAATTGACATTGAAGGCATAACTTAGGGATAAAGAACATATTTTTTTCAAAAAAAGAAGAAAAAACTCATTTTGCACCTTTAAACTACAGTATCAATGTTTTTTTAGGATCTAAACTATTAATGTTGTCATATTGCGATTTTAAATTATCAAAATTCATTAATATGCATCTTCTAATAGAATTTGATTATCAATAGTGTGCCACATAGCCCCTTTTTTTCTCATTTCAAATGTAGGATTTGATTATAGGGTATACATTGATGAATTGATAGTTCAAGAGCGCAATTGTGATTAAACTAGTAATTTAGACCTGAAACCGATATTGATCTCATAATTTGGAATCACAAAATGAAATTATCTCTGAAAAAAATTAAATATTTTATTTTGCAATGCGGTGCTTAAATTATTAACTTAACATATTGCACCTTTAAAATTATCAAAAAAAAAAAATTATAGTTTATGTGATCTAAGATCCAACTTTTAATATAGACAAAAATAAGTCATATATTACTGCCTCAAATATTATATCTTTTTTTTTCTAAGCAAATAGCTCCTAAAAAATTAACCTGCCTCAAATATTATATCTTAAAGATAGAACACAGTAAGGTTAATAGTTTGTGTTCTAAATTATAAAAGAGATCGAAGTTAATAGTTTGGGTTCTAAATTACGAAAGAGATGAAAGTTTGCGGTAATCAGTTTTTGAAATTTATCAAATTGAAGAATGTGAGAGTTTTAATTATATTTGGAAATAAGATTTTTATAAGAGAAATTTTTATGAATTTTGTAAATAAAAAAAAAATTGATTTTTGGATTGTTTTAGACGGAAGTTGAGGCCAATGATTAAATAAAAAAAAATTATTAAAGATTTAAATGCTCTGTGTGTGAAAAAATCATGTTTGGATTAAAAAATATTCTTAAAATAAAAAAAAAAAAAACGTTTTCAACACCATTAAACAAAAAGACACCTACTATTATTATTCACAAACGCCGAAAACTACCAATTAAAAAAAAAAAAAAAAGCCGAAAAACTACCGTTGATCAGTCACACGGTTGATGAGGACTGGGGACGAACCATAGCACGACAAAGTAAAACAACTGCACCTCCGAGTCATACGAATCTTGCATATGTGACCGGCCACCGGAGCGAGATTAGCCCCTTCGATGATTGAGTCCGAGTCGCCTAGCGGTAGAGCAAATGAATGAATCTTGCATCGTAGACTTATCATAGATATCTAAGAATTCCAAAGTTCGACAATACCCAACTTTTTTTCTCCTTAATTTGCAACTAAGGAACTCAAGATTAGTGAAACAGCTATAACAAGCTTTGTCAATAGCCTCTGTCAAGAGCTAGCCTGGGTGCTCACCACCACCACTACCATCCTCAAAAGTGAGGCTAGAAAGCAACCAGCCTAGACAAAACTGACCATATAAAAGGAATCGAATTGTATAATCCATGTACTATTGCTCTTCTAAAACAAACCACTCATTTCTTCTTGACAGCATACTTGGTAACCTTGGCACCACTTGGATCTTTCTTCTCTTCACTCTTGATAACACCAACATCCACTGTTTGACGCATGTCCCTCACAGCAAATCGCCCTAGGGGAGAGGGTACGCGGAGAAAGTCTCTCACTACCGTGGGCTTGTTGGGAATCATCTTACACTAACCCAGCATCTCCATTCTTCAGGAATTTGGGCTCCTTCTCAAGCACCTTGCCAGACCTCCTATCAATCTTGGTCAAAATCTCAGCAAATTTCACGGCAATGTGGGAGGTGTGTCAGTCAAGCACTGGGGCATAGCCATTTCCAATTTCACCAGGATGGTTCATGACAATGACCTCCGATGTAAAGTTAGCAGCTTTCCTTCGAGTTGGAGGCAACAAACCCACATTTGAGATCCTTGACCGCAACATTCTTCACATTGAAACCAACATTATCGCCAGGCAAAGCCTCCTGGACAGCTTCATGGTGCATCTCAACTGACTTAACTTCAGTAGTCAGACCAATTGGGCCAAAAGTAACAACCATACCAGGCTTTTTAGCACACCAGTCTCGACACGTCCCACAGGGAAAGTGACAATACCACCATCTTGTAGACATCCTGAAGTGGGAGTCGAAGTGGCTTGTCTGAGGGACTCAAGGAGAGTAGGACCCTTGTCAATATATGCCTCCAAGCTTGTAAAACAAATGACCAGTGGCGGTAGACTTTCCAGAGTCGACATGGCCAATGACCACAATGTTGATGCGAACCTTCTCCTCACCCATTATATAAACCGAGCAAGAAACTGAAGCAGATACTAGAAAGCTAATTTAACAGAACACACCACCCATTAGAAGAGTTATTTAAGGAAGAGTGAATAGGAATAAAAACAAATAACAAAGTTGTATATCTAATGAACATAAGCATACTTCATCATCAAAACATCTACCACATTGCTGAATTTATTCTAACTTCCTCAAAAGATAAATTCTTATAATCATGAGAAAGATCATTTCTTTTGTTCTGGGTCACTGTCTTATCCGTGCACCCATCACAAACACAAAATAAAAGACAGCCCATCTTTACTAATTATTTTTCGCTTGAAGAAGAAATGATGTTCTAGTAAAATTATTGTAAAGGAAGAGTTGATTTGATGGGAAGAGAGATACTATTTTGTAGTTGTTTTATTAAGCTAAAATTTTAGAGTGGCCAAAACTATAAGATACAAACACCAAATTTATTTGATAATTATAAGCTCTTTACTTATTGAGATTTCCACTTTGGGTTTATTGACAACAAATTAAAGAGAATCCTGATGCTATTATCCTTAAACCATTACCTAATAATTGCATTACCCTGTCCAGCGTCTCCTCGTCCAAGGTGCATTCTATATTCTTCTTTGTCGACACCATGCTGCATGATTCTATTTGTTTTAAATTGTTCACGGAAAGGTTCTCAAATATACGAGAGTCTAAAAAAATTGTATCTAGACAGTTCCACTTGTTACAAGTTTTCAAAATTTTTAACTACCACATTTGACTCATCAAACTCTAGAATTATCAAATTTATCAATTTACATCCCTTAAAAAATTCAACCGTCAAAATCGTGCTAAATGTGTTATCAAATGAACCAAGTGATACGATTTTGAACATCAAATTTTCTCCCCTGTTTCCTGCAAAGAACCGTTCGTTCCTAACACACAATAATGAGTATAAACTAAACTTCATTGCCTCTATAAGCCACATTCAAGAAACCTAACCTAACTAGCACAAGTACAATCTCAAGACACGGCAGGCCAACAACAAGCGAGTTACTATGTGTGATACTAAAATTTTGAAAGTGATGTATGAAAATCGACGAAGAAAATGAAAGAGGTAATTTGAATAAATTTTATATATTTATTATAATAAAAAAATATAATTTAATGAAAAGATAAATTATTTTATAATTATTCTATCAGATCAAATATGTTTTAAGCATTTGCCAACGTGAAGTTCAAGACGCAGTTCAATTTACTGTAATATTTAGATGAACGTTAGGCGCAAATTCACAGAGCTTAAGCTCCATTATTTTACTGGATTACAAAAGCTCCATTATTTTATTTAGCCAGGTGGTGTAGGTCAACTAACAGTGTCAAACAGGCCCTGCTGCAATATTCACCTAAAATGCATCAGACCAATTTCACAGCACAAGGAACTAAAATATCATTGCCCTCATGACATCCACTCATCTACATAATCCCCAAACCTTCAATGAAATAAAGATTTACCTGTTGCAACCAAAATTTCCAGATAGAAAAATGGTTGCTTCCCATGATATCAAGCTACAATAGCAAACTTGTAGGGTCGGTCCACCTGTTCTTTTGTAGGGTCAGTTCGCCCTTTTTCGTTTAATACAAACTTGCTTACCCGGGAAAAAAAAGCTACAATAGCAAAAATTTGACGCCACAATGTGTAGCAAAACTGTTTCCCGCCCCCCTCCCCCTCCCCCTCCCCCTCCCAGGTGGCCCTATCCGATGGTGTGGTCCGAAACTGTTAACGAAAAGATACGTCATGTATTACCAGGTTAGAGATTAAATCTGACAACTGCTTGATTCTTCCTAATCTTTTGGTTTGGTTGATATTGAATCTCTTTGTGGACGGTGCTTCTTCCATTTCTTTTTGCGCAATGCTGTAATCCAGGATGGAACTTCACAACCTGAGGCTGCCATTATATTGGCAACATTCCGCAGGAAGGGAACACAATTCTTGGTGTAAAAAGTAATAGCTTCTCCTGTTCTCCCTGCTCTGCCCGATCGACCTATAAGAAAGAATGATGAAATTGGTTATCGAGACCATATAGAAGTTATTACCCAGAAAGAAATACATACAATTTATTTTTTCAGGGTTTCTGAGAAATCTTACAATATTTATGATAACCAAAGTCAGGGATTAAGCAACCCCTTAAAAACAAAACCAGAATACTTGGGGAGCAACCCCCCCTACCCTCTTATGGTGACCAGAATGGATTGAATTCTTGTTAAACCAACTGATTAGCTACAATGGGATCCCTCTTTCAAAAATTTTATAACATATTTGTGGGTTGTTAGAGAGCCAACCAAAACCCAAATATGACCTATTATTGTCCCTCAACTTATGGTGCATGCACAGATTGTAAAGGAAGAAATAAGTGATGCCAGAGACTTTGAGCTTGCTTGGAATATGGGAATGAATAATTGGTTTGGTTGAATGTCCGATCTTCTGGTTGTGGTGGGAATGCAGGGAGGATTGAAGACAGCAGAATTTTATCGAGAGATACCATAGAGAAACCCAATCTACAACCTTTGAGAACGTGCAGAATAAACATAGGATTCAAAATAACAACAATAAAAGGAAGCTGTTTCTTGAGCTGATTCTCTAAGCAATGAAGTCATTAAATATGTAACATGCCTATAGTGAAGAAAGATCAGAAATATCACACTATTGCGCGTTTTAGCATGCTTAATCAGGTAGTTTGACTTCTTCTATAACAGGGATTCACTTCTCTACCTACCTTTCACTTTTTTTTCCTTTTTTTTTTTTTAAAGTAATAAGGTCAGTACTAAACTAATTGATGTTTTTTTGGGGCACATATGAACCTAAAGTTGACAAAATATATGTGCTTGGAGTTTTACTATAATATTTGGAGATTATGGGTGTGCACTGACTTTGGTGGTGTTTGCATCCCAACTGAGTCGGAAGTGTAGTTGCTCCTGACTGAGTCAGAGGCAGAGAGGTCGTCTTCGATCACTGACTCCAACTCAGTTGGGAGCAACTACGCCTTTGATGGTATCAGCCTCCAAGCTGAACCAAGCAGTTGGAGGCGCTCAGATTTTGGATTAGAGATATCAGTGATGGCCTGAGCTTCCCGCAACTTGCAACAAAGAGCACCAAGAGAGAGAATGAGAGACTGAAAGAGAGAATCATAGATAGGAAGAGGCCAGGCGGTGAGGGAAAGAAAAACGCAGGGTTTAAAATTGTTGATGAAAACAACAATGTGCATTTGAGTTTCTTCTTCTTCTTCTTCTTTTTAAGAACGTTATTCAAAATGATGCTGTGTTGTGTTAGTTAAGATTTACTAAACAAAACGATGTCAACTTGACTAAAAAAGTAACAAATATAATAAGCAGTCAGAGATGGGGGGGTTTTCTGCATCCCCCGACTCTGACTTAGACTCCCCACTTTGCTGGAGACCAGTGGCTGGCCTCCAACCGCGGTGCCAAACCCCAGTCGGAGCCGAAATGTTCAAATCGGCTTCAAACGGAGGCAGGTAACTTTTGCAGACTGCTGTAGGAGATGGATACATTTTTTCCAAGAATTCAAAGATTCAATCACCTATCCATGTAAAAAATATAATCCTTTGAAGTTTTTCTTAGACTTCTGCACCCCCTTGCCAAACAAACAAAACAAATTCTACTTCATCCCTAAACATGGAACAATTATACTTGCACTCTCAAACTACCTCATTTTGTAATATTCCCTCTAACCCATTAAATCTGTCTCAAATTAATTTCGGGAGACAAAAGAATTCTTATTTCACATATAAAAATTTATATAAAATGCACCATCCATTAAAATCTTAACCTAGTCAATAAAATTGTGCCATGTTGCTTATTTTTGGTTCATCTTAAAAGCTAGATCTTAATCAATAGTGCATATTCTGTATTTTGGTAGTTTTGAGGGGCAATAAACATTTAATAACTGATTGTTCTAGTGAGGGGCAAAAAGATATGTCTCGTTGATTATTCCAATCAATAATAACTGAAAAATGAATACTACTAAATTTGAAGTATCTAGATAAGCATTTAATTAATACTACTAACAATATCTCAAGGAAATAAATTTAACTCAAACCATTACACTTACTGCGCATATTTCTAACACAATTGTTTATTCAAAACTAATCTTACCTAACATACACAGATAACTGAGCTACGAGCAGTAAGAGATGAGCATCATACCAATCCTGTGGATATATGCAGAAGCAGAGTCTGGAAAATCATAATTAATCACACAGTTGACGCCTTTGAAATCCATACCCCGGGCAATAACATCAGTGGCAATCAAAACCCATGTTTTGCCAGCTCTAAAGTCATCAACAGCATTTTCTCGCTGTATTAAATTGTATGCATTAGAAGACAGAAATCTAAAGCAGTAAAATATGTTGACTTGAGGGCCCCATAAATTTTGCTCAAGGTCACTTCAGCACCATGTAGATTGATTACATCTCAGGCAATCTAATAACATAACCCCAGGATAAAGTAGCAGCACAAAAATTTACATTCAATTTGTCATCGTTATTTCTACACGAAATCCTCTAGTGGACCTGCATATGACTATGCTCAGCATTCATCTTGCAGGTCATGTGGGAAAAAGGTTAAGTGATTATGAAGCTTCAACATTCTATCAAGATTTTGCTTCATCTTCTTTCCACCTTTTCTAGATTGGTATTCTAGGAGTGTAGATAGGTTATATAAGAAAGAACAGGAATGAGATTTACCTCCGATTGAGATAAATCAGAATGGATGACATCAACTCTTATGTTATCACATGTAAGTTCCTCATATAGTTCCTTTGCCCGCTCCTTGCTTTGTACAAAGACTAATACAGGTGGATTCAAACTCTACCAACAATTGCAAGAAACAACAGCAACAAGGAATTTGGTTAAGATGATAAAAATATTAAATTACAAATAGTTAAAAGTATGACATGAGAAAAGGGATTTTATTATGGTGTGCGCAATGCGTTTAGCAAACAACTGCTGTCACAAGTAGTAGCATTGTAGGTCACATTTTGTTCCTTCGTTTTTTCAAAAAGTTATAATAGATGAGCACAAATACCCACTAGTCTACCCGTCTCTCACCGATGTTAAAAAAATGAAGAAACTAAGCAGAATCTTTGATACCTCTGCAAAGCTTTGACGAAGTGCAAGAAGCTTTCCTTCTTCACTCCCCGCAAAAACCAATTTTTGCTTGATTGATTCACAAGCAGTGTTCCTGTTCAGATTTTCGAAAGTTGAATACGAGTCAACTTATCTGGGAAAAGAACAGAGATGCCTTCAAGGGATCCCTCCTGGGTTTCGCAATAAAATAAGTAAATCTTACTTCCTGCCTACAATGATGCGAACAGCATCATGCATTATTGTTCGTGCAAGCTCCTCAACAAAATCGGGTAAGGTAGCACTAAACATGGAGCGAATTATAGAAGGATTTGAGCAAGCTTTGACCACAGAATCAATCTGCTTTAACAAACCTTCCTCAAAAAGCTTATCAGATTCATCCAGGACAAGATACTCAACCCTGCAAATAACCAAAATGCATAGGTAGGAAAGCAATTCAAACCATTGAACTTTCATCTGAGAGCTTCTATATCTCAAATGTGTATAGCTCTATACTCTAAACAAAATTGTAGCCCAAGTTCCATGCTTGTCTTAATTTTAACAGAAACCTAAGAAGAAGAAACGAAACATCCATCACTCTCCTAGCAGGAACTCGTACAAAATTTGTGATTCCTGTCTCAGGCCTTCAAAGAGCCAATGGAATGAGATCTTCCTCACTTTGGAAGCAGTTTCACTAATCTAATTCAAAGCCTTTTTATGAAAATAATTTGTTTAACCAAATTATCATTCTATTAATGGGCCTTGTTTTTCAACCGGTATGAATGAGTTTGCATAAACAAGATATAAAACCACGTACTTGCTTAAGTCCAGCTTTTTCTTCCGAACAGACAACCTTAACCTTAGTGGTGTTGATATAAGTATATCACAAGGCAGCTTAGACAAATCAGCACTTCTTAATAGCTGTCTTGTCATCAACTTGATACATAACTTTTTTCCTTTTGCTAATTTCTTGCTCTCTCTGCTGGTCTGAGCAGCTAACTCTCGTGTGGGACAGATGATAACAGCTCGGATGCCATCATTTGAGGCATGCTGACAATTGATAATATAGATGAAGTTCATTAGAGAAATTTAAGAATCATCATTTGAAAAAAGTAGCGATAAAGCACAAAAGAATACCTTAAGTTTCATTAGCATGGGGCACACAAAAGCCAGAGTTTTTCCAGATCCCGTCGGAGCACATGCAAAGCATTCCTGGCCCTAAACAAGGAATTTATGACAGTGGTCAGATCAACTTAACACTAAGTTATCAACTCATATTCAAGTTCTATGAAGCTGAAGTTGAGTACCATAAAATCAATGTTAGAAATACTTGGAAGCTACAGGGAGAGAGAAGGAAGAGGAGAGGAAGGGGGGAGAAGTTAAATCAGCCACAGCAGAAGCTAGCTCAAATAGAAGACCATACAGATAAAAGAACCGGAATAGCCTGCCTTTGGATTGGCGTTGGCTCTTTAAATCCCATTTTTGCCAAATTGCGAATCAAATAAGGCTCACAACCATATCTGTAAACAAAACACATAATTCTCATTTTGGGTAGTAAAGATTGCAAGAAAAATAATCTCAAAAAAGGAGACAAGTAAAGAAGCATGATCAAAGAAGAAAGAAAACCATATTTTCTCGATTCTGTGCACATTACAACTCCCGCAACAAACCAAAGTTTGCGCCATAGCATATTTTACATGAGACAGAACTCAACATAACCAAACCACCCCCCCCCCCTTCCTCTCCCTTCCTCTTTCTCTCAGCAAAAGAAAATCAAAACTTCGTTGAGAAATAATGACAAGGGTACAAATAATATAACCACAAAATCAAAGTAGTGGTCTAACTGTATGAACCTTTATGTAAGGTATACATAAACTACCAGCATAAGAAGGAAATAGGAAACATACCTAGAGCTTAATTCCGCAAAATTTTGGAGTGGGGTTGGTATATTATTCCCGGAGATATGTATATTGTACTTCTTACGCGACAGAGCATCTTGCTATCAACAAAAACGGAAATAGACATAATTTGCAAAATAAAACATCTAGCCAATCAGAAAATATGACAACTACGTTACACATAGAGTAAAGCAGAAGATGAAGAAATCAGAGAAACCTCTAGCTGTTTATAGAATTCCTTCTTTTCTTTGGAGGGCCTAGTTAGGGCTTCGTCATTCTCTTCGTTCACTACCACAGTTGCTGCTGCTGATTTCGAACTCTTGAAGACACTGAATCCCTTAACCGTTTCTTTTGCGACGCAAATATGGCAAAATGAGAAGATATTAGCCTATCACGAATAATGCCCTCAAACATTAAAGAAACAGATAAAGAAATAACCCAAACTAACTACCCGAAGCCACTGGCTTCCGCTTCCGCTTCTTGACAGAGACCTTCCCCTCCCGCCGTTCAGATTTTCCAGTTTCAACCGAGCTCGAATCCTCTTCCGGTTTATCACTTTCTTTCTTCTCCTAAAAGAAACACGAAAGCTTTCTTTTTGGTGACAAGCGACAATAAAGAATCTAAAACATATTCAAAACACAAAGCCAGTCATATGAGACTAATTTTTTTAATCCGTAAACGAAAACAAAAAAAAACATACCTCAAACCTAGAGAAATCTGTGGCGAACTTCTTCCGATCAAAGTGAATACCAGAAAACAAAAAAGAGGTGCCTTTTTCCATCACTGCGGAACGCCAAGCACCGTCAGATTTCTCTCTCCCGACTCAGGTGCTGAGAACCCTAATTTGCCAAACCTCTTGTCCTTTTCAACGTCAGCTTTCACGACAGGAAATAAGCCACCGCCTTTGCTAGTTTGCTTGGTTGCAGGCACCGTCGGCTGCGATAGCGGAGGTTTTAGACCGTATCGACCCCAAGCCCAGTCATTTTTTATTTTAATAAAAATAATTACTTATGAAATAATCTCTAATCATCTCTTATTTCACGTACTTCTATAAACTAAAATTTTAATAAACATTTTGTATATATATTGTTTTTTTAAGCTTTTGTATATACCACAACTAATTTTACCCTTTACGCTGAAGAACAAAACCAATGGGTATTTAAGTACAATCAATTTTCACCTAAAAAAATGAAAAAAAATACGTAAAATTTTTCTATTATTAAAAAGTTTATTTCCCTAGCACGCAATTCTAAAGAGAACATCATAATAAGCTTCATGTTTATACTTAAAAATTAATTAATCACCTTCAAATTTCAATTTATTTTAATGCACCCCTCAGCGCAAAACAATCAATCCTCATCATAAATAAAAATTATCGAAACTCTATTTTATTTTTTTCTAATGTGTGAAAGGCATTTCAATTAATTTACATCACTTTTTGATTTAGGAGAATGGATTAATTATTTTTGACATATAACAGAGGTAATAAAATAAATTAAAACTCAGATGGAAATTGATTGATTTTTGTCTAATCCTATATTTTTTTTCCTTTTTTTTAAGTAGAAGCTCTTCCAATTTTCCTCCTCTCTCCTCCTCCTATTTCTCTCTCTCTCTTCTTGTGGGCTAATTTATTTTTCCTCTCTCTCTCTTTTTTATCTATTTCTCCTCCCTCTTCTTCTCTCTCTGTGCTTCTTCTCTCTCTTACTTTTTACTATTTTCTTCTCTTCTTTATCTTTTCTTTTTCTCCTTCCCTTACTAATTACTATATATCTCTCCCCCTAGATCAACTTCCAAAATTTACTTCTTGCCATAGCTCACCAATAGATTAAAGGTGGAATCTTATTTGAATCTCTCATTCTACTGGTAGTACTATATAATCAAGAGTTGTTACTTTTATTTTTTATTTGTACAGACTTGGAGTAAAAATCCTAACTCCTAACAAGCTTTGATGTTCCAAAGTCCAGAAATCGGCTCATTATAGCATTGGCCGTGCAGGATATGCTTATGGTTTTCAATGAATCGTTCTACCGAGCACCCAAATATTTAGAGAGAAAAAAATAGAGCACCCAAAAAACGATATCTTATGAATCCTCGGGCCAACAAAAGTAAACAAAATCTTATGATGGGTGTAGTAGTATTGGATGTCTCTGTGGAAGAGAGAACTCCACCTCCCAACCAAATAAGGAGTGCCTAAGAACTTGCCGAGAAACCAATCCTTATGTTAATGGCAACTCCTCTGTTCAAATACCATGTACTAATTTTGTCATCAAACACGGCAAGCAGCTAGAAAACCAGAGATCCACAGAGTATTAGAAACAAAAAACAAGGAGCTCAAGTTCTGGATCGAAAAAATAACTAAATTCCCGCTGGCTATCCAGAAATCATTTTCCCACACAAGTGAAAAGTAACATGCCAACAAATACAGATCTAACAAGAATGCCAAAGAAATCTACCCAGATATTACGCCATTTAAGATGGACAGTGGAATCTTGAGCCAAGAAATTTTAACTTGGTGAGAGGATTGTGCAGAGAGAAAGCAAAGGAGGCGCTGCATGCAAGGCAGAAGACAGCAGGGAATCACTGGAGATGCTTGCGTTGCTTCTCCTATTCATCAAGGCCATAGTCTTCCCCAAAGTACTTATCAACTAGACCATTTGCCATATTTCTCAAGTCCTCATTTTCATGAAACTGAAACCTTTCCATGGCATCGATTCCCTCCTCTCGCTCAACAAGTTTTGGGCCCTCACCATGTGGCATACCCCTTAAAACCTGCTTGCACATTAAATAAAGCACCATGATTTAGTCGTCAAAAGACCTGTAATAATTCTCCACAATCCATGTCCAAAGATTCACCCAACTGTAGGTTCAGTAGAATGGTATGCGATATATCATACATACAAAGAGATAAAAGTTGTAAAAGAACCAAAACGACATAGAAGGGAAGACTGTATGAACTCAACTAAACATGCCAGCAAGCATCCCATCTTTTTAAGGTGTCAGGTAGCCTGTCATCAACCATCCCAAAATTCAGCTCAAAAGGTAATACAACAATCCCTAAGAGGGGTTCACATAGAAATGAACACAGAAGATACTCCGGCAATATGGATTCACCTCCACGTGTCAGCTCATTCATCTTGAAGCTCCAAAATAACATGTCCCAGGAGTAGCACTGTAGGTGAATTAGCTAGATCCTCCAAAGTCTATGCTAAAACCTAAATTCATAACCAGAGAAGCACAAAATACTGGCCCCAAGAAAACCACACACAAAAACAGCTCTGTGCTCAAAGATTCTCTTAGGAAAGGAAACAAAATACAAATACGTAACCCTGAGAACTCTAACGCCAATTTGATTTGTTTGTAGCGATGATAAGTTTATATCCAACCTAAAGCAAGAAACAAAAACAAACAAGATAAGTGTCATCCCATGAGTGTGGTGCTAGCATGATCATGCATTACATTCACAAAATGAAGAAAATGAGAGCCGATTACTATGTACATGGGGAAAAAAGGGCCTAATCTTTATCGTTAAAAGATTGAAACAGTACCCATGTAGTAGAGAAACATTAATCCCACAACACATTAGAGTGACGTTTGTTTCCCAATATTTCGGGGCATGGAAATTTCCAGCAAAACAAACACACTCTAAAATTTTTAACTTTTACACATACACACTCTACCTTTCACAAACCCCAATAAATCTCAATAAAGTAAAGATTCCCAAAATTTCGAAAATATTCCCCGAAATTTTAGCAAACAAACACCCCCTAGAATTGATAGATGCACCATCAGATCTGCTTACCAGTTCCATGAACTGAAGTCCTAGTCTTGCAGCCTCGGTATCAGCAGATCTAACCAAATCAATAAATCCAGGCAGGCATCCTTTACCAATAAGTGAAACCAAGTGCTCCACGATCAGATTCGGTTTTCCATCACCTTCTGTGGGGGCAACACAGAGGTTTCCTAGTACATATGCCACTTCCTTTCTTATGTCAAACGGTGCCGTGGAAAGAAGACGCAATAGCAATGGCACTGCCTCGCTAGAATATATCAAATGCTTGTGTTCTACAGAACCAGCAGCTATATTAGATAGCACCCACGCTGCTTCCTACACATGTAAAGAGGGTGCAATGTGAACAGGTGATTTAAGATAAAATCTTACTGACAGCCAAGAGACATTGATATACCTTCTTCAAAACACGGTGCTCACTCTTCAAGCATTTTACAAGGACTTCTATGACACTAGCTGCAGATATGGGAAAATAATTCGTAAGCAAGCATATGACATAAAACATGTCTCAAACATCCCCAATTTTCATCTTAGCAAGCAGACTACGTGATTTACCAACCTGCTATTTCACGTCCAGGAACAAGAACAGCATAAGTTGTGCTGGAATCACCAGCCACGAGGTTACCTAAACTTCGTAACACCTAAACGGAATACCATTTATCAGATTCAATCCAGAGACAAGAAATAACAACTCACAAAAAAATTCAATTCAATTAGCTGCGTGTGATACCGAAAGATACTTTCACATTTCTATATAGCTTGCAAAAATGGTAGGCCAATGTCTCCACATCATTCAACTGCAACATCAGCATAACATATCTTGAAAGTAGAATGATGTCTCAATATGGGAAAAATAACAAGAAAGGAATTTACTGGGATTCAAAAGTAGATCCATATCCTTCTTAACATGCTCTGGGAGGTTTCAGATTATGAAAATCGATAGATAATGATAATCACTAGATGCTCACTTTCATTTCAAGAACTTTGAGTTTTCAAATACTAGTCAAGTGGCATACCATTAGTAAGCCAACAAGAGAACAAACACAACCTCAAATTCAGGCTATCACTCTTCATAGACAACTAGCACGAGAGACTGACAGATCATTTACAGTACCGATGCATATGAACCCTCTAAACCTTCATAAAGTAAAAAATCTATCACTTGCTCCTAACAACCATCTTGCCAAATTATTCACAAAAGGGGACAGTCGAACAAATGATCTCACTACCGGAATGAGCAACTGCAAACTATTTGATGTTGCCAATCTTTCCACAAGCAGTTGAAGAACATCATTCTTCACCAGCATACAGGTAGCGGCATTTGAAAGTGCAGAGATACACAACTACCCATGCTACTTCAGTTGCCAACTCATCCTCCCTGAATTTCATAAAGAAGAGGAATCAACTTAGATCCTGTCCTTTTCAATGTAATTTCCACGAAAAAATTTCTCCAAGAGAACAAGAATTTTCGGGAGAAACATATTGTGACTGGTTCTTTAGACTAAAGATACATGATAAATCTTCAATACAAGAGTTCCAAAAATGCTAATACCACTGCAACAAATGGATCCTTAAAGCTGATTCTTTTCTCCAGAAAATTTCTCCCTATAGTTGTTTCTCTAACATACATGAGACTTTATGATCATCACATCATAGTGCAACTGCACCTAAATTCTAAATGGCAGCAGAAAACACCATAAAGAGGGAATTTGCAATCCTAATATCAAACCCTCATTAGCGAAACCCTTTAATTACCAGGATCTAATGCTGAAGAGATTTTATCACGTGAGCCAGATCCATAATTTGAATGAAAACTTGGGTTAATCTAAGGCCTTGGTAGCATCTTTTCAAATCATCTTTAGGTAAATAACATACACTTGACAATCAACAGTTTTCTCTACAAACTAGTCCAAATGTTTTCCAATACATCAAACCCTGATGTTGCCAATCTTTCCACAAGCAGTTGAAGAACATCATTCTTCACCAGCATACAGGTAGCGACATTTGAAAGTGCTGAGAGATACACAACTACCCATGCTACTTCAGTTGCCAACTCATCCTCCCTGAATTTCATAAAGAAGAGGAATCAACTTAGATCCTGTCCTTTTCAATGTAATTTCCACGAAAAAATTTCTCCAAGAGAACAAGAATTTTCGGGAGAAACATATTGTGACTGGTTCTTTAGACTAAAGATACATGATAAATCTTCAATACAAGAGTTCCAAAAATGCTAATACCACTGCAACAAATGGATCCTTAAAGCTGATTCTTTTCTCCAGAAAATTTCTCCCTATAGTTGTTTCTCTAACATACATGAGACTTTATGATCATCACATCATAGTGCAACTGCACCTAAATTCTAAATGGCAGCAGAAAACACCATAAAGAGGGAATTTGCAATCCTAATATCAAACCCTCATTAGCGAAACCCTTTAATTAACAGGATCTAATGCTGAAGAGATTTTATCACGTGGCTAGCCAGATCCATAATTTGAATGAAAACTTGGGTTAATCTAAGGCCTTGGTAGCATCTTTTCAAATCATCTTTAGGTAAATAACATACACTTGCAACAACTTTTCTCTACAAACTAGTCCAAATGTTTTCCAATACATCAAACCCTGAAGACCAAATTCACTCAGAATTGTCCAAGTGATAGAACTTCACTTACGCTTTTTTTAAGTGCCGAACAATTGCATCCAATACCCCATCAATTCTGATTAGTTCTGTTGCAGCTTTGGAGTCCGGTCCCTACACTCAAAGCATACTGAATTCATGCTGTAAATGAATTAGAGAGAAAAACACATGACTGCACACCACTCACAACCACACCCATCATACATATACACAAGATATAATACCTACCTATAAAGAACTCTCACAATCCACATAATGTCAAGTGTCAAACTACAATAGCTTAGAGGAAATGAAAGGCCACAAATCCAGTAGGAAAACAGAAACCGGATCTCAAATATACTGTCAAACTCTTAACAAGGATGATCAATCAGAGGCAGGTAGGAGACATAACTTAACACAAAAAAGCATGGCTTCTAAAGAATGTCTTTAACTATTTGTTGCCTGTCTGTGTGAATGTGCATAAATTGTGGTTTAAAGAAATGTTCAAAACCTTGATTAGATTTGACAACGCCCAAGCAGCTGTTCTAACAGTTGAACCCTTGTTTGGCAGCATCATCCTTGCAAGAGGTAGTAAGGCACCTTGGGATAGCAAAACATTTTTCAGCTTCTCTCCTTCGCCAGCAACATTTCCCAATGCCCATGCACACTGTTCAGCAACAGACAAGGAGCTCTTTTCTGCACCATTATTGCATTATAAATGCAGACCCAAACACAGCAAAACTGATATAGGACTGTTTAGATTTTCGAGCACATATGTACATCAATAATTCACTGAACAAACAAGTGTACATGTACATTGTAACTAGGCAATAAAATAGACCTACAGAACCATCAAAGAAAAGAATTCCTTTTGGGAAAATATGTGTACTTCAATGGAACAAGGACCAGACATTGTGATCACTTTTATTCTTTATGTTGTGAACAAATTCAGTTGAAATATGTATTAACAGGGAGGGGAAAAAAAACAACAGAAGCAAACAAAATATACTTATAGTCAGTGATTCTGTCACATCAAAACTCAAGAAAAATCCCTTCTGATTCATTGAGCAGCATTGTTCTTTAAAGCAACTCGGATCATGATTTTAGGTAAGCGTGCTTTTTTGCACTCCAAGTGTCCTTAATTTACCTTCTGCACTTCTTTCAAGTCAATGTCAACAACGTGATGTTGCTCATTGTTCAACGCCATCTTAAATCTTGACACAGAAGGAAATCGGCATACCAATTCATGGGCACCTGCAGTTGGCAGCATCTGCCAATGCTAAATGCTAGCTGTACATAATGGTTAACCTAGAGAATCAACTATCACTGTTGCTATAAGAGTGGATTGGGATGTAAATTTTTTTTCATAAATTACCAAAATTGGTCATATATCATGATTTCCACTTTCAAAGTTATGTGGTCCTTCACAATCACGTGAGATCTTCTTAGTGTTTAGTAAACTGTGGGCTCAAAATGTTTTGAAGGACATTATTTTTAATTGGGATATCAATAAGAGAAAATAAAAATGTATTTTATATTAAAAAAGGAATGCCAGGTCCTCGCAAACCTCCAAGATGAGCAATAAGTAATGGTAATGCAGGCAATAAAGCTTCTGTTTCTTCAGGTTTTCCTGCTGCAATATTTGTGAGGCACCAAGCTGCCTCAAGCAACTGCATTACACGAAACAAAGAGAAAGAAGATCAGTATACTTCTTCTTTCAAATCTTCATTACTCAATTTACAGATTCTAAATTGACTATAAACTCATTAACGTTCTCTTTTGCACAAAAACAAAATAGGCAAGTACAATGTCTACTAAAAACCACAGAACACCATTTCAACACTTATTGGAACTTGAGAAGGGCTATTAATAGATTATTAGAAGGTGAAACTTCACTTTTTGCCTCCAAACTATCGGGCCAATATCATTTAAGGGTCCAAACTACTAATTTTGTCACATTGTGCCCTCGAACTATCAAAATTTATCAATAATGCATCATTTGATAGGATCCAATCGTCAAGATTGTGTCACGTAGCCCCTTTTTAGCTCATTTCAACTGTAGGATTTGATTAAAAGATGTCAAAAGTGATGAAATTGGTAGTTTAGACGCTTAAATGATATTGGTATGATAGTTGGGGGTCGAAAAGTGAAGTTTTCCCTAATTATAACCAAATATTAAGGTGCGATCTAGGATTTTCTCCTTCCTTTTTGCATCGACCTGGTAAAGTGGTGTTCCCTAATTATAACCAAATAGTAAGGTGAGATCTTGGATTTTCTACTTCCTTTTTGCATCGACCAGGTAAAGTGATTACTAGTTATTACTAAAATCCAGGGAAGAACATAAATGTGCAGAATTAAATAGACCTGTTCATCTGGAGAGCCAAATGAAAGACACTGCACAAGTATGGGTACTGCTCCAGCTTTGAGAGCAGCTTCAACAGGAGGGAACTCAGATCTTGACAACAAACGCCTTAGTTCACGAAGGGCAGTCACTTTCTTCTGCATTGCACCTTTTCCCCTAAGAGTAATACGGGAAGTTTAATCATCTGCTTAAAATAAGGTGGACCCTACCAGAAGCTTGAACTTCTCCATGCTTATAGACAAAGAAACTCAGACGTAGCAAAATATTGGGAAGATGGGAATAGGGTTTGCGAAGCAGCTATACATGGTGGAAAAATTATGGCGAATACAGATAGGTCTATATGTATCGGAACAAACAAAAGGGGGTAAAACCATAGAATAGAATATCATTGACCTCTACAAATCTCCAGCCAATTCCAACTCCTGCCTAGTTCATTTCTCATTAAATAACTAGCATATAAGTAAACCAAAGCTTAGCACTACCCGTATATTCATTTCAGGAGAAACTAAGAGCAAAATTTAAAATTGACATACTGATATGCTACAGCGGACTTTAAATCTTCCACTGCTGAAGAAGTATGAGTTTCCAAAATAGATTGCTCTTCCTCAATCATCATATCATTGTCAAAAGAAACATCGCTATCACCACTAATCCCCACTCTGCATAAGCGCTTTGCCCGTACCAGCGATTCTCTTCTTTCTTTTCCAACTGTAGTTGCATGTTGCCGTCTTCGCTGTGCCGCAACGTTCCCCACTAATCAGCAGATACATAATTAGCATTCACATGCAAACATCACGACCCCCAACAAAAAACCCCTGAAACAAATACTAAAACATTTCGAAATGGACCAAGAACAAACCAGAGAAAGTATTAGACACATATTCTTTTACAAAAAGCAATCAGAACAACTTCATAACACTGTATGCTAAATTAATTCTTCACATACAATACAGTTTTAAAAAACATGTTACAAAAAAAAAAAAATCTGCTGTATCTTCTTCGAGAATGAAATCAGCAAAAAATCAGATTCCATTTCTGAGAAAATTGCAAGTAGAGGTAAATTGGAATGCCAATTTCTTTATAGCTCATCGGAGGATACAATACCTCACTGAGCTTAGCATATTTGAAAAATGGGCTTAATCTACGTACGCCCTTCAAGTCCCCCGCTTTACTTCTCTTTCTTATCTTTCACCCCGATTTATCGGAAACAAAACATAGTCGAAGATTGAATTTAAACCAAACAAAAGTACCGATACCTAATGTTGCAAAATAACATACCAGAAGATTTAGCTTAGAAAAAACATACCAGAAGATTTAATAGGGTCTCTTCTATGAGAAGCCAAGCCTTCATCGGCCATTACTGAGAAAGCTCCGTGAGTACCTTCGAGCGGAGAACTGTTCGATATTTGGAGCGATCGATGCCTCACTCGGGCAACCGCCAATGTTCGCCGCCCGTGCTGTCCTTCCTCTATATTCTAATAAATTCAAAAAGGCTCCCCAATTATTCCTCGATACTGTACTGGTATCTCCTGATATTTCTGATGTATCACTTTCGACCCAACTAGGCACTAGCAATCGACATCCCGTTCGGGCTTCACCGAAATACGGGACTCAGAAAAGACGTCATGCCGTTTTAGGAGCGAGACAGCCGAAGGTTTCGGGAAGTAAAGACCATGACACGCGGTTGCTGATGGTGAAATCGTACGTTGTTGGGTTGGATGTCGATACTAGTTAGTCTGATGAGACCTGACCAAATTTGCATCCTTTTTGGTTTTTTTTGGGGGAAGTTAGAGTAATATATTCAAATGTCAATATGTAGCAATTTTTTAAAATTTATAAAAAAATCCGTTGCACCAGCTAGTACACTGAATTAAAACAAACTTAGCTCAGTTGGGAGACACAATAAGAAGATGTTTGGTTAGCTTGCATTTTGAGAATTTTTTGTGTTTTGAGAATTTTTAGGTGATGTTAATTTTATTGGTATGCGTGCTGCAGTTATTTTTAGGTGATGTTAAAAAACATGTTCGGTTTTAGAATTCTAGATTCTAAAGAATCCTAAAATTCTTTAGAAAACGAACATCTTCTAAATTATACCAAAAACATAGCAGCAAACCTCAAGCAACGAGCAGATGGTAAGATTTGAATTCATTCTCACTCACTGAATACCGGTTTTTAAAAAAATGAAAATTTATTCTTCCAACCATTGACCTATGATCCTTACCCTTACATCAAACACAAATTTGTAACTCCTGTTAAAACTTTGGTCCAAACTACATATAAAAGCCTTCATATGCCCCTTTAATATATCATCGGAGGACAAGATTCTTCCTGCAATGGTATGTACTTTTGATCCTGTTGAGTATTGGACCATATTACCAGGGCTAGCTCAAGGGTAAGGTAACTTAGGTAGTTGCCTAAGGCCCCACCTTAAGCAAGAGACCCCATAACTTAGAGAAAAAAAAAAGAAAAAATAAAGACAGAAAGGCCCTAAACACACGTTGAAAAAACAAACCAAGAAACAAGAACAAGTTGAAAGGTAAACAATAAAAAAAAGAAAAGAAAAAATATTTTGTTTGCTGTAAAGTGTGATGTGCAGTCCACAGACTATGGGTGTGACTCTATAAAAAAACGTTTCTTGAAAATTGAAACAAAACAAGAACTAAGAAACAGTGGAATAAAAAAAAAAAGCCTTGAAGTGACATCTTGAAACAAAGCAAGACTGACACAGGCGTGGTATGTGAAAAAACAGTGAAAATTCTTGGAAGTGGAAACAAAGCAAAACTAATAAGTCTTGAAAGTGGAATAAAAAAAAAAGAGCCTTGAAGTGACGTCTTGAAACAAAATAAGACACTTTTAGTCGAATTTCAAGCAAGCCTTGTTTTACACGCATTGAAAAGTTAGCCGTAGTCTTGAAAAGTTGACGTCTTGAAAAGTTAGCCGTAGTGTGACATTAGAATGGTTTAAGAAGGTTTGCAGACAACTTTTGCTATCACAGTTTCACAGCAACGAGTATTTGTGTATAAAACGAAAGTAGCTGCACAGTTTAGAACGGTTATTAAAACTCAAGTCTCCTGTTTAAGTCTAAATTTATACTTCATATTCTATCTTCTTAATCTTCTCAATCTTCTCTCAAAATCTTTTCTCTTCCTCTATTTCTTCTCTTGCTCTATCTCACTTTGCAAAACTAATCTAATTTCATTTAGCCAATCATATATTAGATATACTTTTAGCTGAAGATTGTTCCAAGTTCAAGTTCAACCACTTATAATCTTGGTGTTAGGTTCTATTATTCTAATCTTTACACTCTTGTATTTTAATTTGAATATTTATTTTTTATAATAGCATTTGTTTTATTTGTTGTGTTCTTTGTTTATATCTACACTATGTCTAATAGAAAATATGAATGTGGTTATGAAAAGCTTAAGAAAAATAGAAAAGTTAATCCAATCTCAAAAAGGAGCTCTTGATAAATTTATTGTCAATGATAAAAACAATATAACATCAAGTTCAACTAAAGAATTGATAATTGAACAACAATGTGATTCCATACAATTAGGAGAGAATATTGAACCAATCCCACAACATAATATTGAAAATCAACTTGTTAATGATTCACAAGTTTATAGTTCGGTAATTCTTGATGAAGAACCCAAAGAAAATTTAGAAACCAATGTAAAAGATAATGAAACTATAGATCTCAACGCTTTGAGTACAATATCTATAGATATTTATGATCCAAGTCAATGGAAAACTATGGATACAAAACTTAGAGATCTATTAGTAGAGAGAGGTCCAATTAGAATTGATGATATAAATTTTCCTAAAGATGAGAATAATAGACACTTCTCTACTACATTTTATAAGCAAAACTATCAAATGGAGAAAAACATGATAGAAAATGGCTAGTATATTCAAAACATGTTGATAAAGTTTATTGTTTTTGTTGCAATCTATTTAACTCAAAACCTAGCACAAGCCAATTGGTTAATGAAGAACTAGAGATTGGAAGAATCTTAGTGTTAAACTTAAAAGTCATGAAACAAACCATGAACATATCACCAATATGAATAATTGGATTAACTTGGAAATGAGATTGGTTAAAAATAAAACAATTGATAAAAATTTTCAAGAACATATTAACAAAGAGAGAGAGATCATTGGAAAAAATATTATTAAGAATTATTGTGTTGTAAAAACTCTTGTTAAAAATAACCTAGCATTTCGCAAAAAAAACGAAAAGATCTACCAAGATAATAATGGGTGTTTTTTTAAGCCTAATTGAAATGATAGCAAAATTTGATCCAATTATGCATGAACACGTTCGACGAATACAACATGGTGAAATTCATAATCATTACTTAGGACATAACATACAAAATGAATTGATACAAATATTAGCATCTGAAATTAAAAATACTATTATAAACAAAATCAAAGAAGTAAAATATTTTTCGATTATACTTGATTGCACTCCTGATATAAGCCACCAAGAACAAATGACTCTAATATTACGATGTATAGATACTTCAACATGTGAAGTGAAAATAGAAGAATTTTTTTTAGAATTTTTAGAAGTAGATGACACCTCTGGTAAAGGTCTTTTAATGAACTTCTAAATGCCATAAAAAAACATGGATTAGATGTTAATAACATAAGAGGACAAGGATATGATAATGGATCAAATATGAAAGGAAAACATCAAGGTGTACAAAAGAGATTATTAGATATAAATCCTAGAGCATTTTATACACCTTGTGGTTGTCATAATTTGAATCTAGTATTATGTGATATGGCAAACTCATGTCCCAAAGCTATATCTTTTTTTGGAGTGGTACAACGCATTTATTCTTTATTTTCTTCTTCTACAAAACAATGGAAAATTTTACAAAGATAATATATCTACATTGACATTGAAACCATTGTCACAAACACGTTGGGAAAGTCGCATTGAAAGTGTAAAAGCAATAAAATATCAAGCTCCAAAAATAAGAGATGTTTTAATTCAATTAGCAAAAACAAGTGAAGATCCTAAGACAAAGAGTGAAGCCACATGCTTAGCTACATATGAGATTGAAAATTTTGAGTTCTTATTAGGCATGAATATTTGGTATGATATTTTGTTTGCTGTTAATTCAGTGAGTAAGATCTTACAATCTAAAGATATGCATATCGATGTTGCCATAGATCAATTAAAAGGGCTTATTTCTTATTTAAAAAATTATCGGAAACTGGATTTTCATCTGCTTTAATTTCATCTAAAAATATTGTTATTGAAATGGAAATTGAACCTATATTTCGTGAAAAGAATAATACATAGAAAAAAAATAATTTGAAGAAAATGTTAATGATGAAACAATAAAATCAGTTGAAGAAACTTTTAGAATTGATTATTTCATATACATAGTAGATCAAGCTATTTCTTCAATTCAAAATAGATTTGAACAATTCACAGTATATGAAAATATTTTTGGTTTCTTATTTAATATTAACAAATTCAAATTTTTAGAGAATGATGATTTAAAAAAATATTGTCTTAATCTTGAAAGTTTTTTAAAAGATGGTGAATATTTTGACATAGATGGTTTGGATTTATTTTCAGAATTAAAAGTATTAAAAGAAGTTTTGCAACCTAAAATCAATATCCAATTGAAACATTAATTATATAAAAAAAAAATTAGATTGTTTTCCAAATGCATGCATTGCTTGTAGAATACTCTTAACAATAAGAGTAACAGTTGCTTCTGGAGAAAGAAGTTTTTCAAAACTTAAACTAATAAATCCTATTTACGGTCGACAATGTCACAAGAAAGACTAAATGAATTAGCCATTCTATCAATTGAAAGTAACATATTAACAAATTTTGAATATAAAAGCTTGATTAGTAATTTTGCATCTCAAAAAGCTAGAAAAATTATTTTTGAAATAAAATGTTAAATATTTTTTAAAAAATTTATATAAAAATGCCTAAATTTTAACATGGCCTTAGGCCTCATTTTTTATTAAGCCTGCCCTGCATATCACTTATATTATTTCCTTACTGCTTTGACATTGTTCGTGTTAGTATCAATGTGGCATGCAGTTAATAAATAGTTATGGTCGTTAATAAAGTACTGTGTCTACATCCTATTTAAGGTTATTAATGGTGGTGGATGAAGGTGGAGAAGGTGGAGAAGGTTCAGATTTTGAGGCTAAATAAAAAATAATTTTCTCGTCCTGTAATAGCATTAAGAGAGCAATTAGCAATGGTATGTCGTTGCAAGGGGGAACAGTTTCACCAAAACATATATCATTTCCTCAATTTACTAGAGAAAGGGAAAATACACTTTGCCTCATCTTTTAATTTCATGAAATTGAGCTTATAAACTTTTAAAATTCGTCGATTTGCACCCCATAGCGAATTAGCGTTAAATGTGACGGTAAATACTATGTGTCTTTATGTGATTCACTCTCACTTATTATGCCCATTTTGTAATTTAGAAAAATTACACTTTGCACCTACAATTACAAAGGTACTGACACTTTGCACCCTCGTATCCCAATTTTGTGACATTTTCGTCACCCCACAAGCCAATTGACCATTAAATGTGACGGTAAATCTGTCATGTGCAAAGCCTCTTGATTCAACGTCACGCCGATAGCCAAGAGGGGGAAACTAAACACAGAATCTCTCTGCAATTGAATCATTCAAAGTTTAAAAAAATTTCAAAGATAGAATCACTCCAAATTATAAATATCCAACCAATGAATTTACAATCTAGGAAACAAACTAGGAAAGAAAAAATATACAAATAATCATAATTGAAATAAAAAAATATATGCTTTTCTAAAAATCCTCTGCCTATCTACGGAACATCATGATTTAAAGAATTCTTGATTTGCATTAGTGAATTATGTGAGCATGATAGATTTACTGTCACATGTAATTGTCAATTGACTTGTGGGACGCAAATCAACGAAAATGTCATGCAATTGGAAGATGGGGTGCAAAGTGTCAGTACCCTATAGTTGGGGGTGCAAAGTGTATTCTCTAAAGAGCAAAACAGACATAACAAGTGGGAGTGAATCACGTGGATAGCACGTGGGTATTTACCGTGAGACTTAATAGTTAATTCAGCTATGGGGTGCAAATCGACGAATTTTAAAAGTTCATAAGCTCAATGTGATGAAATTAAAAAGATGAAGGTGTAAAGTGTTAGTACCCTATAATTCACAGGTGCAAAGTGTAATTTTTCAAAAAAGAAAAAAAGTCTGATCTCCATCTACCATGAGACGTATATCAGCAATGTTACTAATTAGGGGCACCCGTGTGGGCACCCCCATGCATGCGAGACACATGGCTTCTTGCATGACAATGAGTCATGCAAGTGTTAGGTTTGGTGACACTTGGTCCCATGCATGACATTCTAGCCATGCATAGTGACACATGGCAAGCCATGTGTCACAAGGAGGTTGATGAGGAAGGTTATAAAAGTGTCAGCACCCTCATAGTTGGGGGTGCAAAGTGTATTCTCTCAGGAAAAATGGACATAACAAGTGGGAGTGAATCACGGGACGACACATGAGTATTTATATGAGACTTTAACAGGCTAATTCAGCTATGGGTGCAAATCGATGAATTTTAAAAGTTCATAGGCTCAATGTGGCAAAATTAAAAAGATGGAGGTGCAAAGTATATTTTCCTAAAAAAAAAAGGTCTAATTTCCATCCATGTGAGACGCATATCAACAATGTCATTACTAATTAAGGGCACCCGTGTGGGCACCCCTATGCATGTGAGACACATGGTTTCTTGCATGACAATGAGTTATGCAAGTGTTATGCTTGGTGACACTTGGTCCCATGCATAACAATATCGCCATGCCAAGCCATGTGTCACAAGGAGGTTGATGAGGAAAGGCTATAAAAGGCCCCTCCTCCCTCACCCTCTTGACACCCTAAAAATTAGATAGCTTCTCTCTCTTCCTCTCTCTAGAATTTTGTCTCTCATCTTTGAGCATTTAAATTGTGGAATTAGTGGGTGATTCTCTAGTAGAACACTCCAACATTCAAGAAGAGTTCCTAGAGCTTTGACGGTTAGGGCACGTGACATAACTTCAAACATTTAATTTTGGGGACGCTAAGTATACTGAAATCCCATTTGTTTTTCCACTATGTATATAATTTCTCTAACAAACAATTTAATTGATAAGCAGGTTAGGGGTTAATTCAAGTATACGAGATTTGTTGGTGGCTCCCAACTCCATCAGTGTGTCTCTAACTAAGCTAGTTGTGTCCGGCGTGCTAAATTTATATAAGCTGGAGATTAATCTGTTACAATACGTAGACAAACAACATACAGTAACACTAACTCTATTTCCTGTAAATTATCATATATCACTGTTATTACAATACTAGTTTGTCAATTCATTGTATGCAAACATATGAATATAGTTTATCTAATAAAATGGCAAGAATACTAAAATTTTCAAATAATAGTTTGTTATAGTAACTACTAATCAAACAGCTGTATAAAAAACGTCTAAAAGGATAATAATCCCAAAATTTAATTTTACAACCAAACATATATTGGGATAAATAAATTTTGCACCCTCCAATATGTTCTGTCTTGGATCACTTTGCTTTTCAATCAATTATTTTTGTTATATTGCACTCGCCAATTATTGATTTCAAACACTTTGTACCTTCGTTCAAAATTTTAATTTGAGGCGATGGTCCGACGTCTCCATCCATAATAGATGCTTACTATTCATTCCCCACATTTATGACATGACCATATTGGGGTAATACAATAATTTTGACGCCTAAAAAATTAATTTCTTAAACAGAAGGTGAACATAAAAAAAAAATCACACATAGTTCTATAGATATAGGTAACTATTTAAAAATAAGTTGTATGAACTAGCAACTCGGCGCGAACTGTTGCAATGTAACAAAAATAATAGACTGGGTTTGGGGTGTGAAGTGTCATGACCCCAATAGTTAAAGGGTGCAAAGTGTATTATTTCCAACATAATAATTAATCACTTCAAAATGTGTTGAAAAAATATTGATAAAAATTTGTTTTTTGTATGAAATCTACTGATGTAATGTTGATGGATGACTTTGATTTTCCTAGATCTTGATTTCTACATATATATATCTAAATTCCTACAATGTACCTTTAGAGTTTGCAACATTCATGTACATGTAGTTTGTATTCCATTGAGAGCTTTAGTCCTTTTGCTAAGCTTGTAGGGCTTTCAGGTCTGATTAGGTTTTTCGCTGACTCTTTGAGACTTTTTCTGAATTCTACCAGTTACAATGTTCTTGGAGATTAATACATGTCGAGAACATTAATATATGTATCAAGGATTACTTAGAAAAAAAAAGTTCATATTTCATGTATCTCATTACAACTCTATGCCTATATAGGTATTAAGATGAGTTATAAACACAATAATATTTAAAATATATCAAATTCTTAAAGAACTATCCTCTCTTTCTCTTATTTAGTTTTATTTACTACGGGTTCAAGATCGTATTGCTCCTTAATTTTACAACATGTTTGGTAAAAAGCATGATTTTAACTTATGTTCAGAAAAGAATTTTAATGAATGAGTTTAATCATTCAATATTGGATTAAAGCTTAAAAATGCAGCTTATTTTTAGTATAATTCAACTTTATAAATAAATTTGGATGCTTCGAAATAATTTGGACTAAAAATAAATTAATCTTACACTTCTGCTTGTGTTTGGTTTGCGCAAAATTTTTTTGAAAGCTTTTTTCACAATCAGCTCTTCATAAACTTTAATAGTTTTTCACAAACTCTAATATTTTTTTCACAAACTCTATATATTCTTTACAAACTCTAATATATAATTTTTTTCACAAATTCAGACAGAATCTAAGTTGCTTCTTTTAAAGTTTTGTTTTCATCCAAACAATTTTGTTTTAAAAACAGAACAAAACAACAAGAGTAAACAAATAAAAAAGGGAAATTGGTATTTTAATCCCTAATTTTTATCCCTTTTAACGGTTTGATCCTTAAGAATTAAACCCTAACAAAATAATCCCCAAACTATCATCTTTTGACAAAACCATCCTTTCGACAAGGTTCCGTGTATTTATTTAACTGCAACTATTGACACATAAGCAAGAGTTATAGGTGACATTTAACTAATCCATATCAGTGTGTATTTCACCATATATGTAATCTCTCAAAATAAAAACACACACACACATCCATCTCGTATAATATATATATCGAGAGACTAAGTACATAACCGTCCTCTCCGAGCCACACGTATATCACTCCCACCGCCTACGTGCGTATGCGATCTCCAATGTTTATATATACTCACTGCAACACACTCGTATATATTAAGTAATCGGAACCCTGACCAACGCCATTGCCGTCGTGTTATATCACCACTGCTTGCTACGCGCTGTGGTAGTGGAATCCACACCTATATGAACGTCACACCACCTGACGCTATATCGACGTCTCTTATCGCTCCTCGAACAATCCTGCCTTGCCAAGCAAATCCACCATGCACCCATAATGTTGCAACTGGGGCGCTATGATCCTATAACTGTTCATTATATGGAAGTAATATTTTCTTTTTGCGCCTTCCCCCCATGCACGCATGCAGTAAGTATGGCAACAAAAGTCACATGATTCGGCCTTTCTCCTGCCTCTCTCATACATCCAAACCATTCTAGTGCTTCCTGCACACGCCCATGCATTGGGTAACCAAAAATCATTGATGTCCATGATGATACATTTCTCACATCCATCCTCGAAAATACTTTATTTGCCAGGTTCATCCGGTAACATTTACCATATATGTCTATAAGCGAATTCATCATCAAAATGTCCGGTTTTTCAATGGGTTTAGCTTGAAAAGCACATTTATGCAGTTGGAGAGCCAGGTCCAAGCCCCCAAGACTTCCGCAAGCAGATGTTACACTAACCATAGTCACATCATCCGAGAGGAACCCACACTTCCTTAGCTCCATAAAAGTGCCTATGGCTTCCTTGGCACGCCCACCTTGAGAAAGACCTCCAATGAGCGCATTCCAAGAACCCAACTTTCTATCGAGGTTTTGTGCAAACACCTCACGCGCATTTTCAAACTCTTCCGCCTTTGAATACAAGTTAATGAACCCACTCTCACAGAACTCATTGGAATCCAACTCGAAGCTGTTTCTAGATCGAGGTAGACTCGCCTGATTATATTCTCCTTGCTCAGCAAGCAAAAGTTCTTGATGAGCTCCATCTCTCAAAGTATTTAGCAAAGAAAGAGCTCCATCTCTCACAAGCTCCATGCTTTGCTTGGCCATCATGGCAAACAACCCAATGATGAAGACAACGCAGGAGGCCAAAGTAAGGCATTTTACCCTATGATGATAACATTAATGCCATGGCCAACGAGTCCCTCCCTGTCCCAACTTAAATAGAGTTGTTTAAGGAGA
>CM025850.1:31493171-31509928 GCA_003952965.2 Morella rubra | reverse complement strand
CTTTTCTTTGATTGATTTGTGACACACGTACCTGATGGGTTTTGAACCCATGATTACACACTCACCCTGGTACTTACTAGGGGATGAAAGTACAATTCTATATTTTAGTGACAGTTGAGAAAAGCATTCCCTAGAGCTTGCATCTTGCAATAATCTGTGATCTGATCCATAGCTGCTAAACTCAGCTTACCCATCCTCAAAACTATATAGAAATCATTGAGTTTCATTCCATAAGATGGGGATAGGAGATCAGAGAGGAAGTTAGTATGGACAAAACCGAGGCCAGTGATATGGTGCTGTTCTGCTTATCTCTTATTTATGGTGCTGTTCTGATACTAATTTCTTTAGGCGGCTTCCAGTTTTTGCATATACAGCATCCATAGGTGGGAAAAAGAAAGAACACCATTCTCTGCAACCTAGATCTTGTATTTCATTGTTAAGTTGCTTCTACATTGAAATTTTTTCAAAGAAGGCTCCAAGCAGGGTGATATTTTAGAGCTTGCATGTTGGCTTCTGTGTCTCCCTTTTATGTTCTACCTAAATGCAGAAAATTCAAATGTCTAATGAATGATATGACAGTGTACTATTTCCATGAATGGGGACTAGAGAATGAAGGTGAATGAGGATATGGTAATGCATAAGAATGAAATAGAAGATCTGAGATGAAAAGAAAATGATGCAAAATGGTTTTGTAACATTTTTTTTCACGCGGTTGGGGTAATATTTTGTCTATTGTAGTTGCCTCGGAGGTTCTTCTTTCCTTCAAATGACAGGGATAACCAAATGTGTTGATCCTCTTACTGTGAAGCCCTTCAGAAAAAACCTCTTCATCTTTTTTTCGTGATTTTCCATTATCTAGAGTGCCTGCAGTGTAAAGAGATAAAAGTAATGAAACGATAAATGAGAAATCTCACCACACCATTTAAGGTGGTGGCTGTGTATATTTATAAGGAATTCTGTTAAGCATTTACAAAAGGATGAGCTGTATGATACAGAGCTCATACAAGAGAATCGGTAACAACCAGAATAAGAAGGAGAATTTAAAAAGAGCTGCTATCTAACAGAATCTGATGATTTGAGTTTTAAATCTTCGCTGACTTGGTCTTCATTAACTGCTTGGTCTTCATTAACTAGATTATTTCTGTTAACATCCCCCCTCAAACTGAGCGTGGGAACCAAGCACAGTTTGTGTCGGAGAGACTCAAATGTAACACAAGACTGAGCTTTAGTAAAAATGTCGGCTACTTGAAGATGAGTGGAAATGTGGCGTGTAACCAATAAGCCAAGAGAAACCCTTTCACATACATAGTGGTAGTCAAGCTCAATATGTTTACTTCTAGCATGGAAGACTGGATTAACCGTCATGAACAATGAACTCTTGTTGTCACAGAACAGAGTCGGGGGTTGTGGAAGATGAATATGCAGATCTCGAAGGATGAAGGTAAGCCAAGTAAGCTCAGCAGTAGCGTGTGCCATGGCACGATATTCGGCTTCGGAACTAGAACGAGAGACTGTATTTTGTTTCTTGGCAGACCAGGAAATAACATTCGACCCCAGATAAGTGCAATAGCCGGTGGTGGAACGCCGAGTCAGTGGACAGCCCGCCCAATCCGCGTCAGAGAAGGCATACAAATCTAAAGAGACAGATCGTTGAACATGAAGACCAAGATGAATTGTTCCTTTCACATACCGGAGTATTCGTCGAACCATTGTGAAGTGAGAATAAGTTGGAGCCTGCATAAACTGAGAGACGAAATTCACACTATAGGAAAGATCAGGCCGAGTGAAGGTGAGATATTGCAATGCACCAACGAGTGATCGATAATGACGTGGATGCAGATAGAGAGCAGACTGTGGATCAGGTTTGGATTTTTGGCACATGGGAGTGGCAATGGGCTTTGATTCGTGCATAGAGTCTCTCTCAAGAATATCAACAGCATATTTTTCTTGATGTAAGACAAGACCACCTTCAACGTGTGTGACTTGAATTCCCAAAAAATAATGCAAGGATCCAAGATCTGTCATAGCGAATTCTGCATGTAAAGTATCAGTGAAATTCTGAACAAGAGTCAAGGAAGAACCAGTCAAGAGAATATCATCGACATATAATAGAAGCACTAAAATTCCAGCAGAAGAGTGATGAACAAAGAGACTGGGATCAGCCGAACTGCAAGAAAACCCAATCTCCAATAAGAATGTACTGAACCGATTAAACCAAGCCCGTGGGGCTTGTTTTAAGCCATAGATAGCTTTGTTCAGTCGACAAACGTGATGAGGAAGTTCTGCACTTTCAAATCCTGTTGGTTGTTCCATGAAAACTTCTTCAGAGAGCAGACCATGGAGGAATGCGTTTTTAACATCCAACTGTCGAATTTCCCAGCCTCGAACAACAGCTAGTGAAATAACCAACCTGATTGTGCCAGGTTTAATAACAGGGGAGTAAGTTTCAGAGAAGTCAACGCCATCCACCTGATGATATCCCTTCGCGACTAATCTAGCTTTTAACCTGCTAACAGAACCATTAGCATTCAATTTTACCTTAAACACCCACCGTGACCCGACCACATTCATAGATGCTGTACGAGGTACTAAGGTCCAAGTGTCATTGTGAGCTAAGGCGGCAAGTTCTTCATGCATTGCAAAAGTCCAACCTGGATGAGATAGGGCGTTGTGAAGGCTACGTGGCTCTTTAGGAATAGTGGAGTATGTATGAATAAGTGCATATTTTGGGTTGGGTTTTCGAATGCCAGCCTTTGCTCGTGTAATCATAGAATGACAAGGCAATGAATCAGTAGAAGAGTTAGGAGCAGCAGGTAGTTCCGGTGTAGGTGTTACTTGAGGTGAATTTTGAATGGCAGACGGATGGGATGGAGATAAAATAGGAGCTAAGCTAGAGAAATCTTCAAGAGGAGTGGAACTTGCCATATCTGTAGGAGATTCAAAATGTTGTATATCTGATAGCAGAAGAATATCTGTTACAGGGTGGTCAGCCAAAATAACATCATCGGTAGAGGGCTGTAAATGCGGGGAGATGGAATCAACTGAGGATTCTTTGGACTTTGTAGCAGGAAACCATTCTTGGAAGGTTGTTGCCAAGGGTTCTGGATTGCCTCTATGTTGCACGGGTGCATCTTTAAAAGGAAGAATAGTTTCGTCAAAAATAACATGTCGTGAGATATATATTCTGCCAGTGAGGACATGTAAACACCTGTAGCCTTTATGCCGATCACTATAACCCATGAAGACGCACGATAAGGATTTACTGTCAAATTTATTCTTCCTAGAATCCCACACATACGGATAACATTTGGAGCCAAAAATTCTCAGTGAAGAGTAATCAGGATATCTACCATATAACCGAAAAAATGGACTATCCCAATTAAGAGTAGAAGTTGGAATCCTATTGATAAGAAAAACAGCTGTTGTAAAGGATTCTACCCAATATTTTTTCGGTATGTGAGAGTAGAGTAACATGGTGATTCCTAATTCTCGAATAACACGATGTCTCCTTTCTACAAGTCCATTTTGTTCAGGTGTGTATGGACAAGAAAGTTGATGCTGTACCCCAGTTTTTCGCAAGTGACTTTGAAACTTGGCATTAACGAATTCTCCTCCCCCATCAGTTTGAACAGTCTTAATACATCCATTAAACTGCCGAGAGATGTATTTTTCAAACATAATGTACTGATCAAAGAAGTCAGACTTAAGCTTTAATGGAAATAGCCAAACAAACTTAGTAAAATCATCCACTATAGCAGCATAAAATCTGAATCCATGCACAGAGGTAATGGGAGCAGGTCCCCACAAGTCAATGTGAATTTTTTCGAAAGCTGCACTAGTGTTAATGGAAGAAGATAGAAACGGGAGTTTAGAAAGTTTCCCAAGTTGACAGCTCTCACATAATTCTGTCACTTTATTACTCATAACTTTAATCAATCCAAAATGGCGAAGCTTGTCCACCACAGCAGCTTGAGGATGACCAAGACGTCGATGCCATGTGTCTGCAGTAGCGAGTCGAAATCTGGTAGAGAAGAGAGCCACTTGAGACGAACTGATCGTATAGAGATTACCCCGCTTTAGGCCCCTCATCAGTACCTGTTGGGTCACTCGGTTCTTGATGACAAAGTCATTGTTAGAAAACTCACAATTTACGGGATAGTCAGTTGTAAGTTGACCAATGGACAATAAACTTCGTTCTAAATCAGGAACCAAGAAAACATTATGCAAGGTAATTTGAGAAGAACCGGATCATAAGAGTGCATCTCCAAACATGAGTTGATTTGTAATAAATCCCCATTCCCAATCAAAACGTGATCTAGTCCATCATAGGGACGAAGGTTTTGTAAGATACCTGCTTGAGAGGTCATATGGGCAGATGCGCCAGTGTCAGAGGTCCATTCCTCAACTGAAGGTTCAGCATCCATATTGTTGGCAGTGAAGGCCTGAGGGAGATTATCCGGTTGTATTGAGTGATTGAACCGATGCCAACAACGGAGGGCAGTGTGTCCACGTTTGCCACAGATTTGACAATAGATTTCACGATTATGGTCTCGTGAAAGGAGGATAGGACTGGAGTTTGAGGAACACTGTTTGGTGGTAGAATTGGTGGCCGGGGCAAATCCTTTCCCTTTGGATGAGAAGGAATGCTGATTTTTGGTATATTTGGAATTCTGTTTAGAATTGGATTTTTGGGTCAAGAAGGCCGTGTATGTATTGCTGTCATGGTTATGAAGAGAGATCCTGGTTTCATAACTTTGCAGCAAGGGCACGACTTCACTATAAGACAGCATCGGTGGTTTCAACATAGAAGTGGTAAAGGGTTCATATTTGTGGCCAAGACCAGTAAGCAAAGAGAAGACTTTGGTTTGATCACTTACAGAGTGTCCAATGGCAGCAAGGCTGTCGCAGATATTTTTGAACCTGCGGAGATAATCATTAAGGGATGTTTCAGGGTCCTTCCTCATGTATGTCAGCTGCTGAGTAAGTTGGAACTGCCTCTCCTGTGAAGCTTGAGCATAAGCTTCTTTGAGAGATGCCCAAACGTCATGTGCAGTATCAACTCCAATAACGTGTCCTAATGCCTCTTCGCCTAAGGTCCCAATAATCCAGCCTCGGAGCAGACGATCTGTTGTCTTCCACTTCTTGAATTCAGGATTGGATTGAGGAGTTGAGGGCAGATCAGTAGCTGGAAGAAGTGCAGGCGGAGCTGGAGTTTCACCTGTGAGGTATCCAACCAAGTCTTGACTCTCAGCAAGTGCAAGAACCTGCTCTCTCCATAACGGGTAATTTTCTGGTTTCAACCTTAAAGTGACAAAATTGTTAACACTTAAGGATGATGCGGAAGCCATTTTTTTGTGCTCTGATACCAAGATAAAAGTAATGAAACGATAAATGAGAAATCTCACCACACCATTTAAGGTGGTGGCTGTGTATATTTATAAGGAATTCTGTTAAGCATTTACAAAAGGATGAGTTGTATGATACAGAGCTCATACAAGAGAATCAGTAACAACCAGAATAAGAAGGAGAATTTAAAAAGAGCTGCTATCTAACAGAATCTGATGATTTGAGTTTTAAATCTTCGCTGACTTGGTCTTCATTAACTGCTTGGTCTTCATTAACTAGATTATTTCTGTTAACATAAAGTAACTATCATTTGGACTTTTTGGGGTTTCCTTTGGTTCTGCTTATCACTGGAACCAATCTTCTTTGTTTCTTTTGCCAGATAAATTGAATGATATGCTTAAACCAAATGTTATTGTTGGTTGGATAACTTGCATTTGGCTCACATTATTATGAAAGGCAGTTGCTGAGGGGAATTAGTATAAAGTTTTGATTGTTTTATGTTAGTGAAGACTGCACATTCTGATACTGCATGGTAGTTGTAGAAGAACATCTTTAGATAGATCAACATGTAGAAACTTTAATATTTGTCACTAGATTGATTAAAAGGTTGATATTTTTCCCGTCAGACCAGTTTTGAGTCTTGACTTGCTTCCTTGCTGAATTTTGTGAATGCAACAACGTGGTTCTCACTTCTCTGAGCCTGATTTGATCTATGTCTGACTATAAATATATTTGCATAGATTTCTTCACATCAATGGGGTAGTTTGGTGTTGGACTTTAGTTGACCTTATCTCGTTATTAAATGTTTCTAGCTATACGTGTTAGGCTGTCTTATTGTCCACAGGCTGGAGCTATGCATTCAGCAGGTAGGTGGAGTTTCATGAAACGTGTGAACTTGTCCACAAATAGTTTAGAGTAGACGAATCTAAGCTATTGGCAAGAAATCTAACCCCTAGTCTCCATTAATTATCTTTTACATAGATACTTGGAAATTTAACCCCTACTCTCCACAAATCTTTTGGTTTGCCAAAAAATTTCCAAAAGCATTCCAAGAGTATCTAATGCATAAACGAACTTTTGCCAAAACTTATCATGACGATTCATTCAGAAGCATTCCAGAAGTACCTATTTTCGTGATCAGTCCAGTCGTCACAGTTATTATGGCGTTGTAAAATGATTTTTATTCAATAGCAGTATTATCTTCAGCATGGGGTAAAAAATCTTAAATCTTAGTAGTTTTCTGCCTTGTGAAAAAGATCTAAAGTCTCATTTAGATGTACTGTTCCCGGCTCCTCCTGCCCTCTCCCTTCCTGGTCATATATTCTGCGGCTTGGATTTGTGTAGATCCACTGTTTTTTTGTCCCCGATAGTGGAGGTCTGTCTTCACTCTTCAGCCTTGCTCGGGTTGTGCATGGTTGGCGCATGAGGCCCCACGAGCTTCTGCAGGACCGTTTGAATCCGTGTGCACCACTTTTGCCAACGCTTTGCAAGTCTGGTTTCCATGAGAAGCAAAGATGGAGGTGCCTCCCGGCTCCCGATGTAACCTCTCTTCTGTAGAAAAAGAAAAACGCCACCGCCTTATGGCGGTTTTCTGGTTGGCGTCCAGGACGTTGGGCCCTAGTTTTTTATTCAAGCTTTGGAGCAAAGGTTTAGTGCTTTGCCCTTCGGGCCCCGTTGTGATCTGTGGATCTTGGGTCCATATTGTCTATTGTAACGGGTTTTGCGCTCTAAAGTTGAGTAGTCTGACGTTGAGCCCACACTTTTCAACTGCCTAACTTTTTTTTTTTAATCTTTCCCCACTTTTTAATAAAATTTCTCAATTGCCTAGAAAAGAAAAGTATAATTATTGATGGGCTATATATGATCGGCCTAGCCCATTGAGACACGCGAGCCTATTTGTAGTCTCATCTAAGGTCACATGCGCATTCTAAGCCCTCAACCCACATAAGCGTAAGTTAATCTTTCTAGGACTACAAGAAAGATAAAGATTCAAGATGTTTTAGGATTCCAGGTAGGACAAGGAGTCTTAAAGCTCATACTGCTGGACTCTCTTTAAGACTCTAGTATCCCCCTCTTAAAACGATAAAGACTCCAAGTAAAATAAAGATGCAAGAGGTTTCAAGACTCCAGGTAAAATAAGGAGTCTTGAAGCTCATACCATTGGATTCTCTTTGGGACTCTAACACCCCCTCCTATAAAAGATAGATACCTCATTATATTTTTTTAAGTTTAATTACTTCTTGAAACTCTTCTTGAGATCTAACTTAGGCATCGGAGATTCCTCTCCAACACCACTCCAATTCTCTTTTACAGATTCGAGTGCACTGATTGATTTATTACTTAGTGATATTTGACATCATCAATTATGTATAGTTATATTCTCTCGTCTTGCCAGTACCACTAGATGATATCGTCATTTCAATTATTATTTTTCTCCGTACTTCTAGTGTAACAATTTTGTTTCTTTCCTCCTTTAAATTGCTCATCTTTTTTAATCGAAGTTTTTGGAATTATACTGTAATTTTAATTTATAAACCACGACAGCAGTATGATAACGACGTCGTCGTATCGTTGTAAGAACAATTTAATGAGTCAAATTCTATAGCAACGGGCCAACGGCGAAAAAAGTGCCGAGTCTTGGGAGGGAAAACGAAGATGGTTCAGTTGCAATTTCTTGTTTCAATTTTTTGTCAGTTGATTCAAACGTACCGGTTGGAGGCAGCCTGAACGAGTTCAGAGCGCCAAGGAAAAAAAAAAAAACCAGTTTAATGTTCAAAATCCTTGAATCGTCATTCGTCTCCGGGCCCTGAAACATGCGACCGGACCAAACCCCTTCTCCGTTCTATGTGCTCGAGGCCAGTTGTTTAGGTTCTGATTTCTGGACCTCTATCTTTTATGCCCCCCCCCCCAAAAAAAAAAGACAGACCGGCTTCATTGATCTCGACCAATGTGGCAGGTTCTCTTAGCTGCAGCGGTAGCTGGATCCACCAGTCTCGTGGCCAAGCACCTCTTTAGCCCAAACGCCGATGCCCCCGCCGATCCTGGTCCCGAACGGACCGGGAACCCCTTCGATAATTTGGACCGCCAAGTTTCCCTCACTTCCGCATTGGGCTCTCCTCCTGTCCCCAGTGGTTGTAATGACTGCGACAACGGAAGGGAAGGCAATTGCGAGAAACATGACGGGATCTTTAGGTTTTCGAGCTCGGGAGCTGCGTCTCCATCTGGATCAAGGAACTGCCGGAAGAAGGTGGCTGGGGTTAAGAAGATTGGAGAGAAATCTGGCTGTGTAGAGGCGGAGGCGGAGGCGGAGGTCCCGAGGAAGAGTGCCAGGAGATTCGCTGTTTCCTTGAAGAGAAGGAAAATCGGCAAGAATTTGGCTGCGAAGTCTGGATCTTCGTCTTCTAAAGGTTTGGTAACTTTTTGGTTAGAATTTCAGGCTTCCTATGGTTGTGCTTTTGCATATTGGCGATTCAATCAAGATTACTTCTTGAATTTGTAACTCGTTATTAGCATCGTTAGTTTTTGTTTACGCGAGAAAAATTTTCCTTCGGTACTTCTGGGAGTGAACAATCTCATCATTCAAGGTTTGGTTAATGCTTTCGATATCGTTCGATTATATAATGGTAATACCAAGAATACAAAATAGATAAATTTGCATGCGAAGATCTCATTCAAGAGCTATCATTTATTGAGGCAAGCTCAATTTCACTGAGAAAATGGGGCATAAGATAGCAAGGTGCCTTGTTCTACTTTCTAAAGAACACAGTGACAAAGGATTGCTCTATACTAAAACTAGAAAAAGTAGGATCTACTAAGTATTTCGGAAAAAGAGAAGACAAGAAAAAAAAGGAAGAAGGTATCCTTCATTTGGGTGATGGCAGCAAAGGAGACTACCTTTGGCTCACACTAATTAATCATTAATTTTGTCTTTTTGTTAGTGCGATGCAAACTCTCTGGGTAAACCACCAAAATGATCACTAGCCAAAAATTGGTGCCCCCCCCCCCAACCTTCTTCCTCCCCGAAAAGATTACAAAATTAATATCTAGGATTTGAAAATAGTTTTCTGATGTTGTGGAAAATCCATATCTTTACTTTTTCAGTGGACATCACCTGTTTTCATGTTGTTAGCATGCGTTGTATTGTTGCAAATTTTGCTTGCTTTATGGGACATTAATTTCACGTCACTTAGATACCCAAAAAAAAAAATTCATGTCACTTCATATTCTCCTTTGTAGATAACTCTTTATTTGGCTGGGGACTTGGTGTCGGGATCATGTACATGATGTCAGCAGGGAAAGTTGAGATCAGTAAACTGAACATAGCCATGGATGAGACAGCAAAAATTGTTCAGGAATTAAAAACTGAGCTTTCCAAAAAGAGATCATTGGATCATCTGCAGATAATGGGTTCTGCTAGTGAAGTTGATGCAAAGTCAAAGAAAAATAGCGGTGATCATACTCAACTTGCATCAAACAAGTTTAGCATAGGGAGCAGAGACCATAATTGTATCAAAGATTCTGTTCGCCCTGTCATTGACGATGGTGAATGTGCAAGTAGTGTTCTTACTGAAGAGCCAGAGCCAAGGATGCATGAAATAGATCAACTAGAGGCTGAGCTTGAGTCTGAACTGCAAAAACTCCCTTGTTGCATCACAGAAGCTCCGCACCCAGAGGAAATGGGACCAGCTATGGGAGAGGTGAGTTTTTTTGAAGTACTTTTATGTTCCTCTATCAGATTAATTTAACATGGATTGATTTGTCATGCATACTGTTGTGTTCATTTCACCCTAATACTTAATATGTAGTTACCTGCTTCTGAATTTATTCGACTGAGTTTTGTGTACTAGATGAAGGGGATTGTGTCTCTGAAGCACTTTTATACACATAGTTATGTATTTATGTAGGATGCCAGACCAAAACAATTACTCCTCATAGAAGCCAAGTTGGAGACAATTTTTCTAGTTAACAATCAGCACTAAGAAGTATTCATCATGAAGCAGGAAAAATTGGCAGCAGTGCCACTACTAACATTAAGATTGGTTATTCATCCAAAATATATTTACTTTAGTGCTTAGAGAACTGAGAACAAAGTAGCGGAATGCGAGACATAGGCTAGTACCATAGTTTTGGTTCTTACAATACATGCGTGCAGGACTTGGCACTTGATGATGGCCTATGCCTGTGGGCCTGGTAATTCATGCAATGTTGAGTTACTTTCTAAATTAGATAATTCTATCAGTTTGACTTGGAAAATATTGCTCAGCCTGAAGTTTCAGCTACGGGGTTTCATGAAGTGGAGGACCAGAGTTTGGATTCTTATCAGTTCCGCGGAGTAGTGCCAGCTGAACTTGATCAGAAACTTTGCCACTTGCTCATTGAACAGCAAGAACACCAAATTGTGGAGCTGGAATCTGAATTGCAAGTGGCACAATCCAAACTTCATTCGAAGGAAGCTGAACTCCTAGCACTGAAGGACTGTGTTAGACGCCTAACTGCTTTCTCTCTGTCAAACGTTTCTGGTAGGCCTCTCAAACTCATTCCATTTGAGCAGTTACAAATACAATCTCAGTTTTTATTTGCAGTGACTGGTGGTACACTTCCACAAGGTACTAACTATTTCATTACGTGGCATTGCTTTCTAGACGATGAAACTGAGGCGCAAGAGGAACAAGGGCAAACCAACGCATGGGACTGCAACAACAAGACCGAATTCGAATCAAATAAATTATTGGTTGGGATGAAAAGAACAATGGACTTTGAACCTTGCGGCAATTACCTAAGATGATTATGTATTGTATATGCGCTAGGAGGTAATCCTAGCACCGCCTTATTTGCCCAATGCCTGTGTTCCTCCCCCGAGAAATAAAATATAATTAATGGTCTCAAAACTTGTCGTAGTAGTTGCCCTTAAAAAAGAGAACTTGTAATTGTAGTTGCCTTTCTTGTATTCTCTGCACATGTATTGTACTGCTTTCAAATTATGATATACAAAACTCTGTTCCAAGTGATTCCCTATCGACAAAATAGCCTGTCTGCCTGCTCTTTATCAAGCTCTCTTTTCTGAGTGCCAGAAAGGAAGCCTGAAACCGTAGTTGACTTTTGCTTGCTTGTCGGGAATAGGACGTAGGTTTGAAGTCCCCATCACATTTTACTTTAGTCGGTGGCTTCATTTAACCAGGGATAGCATTGGCAAGTAGCGATGTCTAGTGTCGAAGGCAGTCTGTGAAGATTCCCCCATCCTATGAACTAGAGAATTCTCTAGTACATTTTATTCACTAATTAATGCCACCCAATTTTATTTTCTTCTTCTGCTTACTGATATAAATTTATCTAACACCTGGCAGTCTGTGAAGATTCCCCCATCCTATGAACTAGAGAATTCTCTAGTACATTTTATTCACTAATTAATGCCACCCAATTTTATTTTCTTCTTCTGCTTACTGATATAAATTTATCTAACACCTGCTTATGGACACCATGGTTTAGAACTTCAAGACACCATCAAATCCTGAGTTCAATAGCCTAGGAGACCAAGAACTAAACAAATGACAGGGAGAAAGAATCTTACAATGAAAGAGTTACGAGTACACGAGGGATCAGCTAGAGCGGAACCTCTGAGCTGGTCCGACCGTTATTATAGGAGTGCTCGGACGGATTGAACTTGACAAACGTGACAACCTAACAGACATTGAACTTATCACTTTGACTGGACTTTGAACCTTGCGGCAATTACCTAAGATGATTATGTATTGTATATGCGCTAGGAGGTAATCCTAGCACCGCCTTATTTGCCCAATGCCTGTGTTCCTCCCCCGAGAAATAAAATATAATTAATGGTCTCAAAACTTGTCGTAGTAGTTGCCCTTAAAAAAGAGAACTTGTAATTGTAGTTGCCTTTCTTGTATTCTCTGCACATGTATTGTACTGCTTTCAAATTATGATATACAAAACTCTGTTCCAAGTGATTCCCTATCGACAAAATAGCCTGTCTGCCTGCTCTTTATCAAGCTCTCTTTTCTGAGTGCCAGAAAGGAAGCCTGAAACCGTAGTTGACTTTTGCTTGCTTGTCGGGAATAGGACGTAGGTTTGAAGTCCCCATCACATTTTACTTTAGTCGGTGGCTTCATTTAACCAGGGATAGCATTGGAAGTAGCGATGTCTAGTGTCGAAGGCAGTCTGTGAAGATTCCCCCATCCTATGAACTAGAGAATTCTCTAGTACATTTTATTCACTAATTAATGCCACCCAATTTTATTTTCTTCTTCTGCTTACTGATATAAATTTATCTAACACCTGCTTATGGACACCATGGTTTAGAACTTCAAGACACCATCAAATCCTGAGTTCAATAGCAGGAGACCAAGAACTAAACAAATGACGGGGAGAAAGAATCTTACAATGAAAGAGTTACGAGTACACGAGGGATCAGCTCGAGCGGAACCTCTGAGCTGGTCCGACCGTTATTATAGGAGTGCTCGGACGGATTGAACTTGACAAACGTGACAACCTAACAGACATTGAACTTATCACTTTGACTCTCCTACGTCGTTCGGATATGTCGTTGTGAACTTGTAATGTAAGCCTTTATTAAGCCCAAAGAAACAGGAAAACCAGATTAGACGTTTTACTCCATGGTTATGGAATGGAAGACTCAAAGTTGACACGTGGCCTGATCCCCAACTTCTTAAGCAAAAATGAGTTTACAGTTTGGCACTGACTCAGACATTATTATTATGATGCGACTTAACCCTGACATTTAACTTGCAGGTATGGCGTCCGTAGTTCTCAACTGTGGTTTTTTAAATATCTATTTACGATTAAAAATAGGGATAAATGATACATTAGTGCTATGCTTTACGCGTAAATCGAATTGACCCCTGTGATATGAAAAACATAAATGTAGGGCCCATGCTCTCTTCTCCGTTTCGCCGTCCCTCCTCTTTATTCTGTTAGCTCATATGACGGGAAGGACCTTACATTAGCCTTAGCGCATGTAATCTCTCCAGATTACTCAAGTCTACAGAAGTGAACTCTAATCCCACATATCTCTCGTTTCTGTATAAGATCTAGCCGAAAATTTCTCTCAGTTCTTTTTCACGGAACCTTCCACAAGATCTACTGTGAAATTTCTCTCATTTTCTGTAACTGAAGACTTCTTGCACGGAGAAAAATTTTGGAAGATGCTTATTTGGAAGTCCAAGATCCGGTACAAAATCGGTAAGTGTATTTGTTTGGTAAAATGTCAAAGTGAAATTGTTTAATCCATCATCATTGTGATTGTTGCTATACAGATGCCATCGGCGTGTGGGTATTTTGCGTGGCATGATCCCCTTTTTTGCAAGCGTATTTTAGGTATTTTTCTGATTTAATGAGAAGAATCAAGATGTTAGAGACTGAAGTTTAGAAGCAAAGAGAGAAGGAAAGAAGAAGGCACTGAGGCTGATGTAGGGTCCTTTTCATCAAATGAGCTAACGAAAAGAAGAGGAACCAACGGCAAAACGGAACAAAGAACATGAAAACTATATTTATATTTTTCATATCATAAGAACCAATTCAATTTTCACGTAAAATACAAGACGAATTTAACATTTCTCCCTGAAAAAATATGAACAAAGAAATGATATCTGCGACCTATTTTTTAAATATTGCACCTTGTATTTCTCACATGTTGCGATTCAGGTAAAGTCAACACAAAAGAGCTGGATGCTAAAAGCATTCAAAAAGGTATATTATTTTTTATTGTTTGTCAAGTAGAAGGGATATTAAAATAACGATACTAGAAAACTGTGTAAACACCTTACATTTTTATTTACTTCCCCAGTTCCCCTATAATGGAGAAGGAGAGATTGAAAATTTGAAATTCAATAATAATTAAGGGAAATTTCTTGGTGTATCCTTGAATTAAAAGATTAATTTCATTTTGAATATTTAAATTATTAAATTTTTCACATTACATTTTTAAATCAGCAAAATTCCGTACAGTAAGCTGTAGTTGGAGCGTTTAATATTACACATTTAATAATTTTAATCTTTAAAATAATATTGACTTTATGACCTAGAGCTCAAAGTGATTTTTTTTTCTCTACTTATTATATGCAAAGATAATCTACCATTCTGATTTATTTTTTTTTTAAATTCAATTAAATTACAGCTCAAGCAAGTCTTTGTATGCATATAAGAAGATGGTGGGGTTAAATAATATCATTTAATTGAACAAATAAGTAAACCAGGAACCACCTCTTGATTAAAAAGGGTAAATTTCTAATCATGAATTCTTGTGTGATTGAGTGGACAACCACTGGCCTTATCTATCAACTCCTTCTCTAATCCATACACTGTTACTTACTTGGCCAACTCCCAAGATAATCACTCCGTAGGATATTAAAATCAGACAGATAAAAGCACTCACACCCAAGATCCAACGGTCATCGAGACTTCAGTATCTACTGGGCAATACATCTTATTATATCTTATTTGACAAGCTACAACTTAACTAGGTCACACACAAATAATGTAAAAAATTAAACTGACGCCGAGGGCTATGCCAAACAGAACCTACCAGTGGTAGATCCACCCATCCGTGCGAAGATGAAATAAAAATCCCCAGCGTCGCACATGAGAAAGAAGCTACAGCTATTTTTTTTTTCTGCGTTGAAAGAAGCCACAGCTAGAACACAAGATAGGACACCTCCCCATTATCTTTTCTCTTCCAGAAAAGGGAGTGATGTAGTGGCTAGTTCTTCTAGAGAGAGAAGGAGATAACTTTTCAATCTCAGGGCACAGAGAGAGAGAGAGAAAGAGAGTTCGAGGTGTGAGTGAAAATGATGCTGTCCACAAAACCCATATCGAGTCCGGGTAGGACTAAGAAGTTCCCGCCGCCGTTGATGAGGTTTCTGAGGACCAATGTGGGGAGCAGAAGCAGAGGCAGGTCACGTTCAAGCCCTATGTTTATTTGGAAGAAGAACACCGCCGTTGAAACCCAAGAACCCTCCTCTCCTAAAGTTACATGCATGGGCCAAGTCCGGGTCAGGCGCTCCTCTAAACAGGCTGCCGCCGGTGGACCCGGTCGAACCCGCAGGGCAGGAGCGTCGACAAGACGCGGGTGCAAATGGCTCCGGAATGCCCTTTTCTGCCCCCGTATCACCTGGAAAAGAAAGCCCGTATCTTTCCGACGCGCGTGGCGCAAGTGGGTTTTGTTCTTCCGACAGGCTTTTCGGGGAAGAGTCGAAATTCGAGAAGATTCACCCAGAGTTGAAACGAAGTTTGGGAATAAAAGTGAATTTTCAGAGCAAGAGGATGATAAAATGGAAGAAGATGAGGAAGAAAAAGTTAAGGTCTTTGTGTCCAACTCTACTTCGCCGCCAAAGAACGCTTTGTTATTGACTAGGTGTAGATCTGCTCCTTACAGATCGTCGTCTTTAGCCTGTAGATTCTGGGGTTCACCGCTAGGGATTGAAGAAACAGAGCGAGGAGACCAAGGAAACAGAGAGGAACAGGCGGAACCTGAGAAACCCACATCGGTAAGAGAGTCGATTTCGGATGAAGAATCGATCAGAGAGTCGATTTCCGATGAAGAATCCAGAATATGTCCTGAAGCTGAAGGAAAGTCGGAGTTTTCAAAAGGTTCAGTTAGAGAAAGATTAATCGAAACCGCAAATGTTGAAGACTTGAAAGCAGGGGAAGCCGCAGACTCTGTACGGCCTCTGATACTCACAAGGTGTAAATCAGAACCGGCGAGAACCGGAGAGAAGCTGGATCCAGAGATGAACTCCTGGAAGCAGAGAAGATTGGGTGACTTGGGTCTAGCTGATTCACGCTGACCACATGTTTTGTGATTAATTGATTACTACTCTGTTTTTATTTTCTTAGTTATATTCGTTTTTTTTTCTTCTATGAATACATGGGGGGCTGTACGAGAGAATCTCTATGGCTCTTTGGTAGGTGGTGCTAATATATAAGAAAAGGTAGGTAAGTTGGTCGAACGCTGAAAGCCTGAAGCAAGGAATTGTTAATGTTCATCTCCTCTGCCACTCGTAATGGGCAGCTGTATTTATAGCTTTCTTTTGTTGGGTTTTCAACAAATTACATGGAACTGGAAGTCTGAGCCTGTTCTCAGTGCTATTTCTTTTGGGGCAATGGGAGTTTGATTAATATATGAGCATCTTTGGATACTCTGACCAACTTTTATAGCATTTAGTTGAAGGCTATTAGAATATTGATCCACTTCTTATTTTAGTTCGTGTTCATATGTGACCTCTCAATATGCAGGTTTGTTTAAAGTAAGAATAATTAATAATGTAGCATCCTAAGATCTTGGTTTTTTTTAATAGGTTTTTTTGGCCGCTGTCTTGTTTTCAGAGGATTTCAAATTAGATTCTCGACCTTACTCCTTTTTTTTTTTTTGAACTTCT
>CM025850.1:31461716-31482789 GCA_003952965.2 Morella rubra | reverse complement strand
AGATGGCACTTGAAAACGTTGTGTGCATTCTGCGCTGGATATGAAAGATCTCGTGAGGCCTATATCATTTTCGCAGTCAATGCTGGCAATCTGCTGATAAGAAAACTCTAGAAAAGACCCATGCGGTCCAAGCCATATATACATTTAGCGTTGATTGTGGACCACAGGACGGCATGAAAGATAACCCGTTATAACCATATGGCAACGTAGTTTTAAACACATATACGGTTGTATAGCAATCAATACCCATGAATGAAATGCTAGATTATAAACCGTACGCTAATCATTTGAAAATGTCCTGGCCTACCAATATTGTCTCTTATTTCACATGGGTTATGGAGTTGAATTTTCTCTTTTAGGTAGAAAACTCGACAGGGAGACATAGATGATTGATTTTTTACCAACCATTCTTCGCCTCATGCCCTTACGGCGCATGGGTCTGGCTTGGACTGCAGGCCGGACTCAAGAGCATCCAAAGCCTACTGTCCAAGATTATGAACACTGTCGACCAGATCTATGGTTTAAGCAAATCATGCACATCTTATCTTTTGATTTGGGATGAAAATAACGAAACAGAGTAGTTGTAGAGTAACGTGAAGTCCAGCCAAGTGAGCTTAAATGAGATGTCCCCTCTAAAGGACATTGTTATTAGAAACACATGGAGCTGTCCGGACCAAGAATGATGATACATGTTCTGTTGAAAACCCAAAAAGCAAAGCTTTAAAATGAAAAGCCTAGGCATATGGTTTGGTTTCACTGACATAAATGTTCCAACCCAACACATCCGCATCAGTACCTCGCGACTTATTGCTGCCTCGATGGCGACGGTTTCACTTGCCAAAAGCTGAAAAAGAGAGAAAAAAAACTTCAACCACCTCTTCCCGTGCTTCTCTCGTGAGCAATAAAGTATCCCTTCTTGTATTTATTTGTATATATATATATACATGCACTAAGATCTAACCTCTGAGTCTCTGACGAACTCAGTTTTGGAATGCCATGGAGCGCAAGTCCTCTAGCATCACGGCTATCTTTCTTCTCTTCCTCCTCACCGTGCCTTACTTTTCAAGAGGTTTGCTCCCCATCTCTTTTTCTCTATCTCTGTCCCTCTACATCTGCAGAAACGCTCTATAGTTAACAGGGATTCGACAGCGTGTGATTATCGGATACTGATTGGATATTGGTTTTTGGTTAGGGGGATCCAATGAGTTGGATTTGGAGGTGTATGAAATTGATTATAGAGGTCCGCAGACACACTCCTCAATTCCTCCTCCCGTTAACTGGCGTGGCAAGCCTTTGAGCCATCGAAAAACTGCTGTGGAACCTTCCAAATCCAAGGGCTTGGGAGTTGGTCATATAGGAGGAACAGTAAGTCCTCGCGACGACGCATGCCATGATAGATGTTTGGTAATTGTCAAAGTAGATGAATTTAGAAAATGGGGTTTGATCTCAATGCGTTCACATTCCATAAATCTCGCCTTTCAGTTCATTTCACAGTTGCTTTGGTCATTGTTTGTGAATTGCAGGTCAAGAAACTTCATGGATAAGAAGTGTTGGAAAGTGGTGGGTTTAGTCTTCATCAAAAAACAGCTCAGTTTTCCTTGTACCGACAATCTCCTATAATGTTTTACCTATCTAGCAATTTGTTTACCGTACATTTGAGGGTTTGCTGTGTGATCCTTGTTTTGGAGCTTGAATCTTGATCCCTGTAAGTATTGGTGAATAGCCATACCTCGTACGACAATGGTAGTTGCAACTTACCCATTTCCATTTGGGACTCATCATAGGCATAAGGTTACTCTCAGATTTAATTCAGGCGAAGGCACTGCAGAATAGAGGCATTTAACATCTAAATGCAGTATGTTTGAGTTATTATTGATGTCTGCTGAAATTCATGCACGTTAAATGCATTGCCATAGAGAATACCATAATGGTTCAATTTTATCACACTTTCTTAAAGCCTTAACATGTTCTGGGTTGGAGAAAACTTCATTCACGATTCTATAACTACATTTTTCTTTCATAAATCCCCACAACTTATAAAGCTAAGTTCGAGTCTACTACGACTATATGGGAAAAATGACAACCATGAAAGCTATTGTAAGGCAATTCGTGATTTGAGGATTTGATCTATTATGTCTTTTCTAAGAATTATAACAAAGGAAGATAAGAACAAGCTCAAGCTGAAGATTGAAACACAGATTGCAATGCACAAAGATCTGTCACGACATAGACATGAGATGTTCGTCGAAGAGCCTTTTTCTATTGAGAGAGAGCAGGTAAAAAAAATTAATGAAGGAAAGATTACATAGATATAGTACTTGGACTGTGAAAGAAAAGAAAACATAATTGAGTCTGCTCTGTTCCGTTTGATACAACTTACAGCAAGCAACGGGGGATTCCAAACATAATTACAGTTCTGAAAACTTAAGTTATATTCCAAAAGTTAGGTTCTGGAAGAAACAGGGGTTAAAAAATGACACAAGGGAAAGACACCATGCTGTTTCATCAAAACTCCAAAGTTACTTGAGAACAACTGCCGCGTTTCTCAGAGCCAGATACCTTTGCACATACTCATTAGGAAGGGATCTTACAAGCTTGAAAACGTCAGCATTCGCATAACGGAGATTGGTCCTGGGATCATAGTAAGGTGCCTGCACAATACACAAGTGATAAATTCCTAGTCTCAATGGATCTGAATGACCTCTAATTGGCAATAAGGATGTTATGGTTGTTAGGCCAGTGGAGTAGCAAACAACACATCAAAGGTCTGGAGGGGTGGAGCTCAGTTCAGAACTCATCCAATTTAACTCAACAACCCAGTAAGCACAGTAACAGCTTAGGGAAAATAAGAATGTGCGTTGACAATATCCCAAGCCCTATGATTTCCAGGGTTTTAAAAAAAAAAGCCGCAAACGTAAAGGGCAAGTGGGGCAAGATGTTCAACTCGTAGCCTAGATGAAAAAGAGAGGGAGCCAATAGAATGGAGCTGAATTCAACTGCTGGATCCAAACACGATATAGATGAATATTCAAACACAACGTTCATGTGAAAGATACCTATAATCACTACCTCATATAAGAGAGCACATACCTCATATCCTGTTATATCACAGATTCTTTTGCACGGATGCATAGAAGGTGGTGACTCAATATTAATATCTGCATAATAGGACATAGCAAGGTCAAAACTCATAGTGGAGCTTGAGAGGAACTTCTATAACAAGGAAGAGAAGAGACCGAAACTATAGTCTTAAACTCTCAACGTTAAATGTAGTTTGAAACATATCTATAAACAAAAAAAAATCCTATCCGGTAGCTAAAGTGCAAAACTTAACAAGTTGATAACCTGAATTCGATCAAAACAACAGGAGAGTATAATGTAATTAATTTTTCATCTATCTAGTTGCAGTAACAACCACCTACTTCACATGAAATGGGACAATTTACAACTGGATACACATATTCTCTAGAATCAACATTGAAAGGAGCATAAATCTGTTAAGCTCCAAGATTTTTCGTTTTTGTTCAATCTACAAGCCCAATTTCATGAATCAACCTTTTTTCTATCTTTTCTCCAGTTAGGCATTGTTGCATCATGGAAACCATTAAAGACTCCCCAGATACTGTTAGTTAAGAAATAATTTTCGTTTCAACACTAGATAAGCCATACAATTTTACCCCCTTCACAGCATTCTAAACGTTCTTTCTTGTACGCATTCTCAACAGTTTTCCTAGTCGTCAATGATATTCTTTTTTCTAGAAATAATGGAAAGTGTAAAAAAGGGTTGTGAGAACTTACAGTTGGGTTCATCAGGAGGGTAATTCTGGTAGTTTTCGGCCTGAAGGATCTGCTTGAGATGTTTCCAGTGCCTGCCTCTGGATTGGCCTTTTGGGTACTTCTCGTACATTTGTATCCGCTTGAAACCGAGGTGGGTAGGCAACACAAGCTCTGCTTCTACGACTTCCCTCTCCATCTTCTTCTTCTCTGAATGTCAACCAAACCAAACTGCACAAATAACTTTCCAGATCATGATAAAATATAATCAGAGGTTACGTTGAAGATCATAACTATCTTGGAGTTCTAGCTTAAACCCTAGTCCTCTTAAGCCTAGCTAAAACAGCTAGGAATCAGGCAGATTTAGGGGGAGTGGAAGGGGCCCACTGCCCCCAAAAGAGTAACAGGGTGTTTTTCACTCCTCGGCCCCCATAGCTTTTTTGTAGAAAAATGTCCTACCAATTAGGGCTGTTCAAACCCAGTAGCGGTGCCGGTTATGGCAATAACCGCCACCACCACCGTTAAGTGCGTATTAGAGGTGAATAGCGGATATGTCGGAAGCGGAATTTGACATTCCGACATCCGTCCACTAACTAGCGGATGGCCAAAATCGATTCCGCTTCCGCTTCCGACTCTTAATGGACTTAGCGGAAGCGGCTAGCGAAATTCCGATAATGTTTTGGGCCATATTTTTTGGCCCATTTAAGCTTTTTTTTACAAAAAAAGTAAAGATCTTATTCATTCAACAACATTGGGCAATCATGTAAGGAGCATTAATCAGATTGTTCCAGAAGAAGTCTCACCCATCACCACCAAATCAAGCACACCATATAACACATTTTTGGATAGGTTATGTACCCCTCCACCCTCACCGGCCCCTGCCCCCACCCCCTTCTCTTCCTTTTGCAGCCTAGCCCCCATGGAACAAGAAATAGTTATAGATCTCATTGAGCATAAAAGTTATACGTTAACGTCACCATTCTCTGTCAACAAAATGTTTGCCGCTGTAAAAGAAAGAAACATAGAGAGAGAGAGAGAGAACATTGAGAGAGGGAGACAAAACGAGAAAGCCACAACAATGGAGGCAGAATCGACGACCAACGTTGCTTGCACTCGCCGGAGAAGACGGAGCTCAGGGAGTGATGAGGAGACTCGACGAATAGAGAGAGAGAGCTGAGGGAGTGATGAGGACTGAGGAGGGTGGTTCGCGAAAGAGAGGTGGCCTGGGGGCTAGGGGGGAAGGGAAATAGGAATTAGGGTTACCATGGATCAAAACGGCGCGTTTTGATCCACGATAAATATTTTTTTTTAAAAAAAAAAACACTTAAACGACGTCGTTCTATTTAAAATAGAACGACGTCGTTTTAACTTTTAGTTTAAAAAAAAAAAAAAGAACCGGAACCGGTTTTCCTCTGAACCGGCGGAAACGTCCGCTTCTGGTTCCGGTTCCAAGAAATTCCCAAATCCACCTTCGGCTCCAGTTCCTGGAAAAGCCGGATCTCAGCTTCTTGGAACCGGAGCCGGAGCTCTGCCGGAAGCTGGACCGAACTTATACCCCTAGCGGTAATTGCCTTTAGAAGTGGCAGTTTTAGCAGTAGCGGTTCCTAGTTACCGGAATTTAAATTGAGCCCATATCAATAAAATCTAAACTAAAGTCCATCTGAAAACAAAAATCACTTAAAAATCAACAACCCCATTATAACCCACAATCAAATAATACGCAAAATTTTCCTAGTAATCCACCCTTCACACTCAAATCAATCCAACAAACAAGCAATTCATGTGCCACCCATACTCATAATTTGTTAGGTTCTCTCACAGACTAGGGAAGCCATAGCTGTGCTACATATGAAATTCAAAGTCCCAGCTTTGTAAAACGTAAACAAGAAAAAAAAAAAAAAGAAGCTTAATTCTTTCAACAATATGGGCGGCATGGCTGAAGAATCGTGGGGTCCATTTCTTAGGTATGTTCATGCAGGTATCTTCGTTCTTTAACTATAGTAAAATATCAATCTAGATTGGTGCAGACTCTTAGCGTATGATCTCAGTCAGAGAGATCATCAGAAACAAATTAAATAGAGGAAATTCTCAATACCGAACAACCCAAATGCAAACATTAATCAAAGGCATCTATCAAACCCAAACAACCCAAATAAATCAACAGCTACCAAACCCACAAATAAATCATAGCGGCAGCATCTACCAACAATCACGAAGCCAAACAACCCAAATGCAAAAAATCAATTTTTTTTTGCCCCTTCCCAACAACCATGAAGGAAGAAGAGGAGAGTAACTGACTGCTATGGTGGTCTGCGAAGGTAGGCGCGACAGGCGTGGGGAAAGTGTCGTGCGGGTTAGCTGTACGATTTTAGGAGAGGGAGGGAAGATGCCGAGAGATGGGGATTGCTGGACCCGGGGAGAGGATTCAGCAATTCAAATTTTTGGAGAGGGGGGGGGGGGGGGGGGGGGGGGGGGGGGGCCTAAAGGAAAAGTTTCCTTTTTTTTTTTTTTTTTTTTGTTAAAAAAAAAAATAAAATAAGTAAATCCTCTGTTTACCGGTACCCGCCTTAGCCAGTGCTGGGTCCCTAAGAACCGGTTAAACCATCGGGATTTCTATTTTTGGCCCACAGTTACCGGAACTGATTAGGTCGTGTGTCGGAAACTTGGTATCGGTGGCGAGGGAATCGAAAATTTTTCTAGTTTTCTTTGAACAACTCTAATTATGCTTACCAATTATGATTTCAGATATTTTATAAATATTTGATAATTATTTTTGTAAATTTTTAACGAAAATTGATTTTTTGACGGATGAATGATAATTTAATTCTTATTATTTTTCTTGATAATGATATTGTTATGAGAGTAAACCGGTAATTTAGAGGGAATGCTGAAATTGTTATAAAGATTGTTATAAAGAACGGTACAAAATGCTGAAATTAGTAATTGGTGGGCAATGTGATCAAAAAATAATAATTTAAAAAGATACAAATATCAAAATTCTCATAATTAGAGGCTAATATGTATTTATCCCCCCCAAAAAAAAAAAAAAAAAACTAGTACCAAAAAAGAATGACATAGTTAACCTTTTTTTTGTTAACAAAATATATTGAAAGAACAAGATTACAACAAAAAAGCTAAGAAAGAAAATAAACAAAACTTCCACAGCCCATGACTAAGAAGAAAAGATGCAAGAACGTCTCTCGAGGAGTGGGCAGCCTCCCAGGCTGCTAATGAGGGAGCCTCCAAATTGAACTCTCGGGGAATCTTAGAAGGATAAAATAATGGGATGGAGAAGAGAAAATGATGAAGACTATGAATAAGAGATGCAATTTTCCTGGGGAACAGCTTGCATGCAGAAGTTCCTTGAAGTTGAGATAGAATAATACATTCCATAACTATAGCTGAGTCGCCTTGAAAGAGCAAACTGGAGAGTTTGAGATCATAAGCTTTGGATAAAGCTATTAAAGTCACCTCTGCATCAACAATTAAAGGATCAGTAGTTCGAGATTGTTTTGTCCATGCCAAAAGAATGTCACCATTCGAATGGAAGAGAACAGCTGCACACATGGAAAAGGAAAGACGAACCGCAACATTAAAGGTCATACGATGATACTTTCCAGGAAGAAAGGATTTGCATGGAATTGAATGAAGAAGTCTTAGAGAAGTACGCCATGCAACTAAGTGCTCCTGTTAAGTATGTAATATTTGTTGTAGAAGGGCAAAAGGTTCAGAACAAATGTGCTCATGTAAGAGTTTGTTTCTTGCCATCCACAAACAATCTAACACGATAACAGCGAAAAACTAAAATGAGTGGCTATCACAAGTCGGAATACCAAGAATCCGAGACGGATCTAAGATGCAGTTAATCCAATCTTGAATCAAGCACTGTTGGAAGAACTCTGATGGAAATCAAGGCGCCATTTCAAAGGATCTCGTTCAAGTCCCTATTGGCCGGTTACGAGGGCACGAGCCAAGAAGTTTAAAGATGTACTCAACGGACTAATTCAAGAGGCATGGGCTCAAGCAAATGCGTGGAGGCCCATTGAGCATGATCCACGTGAACAACAAGGATTGTCAACATGATTCAAGTTCTAGAAGGATCCGGTTAAGGCTAAGCTCAAATTGGCAAGAAAATATTCTAGAAGACTCAATTAGGCGCCAATTTCTAAGGGGTCAATTAGCCCTTTCTTTCCTTTTGGTTCGGATTGCATGGTTGTTTTAGGCGCCATTTGTTTCCTTTCTTGTTCTTTAGGCGCCAACTTTTATTGCCTTTTTAGTTGTGTTTTGTTTTAGGCGTGTTAGGCTTTTTTCCTTGTTATTTTTGTTGCCTTGTTCTCTTTTAGGTGAGTAGGAATCCCTTAATTAGGTGATTTGTGTTAGGATTTTTTCCTTGTAATGGCCGACCTATATATAGGTGCCTAAGCAATGAAAAACAGACCTTGATTAGAAATTGTGAGAGTATTTCTCTTTGGTTCTTTGAAGGGATTTCCCGTGGCGTTCATCTTGACTTATCAAACGGAGTTTCCACCACCGTTTTCCTTATACCGAGGTTCTTGTTTCATAAACAACGGGTCGAGGTCTTCCATTCGAATCATCCTAGAACGATCTTGGGTTCCCTATTCGTTGTTGGGTCTCGTTATTCTTGACGAGGTTCACATCATTTGGTATCAGAGCTTTGTTTCTAGTTCAGGTTTGCCTATCTTTTTAAATCTTTCGTTTCTTTGTTTCTTCTCTAGTCTTTCACATACCCAATCTACCGAATTTCTTTACCCCTTCTATTCAATCTTTGTTTGTTCTAGTTCATGTCTAAACTCTTGTTCTAGTCTCACATACCTTAGTTACTTCGAGATCTGATTCTATTGTTATCAAAAGATAGTTGCTGATCATCAACAACAAAACAAAAGGAAAGAGACTCAAAAAAAGAAAGAAAGAAAGGAGTCCGAAAAAAAAAAAAAAAAGAGTACAAAAGTCAAAAAAAATTTCGTTTGTTTCCATATATTGAGGTTCCTGTTAGTCCAAAAATCACCTTACCCCAAGCAAGTATTTTTTTTTCTCTCGTGAAAATTTTATTATTCTGTTTTCCGAAATTCCAATCAATCGTGTTCCTTATATTCTTGCTTTCTTGATAATTCTTTATCTTCTTGCTTTACCTGAAATTCCTTGATGAGTTCTTGGTGAATTGTTGCTGGAAATTTTTGAGTTGTTTGTTTAGTTTCAAAAGAACCGCAAGAGAATTACCGAGTGGAAAAAGGCAAGAGTGGTGAGAACATTAGAGGGTAAAAGCCGTGTATTTTTTGAGTGAAACACGAGTGAAGAGTGATCCACATCCTTGAGTGTAAACACGTAAGGGAGAGAATTGTGAGGTCCTTTTTCTTTCTAACTTTGTTTTTGCAGCAACCATGTCTCACAACAGTGGTAAGAGCGTGTTGACGATGCTACGACACTAGCTGACCCGAAGGTGTTTATGGAGGCCATGGTGAGTGAGATGAGGCGTATGATGAAGTTTGAAATGGAGCAAGTTCACGAACGGATAGATCAGATGGAGAATTCACTTGAGAAGCAACCCAAAACGGCCCCAATTTCCGTAGACGGGAAAGAGTTCCACGGAGGGAGGCGAGGGTGGAGGATGAAGAGCCTTATGGATCTGGTTTTGAGGAAGAAGAGGATCGGGATTCTGTTGTTGGCTATAGGAGACATGGAGGGCGGGTTAGAGAAGCTAGGAATCGGGAAGATAACAACTTGGGTGGTATTAAGATGAAGATTCCGTCCTTTCAAGGTAGATCTGATCCTGAAGCATATCTTGAGTGGGAGAAGAAGATGGAGTTCGTGTTTGATTGCCACAACTACTCCGAGATAAAGAAGGTAAAATTAGCCGTGATTGAATTTTCTGACTATGCTATAACTTGGTGGGATCAGCTTGTGATAAATAGGAGGCGGAATAGAGAACGACCAATAGAGACATGGGAGGATATGAACGTGATGAGAAAGCGGTTCGTTCCAAGCTACTACTACGAGAGTTGTACAAAAAGCTACAAGGTCTTAGACAAGGAAGCCGAAGCGTAGAAGATTACTACAAGGAGATGGAGATTGCCATGATCCGTGCAAATGTTGAGGAGGATCGAGAGGCTACAATGGCTAGATTTCTACTTGGATTAAACGGGAGATCCACGATAAGGTAGAGATGCAACATTATGTGGAGATGGAAGATATGGTGCATATGGCTATCAAAGTGGAGCAACAACTCAAGAGAGGGAGTGGGACACGTTCAGGCCATAACTCCAGTTCTACCTCTTGGAAACCGAGTTATACCAAGCCATGGACAAGTCACAAACGTCCAAACCCGAGCCCAAGCCCGTGACCACCAGCCACGTTCCTCAAGGTAAAACCGAAGCTTCTACCTCTAGGAATCGTGATATTAAATGTTTTAAATGTCAAGGCAGGGGACACATAGCAAGTCAATGCCCAAACAAGCAAGTCATGGTATTAAGAGACAATGGAGAAATTGTGACCGATAGTGAAGATTCCGACACCGACGACATGCCACCATTGGAGGATGTTTCGAGGAGGAATATTTAGCCCCTGATGCATTGACATTGGTGGCGAGGAGAGCATTGAGCTTGCAAGCAAAAGGAGATGATGAAGTACAGCGGGAGAACATCTTTCACACTAGGTGCTACGTTAAAGACAAGGTATGTAGTGTCATTATTGATGGTGGTAGTTGTACTAATGTTGCAAGCACAATCATGGTGGAAAAATTGGGATTGCCCATGTTGAAACACCCTAGGCCGTACAAGTTGCAATGGCTGAATGATAGTGGAGAGATAAGGGTGAACAAGCAAGTGTTAGTTGCTTTTCGAATCGGTAAGTACGAAGATGAAGTGTTGTGTGATGTAGTACCGATGCAAGCGGGACACTTATTGCTAGGGCGTCCGTGGCAGTTCGATAGACATGTGAAGCATGATGGCTTTACGAACAAGTACTCTTTTGTACTTAATCAACGCCAATCACTCTTGTACCATTGACACCGCAGCAAGTATATGAGGATCAAGTGAGATTGCAAAAGGAGAGTGAGCAAAAGAAAGAGAGTGAGAAAAAGAAAAAGAGTGAAAATCAGAGAGAGTGAAAATCCGAGAGAGGCCGACAAAAAAGAGAGAGAAAATCAAGGTTCGGCCATTGAGAGAAAATCAAAAGAATTTCTATGCAAAAGTGAGTGAGATCAAGCGAGCGATGCTTTCAAATCAGCCGATGATTGTACTTTTGTACAAAGAGGCATTTTTAAACACTAACGAACTTGACCTTGCTTTGCCTAGTTCTATTGTTTCTCTTTTGCAGGAATATGAGGATGTCTTCCCGAGGAAACACCACATGGGTTACCTCCAATCCGAGGGATTGAACATCAAATCGATTTTGTTCCCGGTGCAACAATTCCAAACCGACCAGCTTATAGGAGCAATCCCGAGGAGACAAAGGAGCTTCAACGGCAAGTAAGTGAGTTGTTGGAGAAAGGGCACGTGAGGGAGAGCATGAGCCCATGTGCGGTCCCGGTTTTACTTGTACCTAAGAAGGATGGGACGTGGAGAATGTGCGTTGATTGCCGAGCCATCAACAACATAACGGTAAAGTATCGTCATCCTATTCCTCGCTTAGATGATATGTTAGATGAGCTGCATGGTTCTTGCATATTTTCTAAGATTGATTTAAAGAGTGGTTATCATCAAATTAGGATAAAAGAAGGAGATGAATGGAAAACCGCCTTTAAAACAAAATATGGTTTGTATGAATGGTTAGTTATGCCTTTTGGTTGACTAATGCTCCGAGCACCTTTATGAGACTTATGAACCATGTTTTGCGTGCATTTATAGGTAGATTTGTTGTTGTTTACTTTGATGATATACTCATTTATAGCAAAAACGTGGACGATCATGTAGTACATTTGAAATCTGTTTTAGATGTGCTTAGGAAAGAAAAGTTGTTTGCTAATCTGAAGAAGTGTACTTTTTACACCGATAAGCTTGTATTTTTGGGATTTGTTGTTAGTGCCCAAGGTATACAGGTTGATGAAGAGAAGGTACGTGCAATCCAAGAGTGGCCGAGTCCCACGAGTGTAGGTAATGTTCGTAGTTTTCATGGACTTGCTAGTTTTTACCGGCGGTTCGTGAAGGACTTTAGTAGCATAGCCGCACCACTTACCGAAGTGATCAAGAAGAACGTTGGATTTAGATGGGGAGAAGAACAAGAGAAGGCGTTTCAATTAATCAAAGAGAAGCTGACCAATGCCCCTTTATTATCTTTACCTAACTTTTCTAAAACGTTTGAAGTTGAATGTGATGCTTCAGGTATTGGTATAGGCGCAGTTCTTATGCAAGAAGGACGACCAATTGCTTACTTTCAGCGAGAAATTAAGCGGGGCAGCCTTAAACTACCCAACTTATGATAAGGAGTTGTATGCATTGGTTCGAGCTTTAGAGACGTGGCAGCACTACCTATGGCCTAAGGAGTTCGTGATTCACACCGATCATGAGTCCTTGAAACACTTGAAGGGCCAACACAAGCTAAACAAAAGGCATGCGCGTTGGGTGGAATTCATTGAGACGTTTCCATACGTCATTCGGTATAAGCAAGGTAAGGAGAATGTGGTCGCCGATGCACTTTCTCGCAGGTATGCATTACTTTCCACACTTGATGCAAAATTGCTTGGTTTTGAGCATATTAAAACTTTATACGCTGATGACCACGAATTTTGTGAGGAATATAGGGCTTGTGAGAAAACCGCATGTGGTAAGTTCTTTAGGCTTGATGGATTCCTATTTCGAGAGAATAAGTTATGCGTGCCTAATTGTTCATTGAGGGAGTTATTAGTGCAAGAATCACATGGTGGGGGATTAATGGGACATTTTGGAGTTGCAAAACTTTAGCTATTTTGCAAGAACACTTCTATTGGCCTCACATGAAACGAGATGTTGAAAGAATTTGTGGTAGATGTGTCACATGTAGGCAAGCTAAATCCAAAGTGCAGCCCAACGGTTTGTATACTCCTTTACCAATTCCTAGTGAGCCTTGGATTGATATTTCAATGGATTTTGTGTTAGGATTGCCTAGGACTAAACGTGGAAGAGATTCAATTTTTGTGGTTGTGGATAGATTTTCTAAGATGGCACATTTTATTCCATGTCACAAAACGGATGACGCCTCGCATGTTGCTGATTTGTTCTTTAGAGAGATTGTGAGATTACATGGCATGCCTAGGACAATTGTTTCGGATAGAGATGCTAAGTTCTTGAGCTATTTTTGGAAGACTTTGTGGTGTAAGCTAGGTACTAAGCTATTGTTTTCCACTACTTGTCATCCACAAACTGATGGTCAAACTGAAGTAGTCAATAGGACTTTGTCTACTTTATTGAGGGCGATCATTAGAAAGAACATCAAAACATGGGAAGAATGTTTACCACATGTTGAGTTTGCTTATAATAGAGCTGTTCATTCTGCTACTAAATTTTCGCCATTTGAAATTGTGTATGGGTTTAATCCTTTAACTCCATTGGATTTATCTCCTTTGCCTTTGACTGAGCATGTTAATTTAGATGGCAAAAAGAAAGCTGACTTTGTTAAGCAGATTCATGAGAAAGCAAGACTCAACATTGAGCGACGAACGGAGCAGTATGCAAAACAAGCCAACAAGGGACGTCACAAGATGGTTTTTGAACCCGGAGATTGGGTTTGGCTGCATATGAGAAAAGAAGATTCCCGCGAAAAGACGTTCCAAATTGCTCCCAAGAGGGATGGTCCTTTCCAAGTCCTCGAGCGCATCAATGACAACGCTTACAAGCTAGATTTACCTGGTGAGTACAATGTAAGTGCCACTTTTAATGTTACTGATTTGAGTCCTTTTGATGTAGGTGATGATTTGAGGGCAAATCCTTTTCAAGAGGAGGGGAATGATGGAAATCAAGGCACCATTTCGAAGGATCTCGTTCAAGTCCCAATTGGGCCGGTTACGAGGGCACGAGCCAAGAAGTTTAAAGATGTACTCAACGGTCTAATTCAAGAGGCATGGGCTCAAGCAAATGCGTGGAGGCCCATTGAGCATGATCCACGTGAACAACAAAGGATTGTCAACATGATTCAAGTTCTAGAAGGATCCGGTTAAGGCTAAGCTCAAATTGGCAAGAAAATATTCTAGAAGACTCAATTAGGCGCCACTTTCCTTTTTTTTTTTTCTTTCCTTCTTGGTTCGGATTGCATGGTTGTTTTAGGCGCCATTTTGTTTCCTTTCTTGGCTCTTGTAGGCGCCAACTTTTATTTCCTTTTTAGTGTGTTTTGTTTTAGGCGTGTTAGGCTTTATTTCCTTGTTATTTTTGTTGCCTTGTTCTCTTTTAGGCGAGTAGGATTTATCCCTTAATTAGGTGATTTGTGTTAGGGTTTTTCCTTGTAATGGCCGACCTATATATAGGTGCCTAAGCAATGAAAAACGCAGACATTGATTTTCAAATTGTGAGAGTATTTCTCTTTGGTTCTTTGAAGAACTACTCGAACTTATCGGGATTTCCCGTGGCGTTCATCTTGACTTATCAAACGGAATTTCCACCACCGTTTGTGGCGTCTTCCTTATACCGAGGTTCTTGTTTTCATAAACAACGGGTCGAGGTCTTCCATTCGAATCAGTCCTAGAACGATCTTGGGTTCCCTATTGTTGTTGGGTCTCGTTATTCTTGACGAGGTTCACATCAAACTCTACATTGAGATTCCAAGGAGAAAGATGCCAAATCTGACGAGAATAAGAATATGAGAACAGAAGATGATGAGTGGATTCCAAGCTATTGCCACAAAGAAGACAAGAAGACTCTCCATGAAATGAGGATTTCAAATTTTGAGCAATTTTGTGACATGTAGGTAAATATCCCAAGCCACTTTCCATAAAAGGAGCTTTAATCACTCATGCATATTAAGCCTCCACAATTTCTTCTAATAATAGATAGATTAGAGCCTAAAGATGATGAACGAGTTGAGGAGATTTGTTTGTAAGTAGATTTGACAGTAAAGAGACTGTGCATATCAGGAGTCCACACCATTTTGTCGGCAGCACTGGGTGGTGGGAGATTGATTTGGAGAATGCTATCATGTCAATCAAATGTGTTGTTTAAGAGATTGACATTCCAAGACTGAGAAGAAGCAATGATGAAGTGACTCACCAGGGAAGCAAAATTTAGTCTATGCATGCCACCTTTTGGTTGAGGAAGAAAATTTGGAAGATTTGGAATCCATGGATCCCAACCATGTACGAATTTTTTCCCCAATACCTACCAACGACCTTGAGAAATAGAGTGAGAATACCTTTCCAAATCCAAGAGGAGGAAGCTCGACACTCTATTTGCATAAATTCCGTATTTTTAAGATACTTGGCACTTAAACATTTAACCCATGGCCTAGGGGTTAGAGAGAGCATCATCCATCCTAGTCTAGAAATAAGTGCCAAGTTCATATCCTGCATTTTTTTGATCCTCGTACCACCTTCCAATTTAGGAGTACAAATCCTATTCTAAGAGTGAAGAGATAGGTGTCGATGACCATCTATTTTGTAACCCCACCAAAATTTGCGAAAAAGAGAATCAATATTGTTGCAAATTGATTGAGGGATTAAGAATGATAACATGTCATAGATGCAAATGGAAGATGCCATTGACTTAATCAACATGGTTCTCCCATCTTGAGACAAGAGCTTACATTTTCAACCCGAAAAATCTTGCATTCAATAAGGTATTGGAAGTTTCTGAACGCTTCAGATTTAAATCTTGGCAATATCAAACGAAGACCTAAATGACGAAAAGAGGTGGACATGTTTGGGAACCATGTTTGGATTAGTCTGGCAGAAGAGTGATCCATATTTGCAGTGATAAGAATGGAGGACTTTTGAGTATTTGGAGCTTGACCGGACCATAGCTAACCTTATTTACTCACATTACCTACTAAAGTCTTGTTTCCCAGCTGGCCAATTTTACCAATTCTTGATAATCCATTTCACAAGCCAGCCTTTTCTTTTTTTTCTATTCCATTAATTGGTCAAACATAATTTTGGCATTGCTTCTCTTATAAGCTAGAAAGCTACATGGGATTCACATCATTACTTGGTCAAATTTTATGTCTTATTTTCGCCTTGCTTCGCAACAACGTTAAAAAAACTATTGGTATTTTCCTCTGTCAAAGTTTTCACCTCTTGACTTTGTCCTCCTCTTTTGCTCATGTCTATCATCCGAAAGTTCTTCAAATAACTCAATGCCCAAAAATGATTAATCTTCGTAGGCCAATCAGGGTGGCAAATTTGGGCTTTGGCTACGAGAGAGGGCTGCTGACGTCTTTTCGGCCAGACCAAGGCAAACTACTAGAAGCCTTAAGTGCATGTTTGATAAAAGGCAGGTGCTACGTAGAAGAAAGATACACCCTTGGATGATGAAGATTTTTCAAGGCTGGTCTAAGGGCGTCAACTTTTTTATGGCTCCCTTTTCTTTTTAATTGTTTTGATTTTTGTATTAAATGAATCAATTAAGATAAGGACAAATACAACATATAAGTTCTATAATAAAGTCAATATTATTCAATAACAAATTGATCATTTGGCAATAAATTGAAAATAATCTCTATTTTTTTTATTGGAGATATGAGAAGATGAATTTTATCCAAAAATTGATCTACATTTTAATTTTATTATCTAAGAGCGAAGTGCCTAATTAATTATCATAAGGAGATCTGTGTTTGTAACGCTAACACCAACAAAAAGATGAATTATTGAGAAAATTAAAGATTACCCGTGAAGGAGGTTGCTGTCGTTTAATGCTTGAGATTCAAAATTGGTACACTATTAATAGGCTGTGTACGGTGGTAGCTTCAGCAGCATATAAAAATGACACGCTATTTTTATTATTTAGAGTATTCTTACCAGATTCTCTACTATAACATTTTGGTTAGAATAGAGAAACAATTTAATAAAAAATAAAAAAACTTATCTATTATAACAAATTTTAACAAAAAATTTTAACATATGAACAATGATTTTCTATTTTTAGAGAACTACTATTCACTTCACTATATTAAAATATTAATATCTATCTTTTTTTTTTTTTCTTTTCTTCTCTCACGCTCTCTCTCTCTTTTCTTTTTTTTTTTTTTTTTTTTTCTTCTCTAGATCTCACGTTCTCTTTCTCTTTTATTTTATTTTTTTTTTTCCTCTCATACTCCTTAGAAATAAATATTTAAAAATATAAATATTAGAAAAAAAATAAAGAAATATTTAAATAGAATAATAAAAAATAAATAATTAAAATAAAAAATTGTTAAGATATTTTAAAAAAATTATAATTAAAATAAAAATTATATTTTTTAATTAAATAGAGAGCCTAATTTAAAAAAGATGCTAAGAATGTTCTCGGGGGAGACCGGTTGGAGGTAACGTAGGAAGCCAGGCATGACGCGCGTGGAGAGGTAGAGAGGACGCGGCGGACGCGGTTTTATTTCGGACCCTACAACCACGAGGGAGCTACCTCTGACCTCTTCTACTGTTTTACTTTCCCAGGTTTAGATTCGTTCCTCTCTCTCTCTCTCTCTCTCTCTCGTTCTGAGGATCGGTTTGGGTGCCAAATTCAATGGCTAATAACAACGACAAGAATGATAATCAAGAGGAATCGAGCCCGTTGTTGAGCGAGCAAGTCGGAGAAGAAGATGCCCCAAAAGTCAGCAAGCCCACCGACGCCAAGGCCGACTCTGTCAAAGTCCCGTCAGCGGAGAAAGCTTCGGCTCCGGCACCCGGAAATGTAGCTGGGTGCGGATGGACCGCCGACGGGTTACCGTTGGGGCACGGGAGCGTGCTGGGCGAGCCGATGGGCCGGGCACAGTGGGATTCGAGCCTGTTCGCTTGTCTCGGACGCAACGACGAGTTCTGTAGCAGCGATCTTGAAGTTTGTAAGTCATTTCGGTTTATTCGTTCGTTATAATTTGTGTTCGCTCATTCTGTGTAATTACTTCTGTCTCGGCATTCTTCTTAATTTGTTTTGGATTTGGGAATTTCTTTTTCCGTTGAATTTTGGTGCTTGACCTGGTTCTAAAACATTGGATCAAAGACAAAATTGAGCCTGCATCGCCAATTTGCACTTTATTTATCTCTATTTGCAAATGTTTTGGCAGTCGGGCGTCTGGAATCCCAATGTTTGCTTTGAGAACTTTTGCATTATGATCAGTCTTTTTCATATGTTTAAGATATCTAATCAACTTTTTACTTCTGGTTATCTTTTGTCGTTGTGCTCCTTCAGTTGTATAATTTGGTATCTGCTCAAACTTTTATAAAGGATCACATGCATATTCTTTAACAAGTCACTGAACACTTGAAAATTCCTTTTTACTTTTAACAAACAAGTGCAAAGAAAATAGCGATGAATGAGAAATTTGCAATCTAGGCAATAAATCATTACCTGAATCTTGAAAGGGTTTTCAAGAAGTGATTACTTGAGATACACATGGGGTGAATTTGATCTTTGTACTGCCAAAATTTGCACCCTGTTTATAATATTTGATACAGGACGATGTTTTAATTAGTCTTGTGCTGCATGTGGAAGTTTTATTTGTAAAGTCATGTCTTTCTAAACTGCCATTGTGCCCAATATTTCAGCTTCTTATTCTGATGTCATTACCTCTGGTCAGGTCTTCTTGGAAGTGTGGCTCCTTGTGTGCTGTATGGAAGCAATGCCGAGAGACTTGGATCTAGTCCTGGAACTTTTGCAAACCACTGTCTGAGTTACTGTGGTCTATATTTGATTGGAAATTCTGTTTTCGGTTGGAATTGCCTTGCACCATGGTTTTCCTACACAAGTCGTACTGCGATTCGTCGGAAGTTCAACCTAGAGGCAAGTTTTTCTTTTATCCTCACCCTTTCCCATCCACGCACATCTAAACACACAGAAAAAGAAGATTAGAGCAATAGCATTTCTGGTCTGCTGTTGAGGTCAACTGTGTTTTTGGTTGACTTGCTTGCTTTTCATTTTGCATCCTTGTATTTTGAATACATATGTTTTTCCTCTTTAACTTTTGGGTTTTTGCAGTCTTCTTTTATTCATTTTGGACTGTAGGGTTTCTGTTCTTATCACAACGCACTCACACACTCTATCCATGTACAAGGTTTATGTAGTTATTGTAGTAAAGCATTTTCTCTGTTGTTATGAGAAGACTGGCCTTGGAAATAGGATATATGTGGTTGAGTTGTATCGTCTATATGTTTTAATACTAGAGATGTGTCTATAAAGTCTTATCGTATATCATACATCATTCTTTTTTTGAATTCGTTTCTGGGTAGTGATCTGTGTTGTGTTTGTTGTTTCTTAAAGTTCACATATGTACCACCTAGTTTTTCTGAAGCTTGTTCAAAGTTTGTTGTCAAGCGAAAACTGAAGTATTGAATTCCAATCATGGGGTTTTTTAGCAAGTATACCTTTTGTCACTGACACATTTTTTAAGATCGGGGTATGGTTTGTTAGCACGTCTGTTTGGGTGATCATGGCCTTGTGCAACCATAGTTCTGTGTGTCATGTTTTCTATATTTCAGCCACTTCAACTGGCCCAGCACTTGTAACTCCTACACCCCCGAAAAAGGATTACCGGAACTATTTGACAGCGGTGGTGAATATAGATTTCATAGCTGAAATTCCTTCTCTTAACTGTTTTGTAGGATTAAGTTGCTCCATAGCTTAGAAAATGTTATAAATTGACATTAATTAAGTTGAGGAAGTTTATATCCTGTTCTTTTCAGTGATGCTCTTCCATGTAGTTCTGTAACTTGTGCTCCTTGAGTGATGAAATTTTACTCCCGCTTCAGTGGAAATAACATTAACGATGAAGGATAAATTTTCAGTGTTTGTTTATGATTTCAATGATTAACAGGGCAGCAGTGAGGCACTTCATAGGTCATGTGGGTGCTGCGGAAGCTTTCTGGAGGATGAGTCACAGCGAGAACAATGTGAATCTGCATGTGACTTTGCAACTCATGTATTTTGCCACCCGTGTGCTCTTTGTCAGGAAGGTCGGGAGCTCCGTCGGAGGTTGCCTCATCCCGGCTTCAATGCTCAAACATTCCTGGTTATGATTCCTCCAGTGGAGCAGACCATGGGCCGTGCTGCCTAAGAGCTTCCTGCATTGGTATTTAAAAGTTGTACTGTCCATTTGGTATCACCGTGATATGATAGTATAGAACTTTATGATCTATATTTGAATCTTCTGAGCTGCGGCTGAAGACTTCTTGTTTTGTTTGGTCAAATACTTATGAATCAACAGAAATGTAGATTTATGGTACCTTGTGTTTGTGTGAGTCCATTGTCTATAAATATGAATGTACTATTGGGTTTGTCTGTCTGTTGTTTTATCTTGAGGTGATTTATAACATGATAACAGCGGCTGCTCTCAGCATCCCTTTCTTTCTTGGTGCACGAGAGGGCACCCATTTCAGAACAGCCTGCCTCTTGTTCAGTCGATGTATCGTTCCTGAGGTGGGCGAAAGGTTTGACTTAATGGAAGTGTGTTGAGCGACTAATTTAACTACAGTTGGTTTTTTAAAGCTCGAACAAAATTTTTGGCTTTGGTTTGTTTACTCAGAACAAAATTTTTGGTTCGATTCGTAAACGAGCCAAATCCGTGTTAGTTTGGCTCGAGATGAGTTGAACTTGTATACCTTCATGTACTAGTTTTCGTAAAATTATTTTTGCACATTGAGAAGAATTTTTTTAAAAGTACCCAACTATCTAAAAAAAAAAATCTCTCTAGAAATGCTTCTCTCTATCACTTTCTCTTCTTCTTTGTTCTCTCCTCCCAACAAATTTTGTTCCTCCTAGCTAGAATTAATTTTAACTAATGGGTTGGACTGATAGTAATTCTAATGGCTGGACTAGCAGTTAAATTACGAGAGGGAGTCTTTGGTGATGTCCAGCTAGCAAGATAGTTATGGGCTTGGGTTGAGCTCTTGAGTTTGTTGGGCCTGCTGTTGAAATGGTTGGACTAGGCTCGCGAAACAAGGATTTGGTAGAAGCCCATGTGCTATAAATATGGTGTAATTTTAATAAGAATCATCGAAGAACAGCATTTAGTTTTATATTTGCAGGCTTGCCACCTCGAATTTTATCATTGTATTTTACTTTCATTTTCTTGGAATCTAAACACATTTCAAATTACAAAAACTCTCTTCCCGAGCTTCTTGGAAGGATTTCCTTCTCTTTTATTTTGTTTTTATTCATTCTCACTCCTCTTTTTCTTCTTCTTTTCTCCTCTCCTT
>CM025850.1:31373636-31460716 GCA_003952965.2 Morella rubra | reverse complement strand
AGTTGTTTTCAGATGATAATCAGAGCAGCTTCGAAAGCAGGAAGAGGAATGGGAAGAAAGAACAATGTGACAGAGGAAACTCCACCTCCGAAAGGAACACGAGTATATAGCTCAAAGCACATTGCTCGTAAGTAAGGAGCAGATCATGATATCTAGCTAAGCATCGTCTCTTAACATTGCTGTTGAATTCTCTGGGTTCAAACCGCTTGTATGTCTTATCCTTGCATTGTATGAAGGTGGTATTCTGTAGGGCATTGTGAGAATGGCCATGAAACCGCGCGATGTGTCGTTTGTGTCTATGATCTTCGTGTCTCGTTGTCTATATAATATATTTGATACTTTAGCACGTTATTGCTTCTGGGCAGTGCGGTTCTGTAACTTCTGTTCTTGTTTTTTTTTTTTTTTATGTAACTTCTGTTCTTGTTTGCTTGTATGGAAAAATTTCTTTCTCGTCTTTAGCCCTGCGCGATGGTTCTAAAGCGAAGCCTCCACAACACATCTATATATGGCTGTTCTGTTGCCGATGTTCCACCGTTTTCTGAATTTCTGCAGTTACAATAAGAGATCTCTTTAGCTATAAACGCGGTTTCTAAATTCTTCCTATCATGGAGGAACTCAAGATCAGGTCGATGAACAGTTCGGGCATGGCCTAATGCCTACATAAAGCAGCTGAACAGGCAGACCAATGAAAAGTGTCCTTGCAGATTCACTTGGAGGCTTCCCTAGAGTTTGATGTCACTTACCTACCAAAACTCCCAAATATTCTATTGTCCTCGAATCCTCTGTTTTCCAGTTCCATTTCTGTACTATATATATATATATATATGATTGCTACAAGTTGGATATATATGAGACTACCCTTTTTACCCAATTACATCGTAACAAACATATGTGGCCATCTGGGCCAACATGGTCATGTCATGTTCCTGTGGCTATGCCAGTTAAAAGACCAATCGATAAGGAGAAACAGAGCAAGTTTGTGTAAGTGGGGAACAACATCGAACATTAATAGATAACCAAGTGGTAACTGACCATTTCTTGCATGCAAAGCAAATTTGCACTGCCGGCAAGTTCAATGTTAAAACCAAAGAAAAGTTTCACCTTTATAACCACTAGTTAGGAAGTGGGATACCTTATCAAATTACCAGCAGAAACATATCTTTCAAATTTCACATCATAATTCACCCAAGAAAACGGAAGAAAGATACAAAACTTCTTTTCAAAATGTGTTTAGTTCCTGCACGTTTTCAAATATTCCAACAATTTTTTGTAATGTTCTACTTCTATTCAGATTATTTCGAAAAAAAGGGGATTAACAAAAAAGCAAGTCAATGGCAAAATTATTATGAAGCTGAAAAAATAATCTCGGGGTGAAAAGTATTTCTTTCGAGGGTCATTAGTGAAAAAAAAAAAAAAGAAGTTCAACAAATAATTTTCATTTTTTTTTAAATCTTTGGGATTTGATTTTTTACTGAAGCTTCAGTTTCAAATAAAATAAGGAGAATCTTCACACTTCTAGCCCTAAAACTATCACCCAAATGTCATTTGTCAGTTAGAACTACGAATTTTATCACATTTAGTCTCAAAATTACTAAATGCATCAATATTCATACTCTAGTGAGATTCGTACTGTTGAAATATACAAAAAAATAGACTATGTTACACAATATCGATGGTTGGATCTTATGATAAAGCAAATTATGATAAATTTTAAAAGTTTGAGTGGTCAATGCTGGGGTGAAAACTGACCCTTTGGCTTGGTTTTCAATCCCTACCGTTAACTGAATCAAGGGGTTCAATTGTTGTATTTTCTAGACCGACAACTGAACTGCCAGTCTACAGAGCCGACTGAACCTCTAGATTCGATGGTCGGTTAGGTTAGGCTTACAGAAAGAGAGGGAGACGACAGAGGGAGATAGCAACGGGAGGCAACAAAGCGGCAGAGGGAGACGACAGCACCAAAGGGAGGTAGCTCATACGGTCGTGAGAAAGAGAGAGCTGGGGCATGTTGCGTGGCCGTGTGAGAGAGAAATAGAGGGGGCGTCTGAGAGAGAGAGAGAGAGAGAGAGAGAGAGAGAGAGAGAAATGCCGAGGGGCGGCTACTAGCTAGGGTTTCAGAAAGGGGGTAGGGGACCAAGGGTGAAGATTGAAGAGTGAAGAAGGGAGGCGGTGGGTTCGGTCCGTTGGGCCCCCAGAACAGTGGGCCGAACCGACCCATTCGGTTCTGGGAGAAACAGGACCTACAGTCGAATCAAGCTGTATTAGAACCGGTCGGGCCCAGTCGGTTTCGGTTGGTTTGGGTCAGCTCTATCGATTTCGACCCAAACATGTTCAGGCCTAGTCAATGCAACAAAATTGTTAATTTGATAGCTTAAAATGACATTTGACAAATAATTCGTGGTGAAAAAAATAATATTTTTCTACCAAAGAATTACGATGTTACTTCAGGATATTATTATCTAAAAGTTATCGAGCTCTTTTCTATTCCATAAACGTTCTGTATGATCACTGCTCCTCTTCTTGGACGTACTCCAAGCTCTTCTGTTGGCAAATTTCAGCCATTACTTTTTTGGGCAACAAAATTACCTCGTTCAACGTGTCATCATAAACCACTTCTAACTTTTAAAAGAAGTATGGGACCACAAATTAAAGCCTGCCAAATCAACCGACCGTCCACTACTCTCTATATTGCGTTCTTGACTTATCTTGCCCGATAAGTCTTTTCTCCATTAGGAAATAATTAAGTAGCACTAATCGTAGATCTTACTAAGGTCATGTATTCAAAATTATTATGAATTAATTCTCATAAATTTGTTTTTCTTTGTCAAAATCTGAAAAAATTAAGTCACATAAGACAATTTTTAGCCATCATATATTCATAAATTGCACGTTAAAATTATTAGTAGTTTGCTAGCTAACTCGTTAGCTGGGATTGATAATTTAAGAGAACACTTTGGTGATAGAATATTGGAAATACAATTGTAATATCCTTATATTTTATTTAAATTAAATACAATGCAATAAGCTAATCCTGCTTTCTTCCCTAGTTTAAAAAAAAAGAAAAAAAAAAAACAAAAAGGAGAATGGTATACAGTTTTCCAGAACTAACAAGGGTTTTGTCCTATACGCTCAAAAGTACGTGTTTAGGGCATATATTATCAATCAACATTAATAAGAATTAACGTAATAACGATTCTTTCTAATGACATTATAATTCAGAAAAACGAATTGCATAAAATTTTAAAATAGATAAATACCGCATATAAACTATATTACAAAATTCAGACTATTTAAAACTTCTCACAATTCCTGTTAAGGATGTTATTATATATATCTCTAAATTAAATTTCTAATTCTTGAGATTTTGACGACGAAACACAAACCCTTACCCGTTAAACAAAATGATTAGCAGACTGACGTACGGCTGATGTCAGGGTGCACACGTTTGTATACGCGATTAACTCGACGTAACGTGGTGGGTCGATAAATAGCCTAAAACTTGGCTTTTGTCTCCGCTGAGGTCTGTGACCACATGAGGAATCTATTTCTCTCACACGCCGGCCTAATCCATTTGGATTGGCCTCTAGTCTTTCTGTCGGTCTTCTTGCCGGTTGTAAACTTGTAATAGTAGCCGACACTCCGATTTCGTTTGGATTTTCTTTAGGCTTTTGTCGAACCATTTAACAATCCTCAATTCCATCAATTCCATCGCATAAGAGCTTAGAGCTCACGTGCGTTTCCCTTTCTTGTTGGAGGTGATTTCCCACTCAACAATAGTTGGCAACATATGTAAAATTATTGGACCTTCATAGTACGTTGTCTCTATCCCCACTTATATTACTGAAAAAAAAAAGGGGGGACAGAGTCATGGCTACCAACTGCCCCTAGCCCGGTAGGCCCAATCCTACTTCTGTGTGTGTGTTTTTTTTGGCAAGTAAAAAATTCATGGAAAAATTATATTTTTATTCACATATGTTTACCATTAAATTAATAAGGAGTAATTACAATTTTTTCCCTCAAATTATCATCCGAATCTTAAATAACGTCACAAACTTAAACTCGTTGTAACTCGCCCCCCACAAACTATATTTCTCTTTGTGATTTTATCCCGCAACCTACTGAAGTTGTTATATTGAACGACTTTTATTCCACATATAAGACATATGACCTTCTCCTTATTTGAAAAGATAAATTTGACTAACTCGATTCTAAATGAGTCATCTTTTTTTTTCTTAATAAAAAAATCAAGTAATTACATATTATTTGTTTGCTCTACGAATTGCTAGAAGCACTATAGAAGACTAAGGATGACTCAAATGAGGGTAAAATTATATTTTCACATAAGGAAAAGGTCACGTGGGATAGAAACCGTTCGATATAATAATTTTAGTCGGTTAAGAGATGAAATCGCAATGAGAAGTATAGTTTATGGGGATGAATTGCAACGAGTTAAAGTTTGTGATAGTATTTAAGAATCGGGTAATAGTTTGAGGGGAGAAATTATAATTAACTTAATTAGTAATTTACGGTGCAATGTGTCCAACCCTCTATAATTGATAGGTGAAACGCCTAATTATGCTTAAAAAAAATCTTCCTTCACCTAATATTAATTGCTTATTTCATATATTGATAAACATTCATCAGTTTTCTATCCGAATTCGAGACAAAACTCTACAGATGTTCGAAATTGAAATCAATCAGTTGATGATGGTTTGTTTAGAGGAAGATTTGTCTTCTAGTTCTTATTGTTGCTCTCAAATAATATCACCGTGACAAATAATTTAAGAATTGGCATATACAAATAAATAAGAAAGATCACATTCCACATATAATAATTATTTTATGAAAATGATTTTGGTAAACTATACCAAATTTCATAATAATCCACGTACGTCCTATTACGAAATACATTAATACAAAGTGTCTGATGGCTCGATTGATCATCTCCATCCTTATTATTGTTGTAGCTGACGTAAATAGTATTTAGCTTCTGCATTTCTCCCAATCTACAAAAGCAAAAACAATTAAAAGAATCTTGGTTAGAGTGGCATAAAAGTACTGCAATTTAGCATTTTTATACTATTGATACAAGTCTATATAGAAATTAAACTACTATATAGTGAAATTGATAATAATTGCGCTTCCAAATCCATGCTCAAATATTTCAAGACCCAAAGCCCATGAAGTACTGAAACATATATACATTTTTATTTGGTAAGAGAAATTATTTATGTTCATTTTGTTTACACTTCACAATCTGTAGAAGATATACGCGATAGATACACGTTTTGGGTCTTCAATTATGAGAGTCTTTTAACATTTTGCACTCCAAAAAAAAAACGTAATCTCTAAAATTATGATTTTATATATTGTCAAAAAATTTACGAGAATAATATTATCATTTCATGCTTCAAAAAATTATTTTCCATTCAAATTGACAGAAAATTATAAAAAAAGTTGCAAAGTGTCTAAAACCACTAATCAATACTGCAACGTTACAAAAAATAATAATGTAGAGTACTGTATACTGTAAAGTATCAATTCCCTCATGGTAATTATAAGGCTTAATATCCAATGTGTTAAATAATAAAGTTAAAAAAACAAATGAATTTCACATGGTTTTAATTTAGAAGATGAAACTTCTAAGCAAATGCATATTAGAGAGAGAGGAGGGAGAGATGATTTGTCCAATGGGAAACAAAAAGATATTTGTTCCGTGTTATGCTGTCTGTCATGGTACTGGTTTGTTATGTCGCCGTTAAAAACCTCCGAATCGTGCAAAATCTCCTCGAATGCCAAAATTTAAACAAGTAGGCTCCAAATCATCTCTCTCTCTCTCTCTCTTAATATGCATTTGCTCAGAAGTTCATCTTCTAAATTAAAACCATGTGAAATTCATTTGTTTTTTTAACTTTATTATTTAACACATTGGATATTAAGCCTTATAATTACCATGAGGGAATTGATACTTTACAGTATACAGTACTCTACATTATTATTTTTTGTAACGTTGCAGTATTGATTAGTGGTTTTAGACACTTTGCAACTTTTTTTATAATTTTCTGTCAATTTGAATGGAAAATAATTTTTTGAAGCATGAAATGATAATATTATTCTCGTAAATTTTTTGACAATATATAAAATCATAATTTTAGAGATTACGTTTTTTTTTTGGAGTGCAAAATGTTAAAAGACTCTCATAATTGAAGACCCAAAACGTGTATCTATCGCGTATATCTTCTACAGATTGTGAAGTGTAAACAAAATGAACATAAATAATTTCTCTTACCAAATAAAAATGTATATATGTTTCAGTACTTCATGGGCTTTGGGTCTTGAAATATTTGAGCATGGATTTGGAAGCGCAATTATTATCAATTTCACTATATAGTAGTTTAATTTCTATATAGACTTGTATCAATAGTATAAAAATGCTAAATTGCAGTACTTTTATGCCACTCTAACCAAGATTCTTTTAATTGTTTTTGCTTTTGTAGATTGGGAGAAATGCAGAAGCTAAATACTATTTACGTCAGCTACAACAATAATAAGGATGGAGATGATCAATCGAGCCATCAGACACTTTGTATTAATGTATTTCGTAATAGGACGTACGTGGATTATTATGAAATTTGGTATAGTTTACCAAAATCATTTTCATAAAATAATTATTATATGTGGAATGTGATCTTTCTTATTTATTTGTATATGCCAATTCTTAAATTATTTGTCACGGTGATATTATTTGAGAGCAACAATAAGAACTAGAAGACAAATCTTCCTCTAAACAAACCATCATCAACTGATTGATTTCAATTTCGAACATCTGTAGAGTTTTGTCTCGAATTCGGATAGAAAACTGATGAATGTTTATCAATATATGAAATAAGCAATTAATATTAGGTGAAGGAAGATTTTTTTTAAGCATAATTAGGCGTTTCACCTATCAATTATAGAGGGTTGGACACATTGCACCGTAAATTACTAATTAAGTTAATTATAATTTCTCCCCTCAAACTATTACCCGATTCTTAAATACTATCACAAACTTTAACTCGTTGCAATTCATCCCCATAAACTATACTTCTCATTGCGATTTCATCTCTTAACCGACTAAAATTATTATATCGAACGGTTTCTATCCCACGTGACCTTTTCCTTATGTGAAAATATAATTTTACCCTCATTTGAGTCATCCTTAGTCTTCTATAGTGCTTCTAGCAATTCGTAGAGCAAACAAATAATATGTAATTACTTGATTTTTTTATTAAGAAAAAAAAAATGACTCATTTAGAATCGAGTTAGTCAAATTTATCTTTTCAAATAAGGAGAAGGTCATATGTCTTATATGTGGAATAAAAGTCGTTCAATATAACAACTTCAGTAGGTTGCGGGATAAAATCACAAAGAGAAATATAGTTTGTGGGGGGCGAGTTACAACGAGTTTAAGTTTGTGACGTTATTTAAGATTCGGATGATAATTTGAGGGAAAAAATTGTAATTACTCCTTATTAATTTAATGGTAAACATATGTGAATAAAAATATAATTTTTCCATGAATTTTTTACTTGCCAAAAAAAACACACACACAGAAGTAGGATTGGGCCTACCGGGCTAGGGGCAGTTGGTAGCCATGACTCTGTCCCCCCTTTTTTTTTTCAGTAATATAAGTGGGGATAGAGACAACGTACTATGAAGGTCCAATAATTTTACATATGTTGCCAACTATTGTTGAGTGGGAAATCACCTCCAACAAGAAAGGGAAACGCACGTGAGCTCTAAGCTCTTATGCGATGGAATTGATGGAATTGAGGATTGTTAAATGGTTCGACAAAAGCCTAAAGAAAATCCAAACGAAATCGGAGTGTCGGCTACTATTACAAGTTTACAACCGGCAAGAAGACCGACAGAAAGACTAGAGGCCAATCCAAATGGATTAGGCCGGCGTGTGAGAGAAATAGATTCCTCATGTGGTCACAGACCTCAGCGGAGACAAAAGCCAAGTTTTAGGCTATTTATCGACCCACCACGTTACGTCGAGTTAATCGCGTATACAAACGTGTGCACCCTGACATCAGCCGTACGTCAGTCTGCTAATCATTTTGTTTAACGGGTAAGGGTTTGTGTTTCGTCGTCAAAATCTCAAGAATTAGAAATTTAATTTAGAGATATATATAATAACATCCTTAACAGGAATTGTGAGAAGTTTTAAATAGTCTGAATTTTGTAATATAGTTTATATGCGGTATTTATCTATTTTAAAATTTTATGCAATTCGTTTTTCTGAATTATAATGTCATTAGAAAGAATCGTTATTACGTTAATTCTTATTAATGTTGATTGATAATATATGCCCTAAACACGTACTTTTGAGCGTATAGGACAAAACCCTTGTTAGTTCTGGAAAACTGTATACCATTCTCCTTTTTGTTTTTTTTTTTTCTTTTTTTTTAAACTAGGGAAGAAAGCAGGATTAGCTTATTGCATTGTATTTAATTTAAATAAAATATAAGGATATTACAATTGTATTTCCAATATTCTATCACCAAAGTGTTCTCTTAAATTATCAATCCCAGCTAACGAGTTAGCTAGCAAACTACTAATAATTTTAACGTGCAATTTATGAATATATGATGGCTAAAAATTGTCTTATGTGACTTAATTTTTTCAGATTTTGACAAAGAAAAACAAATTTATGAGAATTAATTCATAATAATTTTGAATACATGACCTTAGTAAGATCTACGATTAGTGCTACTTAATTATTTCCTAATGGAGAAAAGACTTATCGGGCAAGATAAGTCAAGAACGCAATATAGAGAGTAGTGGACGGTCGGTTGATTTGGCAGGCTTTAATTTGTGGTCCCATACTTCTTTTAAAAGTTAGAAGTGGTTTATGATGACACGTTGAACGAGGTAATTTTGTTGCCCAAAAAAGTAATGGCTGAAATTTGCCAACAGAAGAGCTTGGAGTACGTCCAAGAAGAGGAGCAGTGATCATACAGAACGTTTATGGAATAGAAAAGAGCTCGATAACTTTTAGATAATAATATCCTGAAGTAACATCGTAATTCTTTGGTAGAAAAATATTATTTTTTTCACCACGAATTATTTGTCAAATGTCATTTTAAGCTATCAAATTAACAATTTTGTTGCATTGACTAGGCCTGAACATGTTTGGGTCGAAATCGATAGAGCTGACCCAAACCAACCGAAACCGACTGGGCCCGACCGGTTCTAATACAGCTTGATTCGACTGTAGGTCCTGTTTCTCCCAGAACCGAATGGGTCGGTTCGGCCCACTGTTCTGGGGGCCCAACGGACCGAACCCACCGCCTCCCTTCTTCACTCTTCAATCTTCACCCTTGGTCCCCTACCCCCTTTCTGAAACCCTAGCTAGTAGCCGCCCCTCGGCATTTCTCTCTCTCTCTCTCTCTCTCTCTCTCTCTCTCTCTCTCAGACGCCCCCTCTATTTCTCTCTCACACGGCCACGCAACATGCCCCAGCTCTCTCTTTCTCACGACCGTATGAGCTACCTCCCTTTGGTGCTGTCGTCTCCCTCTGCCGCTTTGTTGCCTCCCGTTGCTATCTCCCTCTGTCGTCTCCCTCTCTTTCTGTAAGCCTAACCTAACCGACCATCGAATCTAGAGGTTCAGTCGGCTCTGTAGACTGGCAGTTCAGTTGTCGGTCTAGAAAATACAACAATTGAACCCCTTGATTCAGTTAACGGTAGGGATTGAAAACCAAGCCAAAGGGTCAGTTTTCACCCCAGCATTGACCACTCAAACTTTTAAAATTTATCATAATTTGCTTTATCATAAGATCCAACCATCGATATTGTGTAACATAGTCTATTTTTTTGTATATTTCAACAGTACGAATCTCACTAGAGTATGAATATTGATGCATTTAGTAATTTTGAGACTAAATGTGATAAAATTCGTAGTTCTAACTGACAAATGACATTTGGGTGATAGTTTTAGGGCTAGAAGTGTGAAGATTCTCCTTATTTTATTTGAAACTGAAGCTTCAGTAAAAAATCAAATCCCAAAGATTTAAAAAAAAATGAAAATTATTTGTTGAACTTCTTTTTTTTTTTTTTCACTAATGACCCTCGAAAGAAATACTTTTCACCCCGAGATTATTTTTTCAGCTTCATAATAATTTTGCCATTGACTTGCTTTTTTGTTAATCCCCTTTTTTTCGAAATAATCTGAATAGAAGTAGAACATTACAAAAAATTGTTGGAATATTTGAAAACGTGCAGGAACTAAACACATTTTGAAAAGAAGTTTTGTATCTTTCTTCCGTTTTCTTGGGTGAATTATGATGTGAAATTTGAAAGATATGTTTCTGCTGGTAATTTGATAAGGTATCCCACTTCCTAACTAGTGGTTATAAAGGTGAAACTTTTCTTTGGTTTTAACATTGAACTTGCCGGCAGTGCAAATTTGCTTTGCATGCAAGAAATGGTCAGTTACCACTTGGTTATCTATTAATGTTCGATGTTGTTCCCCACTTACACAAACTTGCTCTGTTTCTCCTTATCGATTGGTCTTTTAACTGGCATAGCCACAGGAACATGACATGACCATGTTGGCCCAGATGGCCACATATGTTTGTTACGATGTAATTGGGTAAAAAGGGTAGTCTCATATATATCCAACTTGTAGCAATCATATATATATATATATATAGTACAGAAATGGAACTGGAAAACAGAGGATTCGAGGACAATAGAATATTTGGGAGTTTTGGTAGGTAAGTGACATCAAACTCTAGGGAAGCCTCCAAGTGAATCTGCAAGGACACTTTTCATTGGTCTGCCTGTTCAGCTGCTTTATGTAGGCATTAGGCCATGCCCGAACTGTTCATCGACCTGATCTTGAGTTCCTCCATGATAGGAAGAATTTAGAAACCGCGTTTATAGCTAAAGAGATCTCTTATTGTAACTGCAGAAATTCAGAAAACGGTGGAACATCGGCAACAGAACAGCCATATATAGATGTGTTGTGGAGGCTTCGCTTTAGAACCATCGCGCAGGGCTAAAGACGAGAAAGAAATTTTTCCATACAAGCAAACAAGAACAGAAGTTACATAAAAAAAAAAAAAAACAAGAACAGAAGTTACAGAACCGCACTGCCCAGAAGCAATAACGTGCTAAAGTATCAAATATATTATATAGACAACGAGACACGAAGATCATAGACACAAACGACACATCGCGCGGTTTCATGGCCATTCTCACAATGCCCTACAGAATACCACCTTCATACAATGCAAGGATAAGACATACAAGCGGTTTGAACCCAGAGAATTCAACAGCAATGTTAAGAGACGATGCTTAGCTAGATATCATGATCTGCTCCTTACTTACGAGCAATGTGCTTTGAGCTATATACTCGTGTTCCTTTCGGAGGTGGAGTTTCCTCTGTCACATTGTTCTTTCTTCCCATTCCTCTTCCTGCTTTCGAAGCTGCTCTGATTATCATCTTGAAAAACTGGGAAATTATCCCAACTTTGATCCGACCTCTCTTTGGAGGAAGCCTAGGGTTCCTTATGTTTGAAGGATTCGCTTTTCCGCTGGTTACAGCCATGTTCAATGGATTGATAAGTTCAGAACCCTCAAGTAACTAATCAATAGCCGGAAGAACCTACACCTTCAAAACACACAAGACAACTGAGCACAATTGGGTTTTGTTGAGGGACAAAGTAAACGTAGGGGTAGAATGATGGGCTATATATAAGGCTGCGGGAGCCGTGCTAGTTGTGTCACAAGCAAAAAGGCAGAATTTTCATGTAAAGCTTAGGTTGCTGAGAATATGGACAGAGAAGTAATTGACTTAAGAGCCAAGCTTTATTTTCAACTTTATTAATACAGCTAAATTGAAGACTTCCTTTTTTTTTCTTTTCTTTTTTAATATTTTCCTGAGCTTGAAACCTTCAATACCTAATACCTTTGGTGATTCGTAGGTTCCCTCAAAGTAAATCAGGTGGCCCCAAGGTTTATATTTTGGGATATAATTCTTACTGCAAGCGGTGAATAAAAGCTACTAATCTTCATCTAATGTTGATTGCCGTAATCAAAGTTTTGTTCATTTTGACACTTTGAAGGGATATGCTTTGGATCGAAGTGATGATCTCCTGCTGGTCTCAAATGTTAATAGGAAGAATTAGTCGTACAGGCGAAAGTAAACCTATCAATGTGATGCCAGCTCAAAGTAACTCAAAGCTGATAATAAGTCTAGGTCTAGGGTCTTATGGAGCATACAATATTGAAATTTCTTTACAGTGCCAAAGTCCACCAGCAAATCTCTTCGTTTTCTTGTACCTGTAGGTTTTATTGTCCCCCAGGAAAAGGACCAGAACAGTTCTTGTGCATGGAGGAGCAGACAAGCCTAATAGATGTCTTCCTACAGTGAAGGGACAATCGAAGGTGGAAACTGAATTGGATATGTAGGACCATGATCTAAAAATGATGATCATAGTTTTGGTCTTAATCCACATTATTGTGCGAGGAGCATACAAGGAATGTAAAGAACTATTGGCAAGTTTGGTTCGCAGGAGCTAGAGACGCCCTATTGGCAAGCTTAATGACGAGCGCAGGGCTCCTCTGTCACTCCCCCGTGAGCTGAACCCTCCGAGACGATCATCAAGAGGCCGATGCTTCTGTTGCCCACTTGGCTTCCATGGCTCAGCTTAAGGTCGTGTTAGCGGCCGCAGCAAAATGTGATCCCACTAGTGCACAAGAATGTTTTGTGAGAACGACTTACGACAATCGTAGATAGAAAGTAGAAAGAAAATTGAGAACAAAAAATATCATAGTTTCCTAAATTTTTCACGCCCCTCGTAAACGGTAATTTTTTTTTTTCCCTAAGCAATAGGAAAGGGAGCAACTAGCCCAACAACCCTCTCTAAATGTGATCATAAGAGTATCAAGCTGCATAATGTTTAGTTTGAGCTATAATTTAACTATTATCTATTGGACGAGTCCGGTCACCATACAACCAACCTGACCACCAGCTATTTCCTCATAACTGTAGTTAATTTTCTGTTTTACACTCAGAAATTGTTGGCTTGAGATATATATTGCCATGTAAGGACATTTTCGCCGAGTACAGGACATGTGAGCACATCTTACTTTAATCTGATCGATGTCGGACAAAGGGTATAAAGTATAGGACATTGTTAGTTAATTAATGATGCAAAGTCTCAGAATTTAATCATTGAGAGTACAAATTAAGAGTAAATGATCTCATAGTTTGGAGAGAAAATATATTTATCTCCAAACCGGGAAGAAAAGGTCACATTTAAGGCCTAAGACCACATTTATTTCTTAATTAACAGCAATCTTGAAAAGATGGCTCAATGCACTAATCATCGGTGACATGATGGCACAATATCATAAAGTTAAGTTAGTGTAATTTTAAGGTGCAATAAGTAGCTTATGCAACTCATAAAAAAAATTGACAAGATTTTTTTTTTTTTTTTTAATCAGGTGATCAAGTTAGTTTACACACATCTCGACTAATCTCTAAACTTGTAAAGTTCTCTCGTTTCACACAAATAGGGTAAGTATCATGTGAAAGGCCCTAAGAGTGATCTAAGGGATAGCAACCTCTATAAGGCCTCAATTCGTACCACAAGGCAACAACCAAACCAATGACTTTTTTTGCTGAAAAAAAAAAGAAAAAAGTCATTGGTTCTTTGCCAACAATGACCCAGGCTGTGGAAATGAATGGCATTTATTTTGGAGTCCGGAGCAACATCAAAAGAGCCTCCTAGTTATGACAGTAAACGGTACATCCTGACTACTTAGTGAAAACAAAAACATGAATTATATACCCTCAAGGCTAAAATAAAATGATGAACAAAAATTTGACTAATTTATAGTCAAAACTAGACCAATGTCACTTTTGAAATCTAAAGTATTAATTTTGATCACATTGAATCTTCAAATTATAAAAATTCATTGGTGTGTGTGATATTTGATAGGATCTGACAATCAAGATTATGCAACATGATCCATTTTAGGCTCATTTAAACAGTAAGATCTAATTAAAAGGCCAACACCTATAAATTTTAATATTTCGAAAGTTTGATGTTACCAAATTAATAGTTTAGATCTCAAAGTCACGTTGGACTTATAGTTTCTAAATATAAAATATTTTTTTAAAAAAAATTAAAAAAAAAACAATGTAAAAAAAGGAAAGGAAAATTCCACTGATCATTTAACGTCGTCTTAGACTCTTTCTGCATATTATTTGGCAAGCTCCAGCAAGACATACTGTTTCACACACCATATGATCATAATTGAGATTTTATCTCTCCGTTTTCTTGATGGGATCAACTTCCTCAGACAGCGGGAAGTTTGAACGCCTAGCTGACGTACTTGTCGGGAGAGAACTGCGAGAAGGGGTTCTTGCTCCCCTGCTTTCTAAAGTTTGACAAGGCCTTGTCCCTGTCTGTTGACGACTTATCACCTGACATATGTGGACCAAGAATGTTCGTAAGAGTTCATAGACTTGGTCAGGTTACACGAACTATACAATTACATCAATACAAGTCAGTCACGCATGCATGCAAGCAGTAATGGGATGGGAGCTGCCAAAAAGAAGAATAAAAAATGAAACTGAAACTTTAGTACTAAATGAGAATCCCAAAGATATAAAAAATGAAAATTATTTGTTGACGTTCTTTAATGACCCTCGAAAGAAATATTTTTCACCCCAAGATTATATATGTTTTTCAGCTTCATAATAATTTTGACGTGAATTGATTTTTTGTTAATCCCTTTTTTTTCGCATAATCTGAATATAAGTAGAACATTAAAAAAAAATTGTTGGAATATTTGAAAACATGCAGGAACTAAACACATTTTGAAAAGAAGTTTTGTATCTTTCTTCCGTTTTCTTGGGTGAATTATGATGTGAAATTCGAAAGATAGTTTCTGCTGGTAATTGGATAAGGTATCCCACTTTCTAACCAGTGGTTATAAAGGTGAAACTTTTTCTTTGGTTTTAACATTAAACTTGACGGAAGTGCAAATTTGCTTCTTCTCCTTCTTCTTCTTTTTAAGTGTGCAAATTTGCTTCACATGTAAGTAGGGTTGTATTCGAGCCGAATATTGACTGTTTAAACTCAGTTCGTTAGATATATATACGAGTTCAAACTCGAGCCGAGCTTGAATTGAGCTTTTGCAAGGGTGTTTGTACTCAGCTCGTTTAAAATTTTTCATGTTCGAACGAGCTCTAGCTTGATTAAAAATATATACATGATTCGAGTTCGAGCTTATTCGAACCAAGCTCAAACTCGACCCAACTAAGAAAATATGAGCTTAGAAAACACAGATACCACAAACAAAACTCAAATCAAGCCTCGACATATGGTGTCATAGTACATTATACACGACATATCATAAACACTTGACATTAGTGCGAACTTTATTTTAAAAAATATTTAGATTCATATATAACTTATGTTAATTGGCAAAAATGACCTAAAATATATATTTAATATATAGAGGGCACAACAAATCCTTATGGATAATACTCATCCATTCATATATCAATATAATCAAATGCATATTTTACTAATATGTGATTATTAAATATAAACCAACAAATAAATAAGAGACTTATAATACATACAAATGTACCGAGCTTTTAAATGAGCTTAAATGAGTCGAGCTTATATGAGTTTTGTTCGCGAGTTTAAATTGAGCCGAGCCGAGTTTAACCGAGTTTGGCTCGTTTAATATTCGAGTAGAAATGATGTTCAAACTTGACTTGTTTATTAAATGAACCGAACTCGAGTCAAGCTTATACAAGCTGAGTTCGAGTTGTTCATGAAGAGCTCGGTTCATTTACGGCCGTACATGCAAGAAATGATCAGTTACCACTTGGTTATCTATTAATGTCCGATGTTGTTCCCACTTACACAAAATTGCTCTGTTTTTCCTTATCGATTGGTCTATTGACAGTAAGTGTGGTTAACGATAGTGTAAGTGACGATTTGGCGAAAACCGTCACCGTTATCACAATTAACGGAATCACATAATTGACACCGCCACCACCGCTAAGGCACAATAACCGCCTTTACCTATGACGGTATTAATGGTAACGGTTATACAATAACCGTTTAAACCGTATAACCGTTAGGCCAAAAAAATGAATTTTTTTTTTTGCTTTTCATTTTTTTTTCATTGTTTTGGGCTGTATTCCTTGAATTTTTTTTTTTGACCTTTAAGACCATTTGATGCCTATATATAAGCAACAAATATAATCATTCAAATATCATAACCTGTTTAAATTTCCAACATAATATCATAATCAACAATCATATCAAATGGACAAATATCATAACCTATTCAAACATAATATCATAATCATAACAAATATAATAAGCTGTCCAAAAGTCCAACATAATATCATATTCAAACATAAAAGACTAAAGTCCAATAAAAGTGTCCAACAATGTGACATAAACCAACTAAAATATTCCAACAAAAGCCCAACAAAAGTATGTCACACAATTAATAATCATCTTAAGTCTCAACTATGGGTTAACGGTAGTGTAGGTGACAGTTGGCGAAAACCGTCACCGTCACTGCAAATTGACGGAATCACATATTTGACACCGCCACCGCACCGCTAAGACACAATAACTGCCCTTGCCAGTTACCGTACCTGTAGCGGTGGCAATTAGCGGTTAAAACCGCCACCGCAGTGAAAATGAGCCTAATTGACAGGCATAGCCACAAAGAACATGACATAACCATGTTGGCCGACATGGCCCCATATGTTTGTTTGTTACGATCTAATTGGGTAAAAAGGGTAGTCTCATATATATATATATATATATATATGAGAGAGAGAGAGAGAGAGAGAGAGAGAGAGAGAGAGAGAGAGAGAGAGAGAGAGAGCAGAGAAAAGGAACTGGAAAACAGAGGATTCGAGGACAATAAAAAATTAGGGAATTTTGGTGGGTAAATGACATCAAACACTAGGAAGCCTACAAGTGAATCTGCAAGGACACTTTTGGTCTGCTGGCTCAGCTGCTTTATGTAAGCATTAGGCCATGCTTGAACTATTCATCGACCTGATCTAGAGTTCGTCCATGAGAGGAAGAAACCGTATTTATAGGTAAAGAGATCTCTTACTGTAACTGCAGAAATTCAGAAAACGGTGGATCATCGGCAACAGAACAGCCAGATCATATAAATGTGTTGTGGAGGTTTCGCTTTAGAACAATCGCGCAGGGATAAAGACGAGAAAGAAATGTTTCCATACAAGCAAACAAGAACAGAACCGCACTACCCAGACACAAACAACGCAGCGGTTTAATGGCCATTCTCACAAAGCCCTACAGAATACCACCTTCATACAATGCAAGAATATGACATACAAGTGGTTTGAACCCAGAGAATTCAACAGCAATGTTAAGAGACGATGCTCAGCTAAATATCATCTGCTCCTTCCGATCGATGTCCTTTGAGCTATATCCTCGTGTTCCTTGCGGAGGTGGAGTTTCCTCTGTCCCCTTGTTCTTTCTTCTCATACCTCTTCCTGCTTTTGAAGCTGCTCTGATTATCATCTTGACGAACTGGGAAATTATCCCAACTTTGATCCGACCTCTCTTTGGAGGAAGCCTAGGGTTCCCTATGTTTGGAGGATTTGCTTTTCCGCTAGTAACAGCCATGTTCAACGGATTGATAAGTTCAGAACTCTCAAGTAACTAATCCAATAGCAGGAAGAATCTACACTTCCAAAACACACAAGACAAATGAGCACAATTGGGTTTTCTTGAGGGACAAAGTGAACGCAGAGGTAGAAAGATGGGCTATATATCAGGCCGTGGGAGCCATGCTAGTTGTGTCACAAGCAACAGGCAGAATTTTGTTGGGTTAATTCCTTCTATGGGAGGAAAGCTCAATTGGGGGTCTTTAAATAAGGCCTAAAGCTCATTAAAGTTTTAACTTATAACCATGAGTTCCTTAAGTCGTACTGATTAAAAGAAGAGAAAGAAAAAGAAAAAGGCATCTTTTCTCTTTCACACATAGATTTCATCAAAGGTTAGATCGAGCTGAAATTTGGATGTTCACGATACAATAGGTTATAATCTGAACGGTAAAGATCATATTTTGAGCTCAGGAACAGTGTTTCGTAAGCGTGAACGATAACCATGAATTGGTTGGTATTTTTCTTTGTTTTTTCTTTGTTTTTCCTTTGTTTTTCCTTTGTTTTTGACAAGATTGATATCATCTTGAAGATCTGAGTTGTAGCCTCTAGTTGTGACTACAGAAGACTTTTTGTACCTATTATTTATCTTGAGATTATTTTTTAGTACGTATAATTGTTGAGATTGTACTCTATTTGCTGTATCTAGAGAGAAGAATTATTTTGCTATTTATTTGTCGTTATCTCTCTCGACAAATTTTTCCTGTAAAGCTTTGGTTGCTGAGAATATGGACAGAAAAGTAATTTACAAATACAGCTAAATTAAAGACTTCCTTTTCATTTTTGAGCTTGAAACCTTCAACACCTATGGTGATTCGTAGGTTGCCTCAAAGGAAAGGTGGCCCCAAGGTTTATATTTTAGGATATAATTCTTTACTACAACCGGTGAATAAAAGCTACTAATCTTCATCTAATGTCGACTGCCGTAATCAAAGATTTGTTCATTTTGACACTTAATTTGAAGGGATATGCTTTGGATCGAAGTGATGATCTCCTGCTGGTCTCGAATGTTAGTATGAAGAATTAGTCATAAAGGCGATGGAAGATTACAATATTGGGATTTGTTTGGGATAGGGTAAACGGTAAACCTATTAATTGGATGCCAGCTCAAGTAACTCAAAGCTGATAATAAGTCAAGGTCTATGGTCTTATGGTAATGGAGCATACAATATTGGAATTTCTTGTCCCCCAAGAAAACGACTCGAAAAAGTTCTTGCGCATGGAGGAGTAGACAAGCCTAACAGATGTCTGCCTGCTAATGAAGGGACCATAGAAGGTGGAAACTAAATTGGACAGGACCACATTTAGGGTCTAAACGAAGATCATATTTTGGGTCTAAATCTACATTACTGTGCGAGGAGCATATATGTAAAGACCTATTGGCAAGTTTGGTTCGCAGGAGCTAGACACGGCCTAACCTATTGGCAAGCTTAATGATGAGTCCAGGGCTCCTGTGTCTCTCTCCCCCTTGAGCTGAACCCTCCGAGACGCTGATCAAGAGGCCGATGCTTGTCGTTGCCCACTTTGCTAACACGGCACAACTTAAGGCCAAATCTCTCATCATCCTAATTTTCAACACATCTCCCTTTGGTTTAATCGATATCCGACAAAAGGGTAGAAAGTATAGGACATTTTCGCCGGACACGCAAAGTCTCAGAATTTAATCGTTGAAAAAAGGTCACGTACGTGTTAATTAGGCCTAAGACCACATTTCTATCTTAATTAACGGTGATCTTGAAGAGACGGTTCAAAGCACTAATCATCGGTAACATGATGGCAGAATATCATAAAGTTAAGTTAGTATTTTAAGGTGCAATAAATAGCTTATGCAACTCATAAAAAATCGAATGAAAATGCAAAGAAATGTTGGCATTTTGTTTTTAACCCAATGTCCAAGCAATTACCAGACCAATTAAGACCCAAAAGGTTATATAGCGCCTATAAGATTTTGGACTTGGGACTTTGAAGAGAGTAAACTACCAAGCCCAAACCTTAACCACTAGGCCAACTCCTTTGGATTCAAAAATGTTGTCATTTAAAATCACATCTTACTGCATATTGTTTGGCTAGCTCCTGCAGGACATGATACTTTTTCACACACCATATCACCGAGAGCAAAGTACTCTCACGCCAATTCAAAATAAAGTTTACCGGATGAATGGAGGGTAAAAAATGCACAAAATGAATTAAAGAACGTCAAGAAATTGCATTTACATAAAATGTGCAATCTCATTGATCCTATGATCCCCGTTTCCTTATATGAACATCCACCATTGTTCTAGCAGACAGACATGCTTTGAAGGCGGGGAAGCGAATGCAAGCTATAAAAATCACTTGAGTGGTGCAAGAATGGTGTAGACCAAAAGGAAGGTGACTATTACAATGGCCCCTGCTAGAGTAAACCTTTGGACTAGTCCATAACATGAGATTTGACCTCTCTGTTCTCTTGATGGGATCAACTTCCTCAGACAGCGGGAAGTTTGAACGCCTGGGATTCCAGCTGACGTACTTGTCGGGAGAGAACTGCGAGAAGAGGGTCTTTCTCCCCTGCTTTCTAAAATTTGACCAAGCCTTGTCCCAGTCTGTCGATGACTTATCACCTGACATATGTGGACCAAGAATGTTCGTAATAGTTCTTAAGAATAGGAAGTCATAGATTTGGTCAGGTTACACGAACTATATAATTACATCAATACAAGTGACGCATGCATGCAAGCAGTAATGAGATGCGAGCTGCCAAAAAGAAGAACAGGAATACATTATACATTGCTGCATGTGGTGAACCAAGACTCAACTTCTCAAATTAAGGAACTCAGTGTAGGTTCTCCTAGATCTCAGGTTTTTCCAAAAAGGGATTTCTCCAGGAGAGTCAGGAAAGAAGTTTCTGAAAGTCCAATTTGGTCGACATTTTATAGGCCCGATCACCACAGATGAAACCAACAGAATATGTTTGGGAATTAGACCAGATGTATATATATATATAGTCGCTACGAAGAAAGGAAAGGAATGGGGAAGGGACCGGGCAATATCCCTTTTTTCTAGACGGAATGGAAGGGTGAAAGAGGGTTCTTGAGCTTTGGGGGATCAAGGCCCTCCTAGTGGTTTCCTATATATCTTCGTCCTTACCCTTATATACCAACTCTACCGAGTGCACATGCACACCGTTATACTTGTATACGCATTACATTTTTACTTTTAGTCTTGTAGGAAGCCAACTTTTCAGGCAAAAAAACATGGATTTTAGCCTGCACTATATATCTCGATCGGCCCTTCCAGCGCTACAGATCACCCGTGAACAACGAGTGATCTTAATTCCCACGCACGCATGCCATTCGCATAATGAGGTCAAAACCAAACGAAGGATACGCGTTTACAATACCATCCATTTTAAGAACAAGATACAGGGCCCTAGCTACTGAAGAGCATCAGAGCATGCCTTCTGTCTTCCATTTCCTTACGCAATATGAATCAAATTCTCTTGTTAATAGGAAAAGATACAGACCAAAACGTTCAATTCTAGATTACCTAGATTTTAGTTTTCTAAATCCAAAAGACATAAAAGACTCTCACCTCTTCTTCATTAAATGAGATTTTCATCTGTTCGATTCGCATCAAGTATGTAGTCAGATTAACCCTGTAAATTCTTCTCCATCTAACTGGAGAACTTGGCTTTCATTTTCAGTTTTGGGACCATCCATAAACACCAAATCCTAGCAAAACGAGATTCAAACAAATAGAAAAGTTCATTCGGCAGCGAGAAAAGTGCATACCTTTGTTATCATTATTATCGTTTTCTCGAGGTTCTTGATAATTCCTTCTCGAACAGAACAACCGGAGAGGAGAGTACGGTTTAGAAGAAGAATAAGAGGATGATTGGGATTTGTGTTTTCTGGAGCAGAAGATGCGGGATGTCACGCTTCCGATCCGAGCTTGAATATCCATTCGGATCCCTATAAGATTCCGATACAGTGATTCAAAGGCATTCAAGCCCCCCAAAGCTCGAGTCTCGATAAGGCTTGGTATTTGGGTGAAAGACACGTGTTCTCTTCTGATAGTTATCAGCTTGTGCGAAACGTGCTTTTGCGGGATGGGGATCCATTTGGCCTGCGGACCACCTGATTCCTTGGGCTTGACCTTTGCTCTGTCTACAGGTCTATCTGTTCTTATCCTTTCAAATGTTGTTACGCCCCCATATATTGCGCAATGACATATTAGTTATGATGTTATGTAATTCACCAGATTTCGTAAAAGAGGATCAAAATATGTTTTATAATTAGCATACAGTACCGTATTCAAGCTCGAACATTGGCGGTTCGAACCGACTTGTTATATATATATATATAATATATAATATATAATATGTAAATTTGAGTTCAGACCGAACTTAAATTGGGCTTTATAGAATGTTCAAACTTGGTTCAATTAAAATTTTTCATACTTGAGTTCAACTCAAATTTGATTAAACATATATACACGAATTTGAGTTCGAATTCAGCTAAAATTCGAAACCAAACTAACAAATTTTGAGCTTTAAAAACACAACTATCCTAAATAAATTACTCAAATCAAGCCAAAATTTCAAGAAATTGAAAACAATAGCTTCAAATCATAAAAGCTCTCGGATATTCAAATATTTCTATAAAAAAAAAAAAATAGTGCAGAAGAAATACAGAGAGATCTTAGGAGATTTAAGTTTAACCAACTAACACACTTACACTCAAAGCAATAGAAAACTAATGATTACCCCCACAAAAGGAACCTTCAACATTCAAGCAACCGAAAAAAGAACAATATTCTATAACTACGAGTTCTTATCTTCAAGCGTTGGTTTTGCACTTTAAATTATTACTTTTGAGATATTATATTTTTTAATTTTTTTTTAAATATTTTAAATTTTGTGTCAAATTTTTAAATTAAAATAATAATTCTAAATATTCTAAATTATTTATTATTTAAAAATATTATTAAATATTATTATTATCAGATAAAAAAATATAAAATATCTAATTTTAATAATTAGAAGGTGTAAAGTGACTAAAATTTGATAGGCAAGAGTGTTAATATTTTTGAAATTTTTTTAAAAAAATCTTGGTTTGAAAACGAGCGTTACAAACTTCAAACACTTTAGCTGTTCTGATGGGCGAAAGCGTAAATACTGTTTTCCGTCCTTTTTAGCTTTAGGCCTTTAACGTCAGTTACCGGTGACCAGGCGAAAAAATGATTGGAAGATGGAGGACACGTGTCTATCTTCTCTTTCTCTCTTTTCGAGCCCCACAGAGGATTCAATAAAAAGCTCTCCCGTTGACTTTTTTGGCTTCCCATTGGCCGGCGCACATTACCAATGATGTTTTCACGGGTGGATGCTGCTATGCCACAATTATAGAAAGGAAAAAAAAAAATGCTTCTACGCCACTTGTCACTAGGTCCTCTCGAGGAAAAGATAGTTTGGCAACAACGGTGGGCACGGTTAGGCCCCAACAACACCCATTAACGACCACAAGTACGAGGCCTTTCGTGTCTGAGCCGTCCGATCCGTGGTCTCCTTGTAGTGATCTGAGCATGAGAGATTGAATCCAGATCAGCGTCAACCAATCAAAGCGAGACAACTAGTACGAAATGGAAATGACACGAGGGAAATCAGTTCGTGGACTGGAAAGATGCAAGCGTTACCATCCTAGATCGCAAGTGGAACCGGCTCCTTCGTTCGGCTACCCGATTATTCGCCCAACCTCAAAACATCGGCAACGCTGTCTCGGTATATATTTACATAATTACTTAAATTTTTATACCCTTTTAAAAAATAGTTCCGAATATTCGTTTTGATCAATTTCGTTTCTAGATTTTTTTTTTTTTTTTTTTTTTTTTTTTTTTTTTTTTTTATCAATTTGGTCCTTCAATCTGCTTCAGATAATAAAATATCCAGTCATCAAACTTACACATCACACCCAATCAGAAAATGACACGTGACGCAATAAAAATTGATCTATCTTTTTTAAATAAATTTTGTTACACATGTTTTTTTTCTAAATTAATAAATAAAAATGATGGTGCTAATACTGAATCTAACCCAGCGCAAGCCAATTTGGGCCGAAAAAGAAACGTGGACAAGAGAAGCTAACGATAAGAACAGGTAGGTGATTTTTTATGTGAAAAAATAGCAAAAACTCAAACAAAAGTAAAAGACTAATTTAAGTTTCGGAGGTTCCACGTCTCGGAATCCGGGGTCTTTTATTGTTCTACATAATTACTTAAATTTTTATACTCTTTTAAAAAATAGTTCCGAATTTTCGTTTTGATCAATTTCGTTTCTAGATATATATATATATATATATTTTTTTTTTATCAATTTGGTCCTTCAGTCTGCTTCAGTTAATAAAATATCCAATCATCAAACTTACACATCACACCCAATCAGAAAATGACACGTAACGCAATAAAAATTGATCTATATTTTTAAAATAAATTTTGTTACACAGGTTATTTTCTAAATTAATAAATAAAAATAGAGACGGAATTGATCAAAACAGAAATCAGAAAACCATTTTTTAAAAAGGTGTAAATTTAGGGATTAAAAAGGTCAGCATCAATGATATCGAGATATGTATTGACATAAGTACTAAAAAAATTTACCAAATGATTTTGTTAATACTATCCAGTTGAAAAGATGTATACATATATCTATATATTTATTCTTTTAAAAATCAAGATTTTGTTGCGCATACATGAATATATTATTATTATTATTAAATTATAATCTTATTTGATAATACTAACAATGAAAATAGTATCGTTGCGGTCACGTCCACATTCACGTTGACAATTATTCTTGATAAAAATAAATACGTTGATGGTATACAAATTGATATTAAACAAGTAGTATCATTGAATACCCAAAAAAATTGGTATATTTTATTAATATATACGGGAACAATTTATTTTTTCCTTCTAATTTTCAAGGTAAAAAATAATTATTGAACTTTATTGAAAAACTCTATATATCAATGAATTGACTCAAAATAAATTTGTTAATGCTTTTCTTGGATGTTGATATAAAGAATCGGAAATATATTATTATTATTATTATTATTATTATTAAAAATGCTAAGAAATTATCCCATGTAATGCCCTAATGTTGTTACATAAATGATGATCCTTGCAATGTGATGTCAATAAAAATTTGTAAATGATAAATCACTTGTAATATTTCTTTCTATAATTTTTTAACAAATTATAAAAATTTAAAAAGAAAGCTAAAAGTGAAGTCGTGACACTATGACCCGTAATTAGTCTTAAAAGTGATTCGAGCGAATTCAACTCTATTTTCCTCACATACTCTTTTTCTCATCAATCACTATTTTCTAACTTCCTTGATATAGATCTTGAAAATTTAGAAGGATTAGGATTTTTCTCTCCTACAAAACCAAAGGATAAAATCAAATATACGTCGTCGGTACAAGTTAATTAGCAACTAATCTTACCATAAGATTTTCATAATGTTGAGTAAACTAGGTGTATGTTTCAAGCCTTTTGGAGATCTTCTTCCAATTTTTCTGAATGCTTTAAGGCATAAATGTAACCATCGTGCGTAAATGTAATCGTCGAGGTCTTTGGTTCCAATCTCTATAGCGACAAAAATATAGCAACTTAACTATCATGTTGTCCGAATTTATTACAAAATAATAAATTTATAATTTTTTCTTTTTCTTTTTCTGCGTCACGCCGTAGCGATTCCAAGCAGACGATCAAATCGGCAAACGCCGATGATTTTATGCTGGCCATTTAATTGAGCGGCCTCAAATAGTCAATTTACCCACCGCACATACTCGCAGCCAAGCCCGCCACTCGCCACAGCTCTGTAGTCTGGACCTTCTCTGTTTGGCAGACTATTCTCCCTGTCTCTCTCTTACTCTCTCTTGCTGATTCTATGCGTCAAGCATGAATTCACAGTCTGCGAACCTTCAGTCAATGGCCACATCGTCAACGCCTACCGACAGCTCGGGCAAGAAGGTGAGGAAGCCGTACACCATCACCAAGTCCAGAGAGAGTTGGACCGAGGAAGAGCACGACAAGTTCCTCGAAGCACTCCAACTGTGAGCTCTCTTTAGTCCCTTCCTCTTTCTCTCCCTTTTCGGTTAATCTAGCTATTGAGAGCAAACTATCGGTTTAGATCTTGCCTTCGAAAGGTAACTGTCTTGTTTGCAGGAAATATAACCGAACTCCACCTAAATTACTCTGACTCTTAGAGGGACATGGAAATTATACTTTCATGTGGTTTAATTGGATGTAAGAGTTGATCTTTGGTCTGAATTTCGGAATCGTATGTGTAGACTTAGCCCTTTCGAAGTAGTTCTTTCTGCTTTTTGGTTCAAAATGTTTATAGCAGTTTGAATTTCAAATTTGTTACTCCGTATGGTTTCTTATTCTTTAGGCAAATTCTAATTACTGCTTAGTAATTCTGTCGTTGATCAGAGACGGGGAGGTCTGGTACAGTACTGTTTGGCCGAGTTTAGCTGAATCAACTGTCGATTTTGTTTAAATAGCTTTCCTTTGATTGAATTTGGTGCTATATAGAGTTTCAGTGAGCGACTCTGCACAAGGCTTTTTCTGTGGAAATTGCAGTGTTATTTCTTTCTTAATTATGTTAATCCTTTTTCGACCAAAATCAGTGGACTTTAATTGACTAAACTATTTCGATGTTGTTACTTCCTTTGTTTTTTCTTTTGGCACGGGATACTCTCTGAAATCAGCTGTTTTCCAATAATTTTATGGCTGTTTTTTAGGTTCGACCGTGACTGGAAAAAAATTGAAGATTTTGTGGGTTCAAAGACGGTGATTCAGGTTTGAGCACATTAATTTACCTACCGTTCTAGTTTCATTTACTCTTCCATCTCTTCTTTTTCAGGAGGCAACACTTGTTGCTAAGTAATCTTTTTTTACAGATTCGAAGTCATGCACAAAAATACTTCTTGAAGGTCCAAAAGAATGGAACAGTTGCACATGTGCCTCCTCCTCGCCCTAAGCGAAAGGCTGCTCATCCTTATCCACAAAAGGCATCCAAAAATGGTGAGTCATCTTTACGATGATCTCTTGAATTGCTCTTAAACTCCAATGTTGATTTTTGGCATTCTCTCATGCAATATGTTGGATTGGCAGTTTTGGTGCCACTGCAAGCATCCTTGGCATATCCTTCTTCAGTAAATAACCTTGCACCTGGATATTCTCCATGGGATGACACTTCCATGCTGATCAATGCTTCATCAAGCGAAATTATGCTGTCACAAGATGATTTAACTAGCCTTCACGGAACTGCAGGCATGCCCATTCCTTTATGTATTTTTTCTTTTCGACGATAGCGCTAGGCTGACTTTATTCAGGGAAGTTTCAGTGACTTACTGTGGCATTTGACATGACTGATTCAGCTGATATTGCATCAAAGGGGGCGGCACGAATTACTAACAGCGGCACTAGTGGCATTGAGAGCTATAGTAGAACAGTTCCATCTTCTGACATACCAAATCCAGGGAAACAACCTCCTGTCCTTCATGGTAACCTTCTAGACCACCCTTAATTGATACCTTACCTCACTTACCTTGAAAAAATAAAAAATAAAGGTGACTCCCTTTGCCTTTATTTTGCAGGTATACCAGATTTTGCTGAAGTGTATACCTTCATTGGAAGTGTTTTCGATCCCGACACCAATGGGCATGTGCAGAAGCTCAAGGAAATGGACCCCATTAATTTTGAAACTGTGAGTTGAATGAAACTTAAGTACGGTTTCCAAAACTTAGCTTGTCAGCAGCTAGGGAAGATGTGCCACGTCATAATGGTTACCAGTTGAGACAATTCCCAAGTAGGAATATAATTTTGTTCATTATAATATAGAGAAGCTGATTCAAAGGGCCCAGTATGTGTGCCTTGTGGCAAACAGTTAGTCAGTTTTATAGTCTGAAGACTCATGCCTTAGGTTTGTAAGAAGCATTAGGGATAAATGTGTTTCCTCCTACAGAAGCACAGTAGATGATACACACTTGGGCTCTTAACCGGAGTTTTTCAGTGTTTTCATAGTCTCATGTACTGTCCCAAAATGAAGATACTTATATGAAGTGTCCCCCTCCCCAACATTCCAAAGAGCATAGAGAAAGAAGCCCACACTTTGTTGTCTGTATTTAATATGAGATATTGCATTAATATCACAGTTGGTGACTTGTGCAGGTTTTGTTGTTGATGAGAAACCTCACTGTTAACTTGTCAAACCCTGATTCCGAGTCAATTGTAAGTAAATATCTTTTCTTTTGTTGCTTTCATCATAACATTTTGGCCCATATCACAGTCATTCTAGTTATCCATACATCTCCTTCAGAATTTAGTTATCTGCATAATTCTGTGCTTTTGATATTCTGGTAAACTGCAGTAAAAAGAGTTATGCGTTTACTCTGCTATGTTTGCCTGCATCACTAGTTGTGGCACACTCATGGATTTTGTATGGAATCATAATACTCAAATTCCACTCTCCAAGCAATGATAAGTAGTGGTGGAATGCAATATTGTAATTCTATATTCTGCTGAATCTCAAGGTTTGCATGAAATTTTTGAGTCCTCTCTTTTTTTTGGTTTGCATTTTCTTCTCGTACTTTTTGATAAGTAGTGGTGGAATGCAATATTGTTGTCTTTTTGATTCTTTAAGATGTTGGAATGCAATATTGTTGAGCCAGAGATGTTCAGACTTTGTGGATGATGATTATTTGATTCTCCGCCTATATGAATTTTTTCTGGTTGCTTTGATTCTCAATTGTGAAATTTTCTCTTTTACTTTCTGATAGGTAAAGTTCTTGGACTTGACCAGTTGATTTTAAAGTTCTTGTTGGTTCACCAAGATTCCTGGATCAGACTATCTCTATAGCATCAATAGAGTAACTTGCAAAACCTGGATTTGTAACTGCTGGATTTGTTGCCAAGAAGGAGATCAACGATCTATCCTGTTGAATTGGTTAGTACTTGCAACTTACATGTCGAATTTACTTTTCCTCTATTTTCTTCTTACCTTGTAGCATCTACCCTTGCAGAAACTTGGTGGTAGTTAGGTGGAGTTTCTCCATTTACTTAGCTGGCATCATTGACTAGAAGTGCATACTGGTTCTTTTGCAACATGATTTGAAGTCTGCGAATTGAAGAATGTAAATATGTAGCTTTAGCCAGAAGAGTGCCACGTAAGGATAAATGGCAGAAAACTTTCAAGCAATCTTCAAGGTCTGCAAGGATCTTAATTCCCAGTGGCCTCAATGGGGAAAGGTTGTTACCCTTTTCTATTTGATTTGGTCTTCAACAAAACCAGTTTGTATATCTCGCTAGAATCGTGTCGGCGATAGTCTCATCTTGTATATGGGAGCAGTAGAAATACAAAAATTTAAGCATAGTAATGTTATGTTAATGTTTCAGCTTTAGGAATCTAGGCTCTTTTTTTTTTCCATCCTAAAGTTTCTTTATAACCCATGGATTGTCAAATCTAGGTACTTATCTGCACGTGGACATCATTAAGCCCTTTTAATTATACATATAATGAAGCTTTTTGTTGAGTTGCTTGTGTATATCATTTTCTTTTTCCTTAATTTTTGAATTATAATAAAGCAAAATTGCTTTGATTTGTTTAAGGGTTAATTATACTTTGCCCATATACTTTAAGTGTCTTGAAACGTTGCACTCCGGTCTTTCAATTTTGATACATTTTATCAAAGTGGTTCTTGCTTACTTCGATTTGTACCTCCGTCAATTTATTCGTTATTTTGAACGGAAAAATTAGCCACGTACAAAACACGTGGATGCAAAGTGTTTTAAAAATAAAAGAACGAGATACAAAGTGTTAAAACTTTTCAAACCATGTAATTGCAAAGTATAATTAATTTTTTTAAAATATTAAAGGTAAAATAGGCAAGTGAGCCACATGCAGAACACGTGATTGAGATTTCCGTTTGTTTTAACGGATAAATAAATAATTGAGTATAAATTGAAAGAATTAGAACAACATGAGTGAAATATATAAGAATTAAAAGAACGGAGTATAAAGATCCTCGTGATCACATTGATAGTATAATTAACCCTTATTTTAAAATCGCTATTCTTTCGTTCTTTGAACTGAAAGTTGCTTATTATTTTTTTCTTTTCTTTTTTTTCTCTAAAAAGTTGCTTATCAGGAAACGAGGAAATTTGATAACTGCGAAAGGATGCAGGACAAACGTAGAAAAAAAAAAAACAAGAAAGGATGCGGGACATAATGCTCACCTGCCGAAAGAAAGCTCGTCGATGGGGGCCAAAAGGAAATGCGTTTTTGGTCAAACGAAAAATGCTCGCTGTAAGTAAAAACGACATGACGTTCACTACAGAACTTTAACGGCTCGCCGCTTGCAGGTGTCTTGTGAGGCACGTGCTAAAAACACAATTTGCCCATTTGTAGCAGGCGGTAGCGCCGTAGCGTCGTCCGACGGACGAGCAGAAGGAAAAAAAAAAAAAAAAAAAAAGGGGATAATTACAATTTTTTCCCTCAAACTATCACTCAATTCTTAAATATCTCATAAATTTTAACTCGTTGTAACTCGCTTCTAGGAGTGTCCAAAGGTCGGTCCGGTTCGGTCAAACCAAAGTTACAGAGGACAAAGGGACCGGACCAGTCATGTTAATGACCGGTCCGGTTTAGTCAGTTTGGGCCTTAGCTGGTTTCACTGACCGATCATTTCGATAAGCTTTTTCTCACCGGTTTGTCCAGAACCGGTCCGGTCGGTTCTTTAGACACCCCTACCCGCTCCTATAAATTATATTTTTCGTTGCGATTTCATCTTTCAACCTATCGAAGTTTTTATATATAATGGTTTCTGTTTTGTGATATAGAAATCCTTAGATTTAACAACTTCAGCAAGTTAAGACAATAAAATCGCAACGAAAAATATAATTTGTACGAGTGAGTCGCATCGATTTAAAGTTTGTAAGAATGTTTAAAAACTGAAGCGATAATTTGAGAGGTAAAATTGTAATTAATTTCAAAAAAAATATGAATTATAAACAAAATTTCATAAACCCGGAACTCTTTCTTCTTCCTGCCGTTGCCTCGAGCTCTTCTAACTCTCCCTCGACAGTTTACAGTACGTTCTCTCCGTCACAGCTCACTCTCTCTCTCTGCCCTTCTGATGATCTTTGGTTCTACCATCTTTCATTGTGCTTGGAAAACTGAGCAAAGCTAAATTCCAATCCGGCTTATTGTTCGGAATCTAGGGTTTTCTGGGATGCCAGTGGATTTTCAGAATCTTTGAAGGAGCTTTGGCCCCCAATTAGTCGGTCCCAAGATGCTGCAATCCCCAGCAAGGCTGGGTCTTACATACCCAAACTCGCCTTCTCTTCAGAGCACTACCCCTCCGAAACTCCCCCACCAACAACCACAGCAACACCAACCCTCTTCCAATCTCTGCTCGACCATTACCACCACCACCTCCTCCACCCTCCTCTCTCTCCTCCCACCTCTCCCTAGAGCCCAGTCCCTTCTCCTCCAAATGGCCTCCCTAGCCTCCAAACTTTTCGAGGTCTCGCCTAACCGATCCCTCTGGCTCACCGCGTTCCGCGGATCTCTCCCTACCTTCCTCTCTTCACAAAGCCAAGCACTTGCATCAACCACTCCACTTGATTCCTCCCCTTCCTCCACCAAAGAAATTCTCTCCCTTTTCACCCTTCTCCAGACCCAACTCTTCGAAGCCGTCGCCGAACTCCAAGAGATTCTTGATCTTCAGGATGCTAAGAGGAAAGCTGCCCGCGATATCCAGTCCAAAGATTCTTCGCTTCTTGCTTTTTCCCATAAACTCAAAGATGCCGAGCGTGTTCTTGATATTCTTGTTGATGACTACTCTGATTATCGCCGCCTCAAGAGATCCAAATTGGAGGATGATGAGGAGGAGGAATCTTCGTGTACCACGACGGTTGCGTCTCGGCTTAAATTATCGAATATTTTGTCGTATGCGCACCGGATAAGTTACACGACTTTCGCTCCGCCTGAATTCGGTGCTGGCCAAGCTCCCCTTCGTGGGGCTCTGCCGCCCGCTCCACAAGATGAGCAAATGCGCGCTTCGCAGCTGTACAGTTTTGCTGATCTCGATATTGGTTTACCTAAAGCAGTTGAAACCAAGGAGAAAACGATTGAAGCTATTATTGAACCCCCTTCTGCACAGCCTGTTGATGCCATATCACTTGCCAATCTGACCTCAATTCAAGGTCTGCTTCCTCCGAATATCACTGTTCCATCAGGTTGGAAACCTGGGATGCCTGTTGAATTGCCCGTTAATTTACCAATGCCCCCACCTGGATGGAAGCCTGGGGACCCTGTGCCATTGCCACCGTTCGAGTCTCATCCTGTTCCTAGGGTTGATGAGCAACAACTACGGCCCCTTGCTACACAACAGAAGCCACCTGAGCCAATACAGGTTCGGCATGTTGAGCTGGATATTCTGGATCAAGATGATGACAGCAGTGATTATAGTAGCGAGGATGCAAGCTCCGAGGATGATGATTGACTGTCAAATGCTCTCAAGATATTGCATCTTAGAAGTAGTCTAGGTAAGTTTAGTCTTTTATTGAGCTTGTTTGGCATGTGAACAAACTCTTGTCCAACTTTAATCGTCCTTTCATTTCAGTTCAGTTCAGTTCCAGAACCTAAAATATAGGCTTTGCTTCCCATCCCTTATATATATGGATAGATAGATGGATGGATAGATTTCATTTGATTTCAAGTGTCATGAATTAATTAATAGGTTCTAAGTTATGTTTGTGGGATGAAGTTCCAATCACTTATTTTGAAATTGTCAGCCTTCTAGATTATGCTGTTGAACCTGTTCATAAGTGGGATATCTACTTTAGAGTCTATGTGATCATGGAGCATCTCATTCCACTTCATGAAGCTCTTTGTCAGTATTGACAATGTGTTTTCTGTGAGATACTTGCTAAAGGACTACATCAATGCTGAATTCCCATAACTGTACACGGCAATTGTGTGGGTTAGTAGTTTTCGAAATTTTCTTCCAATTTGATTATCATTTAATTGGCTTTGTTAAAGTTACCTAAGCATAGGAAGGGAACTACTGATTAATGAATTTTAAATGGCTTTGTGAGATTACATCAGAAACTAAAAATTGCGGAGACTGTCGTTGGAGTGAGTCTAACTGTAACATTGAGAGAGAATCACAAATTAATAAAGGTACAACATGATAGCTGTAAATGACTCCATTGCGCAAATGCAGGAGAGCTGCCATGCCTTTTTTGCAGTGAAAAGTCTCATAAGTTGGACTTTACAGAGATGCTCCAGAATTAAAACTGTTGAGTGGAATAAAATACTAAAATTTGATGCTCCTGACAATGGTCTCCTCCTTACTCTGTTTTCCATGAGGAATGAATGGAAAGGATGGTGTACGTGCACTTCACAAGTTTTGTATAATAAGCTATATAAGGAGCAGATTGAAGGGCAAGTTGTTTGATATACTATCCTTCACAACAATTGAGGTGTACTGTTTCCACTTTTGTGATCAATGATTGGCAAGGTATTGACATGCATATGTGGGTGTGTGCTTGTGCGAGAAATTGATGTTTCTAAATCAAATGAAATTAGTACTTATAACTTTTTCGAAAGAGCAAGTTTTTATTAAGCAAACACTTGGGTCAAAGCAGTGTCAAACTATTGTGGGTTGCCTGTAGGTGCAAAACTAAGAGTGCTTGCATTTTTGTCTTAATAATGCCGTTCAAGCAATGTTCACATTTTGGACATGCTTAAATACGTGTTGTAAAAGTCCCGAATTCCTTAGGAGACATAAGTAGAGCATCAAGGTAAGTTGGCCCATGTTGATGCTTTATACACGCTGGCTCTACCGACACATGCCTGCATCTTGAACAAATTAAGCTGCTTGATCTGGAACGTGTCTACAGGTGTCACTCTTTTAGCCTTCAGGTGCTACAGAAGATCCAGGAACCTGCCTGAGATATAAGCTGAGAAAGCTTGTTGCACTTCTTTCAAATTGTGTCTTGTTTTGTTTAATTGCCATTGCCTGGAGCACTGAATTGTGGACTGAGAATGTTTCTATGTATGGTAAGAGCCCAGTTTTGCGACGTTGCTTGCTATTCTGTTTTGACTGGTAGCAGATTTGTGGGGCGTTTGTTTGCCCAATTTTTTGGGGGTCCAAAATTTCCACCACACCAAACACATTTCACAAACCTAATAAACTTCACACTTTTACACATACACACTTCACACTTTTCACCAAACCCAATAAACTTCAACATTCAAAAATTCTAAAATTTTAGAATGTTCTTCAAAATTTCGGTAAACAAACGCCCCCAGTCTCTGAGGTGTTAAGAGCAAAGTTGTGTCATATGTTCCACTTGCCATTTTTCCCTTTCCCATTCTTCTTCAGTTTTGCCATTTACAGCTGCATTTCAGCGCATAATGGAAGTTGCTGTGTATGCGAGGGGAGTAGAAGGCTTTTGAATCTTTTTGAAGTACTGATCATCCTAAGGATCTTCTAAATAACTCAACGACGGATGAGGATTTCTTGTAATTTGTTGCCCGAGTAATTTGAAGAGAGACAAACACAACAAGTGGACCTAATGGTAAGGTCTATATTGTCCGAAAATTTACATGGGCAGTATTAAATGGTGTAGGGTCCATCTATTGTGTTTGTCTCTCTCTGAATTACATCGTACAATTCGGGTAGTAAATTGTAGAGGATCCTGATCCTTTAACTACTATTCCTTAGGATTTAGACTTTTTTCAGTTCAGTCCTTATGGGTTTTCGATACAGACGTGATGTGCATATTGGATTAAGGGACACGTGTCACATCTATTGGGCATGACGTGGTCAGTGTTGGCAATGTCTGTAGATTCCTTCTGAAAATGGATGGTAAGTGGATGGAGCTGAAGGGACAAACATGAAAAATGGGTCATACCTCGGGGACAGCAGGAAAAAGAAAACTTCACTGAGAACTAAATGGGGAAAAATATAAATTTTAAAGACTAGTGGGTGATTTTAGCCTAAATGAAATATACTAGAAGAGTCACAATCAATCTTAACGGTTAACATTGGATGCAAATTGCAATGCAATTGGTAAATTGAAGTAATTATAATTGAAGTTTGAAATAGCATTATACTTATAATTATTTGTTACATCAACATGTTAATAAGGGTAGAATGGTTTCATGATCTTGATCAATAGAGGAAAATTGGTACCCATGTCTTAATTTAATAGGTCGCTCTATCTGATATTACAACTCCCAAAGAAAACAACAGACATGGCATGGTGATGGAATGACTAAATAACCCTCAGTCAAGTGCACGTAGGTATCGAACAAGAATGGGAGATATATATGGCTAAGGTTTTCTCCTCTCAACTAGCTTGTTCGAACCCGGTTGCAATAATTTTTTTTGTTTTTGTTTTTTTTAAACAAAGCGAAATGTTATAAGAATCATTCTTACAGCAGAAAGAAATAACTAAGCAACTAAGGAGGGTCAAAACCCTCTAATAACCGGGGAAAGAAAATAGGAGGCTCATGTAATTCGGGAATGCATACCTCCTGATGGGAGGAAGCGGCCTATCAAACAAAATTATGTGCTAGAAAATTCTATTGAGTATGGGACTTTATATTACTTCACATTTAAGTAAGACTTCAATAACGGCTCCTTTTTCCTAAAGTCAATATTTATAGTTCAAACTGAATATTTTATAATGGATAAAAATTTTTATAATCACATTTAGGAGATTACTACTCATCACGTTTCTTGCCACCTTTTTGACAAGGAAAAAAAAAATTTGGTAGAGCACAGTCATGCTACATGTACATATATATATATATATATATATATATATATATATTGGGTAAAATACATACTAACATTTTGATCACACGTGACATGTAAATGTTGGATAAGAAACTGGTTTTGAGTTGGGCCCTGCTTTTTTCAATCCGAAGGAGGGGTTTCCGGGCTCTTTCGGCCTTTTGGGCCTCAAAAGTACAAAAGCTGGCTCCCCAAAGGGCGAGAGGAAATGGAAAACAGAATCTTTATTTTTTGGTAAGTTATATTTTTTCTGATTTTTTTTGGTAAGCTAGGAAGCACTAACTTCAATTTAAAGGTCAACTTTCTTTCCCCTTTTTTTTTTTTTTTCCTTCTTCATATGTATAAATGATGAGCTTAACGTATAGGAAACTGCATTAAGGTAAAAATTTATTTTTGTTACCCTATTTTTTTACAATAAATTTTCGGTCATTTGGACACCAATTCGCCTTTGAAAAATGTAAAACTAGAAACTTGTTGCCTTGTTATAAATAGTTTCCTACGGGAACCAAACCAAATAATAAATAATAGTTGCGTGCAGAGAATTATGTATAACTGAATATCTCATCATTTAGTACTAATGACGTGGTGCATGGAGAAACCAAAATATACATTTTGCAAAAATCTACGATTTGATAATATAAATTGCATCAAATATATAATAAAGTGAGTAAATACTGTGTTCACCTGTATTGCAATGACATTATTTTCGATATATTATACTTTTCAAACTACGAAATGTAAATATTTGTTAATGTCCACACTCATTTAAAATTTACTTTTTAAAAGTAGACAAAAAAAAAAAAAAAGGTCACGTGACATACTTTATATGATCAAATCTTGAACAATAATATATATTAAATTTTTGGTAGATTAAAAAAGACATTCTTGATAGTTTAGAATGTTAATTACAAAATGAGACGGGAGTGTCTCTTTTTTTCTCTAGTAAAAAAGTGAAAGGATTGTTAAGAGTCGTGGTACAAAAGCAATTATCTCGGGACTGTATGATGACTTCAAATTTTAGCCCAACTTCCTCACTGCACTCTCTAGTCGGGCCAAGTCAATCCCAACTCAATCCACGTTCGGGTCTAATACATTTGTTGTCTCGTTATCAAAAAAAAATATCCGTACAATGGAGTAATATAAAATATTGTAACAGTTGAACTCGTCGGAGGACTCTAAGAATGCCTTAGGAGAGTAAGGGGGTGCCAAAATTTTGATAAATATTCTCGAAATTTTGAGAATCTTTATTTTATTGAGATTTATTGAGGTTTGTGAAAAGTGAAGTGTGTATATGTAAAAGTTGAAAATTTTGGAATGTGTTTGTTTTGTTAGAAATTTTGATACCCAAAATATTGGAGAAACAAACACCCCTAAGTGATGCAGGACAACGTCGTTGCTTTTTTTTTCTTCTCATTTTCAAAATTAATTTTATTTTATCAAGTGTTCATTTACTTTTTGGAGCGTACTATCAGGTGTTTATTATTACATGGCCCGCGTCAATCTATACAACACAGACTAAAAGACTACTAATTTAGCCAAAAAAGAAAATCAAATTATTGGGATTCGCCAATAAAGTCTCACTAGTTTTACGTTAATTTCTCAGCAAAAGGGAGAAAAACTAGTAAATTTGTTCGACCATTTCTTCCAACAGAATGACCAGAAAACCACTATTAGCATCTGAATTGGAAAAGATAGTTGGTCCTGTTGTATGAAAATGTTGCAAATATATTTTTGAGATAAAATAATTTATTTTTTAGTCTCTATTAAAAAAATTAACTGAATTTGATGGCGTGGCAAGCATAAGCAACGAAAGCAATGCCCAGTCATGTTTATAAAGTCCAGTCACGCAAAAAAAGTCACGTGGCATTATGAATAAATTTTCTTTCCCACACTCAAAACTAAACGGTATGATATACCCATGAATCCGTAAATAATCTCCCCTTACGAGAAATTGGTAAATTCCGAACTCTAGTCCGTCCCCAAATTTTTGTCCCAATTCGTTGTTCCTCCCCTGCGACTGATCAGCTCAGATCAAGGACCCAGTTCTAAAGCCGCGAATCACTCTTCCTCCTGAATCACTTCAAGGCAAAGAAATCAACTTCAAGGCGAATCACTTTTCGCACTTTCCACCAACTTCTGAGACACAACGCAGAAGAGACGCACATTTGGCCAATTTCAATTGGCCTCTCAGAATGTGGAGAGCTTGAATCAAGCAAACAGTCAAACCGGATAGGATATTAACTATATTAGACATTTTTTGCTTGTCATGTTACAGTCTTAAAGTTTCTAACTAGTAGCGTCCCTATTCCAATGGCAGGGGACGCACGAGACTGGAACGGGTTTATAGTTCTGTTTTTTCCTTGGCAATAGAAGAGAGGAAAAGACAAAAAAGTCCACACTTCCGAAGGGCCAAAGACCTAAGAAATCAGCTTCTAATCTTGCCTTTTCCACCAGCTCCTGATCTTCTTCACTAATCAGCACTATTTGCAAGCTCTTCAATTAGGGGTTACTGTGCGGAGGAAGTTCTCGCAGGGGGAAGGAAAATTTGGGGGAGAAAGACTTTGGGGTTTGAGAGTTTGGTAGTACAAATATGCTGAAGGCATGCGACGCCGCTCAACTTCCTGGGATTTTGATTTTTAATTTAAGTGCTTACGTGGATTTGTTTGATGACTAGGCACTGACTGTGCATAAGATGTGTGAATGGTGGGCTCAAGTTGCCATGCGGTTTTATTTGATTTGTGTTTATGTGGCTTATGCTTATCACGTCACCCGATTTAGTTATTTTTTTTAACAAAGATTGACGGAAGGATATAAGTTTAACCAGACTATTATTACAGGAATTTAAAAACAACTTTTGTTATCTTAGAGACATATTTGCAAGAATCCTATATCACAGGGACTGTAGATGCATTTAAGCTAAATACGAACATGAACATTTCTTCTAATTTGTATGAGTTATTTTGTGAGAAAATTAAGAATTCTTATTATGATTTTACCCTAAGATTTGTCGAGATAAAATATATGAAATTTAGCAACGATGGTAGTTTAGTAATGTGTGGTATGTACTTAAGACTCAATGCTTGTTTTTAATAACGGTTTAAATTACGATAGTCTCTTTAAAATCTAATGATCCCCGCATCATGTAAAATTTTTGAGTTTAAGTGATGATGGACTTCTATTTGACTTCGTGATAATCTATCTCTTAAAATATATTTTTTTTTCTTAGAAAAAAAATTTCTCAAAAGAAACACGCATAAAAACAAAAAAATTATTTGCTTATATGAGTTGATCCCGCAAGGTCCAAAATCGAGACGTGAACAGCACGCAACGTCGGAAGAGAGGCATGCGCAAACTGTAGCCAGCGGACCAAAGGGCCATGCGGTTGGTTTTTCGGTGGATCGAATGGCACTTGCTGTTATTTCAACAATATTTTCGTTAAGTGCCGAGGAAAGGTCGGGCATTATGAAAGTTATTTTTTTTCTAAATCGGGCATTATGAGAGTTAAAAAGGACAATTTCCCCGTTATATAATATAGCCTCCACCTTTGTCCGTTGTCAGCCATCGACTTTTCAGGGCCGGTTTCTCGAATATTTTTCTTCCTCTCTTTAAGGTGCGGTACAGACGTACAGTTCAAATAATGTACCTTTTAAAATTCCCAATTTTTTAACAGCCAGAAGTTGCTTTCTTCCTGCAGCTGACGACGAGTACGGCTTCTGTCCGGTCCAACGTACCGACTGCAGATATAATTGAATTAAGGGACATGTGTCATGTATCTATTAGACGTGATGTGACCAAGTTGGTCGTGTCAGCAAAATTTCGTCTCGAAATAAAAGAAAGGTGGGCGGAGGGACTAATTTGATAAATGAGTCATATCCCGAGGGGCTGGAAAAAGAAAATTTTCCTAACGATTAAGGTGAAGTCGGTTTTCATGAAATTTACAGGATTATAATAAAATTATAAATATTTAAGTAATGTTAAAGTTATATTGATATACGTATAAAAATTATTAAAAGAAATTGATGTGTATAAAAAAGATAATAAAATATTGTATTAAAATACGTGTATATTGTAATGTTTAAATTGTAAAAATAAAAATAAAATATAAATCCTATAAAAAAGTTCAATACGAACATGTCTAAAATTGAAAAAAGTATAAACCTCCTAGACTAATGTATGATTTTAGCCTAAACAAAATATATGAGAGGAGTCACAATCAATCTTAACGGTTAACATCGTTTGCAAATTGCAATGCAATTCGTAGATTGAGATGCATTGAATCAAGCCTGGTAGTGTACCATGCAAATCGTAATTTCTCCCTTTTTTTCTAGCAAAAATAATTATAATTGAAGTTTGAAATAGCATCTACTTATAATTTATTAATTATTTGTTACGTCCGCGTGTTGATCAATAGAGGAAAATTGATACCCATGTCTTAATTGAAGACGTCGCTATTACAACTCGCAAAGAAAACAAGAAGCATGGCATGTAATGACTAAATAACCCTCAGTCATGGGCATGTAGGCATCGAACATGAATGGGAAATGGCTAAGGTTTTCTCCTCTCAGCGGTTGCTGGTTCGAACCCCCGCTTGCAATAAACTAAATGCTGTTGAGTTTGAGACTTTGCGTTGGTTCGCATTTCATTGAGACCGGAGTGACGATAGATGTATCTTCTAAATTAATGACTATTCTCTTCAATTTCCTGTTAAAATTTAGAGCGAGATGAATATAATAAATAAATTTTATTATAAGATTCATGATGTTCGAAACTTTATATGAATAATATTAAATAGTATGAAATCTATTTCTCTTTAATTTGGACGTACAATTCTGATATTAAATTATAGAACATCTTAATCCCACAAAAACAATACTCTTATGGTGAAGGATGTAGAAGTAAAAGAGTTCCAATTCAAGCTTAATTGCATTCTCATCCAAACCAGAGCCCAAAATGGTCCGAAATAAATATAATAATATGATCTTTAATGTACTTTGATTAATTCCAGGATCCCATTAACCTAACTACGTTGGACCACATAGGCTATGTTTGGTTTGGTTTTGAAAACATTTTTTATATTTATTTTTTCTAGAGATAGTGTAGATTCTCTTGAGATTGGTGAAAAGTTGTTAAAAGTTGTTGGAATTTGTAAAAAGTTATTGGAATTAATGAATAAGTGATTGTGAAAATTTTTGAGAGACCAAACCAAACATAGTCATAACTTTTTCTCGTAAATTGGTTTTAGCTTTTTACTCTCCCTGGAAATAATGCACGTGTGTATCATACGTAAGCCATCACCATTCTCAGCTCGACCTACTAAAATATTGGCCAGCAAGATATTAGTATACTGCCAAAAAAAATAAATTAATTAAGATTCTAACACTTTGAACACCAGCTATAATTTCCTTACATTTCACCCTTCAACTATTTATGTTTGGTGTAATGACGATTTTATCTCATAAAAAATAATTATATACAAATTATGAGATTAAAATCGATTTTTTTTTTTAACAAAAATAAAAATTTTCTTTCAAATTAACAATAAGAGTGCAAAGTGTAAATAATTCGTAATTGAGTGATGAAATGTAACAAAATCGATAGTCTAAAATGTAAAGGGTCATAACCTTATTAATTGGAATACAAGAAATATATTTAATCCTCATATATGTGTTGTCAAATACCAGCAGCTTGATTATAATTTAATCTTTCTTCTTTGCTCTGTCTAACCTTGTTGGATCCTCCTACCTATTAGCAAGTTGAGGTTTTTTCCTGTTCCCGTCTAGGCAAATTATTTTACTTAGATTCCATGCACTTGATTTGAAAGAGGAAATTCTTGTTGACTTGGGATACACTTGAACTGGAGGTTCCAATTATTAATAGAGTGAATTATACTAGGAAAATATCACTTTTACGGGCAAAATGTCTTTTAAACTATCAATTTTATTTTATTAAACTCTTAAACTACTAAAATTTTATTTTCACCTTGTTATAAGATTCAGCCGTCGACATTACACTGCGTAGCCTATTTCACGTACATTTCAACCGAATGTTCTTATTAGAGGATAAACATTTATTCATTTTGATAGTTTTAGAGTCAATTATGATAAAACTTGTAAGTACCAAAGGTAAATAACATTTGGTTGATAATATAGGAATTAAAAGCTAAGATTTCTCATTATATTATCTCGATCATATATGCTTTGATTAATTTACTCTAATTTTCAGTGATGGTTGATTGATCCTCTTACTCCCATTTTCCGGGAAGGTTGATTGGTCCTGATCTTTGGTGTTTGCGTGGTTAAAGATTTATTAATTAGCTAGGCTCTACCTATTACAAAGTTTTATGTACCCTCCTGACACCTGTCTAAACTAATTTAGTGAAACACTAAAATTTCTAAATAATTATAAACTTCAACAAATAAAATTATAGTTGAATTAAATTATTTAAGTAAGATTCTAATAAAACACAAATTAACCTCAACCACGTCGCTAAGTGGGCGACAATCATTCCAAACCCCTACGGCAATGAGGTGCGCATTGGCTCATGGTTAAGGTACCGTTTGTTTCCCCAATATTTTAGGGCATGAAAATTTCAGCAAAACAAATACACTCTAAAATTTTTAACTTTTACACATACATACTTCACCTTTCACAAACCTCAATAAATCTCAATAAAGTAAAAATTCTCAAAATATCGAGAATATTCCCCAAAATTTTAGCAAACAAACACCCGATAAGTTAAGCCGTCCTAATTTATCATTTGTGGGCCTTGCACACAGTTGTTGATCAGGTAGGAAACTCAGTTAATTTATGGAGGAAGCTGAGTACCGTACACATAAAGACAAACCCATCCGGTCTTTGTACTTTAACCAGAAATTTAGCATCAAGACCATATGTAATTCTCTGTCCAAATTACACTGTGGAATTTAAAAAGAGATAAACACAACATGTAGACTCTATACCATTTAATACTATTCATATTTATCCATATAAATTTTTAGATAATATGAGCCTTATAATAAAGTGTATTTATTATGTCTATCTTTTTTCAAATTGCAGAAAATCTCAATCCAGAAATTTAAAGGAAATAAAGAAGACCCCTAAAGGATTAGGATCTCTGCAATTTTCTGTCAGAATTACATTATGTAATTTGAAAATAGATTAACATAATATGTGAACTCCATTGTAGAGCTCGTGTTACTCAAAACTTTATATGTGAAACATTAAATAGTGTAGAGTCCATTTATTGTATCTATCTCTTTTCGAATTGTATTATATAATTCAGACAAAAAATTATAGAGAATCCTAACTTAACCTAGTTGGATGATGTACAAGGCTTGAAACCCTACTGTCGTACGCCTGCGAACTATATGTTATATATTCAAACTCGTAAATCATTAATTGGTTGTGGAAAATCTACCAGAAAAAAATATAGTCGGACTTGTTCACGTTCCTTGTATTTTCTTATCACCCGTTTGTATATATTATATTTTTATATTTTATCATAATACGACAATAAGAGGAGACGTCCACGATCAATTTAACATCTTTAAAGTGAAGTACAGATCACTACAGCCAACCATCTATTCTATTTAATTGAAGGGAGAGATAGAGTTGAATCATTCAATGCGAGCATATTCAATAAAAGCGATAAAAGCGTTTTCTCTTTTTATAATTCATAGTAAGTATTCTTTCATTTTGCAAAATAAAAAATAATTTTACATTCATTAGTAAATAAGAGGCTTAAGTAATTCGGGAATGCATCCCTCCTAAGGGAGGAAGCGGCCTATCAAACAAAATTATGTGCTAGAAAATTCTATTAAGTTTGAGACTTTACGTTAATTTACATTTCAGTGAGACTGCAAAAACGGGCTCATTCTTTCCAAAGTTAATATTTATGATTCAAATTGAATATTTTACGACGGATAAAAATTTTTACGATTATATTTTTAGGGATTGTATCTTTTTGTTTCTTCCGCTTTTATCAAGAAAAAGGAATGCTAGAACAAACGAAAAACAAAATTTGGTAGAACACAGTCATGCTACAGCTTGTACATTCTAACATTTTTTTTTGGTAATTTTTTTTTTTTTTGTCTACTAGGGTAAATTTTTAATCACACGTGACATGTAACGTTTGGATAAGGAACTGGTGTTGAGTTGGGCACTGCTTTTTTAAAACCGAAAAGGGGGGTGGGGTGGGGTGGGTTTCCGGGCTATTTGACTCAAAAGTTGGCTCCCCCAAGGGTGAGAGGAAATGGAAAACAGGATGCACTAACTTCAATTATTTTCGCTATATTATACTTTTCAAACTACGAAATGTAAATGCTATTGTTTTTGTCTACTTGTAAAAAGTAAATTTTAAATGAGTGTGGACAGTAACAAATATTTGTCATACTTTCAATGATCAAATATTGAACAACAATGTATATTTAAATTTTGGTAGATTAAAAATGACATTCTTGATAGTTTGGAATGATAATTACAAAATGAGACGTTTTTTTGTAGAGATAAATACAAAATCAGTTAATATATATTTTCAAAAATCGAATTCGTCCTCATGATTAAAAAAAAATATAAAATTAATCCCTGATCTCACAGTAGCATAAATCAATTCCTAGTGAAAGAACTAATGGCAAAGGAAAGTAAGATCAAATACACTAATTATATACTTTTATTATCACGAGGACTAATTCATTTATATATATATATATATATAGGGATTGAATTTGCATTTATTTATTTATTTATTTTTTGTTAGTAAAATGAATGAATTTTAGAGTTGTGGTACAAAAGCAATATCTCGGGACTGTATGATCGACACTACAAGAAAAACCTCCTCTACCCACGGTGGCAGTCGTGGCAGAAAGGCAGCAAAATCATCGCAGAAGGCCTTCCTCCACGGAAAGACGTCGTCGAGCTCTGTTGGTCATTGCAGAGTGCAGGCAGATTTTCGCTGACGACAAAAGCTTTTTGTCGACACCATTCAAGCTGTGGACACCATGGAGGACATTGGGGGAAGTCTCCGATCTCCATCGCGGTTGGTCGGACCTCTGCCCACGGTAGCCCTTAGCTAACAATGACCGGTCTTCAAGAGAGGTGAGACTTTGCCAATGATCTCCGATTCGTCAAGTGAAGTGCCACCCCAATCCCGACGAGCTCAACCCGGTGCCCATTTCTGTATTTTTTGCCCCAACAACGATAGCGAAAATGGTGGACAAAAATTGGGTGCCCACGACTCTTGTTGTCGTAGTTGCATTTCTTGCAAATTGGAATTTGGCTTTTCGGTCAAACTTGGGTGCAACTGGTTGGTCAAAGTGCATTTGAAGTTGACAAAGCATTCTATATATTTTTATTAGTTTTCTCATTTTCGGTCAAACTTGGTTATTGTGAGAAGTTTGCCTACGAGTTGATCTATGACTCCACATAATCTCTGTTGACGGGCTTCTTCGATGAGCAAGAAGGAGGAGGTCGAAGAATGGATGGCTTTCACCAAGATCAATTCGTCAGTCTCAATATTTTCCCAGAAACCCATTGGCAACGATGACTTGCACTGATTCTGCAATAATTCTTGACGTCATTGTTGCCGTCAAGGTCTTCTAAAGTCAGTTTTGACGGATTTCTCTCAGTCGTGGACAAAGCTAGTGCTTTACTGACGGTAAGCTGCCGGTCCCGACGTTTTTGTTGCCGTTGAAATCTTCTAAGTCATCGTTGATGGATATCTTTCAGCAGTAGACAAAGCTAGTGCTTTACTGACAGTAAGACGCGGACCGCGCCCTATCTCGTGGCTGTACCGCACTTTTCTTGTACTAACGACTTCAAATTTTAGCCCAACTTCCTCACTGCATTCTCTAGTCTGGCCAAGTCAATTCCAACTCAATCCACAAAGTTCGGATCTAATAAATTTGTTGTCTAGTTACATGGGGAAAAAAAAAAAAAAAAAGAATCCGTACAATGGTGTAATATAAAATATTGTAACAATTGAACTCAGATGTTGGATCCGTCGGAGGACTCGAAGGATGCCTTGGAGAGTGAGTGGTGCGGGACAACGTTGCTTTTTTTTTTTTTTTTTTCATTTTTAAAATTTTGTTATCAAGTGTTCATTTACTTTTTGGAGCGTACTATCCGGTGTTTATTATTACATGACCCACGTCGATATATACGTTGATGCATTTTGATAATTTTTAAGTTAAATATAATAAAATTTGTTAGGCTGACAGATAAATAACATTTAATTGGTAATTTGGGAATTAGAAGCGAAGATTTCTTGTTATATTATCGCGATCATATATGCTTCGATTAATTTACTCTAATTTTCAGTGATGGTTGATTGATCCTCTTACTCCTATTTTCAGGGAAGGTTGACTGATCCTGATCTTTGGTGTCTGTGTGGTTAAAGATTTATTAATTAGGCTTTATCTATTACAAAGTTTTATGTACCCTCCTGACATCTGTCTAAACTAATTTAATTAAACACTAAAATTTCTAAATAATTATAAACTTCAACAAATAAAATTATAGTTGAATTAAATTATTTAAGTAAGATTCTAATAAAACACAAATTAACCTCAATCACGTCGCTAAGCAACAATCATTCCATTACCGTACGGCAACGAGGTGCGCATTGGCTCATGGTTAGGTTAAGCCGTCCTAATTTATCATCTGGGGCCTTGTACACAGTTGTTGATCAGGTAGGAAACTCAGTTAATTAATTTATGTAGGAAGCTGAGTGCCGTACACGTAAAGACAAACCCATCTTGTATGTGTACTTTAACCAGAAATTTGGCATTAAATCATTTGCAATTATCTATCTAAATTACAGGATAGAATTCATAAAAAGATAAACACAACATGTAGACAAACCCATCTCCTAATGTTTGGCCTATTGTGTGTATCTCTTTTCGAATGACAGAGAATATCAATCTAAGAATTTGAGGGGGGGAAAAAGAAGACTCCTATCAGATTAGGATGTTTGTAATTTTTTAACAGAATTACATTATGTAATTCAAAAAAAGATAGACACAATATGTGAATTCTATAGTAGGATTCATTGTACCAAAAACTTTATATGTGTAATATTAAATAGTGTGGAGCTTAACTATTGTGTTTATCTATCTCCGAACTGTATTATACAACTAGGATAAAAAATTATAGAGAATACAAGCCACCACGACATAAATAATGTCCTTAAAAAAACCTCTTAGCAAAGGGATTGTTTTAATTATCTTAAAAGCAATTTTCGGCGCACTTTCGATTAACCTCGTTGGATGATGTCCAAGGCTTGAAACCTTTCTCTCGTACGCCTGCCAACTATATGTTATATATTCAAACCCGTAAATCATTAACTGGTTGTGGAAAATCTACCGCAAAAAGTAGAGTCCGACTTGTTCCGTTCCTTGTATTTTCTGATCACTCGTTTGCATATATTATATTTTTGTATTTTATCATAATACGACAATGAAGGGAGACGTCCACGATCAATTTAACATCTTTATATATAGTGTTAAGTACATATCACCATAGCCAGCCATCTATTCTATTTAATCTAAAGGGAGAGATGAGTTGAATCATTCAATGAGAGCAAATTTAACAAAAGCGTTTTCTCTTTTTATAATTCATAGTAAGTATTCTTTTATTTTCACAATAAAAAATTATTTTTTATACATTAGAAACTAAATGATTTAGGAAGATCACTTTTCTCTCCTCAATATAGACTCAATGTTATTAATCTTGAGTCAAACAAGTAAGTTTGTCACATTCAATTTTGAAGTTATCAAAATTCATTAACATGCATCTTCTCATAAGATTTGAGCCTTAGTATTATATCACGTGGCCCTTTTCTGCACATCCAACCGTAAGATACTATCGTATGGTGCATATGGACAAACTTCGATAATTCATGAGTTCATTTGTGCAAACTTGATAATTTGAATCTCGAAATGATATAATAAATTAGGAGTAAAAGAGTGACTTTTTTTTTTTTTCAATCTTTATTTATTTATTATGAACGTAGAAATTTGAAAGTTCGAATTATTATTTTAAAGTAACGAGAAAAATTTGTTATAATTAGCCTTGGTGTACCGCGCTTGAATGGGCCTAGTCTAATTAGGAAGCATACTGATCTATCTAGGAGTGCAACGATAAATCCTGCACACACTAACCGACTTCACATTTCAAGTATCAATTTACTCAGCTTAACTTATTTATACAGGTCGTTTAAGATTGAACATGTATCTATCCTTTAAGAGTAATTCAAATTTTTTCTTTCTTTTTTTCTTTTAACTTCACAAAGATGGTTTGCACATGATTTGATTCAGATTGACATCCTTATTAACTCGAATAATAAACTTGGAACATTATTTGATTTTTTTTCCCGAAAGAATGCGCATTTGGACTTTGGTATTCTTATTTTCTCTCTGAAAGAAATTATTCAAGAAATTACGAGTCCATCATTTGTGTAAAATAGTCCAAATTCATAGTTTGGAAAAGAACTTTTGACGAGGAACATCATGCCTACTCTCCGCGTGCATGGCAATCAAATTCCATTACGCAAATTGTCGCGCACTTCTTTCTAATACATCTGGTGCCAGCAACCAAACTCCACCGCTACATCATATGCCAAATTAATATTATTTTATGTAATTAAACACATGAGTGGCAGACGAACTTTTCTTAGCTAATTGCGAACCAATTGAGATTATTCGTAAAGAAGTAACAAAGTACATCCCCAAACCAATGACTTCCATTAATTCCAAATAATCAAAGGAATATATTTTCTCCTATGTCTGTCACCATCTCCATTTGCACCCTTGACTTCGCACTCTGTCAACTCTTCAATGGGTGCACGCCAACTAGGCCAAATGCAAACTTGGTCAAGACTCAATGCAAGAGGAATATAAAAACTAGGCCTGAACAGGATTGGGCCGAGGGCCGAACCGGCCGACCTAAACCGACCGAAGCCCATTGGCGCGGGCGGTTGGGCGATGGCCCAGGTCGGTCCTCGGCCCAGGTTTTTTAAAACCGAAGGAATCGGTTCGGTTTTCGGTGATATGGGTCGGTTAACCGAAAACCGAACCGACCGACCCACTTATCTTTATTTTTTTTACCCATTCGTGATTCGATTGTGTAGCCCTAACCCTAAGTCCAAAAATCGCCCCCCACCTCCAGGCTCAACCTTTGCGCCGTTCCCCCTCCGGCTCTCATCCTTCCCCTGCCACACCATTCCACCGTCTTTCCCCGCCGAACCCTAGTCTCAATCGTTTCTGAAGCAGCCCCCTCCGGCCTCCAGCTCTGAGCTCTCATCCTTCCCCTGCTGCACCATTCCACCGCCTCTCCTCCTCTCAGTCGTTTCTAAACGTATGCTTTGTGATGTAGGTTCCTGAGGTTTTTTTTTTTTTTTTTTTTTTTTTTTTATCTTTTTCTATTTCTTTCTTCTTTGTATAAATCGAACTAACCTTATTCTTTCGTTTCTTTGTATTTGGCAGAAATTGGAGTTAGTTTTATTTTGAGGTATGCTCTCACTCTCTGTCACTGGACTATTTGTTTCGTGTTGTTTGGCATCATTTATTAAGCCACGCCATTGCTTTATAGACGTCACAGAGCCATTGTGGATGACAACCCTTTTGCTCCAAATGCATAATTCAATTAATTCTTTCTGTGTATGCCCTTTGAACATAATTCTAAGAGTGTTTGATGAGTGTTGGTGTAATTGTATTAAACATGTTTTAGTTTTCTTCCTTGTCGGCATACATATTCCATTTCACTAATAATCATTTTCATTCTAGCGCCTAGGTGAAAGTAAGAATCTCCTCTTGTTTCTGTTGGGTTGTTGACATTGTAAATTGCATAGAGGCATTGTACAAAAGCCGATACTCTCTTTGTATTTAATTGAATCTGTGAACATTAATTTCTGGACATTGAATTGAATTTATGGACATTGAATCTGTGAACATTAATTTCTTTGTATTTAATTGAATATGTGAAATTGTGAATTGGTTCATTGGTATGAAATTATGAATTGAGCTATGTTAGTATATGAAGGATGTGAATAATTAGTTAACATATCTTTTTAGCATGTTAGTTTACATATTATGTTAGTAATTTAGTATTTTAGGTTGTGTCATTGTCATGTGTGAAGAATGTGATAGTGACAGTCTTATTTTCTACATTTCAGTTACTAAATTCTAGATGGACGGTCCTACATCTAAAGGGGGTAATCCTACCCCCCGATAAAAGAGGATGAGGCACCATCTCCTATGAATGAAAACCCATCAAATGTTAACAATACTCCAACTCAAACCCAGTCCCAGCCTACTATTCGACCTTTTTTCTAAAAGGAAGGCTAGTAGAGACCCGTCCCAAGTGTGGGACCATTTTACCAAAATGGCTGCTTGTGATTCTAGTGACCTAAAAGCCACATGTAACTATTGTTTGAAGGAGTATTATTGTCACTCTAAGAAAAATGGGACATCATCAATGATACAACATTTAGAGAGTTGCAAGAAGTATCCCTATAGGAGACCAGTGGATAAGAATCAGACTACTTTGTGTTTTGACAAGAAAGGGGAAGGTTCTGATGGTGGTGCAATTAATAAAATGGGGTTTCACAAGTATGATCCTGAAGGTATTCGGATGGCAATTGCTGAAATGGTTATTTGTGATGAATTGCCTTCTAGATTTGTGGAGTCGATCAAGTTTAGAAAAGTTTGTTCGAAAATGGAACCTAAGTTTAATGTGCCTTCTCGTGTTACTGTGGCTAGGGATTGTATGAAGCTATATGATGTGGAAAAGGGAAAGTTGAAATCTTTTTTTAAGTCTTCTGCTAGTAGAGTTTGTCTCACAACTGACACTTGGAGCTCAGTGCAAAATTTAAATTACATGTGTTTGACTGCACATTTCATTGATTCTGAATGGAGGTTGCACAAAAGAATCATAAACTTTTGTTTAATTTCTAATCATCGGGGGGATACAATTGGGAAGCATATAGAGACTTGTTTGCATGATTGGGGAATAGATAGAGTTTTCACCATCACAGTTGATAATGCCTCCTCAAATGATGTTGCTATTGATTACCTAAAGAGGCATATGAAGGGCAATGTCATGGATGGTGATTATCTTCATATGAGATGTTGTGCCACATCTTAAACCTTGTTGTCAATGAGGGGTTAAAAGAAAGTGATGAATCAATTGTCAAGGTTCGTAATGCAGTGAGATATGTGAGGTCCTCTCCTTCTAGATTGAAAATATTCAACGTTTGTGCACAAAAGGAAAAGATTGAGAGTAAAAGGGGATTGTGTCTTGATGTTTCTACCAGATGGAACTCAACTTACCTTATGTTGGACTCAGCTCAAAAATATCAAAAGGCATTCGAACGCTTGGAGGATGATGATGAGCACTTTCTTCGTCACTTTGGTGAAGCTAGTGAGGGGAGAAGGATTTTAGGGCCTCCTGGATGTGGTGATTGGGATAGAATTCGAGTAATTACAAAGTTTTTGAAACTTTTTTATGAAGCTACATTGAGATTTTCTGGATCTTTGCATGTAACTTCTAATGCATATTTTCAAGAGCTTTGTATGATTCAAAAACAAATTTCAAGGATGTGTGATAGTAGTGATGTTCTTTTAAGTGCCATGGCAATTGGTATGAAACGGAAGTATGAAAAATATTGGGGAAGGTCTGAGAAGTTTAATCTATTTTTATTCATTGCTGTTGTGATTGATCCACGGTGTAAAATGTTTGCTTTGGAATTGTGGTTCAAACAAATATATGAACATGAGGCTGAATTGATGTTAGAAAGTGTAAGACGTGTCTTACATCGATTGTATATGGAGTATTCTGCTCGGTTTGGGTCTTCAAGCGAGGTTCAACCATGCAAGGACTCTTTTACTCCACATGGGGGTGATGGGAATGATGTAGACGACTCTGAATCTTTTTGGGGCATTATGGATGAATTTGAATAAAAAACAGATGTGGGTAACAAATCTGAAATTGAACAATACTTATCAGATGGTCGTGAGGCACGAACTGTGGATTTTGATATCTTAAATTGGTGGAAGATGAATGCCTTTAAATATCCTATCCTTGGCCATATTGCACGTGACGTGATGGCTATGCCTATTTCTACCGTTTCTTCTGAATCGGCATTTAGCACCGGTGGACGTGTGCTTGATCCCTTTCGGAGTTCTTTGAGTCCAAAAACTGTTGAGGCATTAATCTGCACGCAAAATTGGTTAAGGGAAGAACCTAGTTTTGATATTCAACAAACATTGGACAGCATTGAAAACTTTGAGGTTGAAGAAGGTAATTTACTAATTTAGTAGTTATTTTAGATTTCTCTTTACTAAAAATCTATTTGTGATGCATAGTATTTACACGATATGTTATTTTTGGTTTTCAGAAGGTGAAAGTGGAAATGGAAATGCATGATGTCCTTAGGTAATAATATAAATATTGTTTTGATTTCATTTATAAATCTCTGAATTACTGTGATAGATGCTTGGAATAGAATTAATAATTTTTGCCATGTTTCTTGCATATATTTGGAACATTGAAAGTTTGGACTTGGTGAATGCTTGCAAATGAGGAGCTTTGGGAGACTGCAAATGAGGAGCTATTTGGAGACTTGATGAATTTATTTTATTTTGGAATGTATTAACTATTAAGTTATCTTAGTATAGTTTATTTTATTTTGGATTGTATTAAGTTATCTTAGTATAGTTTATTTTATTTTGGACTGTATTAAGTTATCTTAGTATAGTTTATTTTATTTTAGAATGGGCTAAGTTAAGTCTTCTATCAAATTATCAATCACATTTGGTACATTGTTAACTGTTAAGTAGGATTATTTTAGGATTTATCTTAGTAAACTAAGTTGGGCCTGGGCTTAAAAGCCCAGGGGCCCAACCGAATGAACTGGCCGAACCGACCGAATGAAATTTTCATTCGGTGTGTTCAGCCATCACATTTTATTCGGCCGGCCTCGGTTGTCACTATGTGAGAACCGACCATGGTCGGTTTGAATGTGGAAAATTAATTCCAACCGAACCGCACCGACCGTGTTCACCCCTAATAAAAACAGAATGACCAGAAAACCTCTATTAGCATCTGAATTGTAAAAAGATAGTTGGACTACGAACATGGTCATTTCCTTGAGTTATTTTATGAGAAAATTAAGAATTCTTATTATGATTTTAACGTAAGATTTGTCTAGATAAAATATATGGCAATGATAGTGGTTTAGTGGTGTGCGGGTTATGCTTAAAACTTAGGGTTTGTTCTTAATGACAGTTCAAGTCATTTTAGTCTTATTAAACTCTAGTAATTTTCGTGTTATGTAAAATTTTTGAGTTTAAGTGGTAATAGATTTCGACCTAATTTTATAATGGACTATCTCCAAAAAAAAAAAAATTTACTGAAAAAGAAACAACAAAACAAAAATAAAAATTATTTGCTTAATTGAGTTGATCTCGCAAGGTCCAAAATCGAGATTTGAACAGCACGCACCGTCTGAAGAGAGGCATGCGCAAACTGTAGCCAGTGGACCAAAGGCACATGCGGTTCGTTATTCGGTGGTTCGAATCATCGAATGGCACTTGCTGTTATTTCAACAATATTTTCGCAACTGCCGAGGACAATTCGGGCATTATGAGAGTTGAAAAGGACAATTTCCCCGTTATATAATATAGCCTCCACCTTTGTCCGTTGTCAGCCATCGACTTTTCAAGGCCGGTTTCTCGAATATTTTTCTTCCTCTCTTTTAAGGATACGACCCAATTTTTATGTTCCAAAAGCGTTGCGTCCAAAACTCTCTCTCTCTCTCTCTCTCCCTGTGGTACAGACGTACAGTTCAAATAATGTACCTTTTAAAATTCCCAATTTTTTAACAGCCAGAAGTTGTTTCCTTCCTGCAGTTGACGACGAGTACGGCTTCTGTCCGGTCGAACGTACCAAATGCAGATATAATTTTTTATCTTTTTTTTCCCCTCTGGCAAATGTACTTAGCGGGTGAGCACTTGAGAAACGCATTTTCTTGTGCCGCGTTCGTCGGATAATTTTTTTATGTATTAGTTGAATGTTATCAACGAATAAAAAACTTAGAATTTAAGGATCTGACACAGAAGTACGGAGAGTCTGAACGATGGTTGGACGGATTTGGATTATCGGGGGGGGGGGGGGGGGTAGATTTAAGAGTTACATTGTACTTTTTTTGTTCTGCTTGAGTTACATTGTACTTCAATCAATATGTTTCTAAAATCACCTTCACCTTAATATCGTATAGGTATAGTCTTAAAATATAATTGATGTGTTCGATGTTGAAAAATAATCTAGGAATCTAATCCGTAACCCCAAATAGTTAGTAACACTTACAAAATTTTAAACTTAAAATCTTAAAAAGAAACATACTATCAAGATTCAAGCGTTAATCACTTATACCAACCTTTTAAGATTATATTTATTATTATCTTTATGTTATACACATCCATCGCCCCTCTCCCATCTCTTGCTTGAAGCGGCCACCATCACCTTTAAACAAAACAATGTAAACAAATTTATATTTGGTGTCGTTATGTCGTGTGCTAGAGGGGACTAGATGGACAAAAAGTAGCCGTGTTAGAAAATTTTTCTTATGAGTTTTTTATATTATTTTTTCTTATAGGTTTTTAATTCTCTTCGACAAAAGCATCATATCATGGATACTTCAGAAAGGAAAAATAATGGAAATTTTTTATTTATTTATGCAGTAACCTATAAACTTGAAGGAGAAAAAAGTATATTCTATGTGAATATAATTAAATTTTGAGCATTTAGAACCCAACGTATATTTTTTTATGGCTGCGTATCTCGCGTGCTATTCTTCGTGACTCCGTTGGCGAAATTGAATCAGATGCATCCAATTGTATTCGCAAGGAAAGAAAGAACAAACAGGTGTCGCCCGAATTGGACTGGGGGCGGCGGCCTCACGCACCAGAGAATTGGGAAAAAGTCAAGTCGCCACTCGCTCGATTCCCCCCACCAATCCCCCATCGGCCCTTCCCCAGTTCACTCACTCCCACTGCCCACTAGGCGCATATAGCAATTAGCATATCCCTCCTCCATGTTCTCGCTCACTGCTCACAATTCTTCCCCTTTTTATATTTTTTTTTGTCAATTCACCTGTTCAAAACCATACCATGAATTTTCTTATGAGGGATAATTTTTGACACTTCATGTATACCGAATTCCATTGGATGTCCCGAGTTATTTGTATAAAAAAATTTAACACTGTGACAAATCTCTGATATATGCAACAGCTTTTCCACCACAAGCATCATTTTATGTGGCGAATTTTGTTGTTATAAAGAGTCAAGTAAGATTGAAAAATTGAGCATGGTACTGACTAACTCATCCACACCCAAAGAGATTATAATGAATATACTTTACTTTATTTTATATTATCAATATTAAATATTATACGACTCGTATCTTTTTTCTATATCAAAGTTAGAGCATTCAATTCACAAATTAAAGAGGATGTAAATACATCTACCACATCTTCAAGTCAATAGGCACAATTTTCTCACAAAGGGTCGTGTCAATTAGTAAATAAGTGCATTCTCTACATTGTTTAAGAACATCAAATGATTGATTATTATCTGTTTATTTGGGCATGTTTGAAAATCAAAATTTTTATCACAAAATATAACTAATTCCAAGCAAATGATCATAATTCTGAAATCATCCCTTTCTTTAGTTTTTCACTAATTCTCCTAACATTCTACTTTTTCACTCTAATTCAACTCAATTTTTACAACATTCACAAAAATTTCATAAAATTTTGATTTTTTTTTATTGTCCTAAGTTGTCAAAATTCTGGAGCCAACGAAGAATGTATTGAAAAGCAAAAATCACCAAAAATAATAAGTTCAAATAAGGTGAGAGAGTAAGTGCCGTACGATCACGCGCCAAAAAAAGGAAGTGTCCCTCTGTCTCTCTCTAGTCTCTCCCTCCCTTTGTACTTTGCTCCACTCAGCAGGACCACCAACTGCACAAAACCAACTCTTCTCTCTCCCTCTAACAAAATTTTCTTTGTGCATGAAAATCACACTGCCGGCTATGAATTCAATTCTCTGGCCGCTCTTTCTCTGAACAAAAAGGAAGAGGAAAAGGAAATAATACAGAGAAGCCATAAATCTCTCTCTCTCTCTGTGTTTCTGTGACCAAGCCCAATTTCCGTCTAAAATACTAGTTTCCATTAGCCATAACGCTCAAATTTTTTGCTTCGAGAGGCGAATTTTTTGGTGTAGAAGTTATAATGGCGGAGAAGATGCTGGATCTTAATCTGACCATAGGTTCCGTGGATTCGGCCTCGAATTCCATCGAAATGGTGACGGAGAATCTTGTCCACCTCTCCGGAAGCCCAAAGGAGAGTTCCGGGAGCTTCGATTCCTCCATAGTCAATGCCGGCGACGAGGATTCTATTTCCAACTGCGATGCCGCCTTCGCTTACAGCTTCAGCATTCTCAATGATAGCGGTACGATCAGTGCGAAAGAGCTTAATAAGTGCAACCGGACCATTCAGTTATTTCCGGAGAGTGGGGCCGGAGAGGGGGAGTCCGACGTGCGCGGGTTCGGGTTCGGGCTCGGACTCGGGCAATCCTCGCGGAAAGAGTGGTTGGATCTCACTTCGAGTTTCGGTGGAGCGAGGGCCGAGCAGAGAATCGTGGCCCCGCCGCTGCAGGAGGAGCGCCCACAGAGGCAGCAGGCGAAGAAGAGTCGGCGCGGGCCAAGGTCTCGGAGCTCGCAGTATCGCGGCGTTACGTTTTACCGAAGAACTGGGAGATGGGAATCGCATATATGGTTAGGGATTCACTGCCGTGATTTATTACTATCATTGTCGAAGTCTGGTTAATTATTGGTTTATCATAAAAGTTTCATCGCTTTGGCGGTCTATTTTTGCGTGGTTTTGAGGACGCATTGTTTTGTGTGTTCATGTGTAGGGATTGTGGGAAGCAAGTGTACTTGGGTAAGGAAAAGTTTATCACATACCAATTATTTTCTTTATTTGAGCTTTGGTCATTGATTTAAACAGAAAGGTCGGATACTTTTAATTGGGTATATCTGAATGAATTCGAGTTTTTTTTTTTTTTTTCTTTGTAGGAGGATTTGACACTGCTCATGCTGCAGCTAGGTACACATACATGTGTTTGTGAATTTAGATTGTAATTGTTTGATTAGCATCATCTTGAGGATAATCTTGTGGGAATTTTTTTATCGCAATTGGGTTGTTGGTCTCAGGGCATATGATCGGGCTGCCATAAAGTTTCGGGGAATGGATGCTGATATTAATTTCGATATCAGTGAATATGATGAAGATATTAAGCAGGTCGGCATGGACTCCTTTAGAGTTGCTATTAAGTGATTGAATTTATTAGTTAATTCATTGCCTGTCTCTGCAGATGTGTAATTTTACCAAGGAAGAATTTGTGCATATCCTGAGGCGCCAAAGCACTGGGTTTTCGAGAGGAAGCTCGAAGTACAGGGGAGTGACACTGCACAAATGCGGGCGATGGGAAGCTCGTATGGGGCAGTTTCTGGGCAAGAAGTAAGGACTCTTTTGCTAGGTTTACACTGATAGCTGCATTGTAGTCCTCAGTGTGGCTTTTGGTATTCATTAGTAGTTTCTCTTCTGTAAATTAAACTACTTTTTCCCACGCTATACAATGAACACAGAAATTTAAGAGTGTTGATTGAATAGGTTTCGTGGCAACAGTTGGGAACTTGGTTTTCATTGTGTAGTATGGATTGCTTCCCTGCAGGTATATATATCTTGGGCTATTCGATAGCGAGATGGAAGCTGCAAGGTCTTACCATTTATTTATGGGATTCCTATTGCCCTGGTTATCTAAATCTTAGAGCTGTTTCCCGTTTAACTCGATATGTTTTCATTATCTGGAAACAGGGCATATGACAAGGCTGCCATCAAATGCAGCGGAAGGGAAGCGGTCACCAACTTTGAGCCAAGCTCATATGAAGAGGAACTTATCGCTGAGGCTGATAATGGAGGTGCTTTTTGTTGTTGTAGCTTCCCCCGGCCCCCTTCTCTCCCAAACCCAAAAAAAAGAAAAAAAAAAAAAAAGAAAGGGCAAAAGGGATGTATTCTTTGTTTTTGTATGCTTGTACAACTTTTGTAGAAACACTAAAACTGCTAATCTTCTATAGACTTAAGAAAACATCTGCCCCTAACTAATACAGGAGGCAATCAAAATCTTGATCTCCAGTTGGGAATTGCTCCACCTTCTGTTCCTGATGGGAGAAAGGAGAACACCAATGCGGGCAGTTTTCAATTTCAGCATGGCTGGGATGACATGCCGATTGATAGGAGACCAAGGGTATGCTGACATTTCCTTCTTAGTTCAATTGGAATCTGCATCTGCATTTTTTTCCAAACAATTCCTTACATTTGTAGCTATTGCTGGTATTAACAACTGTAGGCCTTTGATTAGTTTTCTTAACTTGATGTTTTGCAGATTGATAATTCTGTTTCGGCACCTGAGCACCCTATTATCTGGAGTGGCGGGAATTCCAGTTTCTTTTCTATCTATAATGTAATTCCATTCAGTCTCAAATACCACTATAAATTTCCTGCTAAAACTCAATAAAACAAATAGGTATTGCAATCTCATTTCAGAAATTGCCAATGTCCTAATCATTGTTGTTTACAGGAAAGAGCAATGGAGAAGAGAATGGAAGTTAACTCCTTGCCATATTGGCCAAGGCAAATACGCGGTCCTTATGGTGTGGCGACTCAAGTGCCACCCTTCTCTGTTGCAGCATCATCAGGATTCCCTTCAACAAGTACCCTTGCACCATCCACTGCTGTTGGTCAACCTCATTTTCCAAATACAGCTATCCAGCCAGCACCATTTTTCGCCTTCAATCACCCCCACCTCCACCATATCCCGCTTCCACTGCAGGAGCTGAAGCCAGCACCTGGCAGAACATAGCAACAACCCAGAAATCTTGTTATTTGTATTGGAAGTACAAGATGGGTAGGCAAACGAGAAAAAGAAGCGGTGGTAATTGAATTTGTTAGATTTGCTTTTTGACCTATGAATATATGATTCAACAAGTTGATATTCTTTTCATCCTTGTGAAGCATATCAAAAACTTCAGCACCTTAACCCAGCCGCGTGGGTATATTTGGATATTTTTGCCTCCATGTTTTTTCTTAAGCAATTCGGCATGTATGTCCTGTTGAATGATTTGAAAAGAAACTAGTTTGGCTGCAAAATGTTGCTTGTGGATGTGATTGTTTGTGCATTTACCATGCATTTTAAGATCTTTTCTTCTAGGTTTTTAGATCATGGATTTACTTGTTTCCTATCTATTATTCAACGGCCAACCTGTTGTGAAACTTGTGCTCATTTTCAGATTAGAGACCATCCACATCAAGTTGGCCTTGCTTAATGGAAGGTCCCCCTACCTTAAAGCAAAGGTTAACGCCGGACAAACTCACACCCCTGGCCTCCATCCTCCAATCCGTTGGACATATGAGGTTGTCTTCCGTGAAAATAAACAAGGGTCTTACTTTGTCCTCTAGAAAAGAAAAGAAAATGCTTTGTTTTTTTCTTCAACTACTGTATTTATTTAACAGTCTTAAAAATTCCTTGAGAATATTATCGGAATACCTAAAATTTTCGGAATTATGAGATGAACTTTTTTGTAAACTTAAAAGTTGTAATTTTCTTCAGTTGTTTTCCTACTTTGTGGGACGAAGTAAATCAAGAACATGGTAAACACAGATTCATATGTTGTCTGTTCCTTGAAAGCCACGCGTAGGAGTTGAGGCTGTCCCCGTGCCTTCACTCTTTTTTTGTTTCCTAGGCGTCCCTTCCCTTCCCTTCCCTTTACTTGGATTGAAGTAATTCCCAATTTCCCGCATTCCTCGGCTTTTCATGAGCTTCGCACACCTGCAAAAGGGTGAAAAAAGGGTGGTCTGTATTATACGAACAGCATCAAAAGCCTGGTTGTACTGTTTACTGTTCAGCGGTTTTGTCTAAGTGAACAGGAAAAAGACTGGCCAAAGTTTTGGCAGGCTTTGAAAAGCTTTGATCCGATTCCGGATTCTCGTCCTTTATTCGTTCCAATGACTTTCTCAGTCCTGAGTAGTGTTTCTTTTGTTGGGGGCTCCACGCCTATATGGGTAGCATGTTGTAGTATTATTTAGTATTTACTACCTCATGATATCTGTCACGCCTTTACACAGCTTGCTGTGTGGTGGTTGTTCAAGAAATTACCTCGTAAGTTGCAGTTTGCAGCACTCCCAGCTTTTGAACGTCAAACGTGCATTCTGCAGTTTCCACGTTGGGTATTGATCCAATCCCTCATTAAAAGGATCATTTTTGTGACTGCCCGCTGAGTAATCAACTCCCCTCCGTCTTGTCCTGTGATTTTTCTGGTGCTTCCTTCTGTCTAGGGTATGGCCTCAGCCCCTCTCTCTCGGTACGTAAATGGTGCGTTAAGCACCAGGTATGGCCTCAGCCCTTCTTTGCTTTGTCTTGTCACCATTGCGCCGTGCTCTACTTGACAGTATCACTTTCAACTTATATCGATTAAAATGGATTAGGGAAAATGAAGTGTATGGATGCTATCAAACGTATCCTCAGATAAAAAGGATGGAGTTAAGTTGATAATTCGTACTTGTAATTGTCCCTTATTGCAAACCAAATTCTTTTGAAAATTTTAGAAATATTGCGAAAATTCAGGTAGATTAGAGTTTTATTTGATTTTGAGAAAATATAACGAACATAAAATTTTTATGGGATTAAATGAAAAATATGAGGAGAAAGATAATTTATGAAAGTGGATCTTGTGTTAGTCCCTTTCTTCTCCAATCCGAGTTGCAAGTGGGCTTCTCTTGTAGTCACTCGGGAGGCCTAGAGGCCGCTAGGCGCTTGGCCTCTAGGCCTCCGACAACCCTTCTTGCCTCCTCCGGTGACCAATTGTCCAATGTGTGGGGGCCTCATGCGCACGGGTGTGGATCTCATGCGCCAGATCATTTTTTCTCTTAGCTGACTCTTCACTTTCAGCCGTTGGTTCTACTACCTTATTCCGTCGTCAGCTTTCTTTTTTTTTGTGAGTTCTATAAGTTTGCTGCCCTTGTGTGTTTTTCCGACTTTTTATGAGTCACTTCTCACTCGTTTGGATATGAGTTTGTAAAGTCGTTAGCCCCTGATTTATTGATCCATTGCCTCTACTATTATCCTTTTAGAGTGTGTATCTTAATTACTATGAAATTAATGGATGTGTGAGCTGTCATCATAAGAAAAGAAAAAAAAGGTACTCTGCTGAAAGGAAGTCTAATAAATATCCACAGCTACCAATCTTTAAAGAACTTATGTTGGGTACCCAAATAGCGACCTTTCACAACCTTAGGACCTAGACATCAATTCGTACTCAGTTTAAGGAAAGTCGTGCGGGGACTTAACTCGTTTTGGATGATCTTGAGTTCTTGAAAGGAATTATTACTCGCTTTAAGGCAAAGTTTCCGGATGTTATAACCATTTTGTACTAATTGGTTACGTAGAGCAGGCCGCAGGGGTACTAATTTTAACATAAAACGGCAATAAAAGAACTTAGTTTTCTCAAATTCTTTTAGTACCATCCAGTAGTTATATTATTGTAGTTTGGTCGCCAAATTCCTTCTAAATTAGGCAGTCCAATTTCTAACAGTTTTGTTACACAAAGTTGTAGATTAATAGGTTAGGAGGGTTTGGAACACTAGAAAGTTTCAAGCGTCATCTCATTTTTATTTTTATTTTTTTGTGATAAGGATGAATTCCGAATTCTATTTGTGCATCGGATTTAGACAGAACTGACCCAATTTTAACGCATTAAAGATAAATGCTTCGAACAAATCTGGACACATGCAGTGACCTCTCACCTTATTTACTGGGTAAGTCGCAGGAAAAATTGTTGTCATAAAGATTTAAACTAGAGTCTAATAACTTTGACCCCTAGTCATCTCCACAGAGGAAATCTCAAATTTACAAAGAAAAAAAAGAAAGAAAACGAGATTACGAGGTGCCAAAATCTCGAAGATGGGTCAAATCCTATCATTTGGGGATTAACAAAAGATTAGAAGACAATTAAAATTTAAGTGACCAAGGTAAGTGGTATTGTCTCTTTGACGTTCATTCTAGTGTGTGAAACATGCAAGATATCTCTGCTAAAATGATAATCCATTGCTCATGCTGTTTTTGTTTGTTTTTCTTGTCATTTCATTCTCATGTTGTCTGTTTCCCTTTTTAATTAGGATATCTTCCATTTGTGTTTTAAATTTTCCATCATTGCAAAACATCACATGAGAATTACCAACCCTTCTTCGTGGCAAAAAAAACATGTTAAAGTACTCACGGTAATTTGTTTGATTCCCAAACAAGCTTAGTTCTATTCGGTTACCTCAATTTCTCCGCAAACTCATGCAATATTTGGGGCGTTTGTTTACCGAAATTCTCCGTATAAAATAATAAGGGGAATCTACATTGGGTACGAAAATGAAGGGAACCATCAACAATTTACATTAAAATCTAAACATGAAAATAATATGAAAAAAAATTATACTTTATATCCATAAACTACAGTAACTCTTTGAATCTACATCTCAAACTGGCAAATCTAATGCATTGCATCTTAAACTACGACGACGTTTACCATTTACACTGTTAAAATCAATTAAAAATGTGCAACATATCACCCGGTAACACGAGATACAAAGTTAAATTGATTGGTAGTTAGAATGTAATGTGTCGAATTTGTTAGTGAAAATGTAATTTCTCCGGATAATAATTTCTTCAAATAACTTAAGAATTCAGAAAAGAATTGAAGGGATAATATCAGAGAATCTATCATTATAGTTTATGTTGAAGATGTCCAGCTAATATAGAATACCATTCATACAGAATTTTTTTACGTGTCCTTAGACTACTAATTTTTGAAGCTCATAAAGTACTCGGCATTATCAAAATTTTTCCAATTTTAGGGGGTTAAAATTTTAGAGTATAAAAATTAGTGAAAAATTGAAGATAGTTTACGGTAGAGAGAGATTATTTTGTAAGAGTGTAAAATGTGTGTTTATTTAATAAAAATAGTAGTGTGAGGCTTACGCAGGGCCGCTCGTCATAGCCCACAGCGCACACCTACACACACACGTCTGCACCAAGACACCCACGCTCGTTAACCGCGCTTGGGACTTATGTCCCTAATCTGGGCCGACGTTGGAATCATAAGCCCAAAATGTGCGCACACCGTAGAAACAGGCACACTGACAGTTAAAACTGTTCAACTATCCTACCCGCAGTACTATAAGGGACCTGACAGCATTTTGGGGGTTGTTCACGTGGTCCACCCAGACCCCCCAGTACTCATGCATGCATCCCTTTCCTATGAATATTAGCCTGGTTCGCAGGCTTTCTTTCACCATGTTTACCCACTTCACAGTGCTTCTTTTCTTCTTTTTTCTGGTCTCTGTGTAGGGCTTGGGTAACTGGGTTGGACGGACACTGATATCAGTATCAAGGGGATAAGCTGCATTGTATTGTCGCGGGGTATCTGTGAGTCTCTCCTCTTAAAGGCAGCCAATTTTTCTTTTATGAATACTGACAATGGAACTGTAACTGGCAGAGCATCATTTACTTGCCTCCTTTTGCTTCATTTCCAGAATCCAATCTGAGTCCTAACATGCATTACTTGCCAATTTTGAAATTTTCTTCATTTTAAGGGATAAATAAACGGGGTGATATCGAAGGAATCCAAAAATACATAGATAAAATCTCTTAAAACTAAAAAAAATTGAGTGCAAAATGTTGGACTCCCAAACAAAACAACATGAGTGTAAAATGTGGTTAACCTTTTACTGTAAATATTAGAAACCAAACATAGAAGAGGTCCTACTCATAGAAAATTGATAGAAAACATATTGACAAATCAAGGACATAGAGAGAAATGTCCATCTACATAGTTGTTGAGATATGCCTTCTTGTTTGGATGGACTTTTGGGGTGAGGTAGGTATATATGGTTCATTAACAGTTCCACGCAAATTTGAGTGGATTTTGATCACACTCAACTTGACATGAAGAACATTAAACCTTGTGGGATAGATCCACATCCTAGACACAGATCTGACATGTTAATAAGATTGTGATTCAGTCCCGATAGTACAGATTTGGAGCGTCTGGAACTGCCGGGATGGACGCTCTAGATATGTTATTGCAAATATGTTGCATACAAAATATTTACGCGGGTAGTTTTTTTTCTAAATAGTACATTGATTCATAACCAGGAATGCCCAATTTGGTTTGGGAGCACTTATTCATAACTCATAAGGTCTGCATTATGATAGCTTAAATATATATAAGGTCTGTATTATACTGGAAGCATCCTCTAGCTGGGTAAACGCTCCATTAATCCCAAGCATTTGGACTCTCCTCATAATCGGCTTCAGGGTCAATTAAAAAATAAGAAAAAAAATAAAATTGGGTAAATGTATTCAATAAAATAATTTGTAGTCTTTTTTTTTAAAAAAAAAATTTCAAAATGTCGCAGAACACAATTAAAACCTTTTCCATATAACATAAAATGTACGCTTTCTATTTAATATTTTACTTAGGTGACCTACAACGCTGACAACACCAACTACAAATTTGATTTCATAATTGTACACTCTTGAGAAGAGAAAACTGGTTGGTTAATTTGCTAAATTTTCTCTAGGGTTATCTAGGAATTGTGGAGAGGTGGCAGTAGAGAGAGTTGTGAGGATGTTGACATGAGGTGTGCTGCTCACTGTGGTTTACACTTTTTTCAGTTTAGTTTTTAGGATATTTTTCTTTTCACGAAGAGCCCTAGGGTACAGACCCTTTCACAAGTTAATCCTTCGGTTCATCCTACTAACGGAATTGTTAACGTGGCTAAAGTTAAAGTGATAATAATAAAATATTAAAAATATTAACTAAAATAAATCAAGAAAATATTGCGAAAATTCAGGTAGATTAGAGTTATATTAGATTTTCAGAAAATATAATTTTATGGTATTAGATAAAAAAGTGAGGAAAGAGATAATTTATAGAAATAGATCTCATATGCACATCCCTTTCTCCTCCAATCAAAGTTGCAAGTGAGCTTCTATTGTGGGCACTCGCTAGGCGCTTGGCCTCTGGGCCTCCCGTCGACCCTTTTTACCTCCTTTGGTGACCGACCGTCCAATGCGTGGGGGCCACATGCATGTGGGCCTGGATCTCACACGCATGATCATTTTGTCTCTTAGCCGACTCCTCACTTTCAGCCGTTGGTTCTACCACCTTATTTCGTCGTCAGCTTTCTTTTTTTCCGAGTTCTATCAGCTTACTATCCTTTTTTGTGTTTCTTGTCTTTTATGGATCACTTCTCACTCGTTTGAGTATGGATTTGTAAGGTCATTAGGCCTCTTAGTTCATTAACCCATCGACTCTACGAAAGTATGATTATCCGTTTCGAGCGTATAGCTTAAGTATTTAAAATTCTATGAAATTAATGGATGTGTGAGCGGTCATAATAAGAAAAAAAGTAAGAACTCTGCTCAAAGGAAGTCTAATAAATATCCACAGCTACCAATCTTTAAAGAACTTATGTTGGGCACCCAAATAGCGACCTTTCACATACTTAGGACCCAGGGTCCCAGACATCAATTCGTACTCAGTTTACGGAAAGTCGTGCGGGGACTTAACTCGTTTTGAATGATCTTGAGTTCTTGAAGTACTAATTATACCATAAAATGAGATTGCGAGGATGAATTAGTACTTTTTTAAGCCTCATCTCAGATTTTTGTTTTGTTTTTTTTTTTTTTTTTTTTCGTGATGGGAATAAATTCTGAACTCTATTTATGCATTAGACTTAGATGGAACTGACCCAATTTTAACGCATTAGAGATAAACGCTTCGAACAAACCTAGACACATGCAGCGACCTCTTACCTTATTTACTAGGTAAGTCTCAGGAAGAGTGTTGTCATAAAGATTGGGGAAATTTACAAATCACACATTAGGTTTTAGCACCTTTTTAAAAAATTCAAAATTTTAAAACAGCTTACTGGATTTTCATTTTGGTATCAAAACTTACTCGACCCAATGCCGTTAGACTTGTTTAACAGAAAAATTTATCCCTCCAATCACAATGTGACACGTGTCATTAAAATTAAAAATAAATATATATAATTAATTAAAAAATAATTAATTTAATTGTTTTTTTAAAAAAAGGATCGGGATCTCTAGCTGTTGGGGGAGGAGGAACTCTCCCCCTCCACCTCTGGCAGTTCCCAAGCGATGATCTGATGGCGTTGGGTCGAGTGAGTTTCAATACCAAAATGACAAACTCAGTGAGTTTTTTAAAAATTTTTAAAATCTAGTGAATTTTTTAAAAGGTGCTAAAACTTAGTGTGTGATTTGTAAATTTCCCTAAAGTTTTAAACTAGGGTCTATCATTTGATAACTTTGACCCGTAGTCATCTCCTCCACAGAGGCCATCTCAAATTTACAAAGAAAAAAAAAGAAAGAAAACGAGTTTACGAGGTGCCAAAATCTAGAAGATGGGTCAAATCCTATCATTTGAGGATTAACAAAATATTAGATAACAATTAAAGTTTAAGTGACCAAGGTAAGTGGTATTGTCTCTTTGACTTCATTCTAGTGTGTGAAACATGCAAGATATCTCTGCCAAAATGATAATCCATTGCTCATGCTCTGCTTGTGTTTTTCGTTCTTTTTTGCGGGTTCTTCCGCTATGCTTCTGTCTTTGTGTTTTCTCATCTTTTATGGGTCACTTCTCAGTCGTATGGATATGGTTTAAGGTCGTTAGGCTTTCTAACTCATTAACACATCACCTTTACGGAAGTATGATTATCCGTTTAGAGCCTATACCTTAAGTATTTAAAATTACATGAAATTAATGGATGTGTGAGCTGTCATCATAAGAAGAAAAACATTAGTACTCTGCTGAAAGGAAGTCTAATAAATATCCACAGCTACCAATCTTTAAAGAACTTATGTTGGGTACCCAAATAGCGACCTTTCACAACCTTAGGATCCAGACATCAATTCGTACTCAGTTTAAGGAAAGTCGTGCGGGGACGGGGCCTTAACTCGTTTTGGACGATCTTGAGTTCTTGAAAGGAATTATTACTCGCTTTAAGACAAAGTTTCCGGATGTAATACCCATTTTGTACTAATTGGTTACGTAGAGCAGACCGCAGGGGTACTAATTTTACCAAAACGGCAATAAAAGAACTTAGTTTTCTCAAATTCTTTTAGTACCATCCAGTAGTTATATTATTATAGTTTGGTCGCCAAATTCCTTCTAAATTAGGCAGTCCAATTTCTAACGGTTTTGTTACACAATGTTGTAGATTAATATAGGTTAGGAGGGTTTGGAACACTAGAAAGTTTCAAGCCTCATCTCATTTTTATTTTTATTTTTTATGTGATGAGGATGAATTCCGAGTTCTATTTGTGCATCGGATTTAAACGAAAATGACCCAATTTTAACGCATTGAAGATAAATGCTTCGAATAAATCTGGACACATGCAGCGACCTCTCACCTTGTTTACTGGGTAAGTCGCAGGAAGAATGTTGTCATAAAGATTTAAACTAGAGTCTATCGTTTGATAACTTTGACCCCTAATCATCTCTCCTCTACGGAGACCATCTCAAATTTACAAAGAAAGAAAGAAACGAGATTGCGAGGTGCCAAAATCTCGAAGATGGGTCAAATCCTATCATTTGGGGATTAACAAAAGATTAGAAAACAAATAAAGTTTAAGTGACCAAAGTAAGCGGTATTGTCTCTTTACTTCATTCTAGTGTGAAACATGCAAGATATCTATGCCAAAATGATAATCCATTGTTCATGCTCTGCTTGTGTTTTTGTTTGTTTTTCTTGTCATTTCATTCTCATGTTGTCTGTTTCCCTTTTGAATTAGGATCTTCCATTTGTGTTTAAAATTTCCATCATTGGAAAACATCACACAAAAAACATGTTAAAGTACTCACGGTAATTTGTTTGATTCCCAGACAAGCTGAGTTCTATTCGGTTACCTCAATTTCTCCGCAAACTCATGCAATATTGTCATCTCAATATGGACGCTAAACATGAAAATAATAAGAAAAAAAAATTATACTTTATACCCAAACTACAGTAACTTTTTGAATCTACATCTCAAATTAGCAAATTTAATGCATTGCATCTTAAACTACGACCATGTTTACAATTTACATTAAAATCAATTAAAAATGTGCAACATATCACCCGTCTTAAATTTTAATGGTAACACGAGGTACAGAGTTTAAATTGAACGGTAATTAGAATGTAATGTGTCCAAATTGTTAGTGAAAAGGTAATTTCTCCAGATAATAATTTCTTCAAATAACTTTAAAATTCAGAAAAGAATTGAAGGGATAATATCAGAGGATCTATCACCATAGTTTATGTTGAAGATGTCCAGCTAACATTGAATACCATTCGTTTTACGTGTCTCTAGACTATAGTTTTTGAAGCTCATATCAAATTTTTGATTGTTAAAATTTAGAGTATAGAAATTGATAAAAAATAAAAATAATTTATGAGAGTAAAAAAAGTAAGGCTAAATTGTACTTAGGGCCCCTGAGGTATACAAAGATTGCAAATGAGCTCTTGAGGTAACGTTTTCAACAAATAGACCCTGAGGTAAGTTTAAGTTAAATCGAGGCCCCTCCATCTATTTTCCGTCAGCCCATTAACGACAATTGCTATCAGGGCTTTAAAATCCACGTCATAACGAATTAGAAAGCGTCACTGTCTAGTTAAAACACCCATGTCACATCTGCACCAGGTGTCTGCCAACTCACGTGCCTAGTTTAACAAAAGAAAACAACTTAATGAGGCGACGTTCTCCCTATTGCAGACACCTACAGATGTGGCGTGAACGTTTTAATTGGACAGGTGGCGCTTTCTAATTCGTTATGACGTGAATTTTAAAACCTTGACAGCAATGACCGTTAATGGAGTTGATGAAAATGAACGTAGGGGCCTCGATTTGACTAAAACTCTACCTCAGGGGTCTATTTGTTAAAAACGTTACCTCAGGGACTCATTTACAACCTTCGTATACCTCAGGGCTCTGGATGCAATTAAGCTAAAAAGAAAAAGAGAAGATTTAATGATATTATAATTAAAAAAAAATTTGATAGAAAAGAGAAATTATTTTATAATTATTTTAATCAAATTTAAAATTTTGAGTGCAAATACATAAAATATATAATATTATATTTGTAAAAAAACAAATAGCAGTAAAGTAAGGAAGGGAAAAAAAAAAAACAGAAAGATCTTAGAGGATGATTCTGTCACCAATGCCGTTAATGCTACGCAGATAATTCACCTTCATAGGCGCAACAGATCTGCACCAACACACCCACGCTCGTCAACCGCGCTTGGGCCGACATTGGAATCATAAGCCCAAAATGTGCGCACACCGTAGAAACAGGCACACTGTCAGTTAAAACTGTTAAACTATCCTAGCTGCTGTACTATAAGGGGACCTGACAGCATTTTGGGGGTTGTTCACGTGGTCCACCCAGAACCACCAGTACTTTTTTTTTTTTTTCTGTCTCTGTGTAAGGCTTGGGTAACTGGGTTGGACGGACACTGAGATCAGTGTCAAGGGGATAAGCTGGGGTATCTGTGAGTCTCTCCTCTTAAAGGCAGCCAATGTTTCTTTTATGAATATTGACAAGGGAACCGTAACTGGCAGAGCATCATTTACTGCCTCCTTTGTGCTTCATTCCCAGAATCCAATCTGAGTCCTAACATGCATTGCTTGCCAATTTTGAAATTTTCTTCATTTTAAAGGATAAATAAACAGGTTGCATATGGAACCAATCCAAAAACACAAAGATAAAATCTCTTAAAAAAAAAAAAATTTAAAGTGCAAAATGCCGGACTCCCAAACAAAACAACGTGAGTGTAATTAGCCTTTGCAGTAAATATTAGAAACCAAATATAGAAGAGGTCCTACTCGTAGAAAATTGATAGAAAACGTATTGAAAAATCAAGAACATAGAGAGAAATGTCCATCTACATAGTTGTTGAGATATGCCTTCTTGTTGGGATGGACTTTTGAGTGAGGTAGGTATGTATGGTTCATTAACAGTTCCATGCAAATTAGAGTGGATATTGATCACACTCAACTTGACATGAAGAACATTAAACCTTGTGGGATAGATCCACATCCCATACACGGATCTAGCAGATTGTGATTCAGTCCCGATAGTACAGATTCGAAGCGTATGGAACTGTCTGGACGGACGCTCTAGATATGTTATTGCAAATCTGTTGCATACAAAATATATATGCAGGTATGTTTTTCTAAATAGTACATTGATTCAGCATGCCCAGTTTGGGTTTGGGAGCACTTATTCATAACTCATAAGGTCTGTATTATGATAGCTTAAATATATATAAGGTCTGTATTATACTGGAAGCATCCTCTAGCTGGGTAAACGCTCCAAATCCCAAGCATTTGGACTCTCCTATAATCTGCTTCAGGGTCAATTTAAAAACAAGAAAAAACAATAAATATTGGGTAAATGTATTCAATAAAATAATTTGTTGTCATTTTTTTTTTTTCATTTAAAAATGTCGCATAACACAATTAAAACGTTTTCCACATAACATTTTATAAAATGTACGCTTTCTATTTAATATCTTACTTAGGTGACCTACAACGCTAACAACACCAACTACAAATCTGATTTCCTACTTGTACACTCATGAGAAGAGAAAACTGGTTGGTTAATTTGCTAAATTTTCTCTAGGGTTATCTAGGAATTGTGGAGAGGTGGCAGTAGAGAGAGTTGTGAGGATGTTGAAATGAGGTGTGTTAGTACTGATGTTTACACTTTTTTCAGTTTAGTTTTTAGGATATTTTTCTTTTCATATATCGGAGGGTACGGACCCTTTCACAAACTTAATCCTTCGGTTCATCTTACTAATGCAATTGCTAACGTGGTTAAAGTGACAATAAAAAAAAAATAAATATTAAAACATTAACTAAAATAAATCAAGAAAATATAAAATATTAAGTAATGAAAAAATTGCAACATAAAAATACTAAAAAATAGAAAAGAAATTCGATACAGTTATGACCCTCCACCCTCCCTTGAAACAAATATGAAAATATGAAAAGTAATAAATAAATAAATAAGTGGAAAATATATAATAAAAAGACAAAAAAGTGAAACATTTTGTAAAAATTCAAATCAATGATAAAAATACGGAAAAAAATTAAAAAATAGGAAAAAAATTGGTCTCAAATTCTTGCAAAAAAAATATGAAAACTACAGAAATTAAATGATAAATAAAAAAACAAAAACAAATTTTAAATATAATAAAAAAAGAGAAAAATAAGAATATTTACAAAAGAAGAAATAAATATTAAAATATTTAAGTACAAGTAAATAAAATAAATAAATACTAGCATTAAAGCACCAATTCTAAATTTTTCCTCGAGGAGAGTGGTGGTGGATGTTTCACGACCCATCTCTTGCAAGGTGGGTAATCCAACTCTGCCACCCCACTCCTAGGGTAGGGATTTCTAGTGAATTTTCATAATATAATTCGAATTTGTATCTCTCTTTTTTAAAATTTACTTATATTTTTTTATTTCGTTTATTCTTTCTCTTTCTTTCTTGTAATTTATTTTATTTCTGAATATGTTATTTAGAGTTTTGGGGTTTTTTTTTTTTTAGTTTCGTCATTCGGCTTTTAAATTTGAGTTTTTTCGTAAAAGGTGGAGAAGTTTTTTCCATTTTTATTTTCTATTTATTTTCTTCTTAGTGATTTTATTTCAAAAAATTTCCCCTTTATTTTGTATTTTTAGTTATTAATTTAAATTTCTGAGGTTTCATATTAGTTTTCAATAATTTGAGGTTCAAACGTTTTTTTGGATTTTTTTTTTCATTTTCTGCATTTGTTGGTGTATTTTTATATTTATTTGCCTAGGTTGTGGATTTTTATCCGCCGTACCGGAATCCCGTACGCACCGTCTGAGCTCCGCCACGCTATACCGGCCGGAAACCGGAGCCGGAACCGATATATTTAGAAATACCGCTACGAAGCCGTACCGGTAATCACAGTATGCGAATGTCCATATTTCTTTTATTTTTGTTTTTTAAAAAAATACAAAAACACAGCTTTGGTCTTGCAAAACATTGCGTTTTGCCTAGTCCAAAAACGGATTTTTGCGGGGTTTTGCCCCTTCTTTTTTTCTTTTGGGGCTTCAGGGGGGGGAACCCCCCCCCAAAAAAAGGCTGTGTTTTGGACCATAGACCAAAACGCACGTCTTCTAGGGGTTTTTCAAAACCCACGCCCCCGACCCTGAGTCCCTTCCCCCCATTTCTCTTCCTCTCAAGTCTTCAGATCTGCCTCTCTACTCTTAGTCTCTCCTCTCTCGTTTCTCCTCCGGCTCCCGCCCTACCACCTCCCTTCCCCTCTCACGGGCTGTCACAAATCTAGCACTGTCTCTCTGAACTCTCGAGCTCTCTCTCATTAGACTCACCAGTCTCCACTCAACTCTCTCTCTCGGGTCCCGCCGTCTCCACTCGCCTTCGAGTTTGAAGGCCGCCAGCCTCGGATCACACTCATCAACTCTCTCTCTCTCTCTCTCTCACGGATCACACTCACTGACTCTCACAACTCTCTCCTCACGATCAACACTCACTCACAGACTCAGCTCACAGATTCATTTTTTTTTTTTTTTGTTCTATTTCATTTTCGTATCATTATTCATTTTAATTTATCAGTTGTTCAATAACCATTCTTCATTTTATTATCTGTTAATAAGAAAAAAAATTTCTTTCATAATACAAAAAATTGTGCCGTTGAGTTACTTGAGTGCACTGCCCATTGAGGTTTAAAATCACTTTAATTTTCACTTATATGTCAGTAGTTAATTTAAAATTTTTGAATGTATACTAGGACCTAGGTTGTGAAACTGAGGAGGATGGGCTTAAATGATTGGAGGATTTGGTTGTTACTTGTTAGTTGTTTGTAAATTGTTAGTTGTTTGTTTGCTGTAGCCTGTAGGTAATTTGTGAGTTGTTAGTTTGTTTGTAACTAGGAGATTATCTTTCCACTGTATTAGGAGATTATCTTTCCACTGTATGTTTTCTGCAATGCTTTACTGTTACTGAAGCAATGTATGTATGAGAGAACTTTAAATTGGCTAATTAGGAAGTTAAACCATTGGAGATTGTATATCGACCTTGGTAATATTGTATGATGTCTCTTTAGTATTATTGATTTGGTATGTAATATGTATGGACTTTTTAGCATCTTTTATTAGAGTATGGGTATTTAATAGATTTTTTTTTCAAAACTTTTTTTTTCTCAGATGGATCCCTTTACTTCTTCTTCTACTCCTTCGGTTGACTCACCGACACCACGTCTCCAAGTAGGAGTCGACGCTTCCTCCCTTATTATTGGTGAGGAGCCGGCTCCTCAACTTGGGGGATAGTGTTGATGTGTCAGCACCACCTCTCCCAAAGAGGAGGAAGATTTCTCAACCCTCTCCCATGTTGGATCACTTCACAAGGATTGAAAAAATAACTGATCCAAAGAAGCCAATGGCAAAATGTAACTATTGTAATCACCCGGTTGGGGTTCACCACACCAGTCAAAGGACCTCCGATAGGAGGTCTCACTTGAAGGGTTGTTTAGCCTATCAACAGAAGCAAAGTAAGTTGGACTTCTCTCAATCGAAGTTCACTCACGATGCTTCTTCAAAACTGGCGAAGGGGATGTCGTGGGGGATGACAAGATAGATACCTATAGATGAGAAAAAGGTTAGGAGGGCCATTGCTCGATTCATAATCGTTGATGAGTTGCCATTTAGGGTGGTGAGCAAGGATGGGTTCAAAGATATGATTTCATGAACTTGAGCCCCGATTTAGGATGCCCTCTCGATACACTGAATGAAAGGATTGTATGGGTCTTTATCTTATGAGAAGAATAAGTTAATGAATATCATTTTAGGAACGCGACCTAGGATTTGTTATACAACCGACACGTGGACTTCGTTCAGAAATATGAACTTATATGTCTGTGACTGGCATTTATTGATTCAAATTTTGTGTTTGCCACAAAAGATTCTTGATTTCGTAGAGTCAGGGATCACAGAAGGATTACAATTGCGACAGAATTAGAAAGAATGTGGGCATGAGTGGGGGATTGATAAGGTTCTTGCAATCACAGTGGATAATGCATCATCTAAAAATGTTGCAATAGATCATTTTAAGGAACAAGTGGCACTTGCTGTGGTAGGGTGGGGGTTGTTGTTTGTGGCGCATGAATTTATTCACATGAGGTTGTGCACATATCTTAAACTTGATTGTGCAAGACGGTTTAAAAGAATGGGATGATTCGGTGGTTAGGTTAGAAATAATTGTGAAGTATGTTAAGTCATCCCCTCAACGTTGGATTATTTTAGAAGTTGTGTGAGGAAGAGGTCGCTTCCTACCGATGGATTTTTGCAACTCGATGTTCCTACGAGATGGAATTCGACGTATATTATGTTAGAGTCTACAATGAAGTATGAAGATGTTTTTAATAATATGTTGGCTTTCGATGAAAGGTTGTTTTTTTGGATTTCTTAACTGATAACGGGCATGGGAAGAAGGGGTTGGGCCTCCAACTAAAGAGGATTGGGTATGTGTGAAGCATTTTATAAACTTCTTGAAGTTGTTTTATAATGTCACGCTGAGAATATCTGCTTCGAAGACTATTACTGCAAACCTATTTTGTACGCAATTAGCTTTGATTCACAACTAATTGAAGGAGTTTGCTCGAAGTGGGGATGATTCGTTGGTGGATATGGCGAGGAGGATGCAATGAAGTACGATAAATATTGGGCTAATTTGAAAGATGTGAATAGACTACTGTTTGTGGCAGTAGCACTTGATCCCCAATTAAAGTTGGGTTGGTTGCGTTTTTTGTTCTCTAAGACATTGGGCAAGAAGGGTCGATCGATGACTGATTTGGTAAGAGTACATTGGAACAATTGTTTACAGAGTATAATTTTTTATGGTAATGATAATACTTCAAGTCGTCAACGGACAACAAGTGAAGCTTGTGGTTTAGTTCTACTGCAAGTGGTACAGAAGAACGCATGTGGAATGAATATATGTCTTTCATGGAGGAGGAAGAATGTCATAAAACCACACACATCTAAAGTGGATAGATATCTGATGGAGCCTCCTCAACCTAGGATCGAGGATTTTGATATTCTGGCTTGGTGGAAAGTTAATCAGTTTAAGTTTCCTATTTCTTGCTCGAATTGCTCGAGATGTACTTGCCATCCCTATTACAACCGTGCCATCTGAGTCGGTCTTCAGCACAGAGGACGTGTACTGGATGCTTTTCGAAGCTCTCTAGCTCCTAGAATAGTGGAGGGTCTTATATGTGCGCAGAATTGGTTGCAATCTGCTTCTATTCATGAAGATGCTGAATGTGAACCTGAGATTGGTGGCGGAACAGAATATTTAGAAAGTTATAATGTGGAAAAAGGTAATGATTTTGTTTTTTAGTTTTTTTTAATTGTTAGATGTTTTTTAAGAATGTTGTATGCTCTTTTTAAATGCTTTTTGTTTCCAAACATGACTAATAATCCTACACAATTGATGTCTATTATCTCGGTCTCTAACATGGATAGCGTGACACAGACACTTGACGTGGACGATTAGAAGGAGATATAAATTATAATGGTATTTTTTTTTTCATTTTATTGTTACATAATACAATTATACAATTCGAGTATTAGAGTATAACTGTATAAGTTTATATTTAAGTATTAGAAGCTGTTTTTTTTTAAGGAAAATGCCCATAATATTAGATTAAAAATGTTAGACTTATAATCTTTTAGATAATATGATTGATTGGTAATTAGTAACTTGAATTTTGGGATGTGTTGTATTTTATTCTTTTTTTTAAAACTATTTTTTTGTTTTTTTTCATGATGACATGTTATGTTGTGCATATATTTCACAATTTTTATTATTTTGTAAAGTTATCATTTTGATATTGTGATGTTTCATTGTTTTGAAAATGGAAAGTAAGCAATTAGGTGTTATGTTCTGCATTGGTTGAAATTTAAATTAGTTTAGTAATTAGTGAGTCAATGACCAATCTTTTGTAGTTGGTCATTAAATATTATGGGCATAAATAAAAAAGCCATACAAAACTAACACTATCATAACAATATGATAGTGATGTTTTGATTAAATGGCCAACATTTTATTCCATTCAATTCAACTATCCAACTAATATTTGTTTTTTTTTCATTGTAAATTTGTATTATTTGTAGATTTGATGTATATGTGTAACTTGTAAATTTATTTTATCATTTTTCTTTCATTGATGTATGTATATGATTTATTAATTTAATGCAATTGAAACAACTATGGAATTGTAAATTTGTAATTTTGAAACATGTAAATTATTATTACATTAAAAAAATAGTGGATCCAACATCCTATTAAAATTCTAAATTTCGTATTTTGGATCCAACATCCATATTTAAAAACTTACTTATTAAATCAAGCCCAAGTAAAAAGCCCGACAAATGCAATAATAAAACAAGTCCAAGTTACAAAGCCCGAAAAAATGCAATAATAAAAAAGTCCGAGTAAAAAGCCCTAAAAAACTAAGATTTTAAGCCCAAAACGGGCCCAAAATTCAACCCAAATAACTGCGGAATTCCGGCATCCGGTACCGGAATTCGCCGAATTCTGCATTCCCGGACCGAACCGGATGCTAAATAGGCATCCGGCTAATACCGAACCGGAATGTGAAATTCCGGCTCCGGTACCTCCGTACCCTGCCCTAGATTTGCCTTTTCACAATTTATTTCAATTTTTTGTTTCTTTCTTTAATTTGTATTTTCCAGTTCTTTATGTAAGGTGACCGAAGCACTAATACAGGAACCCTGGCTCAGAGTGTGACTTAGGCCTTTCTACTTTCTAGTTATAAAGCTTTAAGAAAATCTTTGAAACTTCTTTAAGGCTACAAATTAAACGAAACAAAAAATAAAAACCAGTACGTAGCAACTAAAGAGCAAAAATCGAACCCTATATAGATAAGAATTAATCTTGAAAGAAGTGTCCCTATAAATCTAAATCTAAGCACTTACATGAGACAGCCGCTGGCCGTCTTTGGTTCTCCTGATGGCTGTGGCGGTGATGGTGGCGGTGATGATTCTGTTGGTGGTGCGCCAGGACCTTTTCCTGCATAATAATGTATTGAAGAGACAATATAGCAAACGAGGATGCATGACATTGGAAGAATATGGTAGTTCCACATTTTCTAGACGAAAAGGAAATTAAAGTATTTCATCAAAATTCGTAAACAGAGGTTGACTATACTAGTGTTATGTTTTTTGTTATAAAAAATTGATAGTGTTATATATTCATCTCTCTAACTTAAGTATCCTATCCTACGGGAAGGCTCCCCTTGTTCTCTACTTGCAGGTTTCCAAGGCTTCTCAGTTTAGGTCCATTGCTCCCCAGTCGAGCCGTGTTTGTCTTGCATCATCAATATCTATTTTCTATTTTCCGTGTATGATTCAAAGATTACTATTTTGTCACAGAAATAATACAGAGAAATGTAGTAAGAAAGAGTCACCTTTAACATTCACCAAGAAAGTTGCATTGACTGTACTAAGGTAATTGTTGGCTTCCATACCCTATTTTTATACTCTAATTATATATAATATAAATATAGGCCGGGGTTAAATGCACGTTACACCTTTTATGTTTAGGGTACACATTGCATCCCAATGTTTTATTTTTGAGACATTGAAATCATTATGTTATCAATTCCGTCGATTTGCAGCATATGGTTAAATTGAGCTAAATTTAATCAACATGTGACCTGCAACCTAGTTACATTACTATTTTTTTTCTCTGACACATTAAAGACGAAAATGCCCCTTTTCTCTTGTACGACCCTCCTATGGCTTTTCCTTGGATTGATTTATAGTGAATTTAGTTAGACATATGTTGCATATATGGCATTTGATCAGAACTCTAGTCCTAAAGATCTACTACCGTTAAAGGTGTATAGCTCGGACAATAGCAGAAGACTCTGCATTGCGCCAACGGGTCAAAACGTAGAAGGATTTTTCTTGAACTCTTTTCTCTTTTTTGTTTTTTTGCAAAATAAAAGAGTGGAAGGGGGCAATGTTGCCAACTCCCCCTGGACGTGACCATAAAAATTCTCACTCACTGCAGAATGTTCGGGAGTCTAGGAGCCCTAGGCCAATATCAGCTTATTACCTTGGTAGGACGGTTTCCGAAGCCAGGTTTGTTAGGGTGGGGTATGGAAATTTCGTTGGTGGCAATGCAGCCGATATTGTTAGTTATCCTATGGCCACCGAGTTTGGCTATAACACAAATTTGGGCAACCGGGTCAGTGGCAATGCTGCTGATTTTGGGCAATCCCGTGTTGCTAGAAGCTTGGAAGTGGGGCTGATCACGCAAGTGATGAAGCTGGGGATGATTTTGTGTTTGGGAAGAAAGTACAGTTTTTGTGCGGTTTTGGAGGAAAGATTCTACCAGGCCAAATGATGGGATGCTGAGATTCGTTGGAGGGTCATACCAGAGAAAATGGGCATTTTCGTCATCAAATGAGCAAGATAATTTTTTTTTTTTTTAAAATCAGGGGCAAAATGGTATTGTAACTGAATTGCAGGTCACCTGTTTGGTACTAAATTGACATGCAATTTAACTAGGGGTTCAAATCAACAAGATTAATACTATAATGGGCTCAATGTCTTAAAAATAAAATACTGGATTATAATATGTCAACATCCCCAAACATAAAGATGCAAAGTGTATTGATTCTAATATATCTATCTTGCCAGCAGAGAAAAAAGAGCTACTACGATGCTCCACTTTCCATATAGGTATTGCCTATATTGTACAATGAGGCACTATAGCTTGTATATGCATGTGTTGTGACTACAAATCTAGTTGAGATGCTTTGCTAGCTGATGAAGAAACTCAATTATTCTTCTAGTCTTTAAAGCTTGAACTCAATAATTAGATCAATTTAATACATCGATATATAGTAGGCAAGGGACTACATAAATATGGCAAAGAAAGTTTTAGGTTCATGGATTTTGTTATTTGTTATATTGGCAAGTTGCACATGGAAGTTATGAATCTTCATTAATACCACCACTTCATCCTCGTACCTTTCAACCTTCAAATTGACGGATTATGATCTTCTACAATTTATTATTTGAATTGGATGGTCTGAATCGGCAAGAAGCAGACACTACATGTGGGTCCCATAACATTCTATACTACTTGTATGAATTATCTAGTAAGGGAGATGATTCTATTGTAAAACCCACATACTATGTGTATTTCTCTTAGAATTAGATCATTCAATTCAAATAGTAAATTAGAAAGGTATCTAAAATTGATTGTCTCTTCAAATCAAATATATTCATATTTTCCAATGCGCCTGCTACTCATACCTCCTGATGGGTGAGGAATCTTCGGCCCACCCAACTTGGGTCAGCCAGACGAAGAAAAAAAGGGCTCATGGGAGAAGCCAATGCCTATGGGCCTTGGGTTCCCCAAGGAGGGCCAAAAGCCCAAAAGATCCCAACAACAAAAAAAGGGTAGGTCGGCGGAAAAGGATTAAAATCTCCCCGTCTGTAGGGCGGCGTACCATCAGCCAGAAAAAACCTTCTCAATGGAGGTGCCTTCAATGCTGAGTCTATTCAGCCGCACGGGGCCTGAGGACTCAAAAGACACACCTTTGCGCCCAACTTCTGTAGAGCCTCCACTTGGACCTCACCTCCTTCGAACGCAACACCCAACCACTCAGAACCTCCGTAGGGACATTCTCCCACCTACTTCCGGTCAGAATCCTTCTCCTCTTACGCCCAGCTAGCCGCAATGGATATCCGCATGCGGCAGGAGAAGACACGCCACATCTTTTCGATAGCTACCGCTCATTCCCCTAGAACGTTAGGGTGACACTCATATAAAAGCCTCATGGTATGTAATCTACACGAACATGAATTACATTCCAAAATATACCCTAAAAATTCTAACTTAAGCATCGGAGGCTGACCCGTGGAGAAGCTCCGTTCACTGAGTCTCGTCTCACAAGTTAAACATAAGGGAAGAAAAGCTTAGAAGCTGGTCAAACGCATTTGTTCTGCTAGATCAAATTTGACGCCATCATCTCCATAAAATAGAAGTGGGCTAGATTACAGTAGCAAAGTATTCCCAAAAATTGAAGTAGACCAAGGAGTAAATGCACTACCTGGGTTCGCCGACAGCGGCGTGAAAAAGTTATTTCCATCTGTCAAAATGAGACAAGACATATAATCAATATGTTAGCCGTATTATAATAGATCAACGAAGAATAAAAAATAATAAACTATTTTTTAACTCCTAAACTGCTTAACATTTAAACTTGTCATGTTAAACTATTAACTTTAAATCCTTTAATTCCCAATTAACTATGAGCATTCTTTTCGAAATGTTCTTCAAATTTTATGAAGAAAAAAATTATGTCTCTTTAAGGCTAAATGAAAAATCACACCAATGAATATGAAAAACCAAAAAAGTACAAAACAAAAATATAAAAACTTGAAAATATTTAAACAGGAAAACGTTAAAAATTATAAATAAATAAAAAATATAGAAAACCCAAGTGGGGAAATTCAGCCACCTGGCAAGGAGCGGGTTTGATCTCTTCGGGAGGCCGGGGAAGATGAGAGCTTGTTCTCATTGCTAGTTTGTTTTCTGATTTCGTAACCTTTTTTTTAGGTCTTATTGTCTTTTTATTCCATCTTTTTTTAGTTTTAAAATGTTTATATGAATTAAGTGGTAATATATATGATCATTACACATTTAAAGACAGCAACGTCTCTATAATACATGTTTTATTTTCTGTCACATTTAACTTCAACTTTAATTTTAGACGAAGCTTGTAAGTGTAAAATAATAATAGATAAAATATCTCAAATTAATTTTTTAAGGTGCAAGTGTAAAGTGTAAAATAAGTTTTCCTTATTGTTTAAACAAAAAAATGATACGGAATTCGTCTCGATACACAATTTACAAGACACTTTAAAATATTACATAACATACTGTGTCTAATCCCTTGACTAAGGGCTTACATGTGCAAAAAAACTCCCTAGTCTTATGAATACTCTTAACTGGAAGTTCATAGAGTAATCTATGACTGCAAAGTGTTTTTTTACTGGATAACGAAAGAAATTTGTTGGATCCTAACTCTTGCGTCTGGAGTTTAGATGGATGTGGCCTAATTTAAAGAGCGATACTCGAATTGACGGAACAACTTAAGTATTAGTTTGATGGTATAGGAGGGTGATCACTCCCTAATGGTGTGCACCCTACCATGCTTGATTCTTCCATGGTGAATAAATTTTTCATGGGAGATGTCTTTTAGTTTGTAACTATTGAATAGATAAGAAGTGTTCATCCGAAAGAATATAACTCTTATGAATAAGTACTGGTTAGTAGTATGTTTTTAAACATGGGTGCTTGGTTTGAGATTGAAAATTCTTGTTTAGACACTAATAACACCTAGAGAGGGGTGAATGTGTTTTCCCTCTAATTAAAAGTTCAATAACAACTGTAAAATACGTTTTAAAATTATTCAGTCTAGATATGCATATTCATCAACTCAATCAACAAAATATATAATCAACTAATGATGCAAATAATCAATCACATGAGAATACAAGGATTTTGTTGACAATGTAGAAAACCTTCAAAATTTCATTCAAAGAAAAAAAAACTCCACCTAGTAGCCACTTGAAATCTACTAAGAAGAAATCCTTACAAACAGTGATTCAGACACGAGCAATCTTGATGTAATAATCTAAGCAACTCTGCTTATACCCGCTGCATGCGGCATTCATCCTAGCCCTTTGAGGTTCTTCCTATAAACTTTTCAAAAATTACTTTGTTTTTAAACACGGAAACTCTGGCAACAAAACGCCTTCAGTACTCTGAAGGCTTCACAACAGAAGACTGGATTCAATGGCGATTGTATAAGAGAAAAATTGATAGATTTAGATCATGAATTTTTCGGAGTCTTTCTCTATCAAATTGAGGCTCTAGGAACTCAAGATAACCTCTCAAGGAATTTGGGGCGGCCTCCAACGAACAATGAGAGTTTCCTTAATTTTTTTTCTTAGATAGGATGTTGAAAGATATGGTTTTTTGAATTTCGTCGACTCACGTTCAAGCAAGGGTCGAGAGTTAGTCGAGCATGAACTCTTTGTGAAAGTTCTACATGTCTCGCTCGAGCGTGGGTCGAACATTAACAGGGTGTGAACTCTTTGTCCAAAAATACCAAGTCTTGCTTGAGCGTCTTCGAACTTCAAGATAGCATAAACTCTCTATCAACTTATTCCAAGCTCGCTTGAGGGTCTGTTGAACCTTAGGAGGGCGTGAACTCAACTTGCCTTCATATTTTGACTTGAGAATTTGCCAATATCAAAAAGGCATTAACAAAAATTCAATGCACTCACAGGTGATTTCACCAAATTGAGTGCTAGATTTCAATCCTTTTCAAAACCTAACACAGTTAAGTTAGGAATTTACTTGCAAACAATAGGATTTGACCTTTTACCCATTCACTAGATACAGTTTGTCCAGAAGTAAAAACTTGTCCTTCCAACCACTAAACTATCACTCTTGAGAGCCAGACTATAAAGTGATGCATAAAAGTTTAAAACATTAAAGAAATAGACACTTCATGTGGGTTTAGAATATTCAATATTGTTCGTATTAATTATCGAACAGTGCAGAAGACTCCATTGTAAGACCCATATACAATGTTTATCTCTCACCGAATTAGACCATCCAATTCGGATACAAATTAGAGAAATATTTATATTCATATCTTCCAATTCACCAGCTACTTATACAACAAAAAAAATAGAAGTGGCCTAGAGTATAACACCAAAGTATTGCCAAAATTTTAGTATACTAAGTACACATGCATTACCTAGACCATCCAATTCGGATAGCAAACTAGAGAAGTATCTATATTCATCTATTCCAATTCACCAACTAGTTATATCATCAAAAACACCAAAGTATTGCCAAAATTTTAGTATACAAGTAACATGCATTACCTACGTTACATCCTAGAAGCTATTAATACATCTTTTCAAATTGTATATAATCATATGTTTAGTGTTAGAGAATATAATTTAAATAATAAAATCTATCTCTTCCTATAAAGTTAAGCTTTTGGGATAAGTGATATTATAATAGGTCAATGAAGAAAAAAAAAAACTATTTTTTCACTCCTAAACTGCATAACAGTAAAGTCGGCATGCTAAACTATCAACTTTAAACCCTTTAATTCCCAAACCATAATCATTCTTTTTGAAATTGGCATCAAATCGTATGATGCAAAAAAGAATTATGTCTTTTTAAAGTTGTTAGTTTTTAGTGTTGGCGAAATTCTGTGTAAACTTTAAATTCAAATTGAGTTGTATTTTTCTATCCAATAATCTGGATAAGATTAATAAAAGTGTTCAATAGATTAAGCAGTCTTTCAAAATTGAAAAGATGACGATATTCTCAAGAAGATAAGCCAAACAAGGAGTTGGTCTCACGCCTATGAACAAGGAGCTAGCCCCACGCCTACAAAGACTCTGAGAAATATTCGCAACTCAACCCACTCTATAAATACTTTCAGAAGTAGTCTGAGAAACCTGGAGGAGACCATTTCATATTTTATTCAAGCCCTATTTGAGGGAGAAAATCCCTTAGAGATTCCTGCTCATAAACAATAAGATTTTCTCCAGATCCAATCACCATTATAACCAATTCCTCTATGAAACTTGAGAGAGCTGAAGGAGTTTAAGTTTTAGAGTTTTCGGTATTGAAGAATAAGGTCGTTTTTGAAGAGTTCATAAAATGAACCTTAAAGGGTGAGATTAACACAGTAACTGGAGGTCTTAGTCACAGTTATAAAAAGGAGAAAAGAGATAAGCATGAATCAAGCGAGTCCAAGACCAAGAAGACTCAGTGTTTTGAATGTCAAAGGTTTGTCACTTCGTCAACAAAATCATTGTCTTTCTCGTGTGATTGATTATTTTATTTCTATGTGATTTTATTTTGTTGATTGAGTTAATATTTATTCAAATCTAGACTCAACAATTTTAGAATTTTTTTAAAATTGTTATTGATTGTTAAATAGAGGGGTAACACCTATTCACCCACGTTAATTAATAGGGTCTAAACCGGAGTTTTCAAAAACTAAATGACAAATAACCCAATGAATACAAATAACCAAAAAAAAATAAAAATAAAAATAAAAAATTAAAATATTAAAATAGAAAAGGTTCTTTTGGAGGGGGAGGGGGAGGTTCCATTGCTAGTTTGGTTTTTGATTTCATATCCTTGTTTTAGGTTTTACTGTCTTTCCATTCCATCTTTTTTTATTTTTAATTTTTTTTATGGATTAAATGGTAATATGATCATTCCACATTTAGAGAAAAAGCAACTACACAATACATGCTTTATTTTCTGTCACATTTAACTTGACTAGGGCTTATATGTGCAAGTAGCTCAAAATTCTTTTGAATACTCCTAACTGGAAGTTCATAGAGTAATGTATATATGACTGTAAGGCGCTTTAAGAAATTTGTTGGATCCGACTCTTGTGAATGAAGTTTGGATGAACCTGGCCTAATTAAAAGAGTATTGACCCAACATTTTAAGTATCAATTCGATAGAATAGGAGGGTGATCATGCCTTAATGGTGTGCAGCCTAAATGATTGATTCTTCCTTGGTGAATAAATTTTTCATAGAAGGTGTCCTCTGGTTTGTACCTATTCATAGTAGATAAGAAGTGTACGTTCATTAAGAAAGAATACAACTGTTATGAACAAGTATTAGTTACTAGTTGGTCTATAAATAGACGTGCTTTGTTTGATATTCATTCTTAACTTTTTCCATAAAAAATCATTAGACAACCTTCTTTTAGATCAACACCGTCACAAGAGATTTTCAACAAATTGAATGCTAGATTTCAATCCTGTTCAAAATCCAACACAGTTAAGTTAAGAGTTTACTAGCGAATAGATTTGACCTTCTACCCACACTAGATACAGTTTGTCTAGAAGTAATAACTCGTCCTTCCTACCATGAACTATAATCGTCGAGAATAAGACTATAAAGTGTTGCATAAAAGTTTCAAACATTAAAAAATATATGTATTAATTAGGCTTCCTTCCGATGAGTCTAGTCCGGTCAAGATGAGACTAGGTAGGTTTATTCGGTCTAGCTATCGGCGGAGCTCCAGTTTCGGCTTTGTCACCGGTTTCGGCAAGTTGAGGTCTATAGCTTCCAGGAACAGGAACCAGAGAGTCAACTTGGAGACTTCCCAGAGGTAGAACTGGAAGCGGACATTTTCGCCGGTTCAAGGGAAACCAGTTCCGTTTTGGTTTTTTTTTTTTTTACTTAATATTTAAACGGTGTCATTCCATTTAAAATAGAATGACGTCATTTAGTTGTTTTTAATTAAAAAAATTAAACCTCATTTTGATCCAGCATTTTTGAAAAAAACTGTAAATCTCCCTCTCGGCTCTCCTTCACAATCACACACTCTCTTCTGTTCTCTCCTCTCTCTCTCTCTAAGCTCTCTTCTCCCACACTCCTACTTCCTTCTCTCTGCCTGTCTTTCTCTTTATCTTATCTTTGTCTCTGTCTCTCTGTCTCTTTCTCTATGTCTCTGACTTTGTTTGTTTCTTTTCAGAATCATTGGGTTTCCAGTCGTACAAGTGCTAGTTCGTCAGAATTATTGGATTACACACTGGGAAGAAGGTTTGTTTATGACTAATTCTCACTACGATAACTTTGGTTTTTGTTCTCAGCAATGCATATGATGTTTGCAGTATATATTTGATTGTCCCATAGTGCTTTTTAGGGCTTGTATTGTCTTTGGGATTACATAATAGAATGCTTCTTTTGCATTTGTTTGTAGATTATTTTGGTAAAATAACAAGAGCAAGTTCGATTTTTGTTAACAAGTTAAATCCTTTAAAAAGAATCAAAGCTAGTATAGCAGGTTGGATTTCTCTTATGTACTTCTTGTCTACTTGGGCAGTGCCGCTTTGATCTTTTTTTAATGAATTTGCTTTGCCAAAATTGGGTTTGAGGAGGATGGCTGTGTGAGACACTTGATGTTGATTGAAATGTCAGTTTAATGATGCAGAACTTCTTTAGAGCTTTTACTGCTCAACATCCCACCCGCACACTGGAACATCAATGTTGTTGATTATATGAATATCAACAAGTGATTTTGAATGATAAGTAAAAAATTGTTTAGTATTTGAAAAGTAAAAAATTATTGGTAACTTGTGTTGCCAAAACTTATTGATAATCATTTATTTTTTGTGCAATCAAGGCCTAAATGGGCCTTAAAATTATATGGCCTTAAAACATTATCAGAATTCCAAACTGCCCCCAAAAAAACAAGAGCAATGGGGGCATTAAGCCTAACCCTCCTTCAACAATGAATCTGTTGGTCAAGAAAAAAGTCAAAGAGGCAAAGGAAAAGGAGGAGGATCTGCATGATCACCAAACCTTATCCGGCTTGAATAGATTTTGTGCCGTATACGCAGGGTTCTCTCATCCAGACTTCAAAATTTTATACAGTACGGGAGACCCGCACCTGCATCTAGCGCATTTTCGGGTAAGATGAGTGCCGGTAACGCAGAATAGGGCATTGTGCCTTAGGCTCTTTGAACAATCTTTTATTTTTTGGAGGGGGGGCGCTTTACATGGTATGCCCACCTCTCTGAAGAGTCCATCCCGACTTGGGAAGCAAGGGTCTCGGAGTTTAGGAACAGTTCAGCAAAGCACAAGAAGGGTTGGAGTGCCCGAACAACTCAAGACCAAGCAAAGGGATAATAAACCTGTCACGGAGTTCAGTGCAAGGTGGCGAGCCTCTACTTTTGCTTGTCCCCATAAGTTTACTTAGCAAGAGCTCCTCAAGATGTGCATGAACAACTTCAGGCACAACTTGTCGTCGATACTCCTACCCCAAACCTTAAGGATTCGACAACTTGTGCACTAAAGCTCATGATGTGGAAGCACATCTTAGCCGGGGGCGGCTCAATATTTTTGGGGCTTTAGGCAAGTCATAAAAATGAAGCTTTTTAGTTAAAAAAAAAATAAAAATTTAACCATAAATACTTCTTTCCTTTTTAGATGCAAAATTACTTATTAAATTTTTGTATTCAAGTTTAGCAAATAAATCAATTTCAATAGATAAAATTGCTAAACAATTTAATATATCCTAAGACATAGTTGTTGGTAAATAAATTTTTATAATCTTTAATTTTGAAAACCTTATTTCTGTAGATGCAAAACAGGTATAGTAAG
>CM025850.1:31332664-31372367 GCA_003952965.2 Morella rubra | reverse complement strand
TTTTGCTTTAGAGTATTATTAGTTTTATTCTCAAGAAAATTTAGGGGCTTTATATCATTCTTACTTAATTTTAACTTTTGACTTTAATTAAACGGGCTCCATAAATTTAAAGGACATTGGATTGCTCATGTCTTCCTGTCTGAGCCGTCCTTGACTTAGCAAAGGGCGGTGTCCATCCGCTTTTACTAGTCCGTTTTCATAAGTTCGGCAAGAGTCAAAAAGTGAGAAGGAGAATCCATTTTGGGCATCCTACTAGTTAGTAGATGGATATCCAAATGTTAAATTCTGCTTCTAACATGTCTGACGTACACTCCTAGATGAGACAACATACTTTTTTAAATTACTTAAATCTATTAGTTACATTTTCACAAACTTGAATATTTTCTCACAAGTAGTAAGAAAAATTTGCCCTACCTCTGGCAAAAAAAAAAAAAAAATGTTTTTGCCATTCAAACACATAAGAGTACTTCGAGTGAATGCGAAATTCCCAAAAAGTTCGAGACATAAGAGAATGTGTTACCTGGGTCAACACGATCCGTGTCCTCATCTCAAAATTAATTAGCAAACGATGGGAATTAACAGAAACAAATAGCAAATAGGTTCTTCTTCTTCCTCTGTTTTTCCTTTCCAAGCAAAACCAGTATGTCGGCAACTCCTGTAAAGTCGAAATACTCAAAATTTTTGAAAAATTAGAGAATACGTCTGTCCTTCTACACGAAACGAGAGTTATACAAAATCTAATTGCATCCACAGTCCTTCAATCTCAAAATTCAAACTTCAGAAAATTGGAGAATGGTTCACGAGTGGTTTACCTTAAACCCAAACGATGGATGGAATCTGTCGGTAGCACTGGCGAGTGGAAAGAGGCATAAACAAGGAGAAGATTAACTGCCCTTTAAACTAATACTAATATTTTTTGCAGGTGGGCGAACCAATTCCTCGTAATCACAAGCGACCACTTTCGTAGATGCTTGCTGACTTCGATCGAACGATTAAACCTATTTGGCATAAAGTTGATGAGGGTTTTGTTCCGGTCCCACGGTCCTTTTCTTGATGGGTAAGCAGTGGGGTAGGTATGGTCTCGTTTCTTTTTCTTGCTGATCTGTTTCGCACTTGGCTACTATTCAGCTCCCAATTAAATCTCTGATAAAAGTACGGTGATTGCAATTCTTTAAGGTTGGTTTGAGGTGAGACATCTTTACCTTCTTATCTATTTTTCATGCTATACAGCTCGTCTGTGCTGCAACTGAATCTGATTCCTCTTAAGGTTGGTTATCTCCAAACCATAAGAAGAACAAGAGAACTTTTCCTATCATCACGAAAGTTAAAGAGTGAAAAGTAAGGAGCAAGACCACTCATTTTGGTGTCAAAGCTTTGGTTTTCAGTAGAACTTACCGCATTGAAAATATCTGCGCCTGTAATTTCATTGAAGTCTCTTTGATGGTCTGTATGATCTTTTCTTGTAGGATCAAAAACCATATCCAACAGCAAGTGTTGTATCTGGTATGTGAATTTCCTGTTCTTAAATCCAAGTCAAAGCAATTTTTGCTTCATTTTGAGTTGCCATTATGAAGTACCTGTGCCAAGGGGAACTGCCCTTTTTTTTTTTCATCAATGGTCTTTTCAGTTTACTTTCGTTTCTTTGATATGCGTAGAGATAGCATCAAACTATGGCTGGGAATGGAGGCAGATGGTAATCAATATAAACAGATTGGCATCTTCAATTGAAGAGAGATGTCCCAGGATTTGCTTATGTCACCTAAGTGTTGCATCTTCAGAGTTCCCATCACAGTACTCTACAGGCAAAATAAAGAAGCTTTTATCCCAGATGCATTTTCGATTGGCCCTCTCCACCATGGCCATCATAACTTGAAGCCACAGAAACAGATCAAGTTTAAGTATCTGCAATGTCTCATCGCTCGATCAAAGACAGGGTGATAGAGTTAATCAGTTCTGTCAAGGATTTGGAGATAGAGGCTCGGGACTATTATGCAGAACCAATTAGATTCACTCCCAAGAGTTTGTGAAAATGTTGGTGATTGATAGTTGCTTCATTATTGAGCTATTCCGCAAGGACGCTTATGAAGAGCTTAGAGAAAAAGACGACCCATTTTTTTCATGTCTGTATGTTCCTAATTTTTATGTCATGACTTGATACTGCTGGAAAACCAGTACCTTGGATTGTGCTTGAGCATCTCTTCAACATGACCAAAGAAGATAGACACGGACAGTCTCTACTCCAACTTGCCATACAATTTTTTGGGACCGCTCTCTCACCCATACCTCCTCCTACGATTTTGCCTCTCCAAGACATCAAGCATATTGTCGACCTGCTTAGAAAATGGATGGTTTCGTCAATTACAGAAGAAGAAAGCGAAGAACAATGGGAACTCCTGCCTTCTGCTACGAAGCCTGCAAAGGCTGGAATCAAATTCAAGAAGGGTAATTCTGAAAGCATCTTAGACATAGAATTTGTTGATGGTGTTCTTACAATACCTCCATTACAAGTACAAGAAACAACAGAAACTGCTTTCAGAAACCTGATCAGCTTTGAACAATGCTATTCCGATTGTGAAGCAAGGTTGACTTCTTACGCCACCCTAATAGACAACCTCATTAACACTACCAAGGACGTGGAGATACTTTGTGAGAATGAGATTATTGATAACTGGTTAAACGCAGAGGATGCAGTCCAGTTTTTCAACAAGCTTTACACCATACTTACGTCAAAACTTCTATTACGGAAGGCTGTGCAACAAAGTCAATAGATATTGCCGACGCAGGTGGCCTAGATGGCGTACAGTGCTTGTGCGTAATTATTTCAACACTCCATGGGCTATTCTTTCAACACTGGCTGCTATTGTCCTGCTGATCCTCACCTTCTTACAAACTCTGTATACTATGAAAGCCTAGCATTACAACCTTGTCCAAACTTGTTATTTAATTGGTCCTTCCAATGCCCATTTCAACATCACTAGTTCAAAGAATGAACAATTGTTTCGCTTCTGGGTATGAGTCTTGGTTTTGTGTCCGAAATATCCTGCCACATTTATTACGATTAGGTATTCTATTAGTGTCAATCCATTTTGAGTACGGTACTACGGTTTAAATATGACTTTGTGACTTGACATGAGGCAAAAGCATAGAAAGAGCAGAGCTGTTGTTGTTGTTGTTTTTTTCTGTTTTTCCCATTTGAAGTTAAGGTATCTGATGGGCAGCTCGTTGTTGCTATCAATATTCCAAATTTTGCATCTTGGCAGGGGCGGAGATGATTTGTAGTGGCGGTGGCAGTTTCCCCCAAAACCTCCACAGGTGCCACTTCTTACAAACCCGGAGCTGGACGATGTGTGTGCCAAGACAATTACTTGTCAGGAAGCCCATCTACGGGTGAAGCCGAAACCGACACATTCTGAAGAGCCCAATCACAAGCACGAGGCTTCTAGTGCCCAAGTCTCCAGACGTCCTCTTTGGAGGTCATATTCATGTATCTTCGAGGACAAACAATCAGCTTTTTCATGTTTTTCTAAGAAGGAATAACAATCACGTGATAGGAAGAGGTTTCTACCGTGGGCCGATAGCTTTGTGTGCCAAAACTTTAGTCACTCTAAATTTTCGGTCTAATAAAATAATTAAAAAAATAACCTATCTCTATTAAATTATATCTTTTCACTATAATAAATTTAAAAAAATTCATTCAAATAATCTCTTTATTTATTTTTTCACCAATTGTTATACTCTAAAATTTTGACTACCCTAAAATATTAGCACACAAACACCAAGTTCATGTGCTCATAAAGTTATAGGTTCCACTTGTGACAGAGGTCCTTGGTCCGTTTGGATAGCAAACCATTCAAGAGCGGAAGGATGTGCCTACATTAAACTTTCGGCGGAGAAAGTGTCAAACTATCGTCATAATTTATTTATGTTGAAGATATTCAGCTAACATTAAATATTGTTAATAAAGAAAATGCTTTGCGTGTCTCTAGACTACTAAATTAGGCTTGATCACTGATGGTGTGCGTTTCACGTGGTACAGCCAGACCTTGTACTCGGGCTCAGTACCCATGCATCCCTTCCTATGAATTTTAGTCTGATTAATCGAGAAAAAAATATAATAATTTTAGCTTGATTTGCAGGCTTCCTTCTTACAAGCGTAGCTCACATGAGTAGGCTAGTAAGACAACTGTCTAAGCCCCTAATTATGAAGGCTCTATATTATAACTTAGAAAAAAAGAAGTACTTTTATAAAATTAAAGTTGAAAAAAATGCCTAAAATTTGAGAATATAACTCAATGAAGCCTACAAAATAGGAATATCTTAAAAATTAGTTTACAAAATTGAAATTGAAAAAAAAAAGGGAGTGTCTTATAAATTAGCACTACCAATAATGAAGTTGAATTAATTTTAAGGTCTCTTTTACTAAATAATAGCATTATTCTCTACAAATTATTCTTTTAAAACTAATACCACAACTTCTACTTTATTGCTAATTAACTCAAGTTTTTAAAAAATTTATTAAATATAAATTTTAAAATCTTTTTAATTTTAATGGCCTGCTGCGCGCCTCGGCTAGACTCCATACGGGGGCTTCTTGGTGCATGTCGGGCCCCCCTTTTTCTTCATTTCAATCGTACCGACGGAACCTATAAAACTAAGTGAGTGAAGGGGTGTTTGACCAATAGGACGGAAATCTTCCCTTTAAGTCTAGTCACTCAATTTTGAACACGAACTCTTTAATTTTCTCATGACTGCACGCATTCCTCGCCCAAATGTTGGAGATTAATATATAACATGGGGTTTTAACCGATGATCAGCATATTTAAAGATTTCATATATCTGTAGATATACGAATAGAATGTTCTTGAGAGGCAAGAGTACTTAATGATTAATTAATTTACTCAAATCATTGAAAAAGCACGATTTAAAATGTTTTTCTAACTTCTGATATTGTTACGGATCCAGGACTATTGAAATCCCTTTACTTTAATGGATCTGTTGCAAAGAAATTTGGTGTTCATTGCAAGAAAGTGACCTAATCCAAGCATCTAAGTGCATTTAGATCATAACCGCATAGCAACTGTATGTACCGACTACCGCGCCTACTTGTAATTAAACTTAAGTAGACCATACCAAGTTGTTAATTAACTCATTCGTTAATACTAAAATAATAGCTTAAATGTATGTAAGGTCTGTATGATGCTGGAAGCACTTATTCATGAAAGGCGAGCATATTCTTAGTAGGTTGACGGTAGAATCGCAGCTCCCTGCCGTTTTTGACTCCAGAAGTCCAGATGATCTGCTTAGTTAAGGGTCAATTTAAAAACTAGAAAAACAATAAATATTGGGTAAATGTATAAAATAAAATAATTTGTAGTCAGTTTTTTTGTTCTTTTTTAATATTACTGTTTTTTATTTTTTTCCTTCAATTTTTATAATTATTGTTCTTCTTAGGCATTTTATTTCTTTTTATTTCTCTTTCTGTTTATATTTTTAGTTATTAATTTAAATTTCTGAGGTTTCACATTTGCTTTCAATAATTTGAGGTTCATACCTTTTTTTATTTTTTTCTATATTTTTTCTGCATTTTTTTCATTTAATTTGCATTTTTGTAATTTATTTCAATTTTTGTCTCTTTATTTTTCAGTTATTTAAGTATTTATATATTTTTTTGACTTATTTTAATAAATATTGTAATGATTTATTTTAATTTTTAATGTATCCATTAGTAACGTCAGCAATTTGTGGACGAAAAAACTAACATAGAAAATAGTCCTTACCCGAAATATCTATTGGAAAATATTTATCTAGAATTAACCACGTCAGTAATTTTTTCATAATTTTTTTTATTATAAAATTCTAACGAATTTTACTTTATCAAACACATTTCAAATTTTATTTTTATTTTTATCACTTATTTATCAATTTTAATACACTTTTTTTTTAACACTAATATAAAATTTTAACAGAATTTTATTGCCAATCGCTATGTTAGTCTTTCCTCAAGGTGGTTTGGACTGTGACTTAGGCCTTAGTACTTTCTATTTCTAAATACGCTTTAAACAAATCTTTGACGCTTCTTTAAGGCCCACAAATTAAACCAAACAAAAACTAAAAAGTAGCGACTAAAGAGGAAAAATCGAAGCACTTACATGTGGCAGCAGCACGATCATGTCCTGGTGGTGGTTTGGATGTTTGTCCTTCTGCTGGTTTATTACTGTTCATTCTAACCCTCCCACACCTTTTTCCTGCATAATAATGTATTGCGGTTTGAATAAGGTAGTTCCACTTTTGTTCCACATTTTCTGGATGGCTATATTGGAAATTATAGTATTCATCAAAAGTAGTGTTATGTTTTTTGTTATAATAATTATAGTCTTATTCATATACTCAAATATGCATAATAAAAAATTAATATTTATCTCGTCGAATATTTTAGTAATTAGAGAGAAGGAGGAAAATAGAATGATTAAGGTCATGTTCGTTTTGAGAAAATTTAAGAATTCTAAGAATAGTGTGAATATTTAGGTGATGTTTGAGCTTTATTGGTATGTGTGTAAAAATTATAAAAATTGTATTGATGTGTGTAAAAAAGTAATGAATAGTTGTATTGACATGCGTGTAGAAGTAATATTAAAAATATAAATTTAGAAAGTCGGATTTAAATTCTTGAATTTTTAGGCAAACGAATGTGCAATTTTTCGAGAGTGAAAAGATCATGAATTAAAATTTTGACCCACTAAATTGCAAAACTAAAAATGAAAAGGTGCAAAACACAGTGGTTAAAAAGTAAATTTTCCTATTATTTACATTACTGGACAAGGTGTGAATACTACTAAGGTGGAGTACAGTTGGCGCAGAGAAAATTTTCAGTGAAGTGGTGATGTGCATTTGTCACTTTAATTGGATGATCTGATTCAACTAGAAATAGACACTTCATATGGATATTATGATATTCAATATTATTTATATTAATTATTACATAATACATACCACCCTACTTAAAACTCACATATTATAATATATATCTTTCAATTGAACAATCCAATTTAGATAGTGTCTAAAATTGACTGCAACTTCAAAACTAATATATTCGTATCTTTCAAAACTAATATATTCATATCTTCCAATGCGCGAGATACTCACACCTCCGTAAAATGGAAAATATTGCCAAAAAGTTTAGTATTTCGAGTAGTACATGCATTACCTGGATTCACCCCCCGGTAGAGGTTATGCATATCATCTGTAAAAATGAGACAAGACATATAATCAATCTGTTAGTCGTATTATAATATAGGTGAATGAACAATAAAAAAAACTAAAAAACTATTTTTCATTCCTAAACTGCCCAACAGTTAAACTTCGCATGCTAACTATCAACTTCAAATCCATTAATTCCCAAACTATGATCATTCTTTTCGAAATTGGCATCAAATTGTACGAGGAAGAAAAGAATTATGTCTTTTTAAGACTAAATGACAAATAACGCCATTGAATACCAATTTTTTTTTAAACAAAAAAAGTAATTATTTCTTTAATTCCTTTGGTTCGTTCCTTTTTTTAGTTGTTCAATGATCTTTTTCTTTTGTAATTTTTTTTATTCTACAGATGTGGCGCCAAAAAATTGAGGTGGTGTTTTTAAATACATTTTGTTACATGTGTTATTTTTGGATTGATCATGATGTGTAAGACTGTTAGTTAGCGGGACAATTCGCTAACGAGAGTAGACGGAAGGACCATTTTGACAAAATTATAAATCTCAAGAACTATGCATAACTAAAGTGAAAATCTAGTTAAGAGGAGTAATGGAAAGAATAGGTTAAAAATCACAACCAATTCCTTTTTCAAATTCTGCTGCAGCTGCAAGAAGGCTACCTGCATGCCATAAATGACAACTATAAATAGGATGAAAATAATCATTAATCCTAAAAAAATAATAGAAAACCCAAGTGGGAAAATTCAATCACCCCACAAGGAGCTGGCTCTCTTCACTAAACCTATCACCCTTGAGAGCAAGACTATTGCATAAAAGTTTAAAACATTAAAGAATATATGTATTACTTGAACTTCCTTCCCATGAGCCTGCAGACTTTGATGGAATTCGTCCTGTAAAAATGAGACAACCTAAGTTGTTAAATGACTTAAATCTATAGTCACCTGTTTAAAAAAAGACAAAAAGACAGCAGATCAATGGTGTTTGGCACCATTAAACTTCCAGAGGCCACGTTGGAGCAGAAAAGATTGGGGGACCTCACCAACAAAGGAGTGGGCTGCTGCCCAGACTGCAATATCATAGAGCAATCTGGGTGCCCACCTTCTCCGAAAAAATCACAGTCAAATCTGCATATTACCACATTTTCTCTAACCGCCCCCCATCCATCGACCTCGTCCCTCCAATTGACTGGCCCAAATTGTGGCGTCTTAATATGCACGATAGACTCAAGTCTTGCTCTAGAAAATTGCTTGGATATATTGCCTACCAGAAGAAATCTTGCCAACAGGCTTCGTGAAAATTTTTGGGCCCTATCTCATGCCCCATGTGATGGACCGGGCGAATCCCTACAATACTTACTTTTCTCTTGCTTTTATTGTCATTTACTTTGGCATTGTGCGCCATGGCCCATCTCGGTAGAACTACTCATGTAACAGCCCGAACCATGAAGACCTCTAGTGCTATCTTATAATAATGGACGTTGCTATTAAACTGAGGTTACAGGCCAGTGGGAGGATCGTTAAAGCAACATGATTCTAAGAAATAAACCTGATCAATATCCTTTATTTCAACATTTGTATCACAAAAGAGTATCAATTATGCTTTCTATTAGTCACTAAGTACCCCCTAATGCACTACTAAACTCAAACATGATATCATAGATAATATACATGTTATATTAAAAACTCGGGGTATGACAACTCAGCGTTGAAAACATTACTCTTTGGGTTGCCAGCATTATTGACCCTGTTCGCTATCGTGGTCTTCCTCAGAGAGATGTTCATGGCTTCCAACTTTTTGCAATGGTTTTGATCGACTCTATCTGGCGTGTCCGCAATCAAGCAATGCATGATGAATCTTGGTTGGACCCCCTCAGCCTCTCTTAACGGATTCTATTGTCTTATTGGGAACACTTGGCTGCTTGGAAGGTACTTCTTTGTCTCAAAAAAAGTGTTCATGCTTGTAGCTTTGCTGAAGGCGGTTTCTCCATTCTTACTTTTGATGTTGTCGTTCATCCTTTATTCTTTATGGCCGCTGCCGCCCTCTTCCATTCTAATGGTCATCTCATTACTGCTTGGACTAGCAAAACTGAGATCACTGACCCTTTGATTGGAGAGGCCACAACAGCTCTTCTGGCTCACTCGAAGGCTCAGGACGCGGCTCTATCAATCTTTGTTTTAGCTAGAGATTCCTCAGTTGTCCTGGAGAATTTGCAAGCTAGGGGCCGATGTCTCTCTCTTCCTTGGCGGATTGCCTCCCTTATATCTTCTTTGGTTGATCTCTTGGGTAGTTTCTCATGTGTGTCAACAATATCCCAATATTGCTTGTAAAATAATGCGGGTAAGCCATCAGGACCCGATGCCTTTGTAGACCCTAAAGATTTGATAGTCCTAAAAATCTCCTCAACAATTGGGATGGAATCCAAGATTGGATAATCCTCCGAGGTAATAACTGGAGAAATGAGGTTCGCTAAATCGAAAGGAATGGAAGGGTTTGAGGAACAAAATGGATCAGTGTAAAATTTGGTGAAGCAATCTCCACTATGCACTTAACCTGAAATCCGCTGATTATCTGCCTATTGGAGAGTGGATCCAGTCTTTAATGAAACCAAAATGCAGTTTGTTCCATTTGCGGAGTGCACTCTTAGTCAAGTCCATTTTCTTAATCAACTTTTGGCCTGGACTTCCTTCGACCTGCATGGCCCATGCAGAAGCCACAATATAGAAACTACCCTGGTCACGAGGCCACATTTCTTCGAAACGGAAAAGGCGCTGGGAGAGATTTCCATGGCCTTCAGTATTGAGAACTAAAGGGAGGTGGTCGAAGCATAAGCGGAAGCATGCACAATAGACGTAATCTTGGTTTGCTAATCCTCTGTCAAGGCGTTCTCTAATATTACCACCACCCAAATATCCATTATTCCATGTAAATGGGTTACCATTAAACCCCAAATCGATAAGACCAGCAGCATTGGAGAAATGTAGAAGACCGAATTTAGATGAAGAAGCGAAAGGCTTTCCACCACGTTTTTCATGCTGAGAACTGACTGAATTAAAATCGCCCACAAACAGCCACGACTCAGTCAGGGTTTCAGCCAAGTCAGCTAATGAATTCCAGAATTGACATTTTTCGTGATATATGGAGGGCCCATAAACCATAGAGAGAACAAAAGCTTGTCAAGGGAGATCAGGATACACAAACACGGAGAGCATATTATGATTAAAACCCAGAATATGTACAAGGATATTTAGGCGCCACAAAAATAACAAACCACCTCGAGTACCTATAGGTGGGATAGCAAAATACAAGTCAAAGCCAAATGTAGTCACAATAGTAGAGGTTTGGCTTTCCTTGAGCTTGGTTTCCATAAGAAAAATACAATTGGAATTAAAATCCCCTATAAGAGCCGAAGATCACGTCTAACCGAGGGTTGTCTAAGTCCTCGACAATTCCCTGATATTAGTATCATGGGCTCAGTGGAGGCATGTGAAGGCCAACCTCATCAACCTGGGAGTCCAACATAGCAGTAAATGGGTCCTCTTCCATTGGCAGAGCCGAAGCATGAAGAGACTGGGCCTTAACCAGCTTCCTTTGGCGCATCTAGTTCCGGTGAAAGGCAGCTAGTGCCTTCTTTGATTTGTGGGGTGATAAAGCATCTCCTCATCCACCTCAGCTCACAAGCTCTGCCATCACGTGAGATTTACACCATAGCTGTAATAGAATGGGGGTCGATTTTACAATACGTGCTCAACCACAAATGATTGGCTAATGCACACCTTCTGCTTGTATAAATACCCAAGTCATTACAATGAAAAAGTAGGACGATTCTTTCACATCATTTTATTCTTTTTATGGTATCAGAGCCAATCACAATGACAAATGTCTTCCATGGCAGATCCTAAGCCTCCTCTCGCCTCTGGTGGTACACCATCTTCTCTTCCTGCGCCATCTCTCATCTTTAGTAGCATTGTCTCTCCATTCTCTATTCCTATTTTTTCTCTCACCCATTTGGTCACCGTGAAACTGACCACTGAAAATTATCTCCTCTAGCGTGCCCAAATGCTTCCCTATCTCCATGGTCAAGATCTATTTGACTATGTGGATGGGTCTCTTCCACCACCTCCCAAACTTTCTTCTGATCTATCACCGAACCCAGCCTATAAGAAATGGTTTAAGCAGGATCAGCAACTTCTATGTGCCCTTATCTCTTCCCTTTTCGACTCTCTTATTGCTCAAGTTGTCAACTACAACACTTCTCATGCTCTCTGGACTGCTCTTGACACCCTTTTTGCTTCTTAATCACAAGCTCGTCAGATGCAACTGTTCTATCAGCTCGCTACCCTCAAGAGGGGCTCTGACTCCATTTCTGATTACTTTTAGAAGGCCAAGGCTCTCGTTGATACTCTTGCTGCCTCTGGGAAAGTTGTTTCTCCGCCTGAATTTGTTATGTTCTTTCTGGCTGGCCTTGGTTCAAAGTATGATGCCTTTGTCTCCTCTGCAACTACTAGAGCTGACCCGCTTAGCTTTGAGCAACTGTTTGCTCATCTTCTCACCTATGAAGCTTGTCTCCAGCAGCAGCATACTTCTACCCAGTTAACTGTTGAGCTCACTGCTAGTGTTACTACAAAAAATCCCCCATCTCCTCGTGATGGTCGATACTCTCCTCGTGGCTCTAGAGGCCGTGGCCGTGGTGGTTGCAACACTAGTTTTTCTCATTCTCAGGGAAGTTATTCTGAGGATCCTAAGCCTACTTGCCAAGTCTGTGGCAAAACCGGTCATACTACCCTCTCTTGCTATAATCGATTTAATTTGTCCTTTCTAGAGCAATCATCTCCTTCCCATACCACCTCTCCTGTCTCCTACTATACTTCTCCTTCCTCTAGTAGTGACTTGGCTTGGTACCTTGATACAGCCTCCACCAACCATGTTACCTCAGATCTTGCCTAGCAAAATTTGCATGCGTTTGAGTACTCTGGTGATGACCACCTTCGTGTTGGTGATAATACGTCTCTTTCTATGTCTCATATTGGCTCTGACCTTCCCCTCTTCCACTTTTTCTTTTCGCCTACACCACCTTCTTGCGTTCCTAATATCACCAAAAATCTTGTGTCTGTCCACCAGTTTTGTGAAGATAATCAAGTTTATTTTATTTTTCACTCACATGGCTTTTCTGTTAAGGACTGCACTACAGAGACCATTCTACTCACCAGACACACCCATAATGGCCTCTATCCTTTTCTGCTTGCTTCCCTTCTCCCCAGGCTTACTCCACCACTACTGCCTCCGCTGCTACTCCTCCTGACTGGCATGCACGTCACGACCATCCCGCTTTTCGATTCATCCGTCAAGTTTTGTCCACCTCTTCTATCTCTGGTGTCTCTTTTCCATCTCCCTTGCTTTGCCCAGCTTTCTGCCAAGCCAAGAGTCATCGTCTTCCTCATCCTCCTTCTCCAAATCGGTCGACAGCTCCTCTTCAGTTATTGTTTCTTTAGATATAGGGTCCATCCCCTGTTCTTTCTGTTTCTGGTTTTCGGTACTACCTTTCCATTGTAGATGACTATAGCCGTTACACATGGCTTTTCCCATTCAATATAAGTCTATTGTTCTTGCTGTTTTTCTTGCTTTTCGACACTTTGTTGAGAATCTGTGCTCTTCTAAAATTGTCTCGATTCAAACGGATGAGGGTGGCAAATTTCATCCCTTACGTCCTTATCTTGTCTCTGCTGGCATATCCCTTCGTCTCTCTTGTCCCCATTCTCATGCTCAAAATGGTACCGTCGAGCGTAAACATCGTCATGTAGTGGAAATGGGTCTTGCCCTCTTGGCCCACTCTGCCATTCCATTCAAGTTTTGGCCCAGGGCCTTTACTACATCGGTCTATTTGATAAATAGACTTCCCAGTCTCTCCTTAGGCCATATCTCTCCTTTTCATCTTTTCTTTAACTGGGCTCCTGATTATAATTTCCTTCATGTCTTTGGCTGTGAGTATCGGCCCCATCTCTGGCCTTTTAACAGACAAAAAATGGATTTTCGTTCAGCTCGTGCTGTCTTCCTCGGCTGTAGTCCAGATCATAAGGGGTACAAGTGCTTTATTCTCTTGAGTGGCAAAATTATAATCTCCAGAGATGTGAGTGAGTCCAGCTTTCCTTTTAAAAGTCTCACTTCTACCTTAACAGCCCAACCCTTTTCCTCTACACATACACTTTTCCCTTTTCCTCTCTCTGCACCCGGCCCCAACCAGCCCACTATATAACAGCCCATTTTTCCTTCTCCTTCGTCTGCCATACCTGACTCCTCTTTACAAACTCCTTCTACCTCTTTTTCCCCGATAGTCTCATCTTCCCCTTCGGAGTCAACTACACCTCCACTCTTAAGCCCTCCCTCACCCCCAACCCCTCCCCCACCTCCTCCCAGAATACATACCCGATCTCAAAACCATATTTCTTGTCCCAAGCAACATACATATGGCACTATTCGGTGGCCTCTTCCCAAAACCTATTGTCTTGCCACCTTTCCTCTTCCCGAAGACCCCACCTCCTATACCGAAGCCTCTAAGTTTCCTGAATGGCGGGACGCTATGAGTCAAGAGTTTCAAGCTCTTCTCTCTAATTATACCTAGTCTTTAGTCCCTCCTTCTCCATCTCAAAACTTGGTTGGCTGTAGGTGGGTTTTTCGCACTAAGCGTAGTGCGGATGGGTCTCTTCAACGCCACAAAGCACGGCTTGTTGCGAAAAGGTTTCATCAACAAAAAGGTGTGGACTATGGAGAGACTTTTAGTCCTGTTGTAAAACCTTCCACCATCTGTCTTGTGCTTGCTCTCTCTATTTTGGCTGGCTGGTCTATGACGCAACTGGATGTGCAAAATGCATTTTTGCATGGTGATTTGAATGAGGCTGTTTTCATGCAACAACCCCTAGGTTTTATCCATCCTGATCACCCAAATCATGTCTATTGCCTCACTAAGGCTCTGTATGGCTTTAAACAGGCACCTCGTGCGTGGTTCCATCACCTTCGTCATTGTCTTCTATAGCTTGGTTTTTAGCCTTCTAAGTCTGATGACATCTCTGTTTATTTATCGTCATTCCAACATACTCACCTATGTTTTAGTGTATGTTGATGACATATTGATCATAGGTTCAGATCCCTTATTTATTAAACGTCTTGTTCAGCAGCTTAATGTCTCCTTCCCTGTTAAAGACCTTGGCTTCTTGTACTACTTTCTTGGTCTTGAAGTTCTGTCCCTGTCTACTGGTATTCTCCTTACTTAGCAAAAATATGTATGTGACTTACTTGCCAAGACCAACATGATGGATGCCAAACCTGTTTCTTTCCCCATGGCCTCTTTTCCTGCACTCTCTAAACATGATTCTCCTCTGTTTGATGATCCCACGCTGTTTCGGAGCACCGTTGGTAGCTTGCAGTACCTTTCTCTAACTCAACCTAATGTGGCTTTTGCGATTAACCAAGTCTGCCAATTTATGCAGACCCCAAAACTCCCTCACTGGCAAGCTGTGAAGTGCATCCTGCGCTATCTTAAACACACCTTACATTTTGGTCTTCATTTGCAGAGCTCTACCTCTCGATCTTGAATAAAGCAATGATTAGGAAAAAATAGAAAACAACAGTTGCAAGATTGAGTAAGTTGTTGTACGGAAATTAAATTGAAACCGAAAGATGGAATGCACAAGACATTTGTAAGAGTAATATCAAGAGTAAGTGTGATTGAACCGATGTGGGTGACTGCTGCAAAAGCTCCAGTGGGCAGTTTAACATGTTTAGAAACTTTTGTTGGGATCGAAGTGTAGATAGAGGGGCAATAGATCATGTGGTCTGTTGCTCCTGTATCAATAATCCAAGGAGAGTTTATGATCTCTGAAGAATTAAAAGTAGAAGCATTAGAGCAAAAGGGTGTACCGGTCATGTGAGATTGAACATTTTCGAAATGGGGAGAAGAGGAATTAGACTGAACATGATTAACAAAAGCATGTGAAGTCTATGATTAGAGAAGAGCTATGAGTTGCTGAAGTTGATCTTTCGAAATTGACACTTGAGAAGCATCAGTGACTGAATCTGTAAAGGTGACTTGATTTGCATAGGAAGCCGATTTCTGAGTGGTCCCATGAAGCTTGTGACCCGGTGGATAACCATTCAACTTGTAGCATTTTTTACGGATATGTCCAGACAAATTGCAGTAGGTGCAGAATGGTCTATCGAGCTCCAGATGTGCCTTGAAACATCGTTCAAGGGTATGCCCAGATACCTTACAATAGGTGCAGTAAGGTCAAACCTTCCTTTGAAAACCAGAAAATTTTGTACTATCACGAGGAGTAAAATGCTTAACAGCAAGAGTAATAGAATTCACATGATCAATGGGAAGAGAAATATGCTTTCTCTTTTCTTCCTGTTAAACTAGGGCATAGACCTCACTCAAAGAAGGTAAAGGTTTGATTAGTATGATTTGAGCCTTAATGGGTGTGAAAGATTCATTGAGACCCATTAAGAAGTTTAGAACTCAATCTCGTTGCTGATGTTCCTGCATGGTCTTGAGTGCTCCACACAAACAGATGAGAATAGATTCAAAGTTTTGAAGTTCATCAAAGAGACCCTTTAACTTTGAGAAATAAGCACTTATAGAGTCATCTCCTTGAGTAAGAGAGTGCACTGCCTGCTTGAGTTCATAAATGCGTGGAGCATTGTTCTGGACAAATCATTGTTCAAGCTCTGTCCACAATTCAGAAGCTGAATCAATATAAATAATGTTATTTTTTATTTTAGATGACATAGCATTTTGTAGCCAAGTGATGACCATATCATTACATTCCAACCAATTTTCGAAAAGAGGATCAGAAGGGTTGGAAGGTTCAGTGATTGTGCCGTCGATGAAGCCCAGTTTCCTTTTGATTAGGAGTGACCGTCGAACAGTTCATGCCCAGGAATGATAGTTATCGGCTGTGAGAAGGTGAGTGGTAAGCAACATAGCAGGACCATCGTTGGGGTTGAGGAAATAGGGGCTTGTTGAATCTTTTGGATTGATAATGGAAGAGAAGGGATTTTCTTCAGGATTTTCAGTTGCCATTAGAAGGCTTTGATACCATGTAAGAATTGGAAATAAACGAGAGAAAAATATTGAGACTGAATGCTAATGTTTCATTCAAATCAGACGAGAGAAATACAGAGAGCAGAGCATTTTCATTTATACAAGCTTACACAGGGGCGGAACTAGACAGGGACCATGGGGGGCAGCCGCCCCCCATCGCCTAAAAATTCGTTAAATTTTTTTTTTTTTTTCAAGTGTTAAGCCCAGCCCGCCATAATAAGCGAATAGCACATGTAAGCTCAATTAGATGCAGCTGGTTTCCAAAGCAGCTTACCATTTATTATATTTTGAGCAAGAGGTGGAGTAACTAATCCCGCGTATAAATCGCTTGCAAGGTAAACCGAATTGGTAATGAAGTCCTGGTGTTTGCTCAACCACTGACTCAAAAATACAACAAATATCATTGCTAAACACAATTCTTTTGTGGTTTTCCATATATTTACAACAAAAATGGAACTAAGCTCGAATTTTCTCACACCTCAAGTATCAGCTCAAAAAATTATTGAGCAAACAACGTAAAGAATATACCCATGACTTATAACCAGTAGGCAATTGGCACTTATTCTTCTTTTCTTTACCCTCAACAAGTTTCTAAAATAAGTGACATTACATATGCCTTGAGATTTGTAAAAGTTTAAGTCTTATGAATTGATTCTAAGTCGGGCTTGGCATGGAGGGCAAAAAATTACTTATTTGCATCGTTTTCGTGTGGAAGTGTTTTGCCATGTTATTGATTTGATTGCTCAGGAGATGGATAATCGCTTCACAAAAGCAAGTACGAAGTTACTTCTTTGTATAGCATGTCTTGATCCAATAAGCTCATTCTCAGCGTTTGATCATGCGAAGTTACTTAGTCTTGCTGTGCTTTATCCAGAAGAATTTTTAGGAATTGATTGTGTAATACTTAGAGATCAACTTCGAAACTACATTTATGATGTGAGAAGTCATGACACTTTTTCTAAGCTTCAAGATATTGGAAGTCTTGCTGTGAAGATAGTTGAGACAAGAAAGCGTACTCTATATCCATTGGTTTATTAGCTGATTGAGTTGGTATTGGTCTTACCAGTTGCGACTGCAACCTTGGAGAGAGTTCTCTACAATGAAGTTAATTAAAACTGACTTGCGTAATAAGATGAGAGACGAATGGATGAATGATAGTTTTGTAGTATACATCGAGAGAGAAATTTTTGAAACTATTAAGAACGAAGCTATTTTACAACGTTTTCAGAATATGCAGTACCGTAAGATCCAATTACTACCTCTCAGTATCAGCAAATCGTACGGTACGTGTATTTTAATATTTTTAGTGTTTTTAATCCTTAATTTTGATATTTTAACTCTAAGATATTTTTTTGCATTAAGTAGTAAATTTTTATTTTTTTTTTTGTCATTTTTCTTTGGAGTTTGACCCCTTCAATAGCATTTATGGTTCCGCCACTGCTTAAGCGTATTGGAAAGCTCTAGAAAACAAGCTAACTGAATAACAATATCTATACAGCAAAAAGGAATAAAAGGAAACGCTGACAATTGCATAACAGAAAAAGATTCGACTATCCAACCCATTCTGTTGGGCTGGGTTAGATCCGTGTACTGCTGGTTGTAGAGTTGAGGGTGAGCTTGAGTGACACGCTGGATCGTGATCGTGTGAGCTGGAGGAGTGAACAGATGGAAAGCTGAGAGGGATGGACGCCAATAAGAGCAGTGTGGCCAATCTGACCACATTGATAACAGAAGTCCGAGAGTTTCTCATACCGGAAAGAAATACGAGCATCGGGATAATGCGGACGAGGGAGAGGGAAGCCAACTTTAAGGGGAAGGGATGCATCAAAACTAACCTTAATCCGAAAAAAACCTGTGCACGCAATACCGTCAGGGATAGGATCCATGTCTGCAATCTGGCCAATAGAGGCACCAATGGTGCAGATATTAGTCTTGTTCATATCCGCCATAGGGAGACTATGCAATTGAATCCAGAAGGTAGCCAAAGATAGGTCAACTTCATCAATAGTAAGCTCCGGGACCAGTTTTGAAGCAAGAAGTAGTGACCTTTAAAATTCCATGGAGCCAGCTGAAGGACATGTTCCTTGTCTTGGCAGCGCCAAAAATGGAACATATAAGTGAAATTTTCCATTGCCTCAATCCTGAGATCAGGCCCAAATTTCCACACATTTGAGATAAGCCCCATGATAATATTCTTCCCCGTTGGTTTGAGGCAAAATAATCGACCAATCAAGACCTTACTAAAAGTATCTTGGGCCAGGGCGAGTTCAAGTGACAGCCGGCGGGGAAGAGAGTCTCAAGAAAGATCTTTTGTGCGGCGGATGAGATGATCAACCTCCAGAGAAAGATCTGACATAGTGGGCGCAAGATCCAAGGCAGGAACACCAATGGGAGTTCGAGAAGCACCGAAACTAATGGGAACTGACAAAGGAGACAAAAAGCCAGCAAGAAAGCAACAAGCGAACAGGACTCGCACGAGGGAGATAAGGGTGACAGACAGGGGTTTAGAACCTGCAAAGAGGAGCAGATGGGAAAGGTGGACGGGGATGAAAGGCATATTTAGGGGAGGGGATAAGCAGCACTGGGTAGGTTAAGGTGATGGAACCCAAAGGAAGAAGAGAGACAGAGAGCTCTCGGAAAAAAATAGTTTGCAGGCCACGCTTGTTATCGTTAACTGTTTTTATTACTTGATAATGAAAGAAATGGAAGTGGGCTAGAGTCCAACAGCAAAGTATTGCCAAAATGTTTAGTATACCAAGTAGTACATGCATTACCTCGGGTCGGAAACACCGGCCTCCCAAAGTTGTTATTTTTATCTTCTGTCAAAATGAGACGAGACATATTATGTTAGTCGTATTAATATAATAGATCAGTGAAGAATAAAAATAATAATAAACTATTTTTTCACTCCTAAACTTGGCAACATTTAAACTTGTCGTTTAAATCCTTTAATTCCAAATTAACTATGAGCATTCTTTCGAAATTGGCATCAAATTGTATCACGAAGAAAAGAATTGTCTTTTTAAGGCTAAATGAAAAATAACACCAATGAATACCAAAAACCAAAGAAGTACAAAACAAAAATACAAAAACCTCAAAATTTAAAATAGGAAAAAGTTGAAAGTTATAAAAATAGAAAAAATAGAAAAATAGAAAACACAAGTGGGGAAATTCAGCCACCCCGCAAGGAGCTGGTTCTCTTCGCGAGGGGAAGACGAGAGGAGGTAATTCCCATTGCTAGTTTGGTTTCTGATATCATAATTACCTTTTTTCAGGTCTTACTGTCCTTTTATTCCATCTTTTTTTAATTTTAAAATGTTTATATGGATCAAGTGGTAATATGATCATTCCACATTTAAAGAGAGCAACTCTACAATACATGCTTTATTTTCTTTCACATTTAACTTTAACTTTAATTTTAGACCGAGGATGTATAGTGTAAAATACTAATAGTTTAAGATACAATATCTCAAATTAATGTTCTAAGGTGCATAGTGTAAAGTGTAAATTTTTTTTATTTAAACAAAAAAAAATGCTAAAGAATTTGTAGCGATACACAATTTGCAAGAAAGTTTAAGATATTACCTGACATATGTTGTCTAAGTCCCTTGACTGAGGGCTTACATGTGCAAAACACACACAAGTCTTTTGAATACTCCTAACTGGAAGTTCATAGAGTAATCTATGAATGCAAAGTGTATTTATTACTAGATAATGCAAGAAATTTGTTGAATCTCACTCATATATGGAGTTTGGATAGACCTGGCCTAGTTGAAAGAGCGATACTCGAATTGACCCAAAAGCCTAGGTAAGAGTTTGATGGTATAGGAGGGTGATCACTCCCTAATGGTGTGCACCCTACATTAATGCTTGATTCTTCCCTGGAGAATAAATTTTCCATGGAAGGTGTCTTCTGGTTTGTACCTATTCGTATGGATAAGAAGTGTTCACTCCGAAAGAATACAACTCTTATGAATAAGAACTGGTTAGTAATACGTCTATAAATAGGCATCCTTGGTTTGAGATTCATTCTTAACTATTGCTATCAAAAACCATTAGACATCCTCAATGCACTCACAGAAGATTTCACCAAATAAGGTGCTAGATTTCAATTGTTTTTCAAAACCTAATATAGTTAAGTCAAGAACTTACTCGTAAACAGTAGGATTTGACATTTTACCCACACACTAGATATAGTTTCTTCAGAAGTAAAAACTTGTACTACCAACCATTGAACTAGCACCCCAAAAAGCAAGACTCTAAAGTGTTGCTTAAAAGTTTAAAACATTAAAGGAGATGTGAATCACTTGGGCTTCATTTCACTAGCATGCACACTTTGGTGGTGAAGTTGAGATTAAATACTTATATTTTTATAAACCTCTAGCAACTTTTTCACAAATACAAGAGAATTTACCCCTTTTTTTCTTGGCAATCTAAATTAAACACACGAATCCCAGTTCAAGATATCCAGGGGGATATCAGCAACATCAAGAACCCCAAAAATGTGCGCTCGAGAGCACCACTTAGCAAGTTTATGAGCCATGGAATTTGCCTCCCTAGGAGTCCACTGGAAGGACCAAGAGGGGTGACTGAGAGCAGACCAGCGAAGCCGCTGGATATCCTCTTCGATGACCCAAGCGGCCCTAAATGTAGAATTAATAATTTGAGATAAGAGATAAGAGAACTTGCGCATCACCTTCCAAAATAACAATGTCCCGGTACTCCCCGCAACAATCTATGGCTTCATCCTCCAGAGGATAGGACCCTATTTTCCATCCAGACCGGGCTGCAATCACTTCACCATCAGAATTACGACAAACCACAGCAAAAACAAGAGAAGTATGAGTAACAGCCGTATCGAAATTAAGTTTGATCACTCCTGGACCCGGGGGGTTCCAAACACAAGGTGGCGAAGAAAACCTCTCAGACCACGCCATAAGGTGAGCAGTAAAACGGCGAAAAATAGAGGATTGCAGGTCATATAAATTCAGAATGGCCTGCTGATGAACAATCGAATTACGGGTGAACCAGATAGAGTCAATCACCACTGCAGCACAAGAGAATTTACCCTACTTGCAACAAAAATATTTCTAATTTCTAACAAAAAAAAAATTTTACCCATCCAAATCACATACGAGTACTCGTGAATGCGAAATTCCCAAAAAGTTCGAGACATGAAGAGAATGATACCTGGGTCAACACGATCCGTGTCACTCATCTCAAAATTAATTAGCAAACGATGGGAATTAACAGTAACAAATGGCAAATAGGTTTTTCTTCTTCCTCTGTTTTTCCTTTCCAAGCAAAACCAGTATGTCGGCAACTCCTGTAAAGTCGAAATACTCAAAATTTTTGAAAAATTAGAGAATACGTCTTCTTAGAATCCTTTCCTGGCTGGACACATCCACAACGAAACGAGAGTTATACAAAATCTAATTGCATCCACAGTCCTTCAATCTCAAAATTCAAACTTCAGAAAATTGGGGAATGGTTCACGACTGATTTACCTTAAACCCAAACGATGGATGGAATCTGTCGGTAGCACTGGCGAAGTGGAAAGAGGCATAAACAAGGAGAAGATTAACTGCCCTTTAAGCTAATACTAAATATTTTTTGCAGGTGGGCGAACCAATTCCTCGTAATCACAAGCGACCACTTTCGTAGATGCTTGCTGACTTATCGAACGATTAAACCTATTTGGCATAAAGTTGATGAGGGTTTTGTTCCGGTCCCACGGTCCTTTTCTTTTGCAGTTTCTTTGATGGGTAGGTATGGTTCTGCTCTTTTTCTTGCTGATCTGTTTCGCACTTGGCTATACAGCTCGTCGGTGTTGCAACTGAATCCGATTCCTCTTGAAGGTTGGTTATCTCCCAACCATAAGAACAACAAAGAGAACTTTTCCTATCTCATTTTGGTGTCAAAGCTTTGGTTTTCAGTAGAACTTACCGCATTGAAAATATCTGCGCCTGTAATTTCATTGAAGTCTCTTGGATGGTCTGTATGATCTTTTCTTGTAGGATCAAAAACCATATCTGGTATGTGAATTTCACGCTACGTATTTTTGCCTTAATTTGATTCCATTTGATGTACCTGTACTGCTTTTCTCTTTTCCTTCTGTTCTTATTGGAGATAGCTCCAAGCATTTCTATATTGAATGAGTGAACGAATCTGTACGACTTTGCTAAATAGCTTCTGATCAATTTAATCACAAGCTTTACTGTTTAACAGAACTAACTACAGTAACTAATAAGCTAACGAAAAGTTCTGACGTGTAAATAACTTAACCTGTGGAAGTTCTTAAATCCAAGTCAAAGCAATTTTCAGCTTCATGTTCCACTCACTTATATTTTAGGCTTAATTGCATCATAGGCCCTTGTGGTATTCCAAAGTTGCAAATAGGCCTCCGAAGTAACGTTTTCAACAATTAGGCCCCTGAAGTCGAGTTTTAAGAAAAAATGTCCCTCCGTCCATTTGCCGTTAGATCCGTTAACGTCCATCGCTGACATGGCTTTAAAATCCACATCATCGGTAACCAGCGAATTACACTTGTCCTATTTAAATCCCTCATCCACACGTGCGCCACTTGGCAGATAGCTCACATTGCATTCCAACAAAACAAAAAACCATTTAGTTAAGCGACGTCGTTCAGTGCCTCAGAGGCCTTCTTCTCCAAAGCACAATCAGATCTCTGTTTCCCCAAACTCATTCTTCCCAAACCTTAGGTTCCCAATTTCTCCTCCTCGTCACCCACTTCTTACGCAAAACTTCATACGCAGCTAAATGGATTCCAAGTCCTCATTCCAGCGTTTTGGTTCTAGTTTATCACAACGTCCGGTCTCTTCAAAAAGACGTAGTGCCCTGCTCGATCTCCTGCTCGAGCCTCCTCTGTGCTGCTGTGAGCTCCAAGCATGCTTGAGGACTAGCCTGACAAATTCAAACCCTGGACGAAGATTCTATGGCTGTCCTATGTTCAGTGGAAGCAAGGTAATTGAATGATTACTTTCCTATAAAAAAAAATCTTCCTGATCTACTTCTATGAACCCTAGCAGTGAGAAAGAGCGAAATGATTGTCTTCAAATATCCTACCTAGTTCGAATTGCATAAATTGGCAGAGTAGTGCGTCTCTACCCTGGTTATTTCTTTGTTCATTCGAGTTAATCTATTGTTTTGTTAATTTCGGGAAAAAGATGCTAAACTGTATGAAACTCTCCGTCTCTCTTTCTGCGACTTGTTTTTTCAGTTTTCCTTTCTATTTTCGTTTTATGTTTTTGAGTTTTGTGACTGATGTAGTGGAATCTTGAATTTTGTTTTGCATCCTTTAATACTTATTTCTAGCCGCTATTCCTAGCCGTGTAAATATATTGGATTAGTATTTTTAGTTGGAATTGACGATTTGTGTACACTAGGAAAATAGTATATGAATTCATGAAGCGATGTCTCCAATCCTCCATGCAATTTGTGTGGTTTCTCTCATCTATCCAATTTCTTGTTACTGGACGTAGAACTATATAAGCATGATATCCTTTATAAATTGAATATATAAATTTGTGAATATGGGCTTTTATGTCATCTAGTCAATTAGTTCTAACCTGCGAAGCAAGAAGAACTGCATATTGAATGTAAATTGCAACAGGCAGAATTGCATATGGTTTGGGCTTTTATTCAACTTTGAAATTTATGTTGGTTGTGACATTAGTTTTCAAAAATTCTGTGATGTTCAATCCCCGTGATATTTATTTACTTTATCTGCTAATAATGCATCTATCTTTTGACAGAAGAATCGTGGATAAAATTTTTTCCTTTGGGTTGACCTCCCGACCTGTCCGTGAGGCAAAGAGATCCTACCTTCGATGATAAAAAAAAAATAAAAGGCGATGGAAGAGGAAGCTCAGAAGCAAAATGCGAAACAACATCAAAAGATTAAGGCATTGATTGGATCGTGGCTCTTCTTTGTGGTCACTCTTGTAATGGTCTGTTGTATTTGGTGTAATTAGTTTTAGGGAGTTTAGGTTGTAGTGTTGTAGGAGTTTAGTGTAGTGAACTTTGTAATATAGTTCATGTGGAAGTGTATTTGGTGTTAAAAACTCTGTTAGGCAAGTGTATTTGCATTCATCCATTATTAAAATCTTTATCATGCTTAGTTTGAAAAAGTTGTGCCTCAAGCAATTAAGCGAAATTGTAGGTGTCATCACAAGCACCTATAAGCAAAGTCAAAATGAAGGAATTGAATAAACTCAAATGGACTGGGGGTGAACGTGGAAAGTGAAACTGAATATTAAGGACAACTAAATGGCCAGAACCAAATGAAGCAGATTCTTTGAAATACATATAGCAGCATCACAGAAGTCAACTCTCATTTCTCTGCAATATTTGCCCACATTCAAGTCAGTATGCATTTTCACAGCTTATTAAACCCAAAAAAAAAAATTTGATGAAATTTGGTTTTACATCTGCAATAGCCAATAGCCAAAGTATAAATTCCAAATTTCCTATCAAGGATATAATGGAAATAAGATCACAACCTGAATTTGGTGCCCTTGCGATAAATAACAAAACCAAATTCAATTAAAGTAAAAAAAGGAACAAGCAAGCCAGCATATCACAAAAAGAAAACTAGTTTTCATCCAAAGAAGATTTGTGTCAAGCTGTTTACAAAGCATCAAAAAAACATACATCCGACTGTACTTCCATCCAAAACAAATTCAGCATTACAGCTCCTCCCAAATTCAATATTCCCACTCCTCCCAAAACATACATATGAAAACTTCACAAATTTACAATGTGACAAAAAATGGCAGCTTCACAAACTCCACAAATGACAGCTTCATTCAACTCATTACATGACCACCAAAACAGCTTCACAGACTACTAAAAACATGAAATCTTCACAAATTTACATTGTCCAAAAAAAAATGGCAGCTTCACAAATGATGTTCATTGTGTTGCTCTTGTTCTCTCCACTCCTTGCGCACGCCTGCCCACAAAACGGTCTGTTGGCTGCAACCCCGTAGCAACTCCTTCATTTTGTTGTTTCCACATAATACCAAGACATTAATGCTTATGTATTACATAATTATTATTTAAGCCAGAATAAGAACATTAAATGTTACCTGAATATGCTGAGTTTGAGTGGCAGCATTACCCTCTCCAGCCGGTTGAGATGTAGCTTCACTAGATGTACCCTCCCCATTCTGTAACAAAAAAAAAAAAACAGTTTACTAAAATTGCTTCAGATTATCATCGCCTATTAAATAACACATATCAAAACCCAAATCGATTTCTACAGACCCTTTTTGACTTCTTGACATAAGGTTTAGGGGGATATTGTCTCTCCCCCAGTTTGAGTGGATGCTTGCATCGTCGCCGATTATGGTCAAGTGTTCCACATCGTCGACACTTTGTTCTATACCCTCGCCTCCACACTCGGTGTGGTGGTGGTGGGGGTGGTGGCTTGTCTGAAGCCCTTTTGCGAGACTTTCTTGGCCTCCCCGGCTTCGCCCTAAGCTCAGGAGGAAGGGTAGGGTCGCAATCAATGTGTGGTCACTCCTCTGGACCAGGCAGCGCTTCTATGACAAGAAAATAAGATTTGCGATATGCCTCAATCCGGTAATATGGATCAACAAAATCCTCTGGCACCGCCCTCGCGAAGTAAATTGCACTTACAGTGTGCAGGCATGGGATTCTGTTAAGTTGTCATCTGCTGCATGAGACCTTCACTTTTGGTGCAGAATCGATTCATAAGCATCCTTCTAATGACTTCCATCATACTTGTTAGCCCAAGGGTGTTTTTACAAACAATCCACTTTGATTTTGATGATAACAAAGTTTTCAAACTTTTAAGACTTTTAGATTTTACATTGAAAATCCTTCTTTTAAGATAATGATATATTTTTAAAGTATCAAGGTTTCTCTATTCTAAAATATCTCTAAGCATACTTGAACATCTTTACACAAGTTAATTGGTCAATTTTTATTGTAGGTGTTTTTGAGATATGCTGAATTGTAGTTACTGTCAAAGAACAATTTTTTCAGACTAAGTGTTGGAAGTGTCGACACATTGAACCATAGTGTCGGCACATTGACTAACACCCGAGAGAGTGATTCCAGGCCATTCTAAAGTGTCGACACATTAAACTAACACCCGAGAGCATTTTTCAGGCAAAATTTTAATGTGTCAGCACATACACAATGTGTCGACACATTGTGATTTTGCAGATTTCCTGGAAGCAACCAACTTATTCAAAAAGTCTCCAAATGGTCTCAAATGACCTCCAACGGCACTCAAGCTTTACAAGAAGACCCTTGGTGCCCTAGAAGCTTTAAATAGAAGAAGATGGAGAGAGAAAAGGAGAAGTGTGCGCTATTAACTCTTGCCCTAATTTCTAGAGAGAGAAAAAGCTTTGAAGAAAAAGGAAGCTCCACCATCCAAGAAAGCTCGTACTCCCACCTGAAATACTGTTGCTTTCTTTGAAATCTTGTCTCTTTGCACACCTCAGTACTTCATACTTGTTTATTCGGCTTAAAGAGCTTTACTAAGATTCCTTTTGTACCCATTCTTGAAAAACACGTGAGTGTTGGGAAAAACACTTGTCCTACTAGTTGTGTAGAAGAAATCCTCTAGGTTGTGAGGATTTGTGAGAGTGAGTTAAAGTGTAAGCTCGAAAAACACTTTGTAAAGGTTCCTTAGCACCCGGAAGCTAAGGTGTATTTACTATTTGGAAATAGTGAAGGAAGCCCAAGGAAGTCAATAGCCTTGGGGGTGGACGTAGGCAAGTGTTGGCCGAACCACCTAAAAATCACGGTGTCATCTCTCTATCCTTATCTCCATTTATTGTCGTTATCTATTTGTTGTGCATTTATCTTTTTTTTATTCTTCATTAGTCATTAATTATATAGATTTCTCTTGTTCTTTTAGAAAAGGGTCTATGCATATTGGGTTTTTTAAAAAGAGACAAAATTTTTATAAAACCCAATTCACCCCCCTCTTGGGTTATTTTTGCACTCACAATTGGTATAAGAACTGAGGTTAAACGCTCTTATAAATGACAACCCTAGTTAGCACCTCTTTGGCTGAAGGGCAGTCACAAATCGACCTCCCTTGTTCAATGGAACCTCCTATAACTATTGGAAGGCAAGGATGAGAATCTACATCCAAGCCGTTGATTATGATCTGTGGAGAATCATTTCAAGAGGTCCTCGATTTCCCATGGACCGATGGAAAGCTCAAGGAAGAGAAAGATTTTGATGAGAATGATCTTAAGCTCATGTCCCTAAATTCTAAGGCTATGAATGTTCTATATTGTGCTCTCGATTCTAAATGAGTTCAATCGTATCTCTGATGTGATACTGCAAAACAAATTTAGGATAAACTTCAAGTAGCCCATGAAGGTACGAATCAAGTAAAAGAAAGCAAGATTAGCATGCTTGTTCATAGCTTATGAGCTTTTAAGATGAGATCTGATGAATCTATTTCTTCTATATTTACACGTTTTACTAATATTATAAATGGGCTTAAATCTCTTGGTAAAGAGTACACTAACGATGAAATAGGTGAGAAAGATTCTCAGGTGTCTTCCTAAAGCTTGGGAACCCAAGGTCACCGCAATTCAAGAAGCTAAGGACTTAACGAAGCTCTCCTTGGATGAGCTCATGGGATCTCTCATGAGATGAATCAAGTAAGGGAGATGAAGATGAAGGAAAAGGAAAAAGAGGTATAGCTCTAAAAGCCACATACTCTAATGAAGATGAATCTTCTGAAGATGATGAGGAAATGGCTCTATTCACGAAGAAGTTCAAGAAGTTCTTCCGCAAGAAACAAGGGGATAAAAGATTTTCAAGAAAAACAAACTACAAAGGTGATAGCAGCAAAAAGAATGAAATTATTGCTTCGGATGCAAGAAGTCGGGTCACATAAAGTCTGATTGCCCAAATGTTGAGACACACAAGAAGTCCAAGGATTTCAAAGACAAAAAGAAAGCATTCTTAGCTGCATGGAGAGAATCCGATGAAAGTAATAGTGAGAGTGATGAAGAAGTTGCAAACCTTTGCTTCATGGCAAAGGATAATGAAGATGAGGTACAAACTCTTCAATTTTCTTTCACTTTTGATGAATTACAAGAGGCTTTTAATGAACAATATGTTGAGTTGAAAAGAGTATTTTCAAAGTATTGTTGTATTAAAAAGAATCTTGATGTACTTATGCAACAAAACGATGCTTTGAAATACCAAGTTGTTTCTCTTGAAGAGAACCTTGCAAGAGTCACAAAAGAACGACGGGTCCCTGTGAATCTTGACACAACTGCCAAGATTCCATTTCGTGACGGCAGCGGCATAATCTCTACAGTATTTATACTGGTCAGCATGGTTCCCATTCAGATCTCCAATGCAAACTTGAATGCACGGTAAACTGTATGCTTTGAGATGCCCACCATCCAATCTCGTCTCACCTCTTCAATCAGAACCGTGGTAGTTAAATTGGGAGTATCCCTGATTTTTTCCAAGTACTGCCTCCCTACCCACTTGGCAGTCATATTCTTGTTAGTGTAATGGGTGCCACAACAGTGTTCGGTTGTGAATATTTTAATCTCAAAGCCATCTCCTTCATTCTGCTTTGACACATGTATTCTCCAACCACAATGCGTGCCCGCACCCTTTGCAGTAACCCGCTTTGTGTCATTCTTAATGAAGGCATGTGCGAAACCCATTCTGAATGCTAAAGGTTGATAATGCCCTCCTGAACAGCATTAAATCCCTAAATTTCATTCCCTTTACTAGCCTCAACCTCTTCCCGGCATCTAGATCTTCCTCATGAAATTCTCGACGTCTATCCCTTTGGTTATTAACACCCTCCTCTCCCTTCTCATCCATGCTGGGAAGATCCTCGCTATCCTCACCCCCAGACGGTCTATTTTCTCCGTCTGCCTATGCATTGAAGCTGCCGAGCCAAACCAAGACATGACATTCTCCCTATCCTTTGCAGCTTGCTCTTGGTTCTCAACGTTGTTATATAAATCAGGCCCCTCTGGTTCACTATCCTCAAACTCACTAAAGATGAGAGGCTCCTGCCCATCCTCTCCAACATCTTCATCATCTTCTCCACCAATGTCGGGCAGATCAGCCCCTCCATCATCCCCTCCATCATTTTTTTATCAACCCCTCCATCATCATTTTTATCAGCCCCTCCATCATCCCTTCCATCATCATTTTCATCAACCCCTCCATCATCATTTTCATCCTCGGTCACAAACACCAAATCATCTATGGAGTGCTCTATGTATATGTGCAACTCTTTAGGATTCATCTTCCTCACCATATCTATCAAATACCGACAATCTTCATCTATCTCCACATATGAGACCTCACCAGCACCTCCATCGTAGAACCTCCATGCTAGTCTCGAAACATTCAAGTAACCCAAATGTTTCCTTGCATAATTTTTTATCACAATAGCTGACAAATAGTCTGGATCCTCATTGCCACAGTGCTCAATCTCTCCCCCGATGTATCTACGTTCAGCATAGCTAATTGCTCCCTGGTGGTGTATGTAAACGTGCACCATCCTCTGGAAAAAAAAAAAAAGCATGGAGGAAGGTAAGTAGATAGTTTACCGAGCAGCAAAAGAGAATCTTAAAGAAACAAAGAAACAATTCTTTCAGTGAGAAGTTCTTTCCTAGAAAGATAAATTTGTTTATCCAATATTGGTCACTTCCAGAGAGCAGACTAGTATAGTGGAGAAAAAAAAACATTGCAAAAAGACTGATATAGGCTGCAACAGAGAAAAATGATGAGGACATTGGTTTCACTTGCTTGCTCTTGGTCCCAAATATAAAGAGTGTCATTTAACACTTCTGCAATATACATTAAATTTAATAGTCAATGGCAAAAAAAAAAAGCTTTTCTGAGGATCTAATTCTGTTGAAGCTTCTAATCTAATCATCACGCACCAATTCATTATTCAGTCACACTCTTAGTAACTAAGCTAGGTGCTATTGTTGGTATATCAGTAAACAGAATTTATATTCCCACAGCCCGCTGTTTCATCAACTAGAAATTGAAACAGACCTTCTTCATGGCCTTATTTTTGTTGCCCAGAACTAGAGTTTCAAGAAAAGCTCTATTAAGTTGTATAAGGAGAGTATATAGATGGATAATGCTCTGTTAGTACTGTAGTGGAGTTGCATAAACTATAGATAGATAGTGAGTTGAGACTTTCATTCAGTTTCATGTGATCGAATTAACCTAATAAACTCAAGTTTTTATGCTTCAGTTCTACCTCAGAGAAAAAAAAAAAAAAAAAAAGGAGCAGAAATGCCATCATCTACATTGGAAAATTGTAAGAACAGAGGACAACATCATGGCTTAGCTTTAATATCTTATAATATTTACTTAAATGGTTACAATCTCTTCTCTTTTACTTTATTCGCCTAAGTTAAATTATTCTCTAAACTTTTCCCATATATTCATGTTATTAGAATTGTCTCAAAGCACAAGTGCTAGAGTCAAACAAGTTTTAAAAGCATGAAGATCCTCATTAACAAAACTACTGAAACTACAAAATCAAGTAACATAGCTTCTAATTTGATTTCTTGATACATATTACGCTGCAGTAGGTAGGATGATGTTATATTAAAAAAAAAAAAAACTAATTGTGTTGATACCTCAGGGACTGTGAAATTTACCACAGCGTCAAACAAACATAATTATAAAGCATGTGTTGTCCTACCAATCGAATTAACTAACAAAGTCATTGAAAAGGACAAAAGACATGGGTCCACAAACATTATAAAATCAAGTCTTTGGGACCACATTATTACGTCGTTATCTAGCTAGAAATAAGCAAAGGAGATCTCAATTTGGGTCCACAAAACCCCTAACTGACCGATAGCAAATATTTTGATTTTTTTCAAAAACCACAGAGAAGAGACACGAGGGTCCCCCTAATCTAAACAAAAATAGAAAAAAGTACATAATAAAAAATCAATATATAGGGGCAAGAATTAAAAACCAACCGAAAAGTGGATGTCGTGTCTCACTTCGCCCAAGTCTCCTCCACTGAAACCCAAAAGCTATAAAAACTCAGCGAAGCTTTCCACAAGCACTGGTGTTTTTTTATGAGGCAATCTAGCAAAAAAGAGAGCAACTCAAATAAGAGAACAAAGCAGAGGAACAAAATCAAGGAAAGCATGCACGTGTTTCTTGTGAAAGGTTTGATTTTGTCTTTCGAGCAGCTTGGAGTCGTTAATGCCATATAACACGCAGACCAAAGACAAACTTGCTGACCTAACGAGGTGGGTTGGCCAACGCCTAGAAAGGTCAAAATCACAGTCACTAACAACTAAAACTCATAAGAGATTGCACTGAACAAAACGAAAGTCTGCTTTAAGCTCATACCTCTTCGGCCAATAATCCAATGAAGTTCGAGTTCGTCCTCCTCTGTTAAGTCTGGTGGTAGAATCAGAACGTATACGTCGAAGAGATTTATCTAGGGTAACGCCTTTGTGAAATTTCCTTAGAAGATGCAAAAAGAAGGGGAAATTGTCTAAGTGTTCTTCGTGCAAATTGTCTAAGTATTCTTCGTGCAAGTGTTCTCCTCACTCAGAAACGGCGCCGTCATCGTCATTTAAAGATTTTTTTGTTTGAAAATAAACTGACGTGGCAGACACGCATGATGTGGTGTGCTCCTATTAAATGGACAGGTGTCGCTTAATGATTCGTTATAACGTGGATTTTAAAGCCACGTCAGCGATGGGCGTTAACAGATCTAATGGCAAATAGACGGAAGGACTTATTTTTTCTTAAAACTCAATCTCAGGGGCCTAATTGTTGAAAACGTTACCTCGGGGGCCTATTTGCAACTTTGTAATACCACAGGGGCCTCTGGTGCAATTAAGCCTATTTTTTAAGGGGAACCGTGGTTCCATGAGCTTGGCAAAGCTTTCTAATTCTCCTTTTTGGATGAATGGTCCATTCTTGATGGTTTACTTTCGTTTCTTTGATATGGGTAGATAGCATCAAACTATGGCTACGAATGGAGGCGGAGGGGTAATCAATATAGGCAGATTGGCATCTTCAATTGAAGAGATGATGTCCCATAATTTGCTTATGTCACGCAAGTGTTGCATCTTCAGAGTTCCCAACCTACTCTACAGGCAAAATAAAGAAGCTTTTACCCCAAATACATTTTCGATTGGCCCTCTCCACCCTGGCCATCCTAACCTAAAAGCCACAGAACAGATCAAGTTCAAGTATCCGCAATGTCTCATCGCTCGATCATTCTCTCTAGAGAGAAGGAAGATAGGGATGATAGATTTAATCAGTTCTATCAAGCAAATCACGAGTACAGCAGGCGGCTTAAACTTCAGATGTATAAGTCCCAAGATGATGGCTGACTGAGCACAAATGGAAAGAGACGTTTCTGGAGCAAATGAAGAATAGAGTGGCTGCCTGCTGTTATTAAGACCTGTTATTGTCATCGAACAAAGAGGTTATTTTATATAGCTATTCTGCTGTCCTGGTTTTCAGGGTACTGTGTATATGAGAATGTTCATGTATATTGGCATAATTTTCATGGGCAAAACAGTATTTTAATAAATGTATTTTTATTTTAGAATGTATAAAGCAACTTGGATGGTCTATGAAGGTTCTAGAGACTTGAAGAATTTGGAAGAGGCTTCTAGAAGGGATTTTTGAGGATCTAGAAGGTCTGAAGTGTTTTGCAGAGTGTTCTAGAGGATTTCTGTTGGTATGGTCAGCCTATGGTTAGTCCAAGGTGAGCCTGGCAGACTTTGTAACAAAATTAGTTTTAAATCTTGGAATCTCGCCCAAACCTCCTCAATTATCTATTTTACCTTCCTACCCCTTCCTAAACAGTATATTAACATATTCCTAAGCCTCAGCCATTTATTTTCAACATTGAAAAAGCTTACCATTTGTACTCTATTTTTCTCTCTCTAAGCCATAGACCCTTTGTTTTGATATCTGAGCTTGAGAGAATCATTTCTTCCCTTTGGTAGAAGATTGCTGAAGTAGGAGATTACTGGAGAAGTTTATTCCTACTTGGTTTCTAAGAAGATCAAATCACCAATATTCAAGGTTCTTGAGGGATTCTCAAGAAAGGTTGCTGCTGAAGTTTTCAGGAGTGGAAGGGCTCACGTGTTTGTCGACATCTACGTAAAAACAAACCAGAGTTGCTGGTCAAAGAATTGTGTGCAGGGCACTAGCCGAAGAAGCTTTCGGGTAGCTTTATTGAAGATTGGAGGATCTAAAAAGTAAAGGGTTTTTACTTAGGATCACCATTTTGTAAAGTTCGAAAGTTCTTAGTGGATCGATTGGTGTAGCCTTCGCACACTTGGAGTGTTTTTATCATTTGAGGAAGTTTACCTCACGAGATTTTCACTTCATAACCAAAATTCCTTGTGTTCTTTGTCTTGGTTGTTTGCTGATATTGCTTGTATTGTTCTTGTGATTTTGATAAATATCTTTAGTCATCTTGATTAGTATCCTGAAGATCTAGTATCATAGTTAATCATGTTTAGAGATAAAGATATTTTGTTATCAATTAGGTTGCTGTAAATTTACTGATAAAGTATGTTGCAGTAAAATTGTTGTAGCTCTTAGATTTTACAAATTTGCTATTTTCAATTGACTAAAAATTGTAATGATATTTTTCTGTGAAAGGAAAAAGGATTGTTAAATTTTTTAAATACCTATTCACCCCCCTCTAAGTATAGTATTAGGTCTAAAGCTTATTTTTAGTATATATTATTTCCCTTGCTTGTAAAGATTAATTATTATTTCAATACAGAAAATTTGGTGCAACCAAGTTAGTCACCGTCCAATCCTCTACTTATTGCTTTTCTGTTATGGTATTAGAGCAAGAGGTCAAGCATATGCTATATCAATCCTAACACCTTCTCAACTCTTTATTTATTTCTCAACTAACGTTATGGCTGAAGGAAATCAAAACTCACCAAATACCCAAAAACCTGCAGATAGCCGCTACTTCTTGCACCATGGAAAAAGTCTCGAACTTGTTTTGGTTTCACAACCTCTCACACCACACAATTATCATGGTTGGAGCAGAGCCATGTACTAGCTTAATCAGTCAAAAACAAGCTCGATTTTGTTGACAGAACCATCAAGAAAGCAAAAGAAAGTTATGCGAAATACTTTCAATGGCAACTATGCAATCACATGATTCTTTCATGGATCACCAACAGCCTTTCACCCATGATTGCAAGCTATGTCATGTACTCTGACTCGTCCTCGTAAGCTTGGGATGAACTGAGAAAGTGTTTCGATAAATCAAGCAACAACAGGATTTTTATGCTTGAATAGTAACTGATAAACATGAAACAAGAAAAAGCACCAGCTAGCCTCTACTTCTCGAAACTGAAAATAATCTAGGAAGAAATATTGAGATATGAGGAGCCTTTCAAATGTTCAGCAGCTAAATGTGGAACACTTACCGTCATCAACCAGAGACAAGAAAGAAGGAAAATCATGCAATTCTTGATGACTAGATGAGATCTACACTGGTTTGAGAAATCAGATTCTTCTCAAAGATCAACTTCCCTCACTAGATGATGTCTTCAACCTTGTTCGTCAAGAAGAAGCCAACCATGAGCTCACAAACAGCGCTCAAAATGCAGCAAAATCTGCTGCAATGTTTGTAGTAAACTTTGGGAAATACCAGAATCAGAAGAATGGCTTCAAGCCATCAAGAGGAAACTTTAAAGGAGCAGGATTTAAAAAGAAAACCATGTGCAGCAAGTGTGGAAGGAAAAATGTTGGTCGAGACTGATGGGATCTACCGAAGACCGTAGACACTGGAGAAACCTCTACAAGGCAGGCTAAAAGAGACACACAATAGAAACATGTTGGGTGATTCACTAGTATCCACCTAATCATAAGTTGTATAAAGAAAAGCCGACACCTGGAAGCTAGCAACAATACCACTGAACAACAAATGCAACAATTGCAAGCGAAATCTCTGAAGGCACAAGTCTGAATATTTCTCAGGACCAAATTCAGCAACTCATAACTCTCCTCTACAGCCAAAATTCTGCTCAAGTCAATTCCATCACAAAAAAAAGTTAGGTACCAACTCCTCAAACGTGCCAGGTAACCTCTCCATTACATTATCTATTTTTTCCAGATATTCATCAAGCTGTACAAATTCTACACACAATCCAAACACTTGGATTTTAAACTCCGGGGCAACAGATCATAGAGTAAGTTCGTTGAGCTTATTTGCACATAAAAGGCCTCTCACAAATACCTTGGTCAAATTGCCCCATGGAACAACTGTTCCCGTAACACACATAGGAATTGTCATCCTCTCTCTCACTCTTACTCTCAATAATGCTCTTTATGTGCCCAACTTAAACTTCAACCTCATCTCGACCAGCCAACTCAGAAAAACTTGAACTGTTGCTTCATTTTCATAACTGGTTGTTGATTTATTCAAGAACTAGTCAGCAGGAGGATGATTGGAGTTGCTAAAGAAGTACATGGACTCTGTCACTCGGAGACAAAGGAGATCAGGAACAGACCCTCACCTCTCATGTTAATTCGCACACTCTCTTTCCCTTTTGAACCCTTAATTATGGCATTTGAGACTAGGACACCCATCGGATCAACGTCTTAGTTTATTGCATAGCATAGATCCTTCAATTTCTACATTTTCCACCAAACACCAATGCGATACTTGCCATATGGCCAAGCAGACTTGTCTGCCTTTTGCTGCTGGTCATAAGTTTGTTGAATTGCCTTTTGATCTAATACATATCAACATTTAGGGACCTTTTTCCGTTAGTTCTTTGAATGGGGCTCACTATTTTCAAACCCCGCAGATCCTAGAAAATTTCTTCAATCTCATTGAAAATCAATTTCAATGTAAGATTAAAGCTATACGATCAGATCAGGGAAAAGAATTCCAAATGACTGAAATTTTTCTCTTCAAAAGGAGTTATCCATCAACAAAGCTGCACTTACACCCCCACAGCAAAATTCCATTGTAGAAAGGAAGCATTTGCATTTGTTAAATGTTGCACGAGCCCTCAGATTTCATGCCCACTTGCCATTGAAATTTTTAGGGGAATGCATACTTACTACTGTATATCTTATTAATCGCATCCCCACACCAAACCTAAAAAATCACTCTTCTCAAAGGCACCATCATATTCTCACCTAAAAGTCTTAGGATGTTTATGCTATGCAGCAAACTTACAACCCTAGAGATCCAAATTTAACCCAATAGCCCGTAAGTGTGTCTTCTTAGGGTACCCAAATGACATCAAGGGTTACAAGGTCTTTGACTTAAAAACCCGAGAGATTCGAGTGACCCGTGATGTGGTCTTCTATGAAGAAATTTTTCCGTTTCACCAAGAAAATAATCTGCCACCCATCTTTTAAACACCCTTTATATCAACCTTTGATGATTTGCCCATCATCCCAAATCTCATATCAGAAGATTTTGATCACCTACTACCACAGCACATCAGCATTACTCAAGAGGAAACAAAACACCCCACTGCAATGCCTAACGCCGAACCTGTTTCCTTATCAAAAAATCCACCTATAATTCCAACAGTACTCAAATTGAGACGATCAGCAAGATTGAGAAGGCAACCTGATTACCTTTGAGACTTTCATTGCAGACTTGTAACTTCTTTAGCAACACCAAATGACCCTGTTACTAACAAGCTCAATCATGAAGGTAACCGTTATGAACTTTCCTCCTTTCTCAATTACACAAGACTGTCACCAACACACCAAAGATTCATCATCGCCATGAGTCTTAAACTAGAACCAAATTGTTTTGACAAAGCCATCCATTTTCCTTTGGAGAAGTGCTATGAGAGATGAAATTCAAGCCCTTGAAGATAATCAAACTTGGGAGCTCACAGAGTTACCACATGGAAGAAGAGTCGTGGGCTGCAAGTGGGTATTTAAAACAAAATACAAAGCTGATGGCAATATTGAAAGACATAAAGCAAGATTAGTAGCCAAGGGCTACACCCAAAGAGAGGGAGAGGACTACTTTGAGACTTTCTCACCAGTGGCAAAATGCCCATGTGCGTTGCTCTTAGCACTGCCGCATCCAAAAATTGGTCCCCCTACATTCGACGTCAATAATGCCTTTTTATATGGGGACTTAGATGAGGAAGTCTATATGTCCTTACCACCCAGATATGGTAGAGAGGGGGAGACACGAGTATGCAAGCTCAGAAAATCTCTTTATGGCCTGAAACAGGCATCTCCGGCAGTGGAATCAAAAACTCATCTCTGTCATCACCAAAATTGGTTTGTTTCAGTCAAAAGCCGATTATTCTTTATTCACCAAACAAACAGCCACATCTTTCACGGTTATTCTTGTCTATGTTCGATGACATGGTGATTGGAGGAGACAATGAATCTGAAATGCAGCGATTGAAGGAGCATATGGGCCAACATTTCAAACTGAAAGATCTCGGAAGGTAAGAATATTTCCTTGGCATAGAGGTAGCCTGCTCCTCAGAAGGAACATCCATTTGCCAAAGGAAATACAGCTTAGAGATTTTGCAAGACTGTGGGCTGCTTGGAGCAAAACCAGTTCAATTTCCCATGGAGCAAAATGTAAAGCTAATTAATGAAGAAGAAGGACCTGACCTTGTGATCCGCAAGAATATCGAAGATTAATTGGAAGGCTACTTTACTTGACAATAACCAATTAGACATCTCCTACTCGGTGCAAGTTCTAAGTCAATTCTTAAGCAAACCAAAGGAAACACATTGGAAGGCAGCTCTACAAGTAGTCAGGTATTTGAAAGGATCATTGTCACAAGGTCTGTTTTATCCAGTCCAAAATCCCACAAAATTGACAGCTTTTTGCGATGCTGATTGGGGAGTTTGTTCTTAGACTCGGAGATCGATCACAAGATTCAGCATATTTTTTGGTGATACATTAGTGTCCTGGAAGTCATAGGAAAAAAAAAAAAGAACGGTCTCTTATTCATCAGCAAAAGTCGAATATCGATCAATAACATCGACCACATGTGAGCTGGTATGGTTTAAAAGTTTTTTACGTGATCTTGGCATAATTCTTGATAAACCAATTCAGCTATTTTGTGATAACCAAGCAGCGATTTACATAGTTCATAGCTTCCAACCCTATCTATCATGAGAGAACAAAACATATAGAAATTGATTGCCACTTTGTTAAGGAACGAATACAAGAAGTCTTGCTGAAACCATTGCTCATCCCTTCAAACTTACAAGTGGCAGATCTGTTAACCAAGGCATTGGGTCATAGCAATTTCATTATTTGTTAAGCAAGATGGGGATTCATTCTTTGACATCTCCATCTTGAGGGGGAGTATCGAGCAAATCACGGTTACAGAAGGTGGCTCAAAGTTCAGATGTTGAAGTCCCAAGATGATGGTTGTCCTGGTTTTCAGGGTCAGTACTGTGTATATATTAGTTCCCTTGCTTGTAAAGATTAATTATTATTTCAATACACAAAATCCGGTGCAACCAAGTTGGTCACAGTCCAATTCTCTGCATATTGCTTTTCTATTAAGTTTTATCAAGGATTTGGAGAAAGATGCTCGAAACTATTATGCAGAACCCATTAGATACACACCCGAAGAGTTTGTGAAAATGTTGGTGACTGATGGTTGCTTCATTATTGAGCTATTTCGCAAGTAGGCTTATAAAGAGCTTAGAGAAAAAGACGACCCAATCATTTCCATGTCTTGTATGCACGAATATTTAAATCATGTCTTGATACTGTTGGAAAACCAAGTACGGATTGTGCTGGAGCATCTGTTCAACATGACCAAAGAAGAAAGAGAGAGTCTCGACTCCAATTTTCCATTCAATTTTTTAGGACCACTTTCTCACCCATACCACCTTCTATGAGTTTTCATCTCCGAGAAATCAAGCATATTGTTGACCTGCTTAGAAAATGAATGGTTTCATCTATTACAGAAGAAGAAAGCTACGGAGGATGGGAACTCGTGCCTTCTACTACGAGCCTTGCAGAGCATAGAATCAAATTCAAGAGGGGTAATTCTAAAAGCATCTTAGACATAAAATTTATTGATGGTGTTCTTACAATCCCTCCATTACTAGTACAAGAAACAACAAAAATAGTTTTCTGAAACTTGATTAGCTTTGAACAATGCTATGCCAATTGTGAAGCAACGTTGACTTCTTATGCCATCCTAATAGACAACCTCATTAACACTACAAGGATGTGGAGATACTTTGTGAGAATGAGATTATTGATAACAGGTTATTAAATATTCCAAATAACATTGGGTCTTGTACATAATAAATGAATTTGTATAAATGCTCGATAAGGAATCCATCGGTCTCTTGATGAGGCAGTATATTCGATATATCTGTTTATG
>CM025850.1:31195691-31331646 GCA_003952965.2 Morella rubra | reverse complement strand
TATTGGCCAATTGTATTTTGTGAAAATATTTTTCAAAAATAATATATATTATATATTTATTTATAAAATTTTTTTGGAAACAATTGATAATCCAAAGAGTTACAGATTGAGAATTGAGAATTATGAGTTAGGGACTTAATCGGAGATATTATTCTGGTCCTATTAGATCATGTGGAATATAGTATAGTGAAAGGATAAATAAACAATTATAATTTTTAGTAAAAGGGATTTCATAAATCAATTTCAAATATTTGAGAGTAAATTGTGATATGTTAATAAACATGATCACAATTAGTAGAATCTAGAATTATGTCGAGATAAAAGAAATAAGAGTTTAATTTGTGAAGTTTAGTTCCTTACGGCCAGTTTGATCTCTAACGATCCTATCTCTATCACAACTAGATTTTATTTAAAAAGCTAGTTATGAGATAGTTTTAGTTTTTGAGAGTTGGCCATTAGACTTTGAGAAATCCCTATGACAGTTGTGAGGTGAAAAGGAAGGAGGCAGAAACATTTGGACTGCTTAATTGTGAAATCAAAAGACTCAAGTTGTGAGATCAACAAGACCTGAAGATTATCGAAGATTGAAGATTCAATCGCAGACAAAATTCAAGATTGTTTGTCAAGATCAAGTAAGTTAATTTTCGCAGGCAAACTTTCATTACCACCGATGGTGGCAGCCTAGTAATTAAGGTTCATGTGCTCATAAAGTTATAGGTTATACTTATGACGAAGTGCTTGGGTAGCAAACCATCCAAAATGGGATGGATGTGCCTGCATTAAAAAATGTCATCCTATCACTCAGCCTTCTCTTTAGGAAGCATCTAGACCTTGTTTAGGATTGGTATTGAGATTGAGATTGAGAAAGTGTCTCCTAAGGCTTTATACCAGGTTTGTGATTCTAAAGATTGGGTGATGTAAAACCCTAATAATTACTTTCTTTTATTTGCAGTATTTTACATAAATGTGTCAATCAAACGATGGACTTCATTTATAAAAAGCAACTCTAGGTGGATCCCATTCTCGGACCCATGCTATAAAAAGCAACTTTAATTTGATAGCATTTAAAAGTGTAGGGTTTCACATGCTGTGTGAATCAGATGGAGAAGTGTAGTGTCAATTTGAAAAACAAGAATGTTTTTTGGTTTTTTAATTCGATGTTTGACTTCGAGGCATGCAAAGCAAAGGAGACCTTGACAGGTCTGTGATGTTTGCAGAAACCAGCTAAGAATCCTAACACATCCAAATACGGGGGATTTAAAGCGGGACTTAAGTCTTAAAGCCTGAGTTCAATCTCGATCCCAAACAAGGCCCTATTGTCTCAGTGACAGCTCTTTGACAAGTAAGGATTATTATGGTAATGCAAAAGTAAGTCAGGTACCTCTGATAGTGCTCTTCACAATACTCATCTCCACTCCCTTTGGTCCTTTCGCTGGATCCATAGGGAAGCTAATATTATGGCCTATCAACTCACTCAATGGTGTTCCAGGGAACAAACCTTCGGTCCTTTTGTTTTATCCAATCTCCCCCTTGAACTTGTGTATTGTGATTTGAATTAAGTTTAGATTGCTAAGAAAAAAAAGTCAGGTACCTCTGATCGCCCTCTCGAAAGAAAAAAGCCTAAAAGTAAAAAAAAAAAATATCGATAAGAAGAGGCTCAAATGCCGAATAGTTAGCGGAAAAGGCTATGCTTACATGGGGTTTCATTTGACACCTACACGACAGAGGTTTAGAGAAAAGTATAGTGAACAATCTAATAAGACCCAAAACAATGTACAAAATACCTAGAGGGGGGTTAATAGTATCTTTAAAAAATTTCAGCAATCTTTTTAAAGAACAAGAGTAAAACTTGATAATATTCACTCCTAATAAAATTGACCTAGATATTAGTAATCTTAATCAAATGCTAACAACTCCAAATGAACTTATGAATGCTCAGACATGTCTAGTTTAATCATAAAAACAAAAACACACATTTTGTCACTATACTCTATGAAATATAACAAGAACAAAGTGTATTTCATATCAAACTACAAATAATGGTAATCACTTTTCTAAAACGAATTTGATCAAGGATCAATTTATCAACTCACCAACTAACAAGATCTTATTAAAAACTTACCAACCAACAAATCTTGGACGTCCTTTGTACAAAATCCTCAAATCATCACGATTTGAACTCTCGACACAAAGAACAAGATTGGTTGGAAGATAACAATAAAATATAATCAAGAACACTACTAACAATCACACAATCATAACACCGAAGATGGTTACTAAGAGAAAAATCCCTAAGGAACGTTCTTAAGGAGAAAAACTCTCCAAGCCCTTGGCCTGTTTGAATCCACTAGTTTCCAAACTCAATTTAAAAAGTGATCAATTGATTCAACTAACCTAGCCAATCATATCACTCTAAATCTTACCCGCACTACTTTTAGCCGGATCTACAACTTGGAAGGACATAGAACCTCTAAGTCCGCTTTGAAACCTTGATTCAGAACAGCTCTTGATCTCTACGCACAAATCTTGTGCAATCAATGGAGCCATCATTCTTCAGAACATCTGAATCCTCACACTCTAAGGTGGTTTTTGGGGGTTGGTGGTCAAGAAAATGATCTTTTAAAGGTTCTCACATTCGACAATGGCAACACTTTAATCGATCATCAAATGTACAGAAAAGAACTAGAGACAAAGGGAATTTTTCACTTTCTTGGAGCTTCTCTCTCTAGATATGTTTTCAATGAAATGTAACTCACATATCTTTTCTGGTAGGCTTTTAAAGGGATAAGGACAGTTTGGTCAAAACGTGGCTAAGGCAAAACAACATTATGTTGTCTTGTGAATGGAGAAATACAGTAGACTCCACCAATATTCAGCTTCCAACAAACTCTTCTAGAAATATTAAAGAAGACTAAACTGACCCTATATGTTTTGCACACCAATGCCAATTAAACTTTTAACTATAGAAATACTTCGAGAAGTCGCCACTACGATATGACCCTCCGGCCCCTCCCTATGACACAACAATGTTTTGACAACCTACCATTCCGCGCCACGAGCCACTGCGCTTAAAGATCCTATGTGAGAAATCCACCAAACCCAATCTCAAATGCGTGGAGTTAAGGCGAAAAATTTAAGTGGAAACTTTTTTCTTTTGGTATAAGAAAAATAAGAAATTAAATTATACATCTAAGCTTAGAACTAATTTTATAAGCAGTAAAAAAAACAGGTTTAATTACTTCATTGATCCTCGTGATATTTGGAAATCTCAAACTATTTTCTAATTATTTTTTTTTCCTAAAATAGTTCAAGTGAAATATTACTATCAATACAGCCATTTTCATCTACCAGCGCCTGCATCTCGACGATAAATTCTTACGTGAATAATGAAGACAAGTCATAACTAATACACAGACATCTATGTGTCCATTCTTAATGGTGAAAAATTAATGAGTACCACTTCTGCAGAGTGTATTTAATCTAACTCTGACACTCCAGTTTGACTTGGCGATATAAGAAAGGGTAGTAGCTATTAATTTTTTGTCACTAGAAATTGACACGTGAATGTCTAATATCGATTATGGCGTGTTATCGTTCTTCTTTTCTTTTTTTTTTTATGGCGTGTTATCGTTCGCCAGTAGGACTTTGTCGACCAAATGCTGGATGAAAAGAGGTGTATTGGCATAGTAATATTTCACTGGATTACTTTTGAATAAAAAATACTCTAGGAATGAAAACTAATATGAGATTTTTAGATTTTGAAATAACACAGCAATTGAGTAATTAGGTTAAAAAAAAAAAAAAAAGTTAGACACAGAACATATCATATAAATTTGTCAGCACATAAAAAGTTTGGTTATTTATTTTCTACACAAAAAGCTTTTTGTTCTGGCCATAATACTTATTTGAGGCCCTGCAAAGTGCAGACTGGTAGGGTTTAGGCAGCCGCCAGGCGGCTGCGCCATGAGCCAGCCCTGGAACTCATCATCCAACACGTGGCTGTACCCTATTAGCAAACATGTTACATCCTTCCCAAAGGGCACCATCCGCAACACGTTCGCCGAGCATGATCCTAGGTGATGTTCGTTTTCATGAAATCTTTAAGATTACGATGAAATTGTGAATATTTAGGTGATGTTAAAGTTGTATTGGTGTGCGTGCAGAAATTGTTAAAAGGAATTGGTGTGTGTAAAAAAGATAATAAAGTGTTTGTATTAAAATACGTGTATGTTGTGATGTTTAGATTGTAAAAATAAAAGTAAGATACAAATCCTACAAAAAAGCTCAACACGAACATGCCCTAGCCGCTCATCAAACAGCCTATTGTCCAGAGACGACTCCTATATATATCAGCTCAGTTAGTCAGCGACCCCTTACTGATGCTTGTCCAGAAACGACTATATATGTTTGCGTCTTCAGTCCGTGATTAGAGGTCTGTATCAACTCTGTCAACAAATCTTTCCTACAGCGACTTGTGCTCCGATCGTCGTGATCTTTCCCCATTTTCCACCAATGTTTGGTTCCCGAGAAAATTCGGAATTAGAAGAAAAATAATCACTCAGGACTACAGTGTTTCTGTTAATGATTTCGTAGAAGTATCTTTCAAACTTGGGCTGAAAAGCTCGACTCAGCTATCAGTCCACTGTTTAAAATCACTGCTTAATACTTTCAACTGCAATAAGTATATTGGTTACCTATCGGACTTAGAGGGAGCTGCTTCGTCCTCCTTTGATATGTTGGGGACAAAATGGAAGTCAATTCTCAGATCTGTTTTTCCTTTATATTTTGTTTTGGTAGATGTGTTTGTTTTTGGTGGACTGATCGATGCGATCATGACCTTCTTTTGTTCTCTGACATAGAAGAAGATAGTTGCCATGGAAAAGAATTACCCAACTGGGAGCGAGGAATACCAGAAGGGAGTCGAGAAATGCAAGAGGAAGTTAAGAGGATTTATCGCCGAGAAACACTGCGCTCCTATCATACTCCGACTGGAGTAAGACTCTCTTCCTTCCTCTCCCCGCGTAGCTACATTGAAAGAAATAATTAGTTCCTAAACTGATGCTCGGTTTCTAGGAGGGCGGACAGAGATGTGGGCGGAAAAAAGTAGAGATTGTGTGTTCTCTCTTTATGTTTGGATTCTTCAAACAAATTTTATTTCATCGTGGTTAGATAGATTTTATTGAGATTTGAAAAAAAAAAAAAAAAAAAGAGAGAGATTAATTATAAGGTTTGAGATTAACGAGTTGATAAATTTTTTTAATTAAAAAGTGTTGGAGTTTATAGAGATAGTTTTCTCTATTTTATTGGAATTTTTGTATTGAGAGTAGTGTGAATTTTATTGAGGTTGGTAAAAAAAACAAAAAAAAGTAGAGTTTGATAGATTTTTTTATTATGTAAAAGGTGCTAGAGTTTGTGATAAGAGTATAAAGGATCGTGAAAAAGAATTGAAATTTTGGAAAAGGTTTCACAGTGTGAAAAAGTAACAATTTGAAAAAAAGGTGAGAAGTTGCAGGTAATTAAAAACTTAAAATATGACATTCTATATTAATATTTTGGATAATGTCATAGTAGGCTTCTTAATTATAGGTTAAAATCAGTCTCACTCCTCAAGTTTCAAAATGGGGATTTCTTATGTTGCGAATATGATTAATCCAGGACGTCAGTTTGATTTGGTCCTTATATCCGGAAAGACATACAAAATAATCGAAATATCTCTCTAACAAAATTAAAAAAATAATAATAAATTAAATTAAAAATAAATAAATTATTGAAATAAAGTTTTAATATTTCTATTTTAAAAATATTGCTTTTTCAATATATAACTTTTTACTTTTTAATGAATTTTTCAGTATTTTTAGTAATTTTGTCTTGGAAGAACATTTCGGTTATTCTGCATATAGTTTAACGGTCAAATCAAACGGAAGTCGACAAATTATCATATTCAAAGCATAAGGACACAAATCGCATCTTAAAATTTAAGAAGACTAGATTGATTTTGGCCTATATTAAAGACGTGTTATGATATTGCCCCTAATATTTTAGAGATATTCTTCATATTTCTCCAGGTAAACATCTTCATTTATTTGCAACTTATTGTGATTTTTACGTTATTCTTGATATATTTTTTAAAAGATAAATTCTGTATAAATTAAAGAGATCAAAGAAAACCTTCGGGGAAAAAATGGCCTGCCAAATACACCCATTGCCATTTCTGTCCCAGAGGGGTGTTGTGGTATTTTTCACATCACACGTCCTTTGCCATTTCTGTCCCATTTTCCCTCCCGTGGACCCGTGCTGCCAGTTTCCTTCTCTAGAAAACGCTCTCTGTAATGCGAAGGGAAGTTTACTCTCTCAGTCTCTCGTTTTTTTTTTTTTTTTTTTTTTGGCGTTACAGATTTCATTCTGCTGGTACCTTTGATGTGAAGACGAGGACAGGAGGGCCGTTTGGGACGATAAGGAATCCCGAAGTGCTTGCTCACGAAGCAAACAACGGTCTTCAAATCGCGGTTAGGCTTCAGGAGCCGATCAAGGAGCAGTTTCCCATTTTGTCTTATGCAGACTTGTACCAGGTACTTGTTTCCTTAGCGTCATATTACCCTATAGTGACACTACAAGCATAATTCTGCTTGCTTCCTCTTTGTTTCGCTTTCCTTTTCATAGTATTTGAATTGTTCAATTGATTTCGATACATATTGGTTGTTAAAGTTGGCTGGAGTCGTTGCTGTTGAAGTTACTGGAGGGCCCGAGATTCCTTTCCACCCTGGGAGACCCGTCAGTAGCCTACCTATTTTCAAAGCTCTCCCTGTTATTTTGTCGTAAACAAAGAACGGGTTGTATGGGTGGTTATGCCACATTAATTGGGCTTTCTCTAACCAAAGCTACTGCATCATTTGCACTGGTCTATTCGATAAGTTGTCCAAGTTAATGTGTCGAGAAGCATTCAGTATCTGGAATGATCACATTATTTGATTACTTGATTCTGAGACACTAACATCTTGACTTTAAGTGGTGAGATCTAAACGCTAATTGTTTCTTCAGGACAAAACTGAGCCACCCCCAGAAGGTCGGCTGCCTGATCCTACCAAAGGTTGGTTAATTTGCTTGAAATCAAGCCATTGCTATTTGCTAGATCATCAATGGTGCCGCATTAATTACTCATCAATGACTTAAATACAAAGTTTGCTGTTTGTTTTATGAGGATGGAAACTGGAGTTTTTTTTTTTCTGAAAGGGAGAGGGAAATTGTTTATTTATGCAAAGTTTGAGCAATTCCTATGATGTGGCTATTGGTATATTGCAATTTCTGTAATCATTTCACAGGGAAAATGCCACAAGGAACGCTCGGGATTTGAGGGACCCTGGACCAGGAACCCTCTTATTTTTGATAACTCCTAATTCAAGGAAAAGACTTTATCTCTCGTGCATTTCTTGACTTTGATGGTTCTCTGGTGAAGTTGGGTAGATGAATTTTCAATATAGGTTGAAAATGCGAGCGCCAAGACCAGGAACAACTGCCTAATTTGTTTGGGTCTGATTCCTTTAAACAGGGAACTCCTGAGTGGAGAGAAAGGTCTGATTCAGCTGCCATCAGACAAAGCTCTTCTCGAGGATCCCGTCTTTCGTCCTCTTGATGAGAAATATGCTGCAGTGAGTACCTAATCATGACCTACAAACTAGATTTTCATTTATTACACATTTCTTCGACTTCGTTCCTCAAGCTGACGATCGGTTCTTATATCTCGTACTTGTTTAGATTTGCCGATGCTCAGTAGAGGATTGGAGAATTGCAGTGTTTGGTCTGGATCCTGGTTTGCCGTTGTTTATTTTCTGGAGTACAAGATGAAGTATGTTGTGGGAGTATGTGTTGTTTAGTTACTGGGCTACTGTCTTTATATTCCACTAGTTGTCTTTCATTGTAATGGCAACGTCCCAAAAATAAACGGATCAGCATCCTCTCTCCAATTCGGGGTAGTAAATTGGGGAGGATCCCTATCCAAAACGATTACTTGGTGACTGATGTGAACATCCATGATTAATATGTGATCTTAACGAGTTAGATGTCAAAAATTATGTTGTGTAGCTTGCTCTCAGCTGGTTTCATCCTCTTCACTCAAAAAACTTTGCAGCATCTGTAGCTATACGGGGAAATAACTAGGTGATCTAGGAAGAAAGATACAGTACCATTGTGAGTAAATATTTTAAAAGTAAAAAAATTCATAGCCTAAAGATCTAAACTCTCAAGGAAAATTTCAACTCATTTTCACACAAAATCTTAACACTTTTTTCAAAGAAAAAAAAATTCAATCAAATCATTTTCTCTTAGTTTTTTACATATTCTAGACTTTATTTTTTTAAAAAAAAAATCTACTTTTTTTTACCAAACTCTAATAAAATTAATTTACAATCAAATATCTTTAAAACATTCGCAAACTTTTTTCAAATACCAATAAAACTCTAACCTACCTAAATTTTCGCACTGCAAATTTTGAAAGTTTTTTTACAACTGAATATCATTAAGTCCCAAACAATTACATTTGTGAATATGCAAGTGAAAAATCAACAGAGAAGTCTAGGAAGTTTGTAATGAAAAATTCATCAGGCGGTGCATCATGGAGTTTTGGGGTTTCAGATGTTCCGAACTACGCCCAAAGAAGTGAGAATGAATGGGTTGAGATCTTCACGTGGTTGTGGATTGGGCCAACTTCCCGCTTCCATATCAGAACTATAGAACAAAAAATCCAGGGTTTGTTCGGCTGTACATGGTTTAGAAAATAACCTCCCAATTGTGAATTGTGTTTGGGCTGCCGTAATCTGTGTCAAGCCGGTTCGTTTGCGGCAAGTGTGGTTCATATCAGTTCTTAACTATTTCATTGAAGTTTTATCGTAACTAGCACGTGAAATGTAGTATAAATTCTAATATTATTGTGTCCATGGCGTTAGATCATGTAATTCAATTACATGAAAAATACATTTTTCACTTATCAATTATACGAAGTTTGACACATTACACCAAAAACTATTAATTTTGACATATTACACCTTTCAACTACCAATTTTATACACTCTGCATTATCTATCAAATTTTTTCATGAAATTTAACCAAAATGATGATAATACCCTACCTCTTACCCACTTCGCATATTATTCATATTTGATTGAAGGCATTATTGTTTATTCATTAAGTTATCAGTGGTCATTATCGTCATTTTAAGTAAAAAAAAAAAAAAGAATTCAATTTTCATCTTATTTGATGGAAAAATATATGATGAGTGGAAGCTAGCTGTAAGGTTGAGATACACTCTAGCTATGTTGTGACTATTAGTAAGATATATGTTCACTGCGTGATGAATGCATTGACCCTCTCAAGGCACGTGTATGAGATTACGTACGCTACTTGTCACCTCTCAATTTAAGCAAATAGTAAGGTACATATATTTTAATATTTTTTATACTTTTAGTCCTTAATTTTCGATATTTAAATAAAAAAATTGTCATTTCGCCTGAGAAATTCGCCCTCCCCCCTTCAAATTGGATCCTAGTTCCTCCATTAAAGCTAGCAATGGAACAAAAGTCACCATTGGATTTAAAGAAAGAACCTTCCTTCCATAAACCTAGGCAACACCAAAAATTTCTCTGTCTGCAAAGGACACTAGAAACAGGTCGAAAGTGGGGCGGAGGGTGGGTGTAGCGGATTTTATCATCATCTAGATGAGTGGATGAAAATCACCCTTGCTCCTAAGGATTCTCTTGCGATTCACTCTGAACAAGGTCAATATTTCATTCTTTATACAGCTATTGTTGTGGATTCAATTTGGTTGTTTCATTGTCCTTTCTCCAAGTCTCACGCTTTGAAGTTCTTGCTTGTAGTATTTGACTAAATAGATGATTTTCCTCTTTTTTGAGAGAAAGGTGTTGTAGTGCTGTTCATAAATGAGCTCCCTCAGAACATTAACTCAAACACCCATTTAAAATGAAGGCTGCCTACCAGCTCTAATTCACCTCAGGTATACCTTATAGAACTGAAAGTTAATTAAGAATTACGATGAATTATTAGAGAAGTTGCTTGCTACCTATAAAGATCCCTCACTGCACATTTTCTATATATCTAGATACAAGAGGAATCACTCGTACTCGTACTTCTCAACGGAAAAGGCAAAGCCTTGCCCTATATAATAGGTGTGGCCATGGCCCAAAGGAGCCTCAAGCACTTGTACAATGCTCAAGTCAAGGCTTCCTGGGCCGAAAGCAGTGCATCTTTCCTAGCCAAATTAAGGATTCGGGGCTTTTTGCTACACTATTTAACTATATAAATCCATTTTTTTTAGTAATATATACGAATAGAAAGACAGATCCATGCATCTATCCTATCTGACCGAAATCGGATTTCCTTTTCGTGCCATATGCGTTTAAACTTTACTTTTTCTCCCTTTTGATTTCTGGTCCAATATTTGTTCTAAAAGTCATTGTTTTCGTTCAATTACAAGTAAGTACTCAAAACAAATCAAATCAGGATCTTTTAGGACAGGACAGAAGTCTGATCCAGTTATTCCAGTTAGTAAAGAGAAGCAAACAACTGGCAAAAAATCGATACTAGTTATTCCCACCCTCCCAAGGAGGGGCACTTGATTGATCAGAAGAAAGGCTCGAGAAGGAATACCAAAACGTAGTTTACTCGCTGAGTCTTTTTGCATCTATGGCTGCATGGTTAAAGCGCACGTCATTCAGATCATACTGGCATACTCCCTGGAAAATAAGGAGCTTGGGTACAACAAGGTAATTTCCGTCCACGTATAAGAGAAGAATAAGGCAAATATATATAACTTGGATGGCAGTCCCTTGATTGAGGGGAAATGATGAATTCAAATACTAGACCAGCAATAGGAATTGCTTTTGTTGAGCTAGTTGTCCTTTCTCACCATTTTAGAAACAGAGAATTCACAGGGTTCTGTAGCAGATGAGTAGAGGGGGCTAGGGGGCACATTCAGATGAATGGAGGGGGCCAGAGGAATAGGTAGATGCTGCTTGTCTTTTTTGTGCTATTTGATAAGTACTAAGTATTAAGAGGGAGGTGGAGTAATGAGTATAAAGTAAGTGTTTGCTTTCCTGCTTTAATATTTTGTTCTTAGTTTATTATCAATAATGCTCACACTTTCTTATTTGAAATGGAATGTTTCTATGCCTAGTTGGACACATAATCATGTGATTTATTGGACATGGCGCGGTTGACTATGACCTAATGTTTTGTTAGCTTTTTTGGCAGAAGAGTGACTGACTAGAGACTAAAAACCAAGTATCACCATTGTCATTCGGAAAATCAAGAAACTATTTGTAAAATAGATCAGATAAACTCTAAGGATTAATATGATATTTTATCGTAATGAAATCGGAACCAAAATTTGAATTTTAATGGATACTGAAATCGAACCCGAATTTTCATTATGATATCCACACTTAACACATGTAATCCATGAAAGATTAACTAGCATTTTAACTAATACTAATAATTTTTTGCAGGTGGGGGAACCAATTCCTCGTAATTAACTGCGACCACTTCCTTAGATGCTCGCTAACTTATCAAACAACTAAACCTATTATGCATAAACTTGACTGAGTCTTTTGTTCCGATCCCATGCATGGTCCTTTTATTTTGTAATTCTTTTGATTATTTTTTCGTGTTGATTTGTTTCGCACTTGGCACCACTTGCATTCCCTGAATATAAAATTCAACCAGAAAAGGGTATGCTAAACCCAATTAAATCTCTGATAAAAGTACGTGATGATCAACTCGTATTCCTTTAAAGGTTGGTTTGAGGTGAGACATATTTACCTTCTTATCTATTTTTCATGTCTATACAGCTTGTCGGTGCTGCAACTGAATCTGATTCCTCTTAAAGGTTGGTTATCTAGTTCCAACCCTATGTAGAACAAGAGGACTTTTCCTATCATCAACGAAAATGAAAGGAGTAAAAAGTAAGGAGCAAGACCACTCATTTTGGTGTCAAAGCTTTGGTTTTTAGTAGAACTTACCTCATTGAAAATGCCTGCGCCTGTAATTTCATTGAAGTAGTCTCTTTGATAGTCTGTATGGTCTTTTCTTGCGGGATCCAAAACCATATTTTTGAGAGTGGAGAAGCCAACAGCAAGTCGTTGCATCAATATCTGGTATGTGAATTTTTCCTTCTGTTCTTAAATCCAAGTCAAAGCAATTTTCAGCTTCATTTTTGAGTTGCATATATTATGGGGAGAATAAAACCTGTGCCAAGGGGAACCGCGGGTCCGTGAGCTTGACAAAGTTTTATTATTCTCCTTTTTGGATCAATGGTCCATTCTTGTCAGTTTACTTTCGTTTCTTTGATATGCGTAGATAGCATCAAACTATGGCTGTGAATGGAGGCAGATTGATAATCAATATAAACAGATTGGCATTTTCAATTGAAGAGAGATGTCCCATGATTTGCTTATGTCACCCAAGTGTTGCATCTTCAGAGTTCCCATCACAGTACTCTACAGGCAAAATAAAGAAGCTTTTACCCCAGATGCATTTTCGATTGGCCCTCTCCACCATGGCCATCATAACCTGAAGGCCACAAAACAGATCAAGTTTAAGTATCTGCAATGTCTCATGGCTCGATCATTTTCTCCAGAGAGAAGAAAGACAGGGCTGAAAGATTTAATCAGTGCTGTCCAAGATTTGGAGCGTGACGCTCGGGACTATTATGCAGAACCAATTAGATTCACTCCCAAAGAGTTCGTGAAAATGTTGGTGATTGATAGTTGCTTCATTATTGAGCTATTCCGCAAGGACGCTTATGAAGAGCTTAGAGAAAAAGACGACCCAATTTTTTTCATGTCTTGTATGTCCTAATTTTTATGGCATGACTTGATACTGCTGGAAAACCTAGTACCTTGGTCTATGTTCGAGCATCTGTTCAACATGACCAAAGAAGAAAGACGGAGCCAGTCTATAGTCGAACTTGCCATACAATTTTTTGGGACCGCTCTCTCACCCATACCTCCTCCTACGATTTTGCCTCTCCAAGACATCAAGCATATTGTGGATTTGCTCAGAAAATTGATGGTTTCGTCAATTACAGACAAAATGAAGCGACTCTGACCCAAAAAAAATAGAAGAAGGAAGGGACAAAAAATGGGAAATCCTGCCTTCTACTACAAGCCTGAAAGGCTGGAATCAAATCCAAGAAGGGTAATTGTAAAAGCATCTTAGATATTGAATTTATTGATGGTGTTCTTACAATCCCTCCATTACAAGTAGAAGAAACAATAGAAACTGATTTCCGAAACCTGATTAGCTTTTATTACGGAATGAAGATTCCAGCTCTCTTAGCTCTAGTACGCCTATGGATGCAAGCCACAAACATCGCAGGACAAACATCGCAGGACAGTGCGACAGCTAGCATAACCGATTTTTGTTATAGAGTTGTTGACGTGTAAAGTGTATAGTGGTCCTTTTAGCCTTTGGTATTCTTTTTACTTTTCGGTATATATTACACTGTACAGATTCATTGTTTCATTAAGAATGAATATACAGAGATTCCCTCAGCAATTCTGCTCTGCTGTTCTTCCTCTCCGATTCATCTCTAATTCTTCTTAATTCTTCCCTTCATTCTATAACTTCTTACATGGTATCAGAGGCAGTATGGCTGACTTAGAAGACTCGCACAGCTCAACCAGCAGTGGTTCCAGGGCAGCACCCATTGCACAAAATCGCTATGAAAAATGGAGTGACCCATCCAACCTCTTTCGCCTGGAACCTTCCGACAATCTTGGGACAGTGCTTGTCACTGACCTGCTGTCTACAGAGAACTATACAACTTGGGCTCGATAGATGCAACGAGCACTCCGAGCGAAGAACAAATTGGGTTTCATCAATGGAACCCTCCTTAAACCTTCTGATTCGAACAGCCTTTTCCTAGAATCCTGGGAAAGGTGTAATGACATGGTGGTATCATGGATTCAAAACTCCATTGCTCAACAACTCAGATCTAGTGTTGCATTTGTTGACGATGCACGTGAAGTATGGAACGAGCTGAAGGAATGTTTCACCCAACAAAATGGTCCTCGGATTTATGAACTGAAAAAGGCCCTCTTGAACCTAACTCAAGAAGACGACCCCGTTAGCATCTACTATGGTAAACTTAAATCTCTTTTGGATGAACTATCTATCTATGACCCTGTACCAGAGTGCAACTGTGGAAAAATGAAAGTGCTGACAGATCGATACCAACGCGATTATGTAATCCAATTCCTGATGGGATTGAATGAAACATATTCCAATATTAGGGATCAGATCATGTTGATTGATCCACTTCCTGCTGTGAATAAGGTATTTTCATACATCCAACAACAAGAAAGACAACGCCAAATGACCTCTGGTATTGAATCTGTTGCTTTCATCTCTCGGTGAACACCAGGTCATTTTAAGGCAGTGAACAGACCAATTTTTACCCCCAGAAGAGAGAGACCATATTGCACTCACTGTAAAATCCCTGGACACATACTTGAGACTTGTTTTAAAGCCGGAAATGCAGAAATTCCAGTTTGTACCCATTATGACATGACAGGGCATACAGCTGAGAGATGCTACAAACTACACGAGTACCCACCAGTTCATAAGCTGCATAAGCCAAAGTCAAATGGAGCAATTGCAAATCAGGTCATTAGGCAGATTGATAATGACGCTACAGAAGATGTTGAAGGGACAATCTCATTGACCAAGGGACAGTATCAGGATTTGCTGGCTTTACTCAAGACAAAGGACCCTTTGACAGCCTCACACTCGGCTAATCATATACAAACTCTCAAACACTCACACCCACCTGCTATGTCTGGTATCTCACTATGCCTCTCAGCACTTAACACACATCACCCTTCACACATTCCTTGGATTATCGACACGGGTGCTACAGACCACATGGTCTGCAGCACCTCCTTCTATACCTCTGATATTGCAGCAGTCCCTTATTCAGTGAAAATGCCGAATGGAGAAGTGGCTTTAGTTACCCATATTGGGACAGTTCAAATCACTGAATCACTTGTCCTTCAAGACGTTTTGTGTGTGCCTTCCTTTAACTTTAATTTACTGTCAGCTAGAAAGCTAGCTATACAAAGAAATTGTTGTCTGAATTTCTTGTCCAATTTGTGTTTTATACAGGATCTAGCCTCCTGGACAACGATTGGGAAGGGTGAGGTGGAACATGGCCTTTACCACTTGCTGCAGGGACGGGTATCTCCTACGGATTTGGTTTCCAACTTCATTCAATCCTTCCATCAACCACCTTCTTTTTCTACCTCTGTTATAGACCCTGCCACCAGTTTTGATTTGTGGCACTATAGACTAGGACATATTTCAGATTCTCGTTTGAAACTTATTGATGATGACATTGTATTTTCCAATGTTAATTCAAAAGACAACACACCATGTTGCATTTGTCCTCTTGCCAAACAGCATCGTTTACCCTTTTCTCATAGTAATCATCACTCATTTGCTATTTTTGATTTAGTTCACTGTGATTTGTGGGGCCCATGCTCTGTTGTTGCAAATGATGGATCATGGTTCTTTCTCACTCTTGTTGATGACTTTTCACGAAGTACTTGGCTTTATATGCTCAAACACAAATCAGACACCAAAACTTGCCTTCAATCTTTCTGCCAGTTAGTTTCCACTCAGTTCAATGCCAAAGTTAAGGTCATACGCAATGATAATGGGATGGAATTCCACTTGCCTAATTTTTACTCCACACATGGCATCATCCATCAGCGCACTTGTGTAAAGACCCCCCAACAAAATGGCATCGTTGAACGAAAACACCAGCACCTTCTCCAGGTGGCTCGTGCACTCAAATTTCAATCTGGTGTCTCTATGAGATATTGGAATGAGTGTGTCTTGACTGATACCTACCTTATCAATCGTGCCCCGACACCTCTACTCCACAACAAGACCCCATATGAACTTCTCTTCAACAAGAAACTTTCTTACCATCACTTAAGAGTCTTTGGGTGCCTTGCATTTGCCTCCACCTTGAGCCAAGGTCTTAAAAAGTTTGACCCTAGGAGCAGAGCTTGCATTTTTGTCGGTTATCCCTTTGGTGTTAAGGGATACAAACTCCTCGACCTTCACAATAAATCCATTTTTCTATCACATGATGTGATTTTCCACGAAACTCATTTTCTTTATAAATCTTCTCTTTCATCTTTCCCTTTTCCTACAACTGATTTTCCTCCTACAGCAACCTTTCCCGATCCTTTTCAGTTAGATTCCACTATATACACACCTTCAACCTCTCATGATGCAAGTGACACTTTGCCCTCTATGCTTGTACCCGATGCTTCCTCACCTACCTTCTCATCACCACCTTCTCATCATTCTTCTCCTCCTATCTCCTCTAACTCTCCATCATCACCTCTGGCAGATTCTGATCTTCCTATTTTACCTCCTTCACCCATGCCTTCTTCCAACCACGATATTCCTTTACCTCTCCGAAGATCCACCAGACCAAGGAGAGCACCACAGTACCTACAGCATTATCATTGCCAGCAAGCTTCCACTTCCTCCTCTCCAACTTTCTCCAAGGAGTCTATTAGTATATCAGGTATACCATTGCCTCTATCTTCCACCTTATCCTACCATCGTCTCTCTCCCTCTTATACCGCTTTCAGCATCTCTATTTCCACACACACCGAACCTACCAACTACAGTGAGGCTGTCAAAGACCCTAATTGGTGTGCAGCCATGAATTCTGAGCTAAAAGCTCTTGAACTAAACCATACATGGGATCTTTGTCATCTCCCACCTAGTAAAAATGTTGTTGGATGTCGATGGGTGTATAAAATTAAATATAAGTCAGATGGGAGCATAGAGAGACATAAGGCCCGGTTGGTGGCCAAAGGATACACACAAAAGGAAGGGGTAGACTACCACGAAACTTTTTCACCGGTGGCCAAATTGGTGACTGTTCAAACTCTTTTGGCTGTGGCTGCTGTTAAAGGATGGTTTTTGAAACAATTTGATGTGAGCAATGCTTTTTTACATGGGGATTTAGAAGAAGAAGTTTATATGAGAAAGCCACCAAGTTACAACAAAGGCAACAATCATCAAGTTGCCGATTACTCAAAAGTCTGTATGGCTTGAAACAAGCCTTAAGACAACAGTATTCTAAGTTCTCCAATTCTCTTCTTCAGTTTGGATTTCAGCAATCCAAAGCTGACTACAGTCTTTTTACATGAGAAGATGAAGTTTCTTTCATGGTTTTGTTAGTCTACGTAGATGACATCATCGTTGCTAGTTCCAATTCAGCCTCTATTGATGCTCTGCAAATTTTTCTCACTAACCAATTCAAAATTAAATCACTTGGGAACCTTCAGTATTTCTTGGGTTTGGAAGTGACCAAATCTGAGCGTGGCATCCACATTTGCTAACGCAAATACACTTTAGACATCTTGACAGACTCTGGTTGTCTTGGTGCCAAACCCCTCAAGCTGCCTATGGATTAGAATTTGCAACTCAGTAAGCTTACCGGGACACCTCTATCTGATCCTACTCCTTACAGAAACTTGGTTGGTAGATTGATTTATTTGACTCTTACCCGGCCAGACATCTGTTACTCAGTTCAGATATTGAGCCAATTCATGGATTCTCCCACCAATATACACCTTCAGGCTGCTCACAAAGTCTTGCATTATCTCAAAAATGCACCAGGGCAAGGCCTGCTATTTTTTGCCTCTTCTCCTCTTTCATTACGTGCATTTTATGACTTTGATTGGGGTTCCTGTCCAGATTCTCGTAGATCGATCACCGGGTATTGCATCTTTCTTGGTTCCTCTCTCATCTCTTAGAAATCCAAGAAACAGACCGTGGTCTCTCGCTCTTCTGCTGAGGCAGAGTACCGAGCCATGGCCAGTACATGTTGCGAGCTCACTTGGTTAAGCTATAGTTTTTGCTGCCTTTCATAGTCCCATTTCTCTCCCTATTGCACTCTATTGTGACAATCAAGCAGCTATTCACATTGCCTCCAATCCAGTTTTCCACGAAAGAACGAAGCACATCGAACTGGATTGTCATGTTGTTCGCGACAAAGTTCAGGCTGATTTCATTCTCCCTCTTCATGTGCGCACTCACTCCCAACTTGCAGACCTTCTCACTAAGGCACTTTCCTCCACTACCTTCTCCACTCTTTTATCCAAGATGGGAATCGAAGATATCCATTCTCCATCTTGCAGGGGGATATTACGGAATGAAGATTCCAACACTCCATGGGCTATTCTTTCGACACTGACTACTATTGTCCTGTTGATCCTCACCTTCTTACAAACTTTGAATGATATGATTAAGCCTCAGAAGTAAGACTAGCATTACAACCTTGTCCAAACTTATTATGTAATTATTCCTCCATAGTGTCAATCCATTTTGAGTATGGTTTAACAGACTTTGTGACTTGACATAAAGGAAAGCATAGAAAGTGCATAGCTCTTCTTTTTTTTTTTTGCTTTTTTTTGAAGTTAAGTCTTTTTATATTATTAGAAAAAAAAGGAAAAAGAAGTTAAGGTATCTGATGGGCAGCTCGTTGTTGCTATCAATATTCTAAAATCCGCATCTTGGCAGAGCCAGAGGTTACTTGTAGTGGCTGTGGAAGTTACCCCCAAAACTTCCGCAGGTGCTACTTCTCCTTAGACCCAGGGAGCAGGCCGAAGTCCATACACGGAGCTGGACCATGAGTGTGAGAGGTACTGGAAGACAATTACTTGTCAGGAAGGAAGCCAATGCCGAGACAGACTCATTCCGATCCAATCTCTGAAGAGCCCAATCACAAGCACGAGGCTTCTAGGGCTTAGTCGAATAGTTTAGTGGACAAGACTACCCTTACGAGGGTTGTTCATTTGACGCCTACACGACATGACGTTTAGAGGAGAGTATGTAAATACTTCGAGAAGTCGCCACTATGATATGCCCCTCCCTCCGATATGGCAATGTTTTGACAACCTACCATTCCGCGCCGTAAACCACTGTGCTTAAAGAGCCTAGATATATATTATAATATGTAAGAAAGCCACCAAACCCATGTTAAAGGCGTCGGAGTTAAAGTGGAAACCTTTTTCTTTTGGTATAATAAAAATAAGAAATTAAATTATATATCTAAGTTTGGAACTTAAATTTTATAAGCAATAAAAAAAAAAGTAGGCTTATTTACATAATAAGCAGTTTGACATGAAGGCGTACGAACTAATTTTTATATTCTTCTTTTTGCTACCAATATTCTAAAATCTGCATCTTGCCAGGGGCGGCGGTAGTTTGTAGTTGCGTAGCAGTTTCTCTAAAAACCTGAAAGTGTTGCTATTTGAGTCCAGGCCCAGGCCCAAAAACGGAGCTACCCCATTGCTAGGAGAGGTACTGGAAGACGATTACTTGTCAGGAAGCCCATCTACTCGTCATTCCGATCCAACATCTGAAGAGCCCAATCATAATGCACGGGGCTTGTGATGCCCAAGACTCGGTCACTCGAGCTAGTCTTCTTCGGCCTCGTATTCATGCAGCGTCTTTTCATCAGGAATAAATAATAAATAAAAATCGCCAGATAAGAACATTGACTGCATTTGAAAGTCTCCACGCTTATTTTTACACGTGACATCACCCGATTGGCAGTTCTGTGCCATCCTTCCCAGAGCACACCAACCGCACGACGTTCGCGAAGCATGATCCTAGCCGCTCAGAAAACAGCCTAATCCCTGTCCGAACATTGACATCCAACGGCTGGAAACGATCTCGAGAACGTTCTCTGCCCAGTTTCCAGAAAGGCAGTAACGACTCCTATATGTGATCAGCTCAGTGAATACACCTACAGATGCTTGTTCAGAAACAACTGCAGTATTGCGGCCCTTAGCGTTTTCAGCTCTTGATCAGTGGTCTGTATCTGTTTAACTCTGTCAACATATTTTTTCTACTGCGATTTGTGCTCCGATCGTCTTGTTCTTTCCTTATTTTCTACCTATATGTTTAGTTACCGAGAAAATACGGCATAGGAAGAAAAATAATCGCTTTGAACTAGAGTGTGTCTGTCGAATGATTCTTTAAAAGAACTACCCTCGGATGAAGATGCTAGCACGGCCCAGTTACTAAGCTAATTCTCAGATTTGCTTTCTCCTTTTCTTCATTTGATCGTGGACGTGTTTGTTTGTTTGGTTGTCTGGTATGCTCCCCCTGAGGAGAGTAGGGATCCGTCGTGATCGTTATCTGCTTCTGTCTCAGGTATAGATAGTCTCCATGGGAAAGAGTTACCCAACTGTGAGCGAGGAATACCGACAGGCAATCGAGAAATGCAAGAGGAAGCTCAGGGGACTCATCGCCGAGAAACACTGCGCTCCTATCATGCTCCGATTGGCGTAAGACTCTATCTGCCGCCTACCTACATATATAAATATACTTGTTTACTAACAAAACTGGGGCTCGGTTCTGGTATTTTCCCTACGTTACATACCCATAGCACAGCTTGCTTCTGTTTTGTTTCCCGCCCATACTCCCGTTTAATTCTCTCGTAAACGCTGTCTTTTCATGTTTGTGTCATTTTTGTTTTGGCGTGGCAGATGGCATTCAGCTGGTACTTTCGATGTGAACACGAAGACGGGAGGACCATTTGGGACGTTAAGGCATCCCGATGAGCTTGCTCATGAAGCAAACAACGGTCTGGATATCGCTGTTAGGCTTCTGGAGCCGATCAAGGAGCAGTTTCCCATTTTGTCTTATGCAGACTTGTACCAGGTACTTGTTTTTTACCTTCATGGAATCAGACTACATGTACAATTCTGCATTCTTACTTTCGTTTTTGCTTTTCGTTTCTCGGACTGTAAATTGTTCATTGATGCTTGTTCTTTGTTGAAGTTGGCTGGCGTTGTTGCTGTTGAAGTTTCGGGAGGGCCCGAGATTCCTTTCCACCCTGGGAGGCCGGTCAGTAACCTATACGTGTTCAAAGCTCTGCCTTTTATTGCATTGTATTGTAAACTTATGGTTTGGCCGCTTTGGGCTTTGCTTTAACTAAAACTATTGCATAATTTGCATTGACCTAGTTGAGAAGTTGTGCATGTAAAATCGTGTCTCACGGAATATTCAGTATCTGGGATGATCAAATTTTTTTTTCCCCTGCTGTTTTTGTTGAAATACTAGAAAAATTTCGTAGGATGGAGTTTAATAGGAATATCTTAATATGTGATCAAAGTTTAGGGTGTAAATTTGCTTTTTTCTCATTTCTGTCGCGTAATATATTAGTTTGATGCTATAAACTATATTAGTTGATTCTGAGACAATAACCTTGTAAGTGGTAAGATCTGACAGATAGTTGTTTCTTCAGGACAAAACTGAACCACCCCCAGAAGGTCGGCTGCCTGATGCTACCAAAGGTTGGTTATAATTTGCTTAAAATCAAGCCCATTGCTAGATCATTTACTGGTATCTTAATAATTACTCATCAGTAACTTAAGTACTTTTTGTTGTCACGCAGGTTCGGATCATCTGAGGGATGTCTTTGGACACATGGGTCTCAGTGATAAAGATATAGTTGCTTTATCTGGTGGTCACACCTTGGTATGTATATTCACAAACATAAAATTCTTTCGGTGCCTTCTTTCTTAGGTTGCTGCTTGTTTTATGAAGATCATTTTCTTTTCCCAGGCAGATGGAAATTTTTTATTTATGCAAAGTTTTAGCAATTTTTATGATGCAGTGATTTGTAACTGTCCCATATTGGTTAAGAAACATGTGGAATGACTTTATATAAGTTTAGAGCAACTGCCTCCACGTAAACCAATTTTTCAGTGTATAAATATTCTCCAAGCGGACCAAGCCTTATGTGAGTTCCCCGCCACCTTGCCTACAAAGTGCCCGGCCATAGATCCGATGGTACAAGCGCGGTGGGTGTTGGTCTTCAAAGGGTGTGGGAGTATGTTCGGTTAGGAAACGTCTGAGATGGCTTCATATAATCTTAGAAGCACCTTTACTTTGTCAAGTTGTGTTTTTCAAGATATGAATCTCCAAAGCCTGATGTGGGTTCATTACATGATTGGTACATTACACTTTCTAGAATCATTTTACAGGGAAGATGCCACAAGGAACGCTCGGGATTTGAGGGACCCTGGACCAGCAACCCTCTGATTTTTGATAACTCCTACTTCAAGTAAACGCTTTTCTCTCCTACATTCTTTTCTTTGATGGTTCTTTGGTGAAGTTGGCGGTGTCAATGTTTATTCTTGTCCAATCGTCTCATTGGTGGTTGGTTTCGATCTGATTCCTTTAAACAGGGAACTCCTGAGTGGAAAGGAAGAAAGTCTGATCCAACTGCCGTCAGATAAGGCTCTTCTGGAGGATCCTGTCTTCCGTCCTCTTGTTGAGAAATATGCTGCAGTGAGTGCCTAATCACGACCTACAGTCCCATTTATTGTACGCTCGAGAAGAAGATAGTTCTCGGCTGAATAACTTTCCCCACTATCTTCTCCATGCTATCTAATTCCCGCTTTGGTTAATGGCCAATTTGCTTCAGGATGAGGATGCCTTCTTTGCGGATTATGCTGAAGCTCATTTGAAGCTCTCCGAGCTTGGGTGAGTAAAGAAACCTCCCCCCGTTCTTTACTTTGTTTCTTTCAACTGCTTGATACGTGGGTAAATATTTGTTCAACTTCGTACCTCAAGTTAACAATCGGCTCTTTTTTATCTCACTTTTTAGATTTGCCGACGCTGAGTAAAGGATTGGAGAGTTGAAATGTGGGGGCTCTGAGGTGTTTGGTCTGGAGTCTGGTTTGCCCAAATGAAGTATATTGTGGGAGTTTGTGTGCTGTGATTTCTGGCTAGTCTTTATATTCCACTAGTTGTATGTAATCAAATTGATACCTCAAACAGTTAATTGGTGGTTGATGTGATCTGGAAAAAAAAAACAAAAACGAATTGTGGTTTATGTGTATACCCGTGAGTAGGCTGTCACCCGGCCCAAGTATGTGAACTTTGGACAATATATGTGTATGGTTTAGCTTGCTCTCTGGTTTGATTCTCTTCACTCTGAAACCTTTTGCCTTATCTGCTGCTTTTGAGGGGAACTAACTACATTTTGGGAATGTGCAAGTGAAAAATCAACCGAAAAGTCAAAGATTTCTGCAATGTAAAGTTCAGCAGACGGTGTAAGAATTTTGTTTGGGTGTGCTATTCCCAGTAGTTTGAATCAAATTCCGGGTTCATATGATTTTGGCTTAATTAATACTCGAATGGTTTCTATTGTGTTTCAAAATTTCAAAATGTGTCTTAGTTATTTTCGTTTTAAAGTAGTTTTTATGGAATATTAATTTACCAATATAACTCATTCTGATTGACGATTGCATTTGAGAAAAAACTCCTACATAGCTAATAGGGACAACTTCTAAACAATAACAAGACTTTCATGGATCTATTTTTAGTGGTTAAAAATTAATTTGTACCATTTCTAAGTGATATATTTGATCTAGGTGGGATCTACTTGGTGACATACATGAATTTTTAAACATTGAAAATGGACATGTGAATGTATGATATTATTTAGAACGTGTCTTTCGTTAACTGTGTAGGAGTTTCTTGTCCAAATGCAGTCTCAGTCAATAGAAAGGGTTATTTTAATACATTAATATTTCACATAGACTACTTTAGGACAAAAAAAATACTATTGGGATCAGTTTGGGATTTTGAAATACTATAAGAATCAATAGAGTAATTGAGCCTATAAGTTTGTAGTGCTGGTAATTTAAATCAAAATTTTGGTATATATTTTACCGGACTATTATAGTGTATTAGTGTTGTGGATAAGGCAGTAGAACAACGGTATCTTTTTAGAAGTCCAAGTTAATGTGTGTTATTAGGTCCAGGTTTGATGCAAATGAAATATAGAGGCTTCGATTCCAAGCCCAATAGAAACTATGTGGGGGCGCACCCGGCCCGACGCCTTAGTTCTTTTAATTATCCAACTAGTCTAGTAATTGACACTCACGGCGTTTCTGAGCATAGACAGTTTAGGCGGTTGTCTAAGGCCTCTAAAATAGAAAGATCCACAATTTTCTATTTTATTTAATATTTAATAGGTTATAAGCTCTCAAATTTAAATGTTTTAACTTAACAAAAGAAAAAATAAGTCTCAGAAATATCAGTTAAACTTTTTGAAATCTTCATTTAATGCAAAGAAAAACATATTTCAAATGAGATAATTTGCAACTTTAAAATTCAAAAAAACTATTGGACTTCCAATTTTAAAATTGAAAAAAAGACTATCGAACTTTCAATTTTTATTCTTTCTTGATTCTTAATTTATCCCTACTTTCACTGTTCTTTCCACCGAAGTTTCCTTATCTTTTTACTCTGAAGGTTTACCCTTCCTTCGTTATAGCTCACTTTTCATTTTATATCATACTTTCACTCTTCTCTTCATCATTTTTCCTTATTTAAATACCTATAATTGTTGCTTACGAGAAAAGAAGTTTTTCAAAACTAAAACTAATAAAATCATATCTAGATCTACAAATCATATCTAAGATCTACTATGACGCAAGAAGCATTAAATAGCTAGCTATATTATCAATTGAAAATGATCTCTTGACAAATCTTGAATATTTGATAAGTAATTTTGCATCTCAAAAAGTAAGAAAAAGAATTTTTTAACTAAAATTTGTTGATATTTTTATATTTTTAATATAATAATTTATTATTTATTATAAAAGGCCTATTTTTATAATTTCGCCTAAGATCCTCTTTATTTGCAAGACGGCCCTGTTGACACCTGAGCTAATAAAAAACTTGGTGAATATCATATTATTCAGAAGAGAGAGAAAAAAAAATCTATCACGGATCCATTGGATCCATTGGGGAGTCTTCGGCAACGCACTCAAAATTGTATATAATTTTTCATGGCTATAATCGAACAAGACATGGACGACGCAAAATTCCACACGAAAAGCGACCCTCCATTATGCGCCCCAAGTGGGTCCAAAAGTCGAATGTTTATCACAAAATTACAAAACCGGGTGGATTTGCTTCTTAATAGACTTAGTCATTAAGAAAAGACTTTCTGTTTTGGGTCAATTCCACAATTATATGGACCAACTAAATAGGAAGAGAGCCGCTGCAAACTTGGATGGCTGACCGAAACGACTGATGATTTGATTCGATGCGAAGTCTAATCGTAAAGTTAAAGTGGAAACGTTAAAAAAGGACGAGAAATGAAACAGCTTTTAGTAAAGTTCACTTTGTTTTTCTTTGCCTTGAGCTTTTTTCAAAGTTTTAGAACAAAAAGCTCATCCCACGCCCTTCGATAAAAGGCAGAGCACTTAAATCAAACCCCACGAAAAATGACAGATACCTGTCGACAGTGGCAGGTTGAAACTTTGAAAAAAAGGTTGAAAGAAATATTGCAAAATGTTTAAATATTAAAACTTTTTTTTCATATAAGCTAGAAGAACATGTGACACCTTGGTTTCAAATCAACCTGATCTAATTTAATCGTTTTAGAAGGCTTTAATGTTATGATAAATTTTGAACATGTACAACGACTTTTTACTAGACACATCATTCAAGTCTCGAATTTTGCTATTATGAAAAGCTGAATCAAGATCAGCCAGCTAACCTAAGGTACTCCTAACTAACTCGTTTACACCAAGAATAATATTGAAAAATATGTTTTTAAAATTTTTCTTGAGCAACATTAATACAAAACTCGGGTCGACTTGATGTGAAAGTTAAAATTATATTACATTATAATTTCTTTTTGGAACTAACGATATGTAATTTAGGGAGTGTTTGTTTGTTAAAATTTAGAGAATATTCTCGAAATTTTGAGAATCTTTACTTTATTGGGATTTATTGGGTTTGTGAAAAGTGAAGTGTGTATGTGTAAAAGTTAAAAATTTTGGAATATGTTTGTTTTGCTGAAAATTTTCATGCCCCAAAATATTGGGAAAACAAACAGGTACCTAAAGTCTCATAGAGTTCGTGTAAATTCATGGAAGGTATGATATTGACATTTTGATTAGTATTCCTAATGCTATCCTCCATTTAGTACATCTACCATGTCACTCAATTTTTTTGTTTCTCATTTGTTTTTCTTGACCCTCTTTAGAATTTTATGGTAAATTGAAGTTCCTATTCGTCCCTTAGGGGAGAAGACGAATGGATGATAGATTGAATGTCATATGTCACCTCTAATTGCTCAAGGCTTTTCGTGACTCTAATTGCTCAAGGCTTCGCTTAGAAGATAAAAAATAAAATAAAAAATTTCTCAAGGCTTTGGGTGACGGTGGTAGCGACGAAATCACCATTTATAACTTCCGGTCCTGAAGCCAAGCATGAGACGTGGCTTTGACGCTGAGGCCGAGTCACGGGGTTTGACGTTTAGCTTTGAGACAATTCCAACGTTTTAAGTCTTAACCGCTGGAAGGTGACAACTTATAGGTACCAATGTCAGTAACTTCAAAACTTGAAAAAAAAAAAAACTTCAAAATTAATTTGTAATTTAATGTGTACATATTAGTAATCATGTTTGTAAACTAATATTTTATGAAAATTTTGTTGTAAAAATTGAGATGGATTAAAATTTTATTGAATTTTGTGAAAAAATAGTAACAGGTATAAAGGGAAACATCACTTTGAGGCCTCTAATTATTAATTTAATTTAAAAAATTAGTCTAAATTACTACCTTTGACGCATTGAATCCACGAACTACTAAATTTTATCAATTTGTCCCCTTAAAAAAAGATTTAACGATCAAATTTTTGCCATGTGTTGTGAATGAAACACGTGACACGATTTTAATTCTCAAATTTTATTACATAGTGTAATTTGATCAATTATGAAAGTTATATGGCTCAATGTGTCAAGATTAGTAATTTAGAACTCTATTTAAAATTGTATTGATAATTAGAGTACTTAAAGTGACTTTTTTTTGAAAATATAATTTTATAAGAATCTATAAAAAAGTGAATGAGAGAGATAATATAAATAAATTTGTTATGTTTATTATAATAGAAAGAGGGATGTAGATTATTTTGAAATTATTTTATTATTATTTTTATTATAATAAATATAAAATATTTATTCATATTTATTAGTTTTTTATTTCTTCATTCTCGTGAACTAAAATCTAAGAACTCGGCCCCGTGCTCCCTTAAAGACTCCGGATGCATTCGGTCAATCAAGCAGTTGAAACGTTGAAGTGTGAACACAAGACAACGAGTGGACCTACTAAACGACTATGGACTCAGTCCCCAATAGTCTTTCATTGTCCATTCGGATCGGTAAAATGTGAACAGAATCACAGAAGTTGTACGCAAGTTGTGTGCTACTTCTTCCAACTTTTTATTATCCCATACAATACCTTCTGCTATACATACCTTTACCTGTTTGGGTTCATATATTATATATTTTTGGTCACAACGGGCCTGACACTGCCAGAATGTGTGTTATATTAGATTTATGTTCACCCTATTTATTTAAATTCGTTTCAACAGCTTTTATATATATAAATTGAGAGGTTATGTGAACATGAAATCAAGGAAAAAAAATCATGTAATAGGGAAGATAATACTATAATTTGTTTTGTATTGCCTATAAAAAATTATTTTTCAAAAATGGCAGATAATAATAATAAGATATATGGCAAATGGTGTTAAATTTATGAGCATGTATTACATTCTAAAGGACGAGTGTGGATTAAGATAATGTTCGTTTTTTTTAATTTTTTAAATTTTTTTAAATTTTAAAATTTTAAAATTGAATATATTTTTAATACGCAACACGTATATTAATAAAATTAATATCACTTAAATATTTTTAAAATATTAAAAATTCTTAAAAGAACGCTCTAACCGAACATCCCCTTGCGCCCGTCAAGCAGAGTGGCAAGGAATATATCAAAAAAAAAACTTACCCAAAAAAAAAAAATAAGTAAGAAATGGAAGTGAAATTACTGGAATAAAAAGAACATGTGATATGATGTAAGGCTGGTTATTGGTGGGACCCATGAGTGGTAGGCGAATCTCGTCCTTTACAACTCTGCGTCTCTACTAACTTCGAGGCCACCCACATTCTATCATCTTCGCATTCGACGCTTTTCTGTCGGCCCCGCAACCTCGTGACCTGAGGAAGTACGTCCTGCCTGTGTGAGCGTGTGACTGTCTGACTGTCTGTCACCCCAAAAGACTCAAAGTCTCCTTTTCACTGTCAATCACCTCTCTCCCCGTAACGAAGTGTCTTCTCCAGTCTCTCGAGATCATTCGCTCACTTACACGCACTATTTGAAAAAAAAAAAGCAATTTCGTTGTGTTCGGTTTGGATTTGATATTTTTTTATTACGTGCTGCTAGTGATATTCCAACTTTATATCTGTAGCACAGAGTGGCTTTTCTCTGTTTCTTTCTTCCTTTCTTTGCTCCACCATCCTTGTGCTATCAATCCATCATCCTCTCAGTTAAGCTTTTCACGATCCATAATGGAGTCTAGGCTTCTCCTCTTCACTCCCTTCTTCTTCCTTCTCCTGCTCTTGGATGCGGGCTCAGCCCAGATGCCAGGTGACGCTCTCTCTGTCTCTGTCTCTGTCTCTATTTCTCCTGTCCATATCTATAAGTTATGGCGAATTTTATTTTTATTTTTTGTCTTTTTCGTGGTTTCTACGCCACATCCTGTGGAGTACACAGTTTTATTTTGGGCTTGAAGCGCTATGTTCTATTAGATTGCTCTGTATCTGTCTTCTTTATTTTGCAATTTTTTTTTTTCGATTTGAACATCTTTCATTTGTTTTCTGAAATCGCATGCGGAAGGGAAAGTACACATCTTTAGAGCCTTGCTCCGCATAACTGATTAACAAACGAGAAATTTGAAGAAGTGGAAACAATTGAAACAAACAGCTCAGTCGTTTTCGTCGTTTTGCTTGAACTAAATGAACTGGGGTTGATCCACTCGTATGCATCAGCATAAGAATTTGTGAAAAGGAAAAAGAAAAGATTATAAGCTATAAATATCTGTCGTAGCGCAAACCCTTAAACCCTGTGCATACAACTCAGTCTTTCGCACCGTCAAAGATCATGAATCCTTCACCTTTCCCGTACAAGTTACTCTACTAACTACGTCTCCTCTTATATCTACAACTGCCGGTTTAGGTAGTCTTGTAAGATTTGAAATACGTAAAATCTTCCACATTTTCTAGCATAAACTAAATTCTTATAAGTGGGTGGACTTATAAATTGGATTTAGGAGAGTCGCTTTCCAGGAATGCCGTGGGAAGTTTGGTCAATCGTGGTTGGTCAAATGCGTCCAAATCCTGTTAATTATCTGGTACATCACCACAAATAGGGAGTGCATGCCGAACACTACGTGGTATCAGGTGAGGAGTGATTAATGCTGAGATATAGGACGGAGCCAACTAGGGACAGATTCATGGTTATATTGGTTTCAAACATTTATGCACTTTCCCAATCTTAAATCTAGGCTCCATGTTGAATGCCACTATCCTGGGAGATGATATTTCCCCTTTTTTTTTTCCCTCTTCAATGAGATTTATAGAAAGATAATGTCGATACTGCTTATTTTGTGTTTGGTTGTCACAGTTGGCTTTCCTTCTCAATTAGCTTTTAGATTTTTACCTTTCATGTGATTAAAAAAACACATTAGGTATAGGATGGCAGTTCCATACAAAATTTGCATGTTGGAGTTGGAATTATTTTTCTCCTACATTCTCAGGAACTTGGTGTTGTGAAGCAGGTTTTGTCAGTCTTGACTGTGGAGGTAAAGAAAATTTCACGGATGAGCTTGGCCTGAACTGGACTCCTGACAGTCAACTTACATATGGTGAAGCAGCTAATATATCTGTTGCAACTGAGACACGCAAGCAATACCTGACTCTCAGACACTTTCCTGCTGATTCCAGGAAGTATTGTTACACACTTAATGTCATAAGTAGGACGAGGTACCTTGTGAGAGCAACATTCTTGTATGGTAACTTTGACATCAACAATGTTTATCCAAAATTTGACATTTCCCTTGGGGCAACTCCTTGGTCTACAATAGTCATTTCGGATGCTAGTACTGTTGAAGTTCGAGAGCTAATATTCTTGGCTTTAAGTCCTACAATCAGTGTGTGTTTATCCAATGCTACAACTGGGAAGCCATTCATATCCACTCTTGAGCTCCGGCAATTTAATGGTTCAATTTACTTCACAGATTTTGAGGAGGAGTATTTCCTGAGTGTCTCTGCAAGGATAAACTTTGGTGCTGATAGTGAAGCTCCAATCAGGTATTCTCAGACTTGAAGCGCCTTATGGTGTGCTGTTTTGGATAATTGTTGTCTGAATGAATTGCAATTTCAATTGGTAGTTTATCTGCATGCAATTGAAGATAACCCTACCTAGACATTATAAGAAGAAAACGGATTAGTTACTCAACTTTTCTGAAGCCCATAGATGGCTAACACTTTAAAAGTAAGAACTTTGAGGCAGGAGAGGCGTACTAGCTAAACATTACCGTTGAAGATTTCTCCATATAATGAAAAGGTCTGCATTTCTGTTATTTTAGGTATCCCGATGACCCTTTTGATAGAATATGGGAGTCAGACTCTGTGAAGAAAGCAAATTACCTGGTTGATGTTGCTGCTGGAACCAAGAAAGTGTCAACCAAAATGCCAATTTCTGTTAACAGTAATGACAGACCGCCTGAGAAAGTGATGCAGACTGCTGTAGTTGGAACAAATGGATCACTAACTTACAGATTAATCTTGGATGGTTTTCCTGGTTTCGGATGGGCATTCTCATACTTTGCAGAGATTGAAGATTTGGGTGCAGATGAGTCTAGAAAATTCAGATTGGTACTCCCAGGCAATGCAGATATCAGCAAGGCTGTAGTAAATATTGAAGAGAATGCTCAAGGAAAATATCGTCTTTATGAACCTGGATTTACAAACATATCCCTTCCCTTTGTCCTATCTTTTAGATTCGGGAAGACATCTGATTCCTCCAGGGGGCCTCTTTTAAATGCCATGGAGATTAATAAGTATCTGGAGAAAAATGATGGGTCTTTAGATGGTAAGTTTAATAATGGTACCTTCAGTGCGCACTTCGCACATAAGTTTGAGATCATGTTTTCTCACTTGTAATCAAGTACACACAGATATCCTTTTTTCCTTTGTGCGTGTTTGCTCTTGAGCATCAGTCTTTACCATGAACTCTCATGAGTTGCAGGGACAGTTATTGAAAATATGCTTTCATACTACTCATCGGCGGACTGGGCACAAGAGGGTGGTGATGCATGTCTACCAGTTCCATGGTCATGGGTGCAGTGTAACTCAGACCCACAACCAAAAATTGTTAAAATGTAAGCTTAAGCCTTTCTAATGTCATTCCTCATGATAGCTAATGTGACCCACAACTCTGTCCCTGGTGTTTGGCAGTTCATTGTCGAGCAAGAACTTGACTGGAAATATCCCCTCAGACTTGACAAAGCTGACCAGTTTAGTCGAGTTGTAAGTCTAGTGCCGCATTTCCATTTTTTTTGGATGTTGAAATTGCTTGCACATTTAGTTCCTCGCCTATTGATGATTACTATGGCATTGTCATCGTTCCTCTCGTGGTTGCAGGTGGCTTGATGGTAATTCACTTACTGGTCCGATACCTGATTTTACTGGATGCGCAGACTTGAAAATCATGTAATCTAAGATGACTTGTCTTGTTAATCTTAGGTTATGTCAAACATGTAAGCTAATCACGATCCTTTGCCTTGTATAGCCATCTTGAGAACAATCAATTGACGGGTGAGCTGCCTTCATCTTTGATGAACCTACCAAGTTTGAGGGAGTTGTAAGTCATTGGGACTTCTATAGTTGTTATTTTGTTTGCCGACAATTTTAAATTCTAATCTTATCATGAGGGACTTGAAAGATAGATCTTAGCTCAAGCGATGCATCTAGTCAATCGCTCAGAAATACTAGAGTTTAAGTAATGCCGCATGTCTATATTCTTTTTGTTCATTTGAAGCAAGTTTTACCGTGCTGTTTGAGCAGAAGATTTTATATACATGATGCATCTGATCTTTGTAGGTATGTGGAAAACAACATGTTGTCAGGGACGGTGCCCTCAGGTCTTCTCAATAAAAACTTGGTTTTGAAGTGAGTATGTCTTGTTATTAGTATCGGGTTCCCTTGAAGAATATGGCATGTTAAGAAAGGGGAATTATTATTGACATGCTCATATCCTAAAAAATTTTTACCTAATACTTATAACTGCATTTACGTGGAAGCATTATTATTGTCTCTACCTATGTTATTGGCTTTTCATCCCCATATTGTTTGATTGTTAACTCATATGTATTGGCGTCAGTGTCAAAACATAGATGCCAACACTGAAAGAACTGTAGCAACAGTCACTAAGGTGTTTGAGAAATGAAATGAGATAGTTCAAATTAAAGAAAGCCACAATGGCACTGGACTGGTTCTGCCATTAGTTTCAGATTAGCCTGGTTTTAGAAGGCAGAACTGTATATTTGTGTCCTCTTTAGCAAGTTGCTTATGGATGGTCCCGTAAGTGATTGGAAGTAATGACGAATTAGATGTCATTTTGAACTAGCTGTGTCTAAGAGGTATACCCTGTTGTTGACAACCTTCAGGTCTTCCCGCTCTTCAAAAATACATTGGTTCCGGGAGGAATGCACTGCGTCCAACTTTCATCTACATTAGCTTATTGCAGAAATTGGCTTATATAAGTTCCGTCATGTCTGGTTTTAATGTTGTTTAAAAGAACTTTAAAGGCCCTGCCTCATAGTTCTGCGCTCAGATAAAAACTTAGCAATGTGAGTTTTTATTGTCAGTTTATGTGAACATTCTGGATCTTCTCTTCTCTTCCTTATCATTCCAATCACTCTTCATGCCATTAACCCTGGTCCATTTACATGTCCTTGTTTTAGGGGCGTGAGAGGGAGTGAGGTATTTTGAGGAGGATTTTAAGGATTTGTATTTGTATGTCACAGCAAAACGCTGACCGTTTATTTCTACTTTGATTCTTCTCAGCTACTCGGGGAACATCAATCTTCGGAAAGGGGACAAAAGAGGGAGTCACATTGATGTGATTATTGGTTCATCAGTCGGGGCTGCTATTCTTCTTATAGCGACTATTGTGTCCTGCGTATTTATGGGCAAGGGGAAGAAGAAGTATTTTGAGAAAGGTATCAATCTCGGAGAAATCTTCAAGTTCATGTCTTGTTTCTGTAAGAATTACAGTTGGTTCAAACAAAACTTGTTTTGATTTGCTGTAGACCAAAGTGAGCACTCCCTGCCTGTTCAAAGGCTAGTTTCTTCTAAGGGTGATGCTCCCACAGAAGCTGGACAGTGCTTCACTTTCTCTGAAATTGAAGATGCTACAAGAAAATTTGAGAGAAAAATTGGTTCTGGAGGATTTGGCGTCGTATACTATGGGAAAATGAAAGATGGAAAAGAAATTGCGGTCAAAGTTCTAACCAGTAATTCCTACCAGGGAAAGCGAGAATTTTCTAATGAGGTGAGTTTTCATATGAGTTGGACCTCTTTCCATGTTCTGCCTTTGTAGTCTTATTATCTTGACCTATTTATAGAATGTAACTAGTTTTTCTTGTCAAAAATGAAATACATTGCAGTGGTATGGGTGTGTTAAATTCAAACTGGTTCCTCACAATCCGGTGCTCTTCAATTTGTTCTAGGTGACTCTTCTTTCAAGGATACATCACAGGAACCTGGTGCAGTTTCTGGGATATTGCCAGGAAGGAGAGAGAAGTATGCTCGTTTATGAGTTCATGCATAATGGAACTCTCAAGGAACATCTTTATGGTAAGTTCACGTGTTTCTGCGTCAAAGCAATACTAGTTTGAATTCTCAACCATGTATAACTTTTCATAGGCCCGTTAACACGTGAACAAAGTATCAGTTGGATCAAGCGACTTGAAATTGCTGAGGATGCTGCAAAAGGTTCATAAACTAAGATTTACTCTGCTTATATTGCTATGAAAAGCCTATCCTACATAATAAAGAGTTTATAGTGATTCATCTCTGCTCATGTATGTTTAGGGATTGAATACCTTCATACAGGCTGTGTTCCAGCCATTATTCATAGGGACTTGAAAAGCAGCAACATTCTTATCGATAAACACATGAGAGCAAAGGTTGCAGATTTTGGTCTTTCAAAACTTGCAGTAGATGGAGTCTCTCATGTGTCGAGCATAGTTCGGGGCACTGTAGGTTATCTGGATCCCGAGTAAGGCTTTGCTCTGTCTTCTTTAAATCCTGGCATTTTTCCTTGACATCAAATCATGCGTCATATCCAGGCTTAAGTTTAGTGCATAGTGTTTCAGCTGTCATATGATTATGAAGCTGTTGGTGCCTTTACTTGCTCTTTGGTGAAGCTTTGAATTCATTTTCCCATTTGTGCTATTGATGAGAACCCCTACTTATGAATACAGAAGCAAACAAATAGAGATAGGTCATCACAAGTGACAAATTGTTCTTAAGGACTTCAATTTTACTCCTGTGTACCAGCTGAACACACTCTTCTGCTTGTTTAGATGTTTGCACTCAGTGGATATTATCACTCCGTGTTGTGCCCTTTTTTTTTTTTTCGTTTTCAGCAAGCCCTAGCAGAATCAAACCCCCCAGGAGCTTCGGTGGCATACCTGTGTACAGTTGTCTTGGATCAACTGGGAAACGTAAAGTTTATTACATAATTTTATAATGATTCTTTTTCCCATGATATGCAGGTATTACATCTCGCAGCAATTGACAGACAAGAGTGACGTTTATAGTTTTGGCGTCATCCTTCTTGAGCTAATCTCTGGTCAAGAAGCAATCTCTAATGAAAGCTTTGGTGTTAATTGCCGTAATATAGTCCAGTGGGTATGTTTTGGTTTGTTCTGCTCATGCAGGCATTGGGAATTATGACAATTAGATGCACATCCCACATTGAACTTGGTAAATTGAAATGGCTGAATTATTGAAAAATGAGATTATCACCCTTTTTGTGTTGTTTGTTTCAAGCTTAAAGTCAACACTTATCAATATATAAAAACTACCTGGCGGTTCAAATATCCATGGACCATTGTTTCAAGTGGCTTGATATAGAAGTAGCATGATCCACAGCCTTCCTTTTGTTTGTTACCTCGACTCTGAGTTTTGAAGTGCCTGTATCCTTTTTGTCACAGGCAAAGTCGCATATTGAGAGCGGAGACATTCAAGGAATCATTGATCCCACACTAAACGAATTTGACATCCAATCAATGTGGAAGATAGCAGAGAAAGCTCTGCTGTGCGTGCAAGCTCACGGACATATGAGACCGTCAATTTCAGAAGTACTCAAGGAGATTCATGAAGCAATTGCGATTGAGAAGGAAGCATTGGCCACGAGGGAAGGTAATTCAGAAGACATGTCAAGGAACTCTATTCATTCCTCCTTGAACCTGGGTTGCATAGATGCTGACAATGGCTTGTCTTTTGATGAATCCATTGCACAGCCTTCTGCACGATGAATCTTTTATGTACAAAAGACAAAAAGCCTCTTCCTTGTGAAAAGCAAAAAGAAAAAAAATCATATTCTTTGTTACAGCAAAGCTACCAGTTTTGTAGTCTTTATGTGGCCACGCCCACGTCCCTTGAGTTTTGAGCTTGAAAAATCACATTTCAGTATATCGTGTCAACATGGAGTCGTGGGTAAAGGCTCTGTTTTTCAGGTGTACGTCCATCAATGTCCTTTTTTTGCCTTTGTTTGACAGTCATCTGAGAAAATCTTTGGGCGTGATAGGCTGTGGGATTTAGGCTGCTGGTGCTGGATGTGGATGATTATCATTATTATCATTCTTCCATGCACAAAATGCTTCCAGATTGCCTGCTGCTTTTCCAATTAATGCCGGCAAAGGTAGTTGGGTCTTGAAGAGGGTTTAGACCTAACTGGTTAGTTAGAAGGTGGTAGAGGGCGATATGGCATCAAGTAACGCATCAGAAGCCCCAATTAGTTGGACTTCTTAAGCACCATCTATCTCAAACTAGCGCTTTCAGTTAGGGCTGTTCGTAGTTCGGTTCGGGTCGGGTACGGTTGGTTCTGTGCAGTTTAGTTTTCTGTTGGCCCATCTGACCCAAAAACCCGATCCATCATAAATGTTCATTTTACTCACCCGATCCATAAGGGTCGGTTCGGGTCCTACTTTCCTTCTCCTTACCCCCCCCCCCCCAAACCTTTTTTTGCCGTGCCCCACTTACGGATTGCAGGGAAAGCAACTATCCTTAGTAACATAACTGGGGAATAAACATTGCAATTAGCACATTTCATTACATTAACTGAAAAAGACACCAAACTATGGGCAGAAAAGTTGATGGGAACTCCAACGCAAAACTATCTCGAAATAATTAGTGACAAAAGCCATAAGAAATCGTATTTGACTGTCCTGTGACAGTTTTAAAATACTATCCCACAGTTTGCTGTTTCCTTCAATGGATTTTGGTTAAATATTAACTGAAAGGACATGAGAAACATAAATTCAGCGATGCAGATCATATTACCCAAAGCAGATGACTATTTAGGATTCCTTACATGAACAATAACATTAACAACTTCCAAGAAGATTGAAACTAGATAGTAATGCAGGTCAGATGTGTTACAAATACAGTAGACACCATATGCCCAACTGATATACTACAGAAAATATTGAAATCGAACTATGAGAAGTATGAGAAGCCAACTGTGGAAATAAATTGACCCAGTTAACTAGAAGTCACATATACCCAAACAGACAGCTATATATTTGTTTGCATTTATATTCCAACCAGAGACTACAAGTAAACAGAGGACATGTATGCAGTTGCGACTAATGGAGGAAGAGATAGAATAAAACAAAAAACTGAACAGGATGGTGAAGGCCTATAAGCACAAATCCAATAGACATCGAACAGACTTCTGCAAATCCAAGAGACATCAGAAAGACTAAGGCCACTTGGTGGATTCATGAAGACATACATTCCAGAGAGGCCAAATACCTAAGACATTCATGGGAGCAAGCTCGACTTACCTTTCAAGCTGTATTTTAAAAAATAGATATTCACAAAGTGACTCTCATTACCACCACTTAATGCATGGAAACCCAAATACCCCCGCATTGCTCCAATTCATTCTACATATTATGTTATCTTAAATATCAACACGGAAACATGCAGTTTTGAGATTTTTCAAGGGTATCATTTGACATTATTTGGAAGTTAAAATGCTCTCTTCCAAATGAGTATTCCTGATACCATTGGGTCTTAAGCCACAGAGTCTGCTACACCTTCAGAAGAAGCTTCAGCTCCATTTTTGCAGACGTCCTGTGTACAAGGAAGAATGATAAGATTGCAGCATGTTATTCCAATCAGCAGAAGTCATTCAAAAGCTGAATGTCAAATCTTTGCTCGAAAGATTCCTGAAACAATTCCTCCCTCTTCTACCTAACGCACCATTTCAGATTTAGCATTTTTTGTTCTCATTTATATCTTTTTCCCTCTTGGTTTTAGATTGACCTGGAAAAAAACACGATAAACTTTTATACTCATTTTAGGAATTGAAAAAGAAAGCTGAAACATACAGTAAGTATTGTTTGTAGAGAAAACCAAAAAATTTGCAACTGAAAAGGCATCTACAGAACTACTTCATAAGAGTATAAATAGATGCTCTTTTAGCCAAAACTTTGGTGTAACTTTAACCCATTGTGTCCGAACAAGAAAAGAACAAGATGGAACTCACCACCGAATAAATCCCTCGAAATAATCCACAGACAAAAATAGGCGCAGAGTCATTAAGAATTAAGAGGAAAAGGTGAAGTGGCTTACCAAATACTAGAGGAGTTTCTTCCTCTTGAAGCTCGATTGAACAGAAGCTTTGAAACAACAGATCTCTCCAGTCCCAAAGATTTTCTCCGACGAATTTACAAGAAATCGTAAATCCTAAACCTCCAGAATACTTCTGGGTCGTAGAAGCCACGAAGGGAGGAAACCAAGCTGTTACTGATCAGATTAAAGACTGAAAAATAAAGGAGAGGTTGGAAGTCTGGAGACGTAATTGTTTTGAAACGTGATAGGAGAAAAGAAAGAAAAAGAAGAGGCGTAAAGGTGTTGAGAGATTCTGCAAGGAGAGGTGGACTTACTGGAGAAGAAGGAGAAGTGGGTTGCCAGCTGGGAGGCGACGGCGACGGCTGGAGAAGGAAGAGTCGGAGGGTTCTGAGAAGTGAGAAGGAGAATTGGGACTTGCAAAAATCTAAGCCTCGAGTGGGTCGGTTCGGTTGAGGCCCGACCGAATATAGGGCGGGTCCAGTGTTTTGGACTCGCGCCTAGTCCGATACTATTCGGTCGGGTGAGTGTCGGGTCGGTCACATAGTGAACAGTTATTCAGTATTTAATTTTTTTTTTTACCCGAATGACACTATACCGTTCAGAAAGAGAGACATTGGAAAAATTTGTTATCCATGTGAAGTCTGGGCATGTGTGCTCTATGTAATATCAGGGAAAATTTTATTTGCACTCTAAACTACTAAAATTGACATATGACCCCAAGTTATCAATTGATTTACACGTGCCCAAGTTAAAGATCTCACCGTAAACATTAATGATAAAAAAAAATAAAAATAGACACATGACACGATCATAATGATTAAAGTGTAACATGAGATACAAGTATAAACTTATTGGAAATTTTGGATGCAAATTGTAAGGTTTGATAGTTTAAGGTGCAACTTGCAAACTAAATAGTAATTAGAGGGTATAAAGTATAATTTCTCTTACAATGAAAAAATGAATCAAGATAGTCAGCAGGACTGAAACCTAATTGATACCACTTAACTATTCGTTAACTTCAAGGTCAGGAGTTCAAGTAGAATTTAAATTGAAATCGCTAGCAAAAGTAAATACCTAACATTAGACTTAGTGGATGGACTAGGACTGGTTGATAGTCTTGTTAGTGTTGTAGTGATAGTCTTACTCAAAGAAAAGTGTCTAAAGCTTAAACCAGACATTTTACAATAAGAGTGCTCCAATGATCATGGCCAGAGAGGGTCGTTACACTGATCTCTCCTCCTTTTTTTTATCACAGAAAAATAAAAAATGAATAAATGAATCGAGATGCCTCAAAGTTGTTCTTTCCTCTGTTCTTTTCTTTCCAAGTATTTAACCCGTGCCCAACGGCTCACCAGAGTGTGAAACACGACATTTTCGTACATATTAAGTGACCCAGGTGAGCTGGTTTTCCTTGAACTGTAGCATTCGAACATGACTTTCTTCGGCCAGCCGCAGCGACTTTCCCTTTGCCTCCTCCTAACCGGGCAGCAGAACCCGAATTTCGTTTCAAAATCAATGCCTATCCGAGAAGGTCCATCAAGTAGGCCCACATTTCTATTTGGGTAGTTACTGCCATTTCAAAAGGAATTGAATGCGTTGTAGGATCTAAGTGGAAGTCATTTGTTCGAGTGGCCCATCCCTTCCCAATTTCAGAGGCTGGGTTATCAATTTTTCTTTTTTCTTTTCTCTTTTAGTTTTTTTTTTTGAAGCTCACCTAAGAGGAATATCCTTCTAGTGTTTCTATATATGCTCGTTCACTTAATTTTGAGATAATATCAAGTGGTTATATGGTTTAAATGGATTAGAATCTTTTAACTTCCGTCTAATTGAATGCGTAATTGATCAATCTAATTGAATATTTTAGAATTTTTCATCCATCTCCAGTTAGATATAAGGATATCTAAGAAATCTAAAGCTATTCAGAATATAGAACTTAAGGATCATCTAAAAAGGATTATCTTCTCAACATATAATAATTTAACTAGATAAATACACTTTTCAGAAATGGGTACTAATATTTTGCACTCCAAATTGTAGCTTTTTTCACATTCCACGCGCCATTACTTTTTTTTTTTTTTTGTTGTACATGAAAGGAAAGTTTTATCCTCTAAATAATTTTTTAGCTTAATATTTTTTTTGTGAGATAAAATGACCAAAAAAGTACTTTATGAAAAAAATTTGGCCAATAGGGCAAAGTGAAAATCAATATTTTATTAGGTAAATGTAATAAAATTGATAACTTGAGGTGTAAAGTGTAAAATCTCGATACTTGAAAGACGCAAAATGTAGTTATCTATTATATGAGGGTGACTTGCACTAATTCAAAAATGATATAAAAATTACTTCTAAGCTAAAGATACAACAGTGGACCATTGTTAGAAAACTTAAGTAAAATGAAAACTCTAGAAGCACAAATTAGGGATATTACTCAGTGTCAATTACAATATAAAATGAAAAATCTTAATGTAAGGGTAACTTACAATAACTCGTCCATGAACTAACATCTTAATATCAAATACATCCCCAAATAACAACTCGTGATGAGTCAGTTCTTATATTCATCTTTCCGTTGAGAGTTGCCCTCTAGACTACACGGAGCTGTTAAGTTTGAGAGTGTATTTGATATTAGTTCAATAGTTCGGGAGGTTTATTATAATTTATAAATATGACAACCCTCACAAACTACTATTGCAATATCAAATATACCCTCAAACTTATAATACATCTCATGAAAAATCATTTGACTTAGCCACGACTATGGTAAGGAGCTAATATCAAATATATCCCCAAACAACAACCCGTGATGACTCAGTTCTCAAATCCATCTTTCCATTGAGAGTTGCGCTCTAGAATGCATTGGGCTGTTAAATCATATAGGTTATGTCACATGTAACTTTCACGTGTTGTAAGTTTAAGAGTATATTTGATATTAGTTCGATAGCTCGGAGGGTTTACTATAATTTACCAATATGACAAACCCTCACAACTACCATTATAGTATCAAATATACCCTTAAACTTTATAATACATCTCACGAAAATCATTTGACTTTACGACGAGTATGGTAAGGAGCAATGGGGATAGGACGGGGCCATCGCCCCTAGATTTTTGAAAAAAATCCTTTTTTAAGCCTAAAAATATTATCCCCCCTTTTTACACCTTCAAATACCATTTTGTCCTCCCAAATTTTTTGAAAGGCCAAAAATACTATCCATTTTTTACCCTTCAAATACCATTTATCATCCAAAATAAATGAGACAAATTTGATTCTTTAAAAATCATGCCCTTTAAAATAACAACAAATAATAAATGAATTTAAAGTATCTTTTAAAATAACAATAAATGTTAATGGAATCAAAAGTTCACCAGATATGCAATTTATTTTATGACCTAAATACTAGTTTTTGTTTCAATTTTGTTTTATTTCTCTCAATTTCACCTTTCTTTTTAAGTCTATCGATTTTGTCTCATACTTTAAAAAATTAACATTAAGAAATCACCTAGCACACCAAGTTTTTTCTATAGCTTTATATATGACAATTTTAACTAGTTTTTTTTTGTTTGTTGACGTTGTCTCAGCTTATGTAAATTCATTCTCTTTTTCTAACCCTCATTTAGCTGCTAATTTCAATTCAGAGTAAACATTTATATTGTTTTCTTTATAATTTTTAGGTGATGACCTTGTAGAATAATAATTAATATATAGAAAGTAATTACTTCCATAAAATATTAAGGAATTTTTTTCTTTTCTCCATATCGCATTTTAGAAATTGAATTATAGGAAATAGGTGTTTCTACTCTAGAACATAATCTGAGGTGATGTTTGACAATAACAAATTCTAAAAAATCGTAGAAAATTTGATAGTGGTGTAAATATTTAGGTAGATTGAAGTTTTTATTTGTAAAAAGTTGGTAAAATTTTTTGAAATTTTTAAATATTTGATTGGGTTGATTTTTATTGGAATTATAAAAGAATTATATAGAAGGATGATTTGACGGACTTTTTATTAATAAGGGTTAATTGCAATTTCTTCCCTCAAATTAGCACCTCAATCTCAAAAATCCTAAAAATTATAACTCGTTACAATTCACCCCTCAAATTACGTTTACCGTTACGATTCAGTCTTTCATCCAGATTTTCTATTATGTGCGACGTTTTCCGCCACGTGAACAACATGTGGGACCTTCTTTGTGCAAAAATATCAAATCATCCACGCCCGTTGCTTTTTCAAATTCAGCATCATTCCCAAACAAAAAATTCAATTTGGACAAATTTGCATCGGGAGGTAAAACCGCGATTTTCTTGGGCCAAGTGGGAAAGGGAGGAATAATTTGGTATTTTCATGCATGGAGGGTTCCACATGTTGCTCACATGGGATGAAAAACGTTGCAGATAACGGAAAAATATGGGTGGAGAACTGAATCATAATGGTAAACGTAGATTGAAGGGGTGAGAGAGTATAGGTAGAAATAATTTTATGGTATTTTTTTAAAAGATATTGGAGTTTGTGTGAAAATGTGTTGAAGGTAGTATTGAATTTTTTGAAATTTTAGATGTTTAGTTGTGTTTTTTTTTACTTCCAAAATATTTCCTTAAAAAATTGAATATTTGTTATTGCTCACCGTTATTCCTCCTTATGATTCTATTCCACAATACTTCAATTCTAGCTCTACCACTAATAAGGAGGGCAACGAAAAGACGATTTTAGGGGATGAGTAGTTATAGCTTGTGAGTGTATTTGATATTGACGTGGTAGTTTGTCGGAATTTATTTGTATTTTATTCTAATAAAAATTGTAGTATTAAGAAAAAAAATTGAATATATTAGTTAAGAAGATTGCATTTTTTTGTCTTACCCATCGCAGGCCTATATGTACTTGTATGGGTTAAGCGCACAAATTTAACTTTTCACTGAGTGAATATCATAACCACTTAAATGAGAGTTGCACTGACGCGGATGGATTAGATAGGTTTATTCAGGTGGCCTATAGCATAGTTTTCTCCTCCTTGTCCACCCAAAAAAAAAAAAACGACTGCATTTTCACTCCCTGTAAAGTTGTAACGACTGTATTTGCAGCCAACGAGTGGCCGCCCCAAAACTAGTGGCGGAAACACTGTGAAGCAGTAGCCGCAACACGTGGTCTAATCAGACCGGCGATCGCAACCCAGAACAGAAACCGCAGGGAAACACGGAAAAAGAGCAAACAATATAAAAAAAAACACTCAGCGAGTCTACGAGAGCCCCGCACGCAGACACAAGTAAGAAAGAGAGCGCCCCCGAAAAGAACCAAAACGAACGGTACTGATAAGCCGCCTTCTCTCATCTCAGTCGTCTCCTCTCTAATCTCTTTTCCAGCGTCGGATCCCCCACACCATTCCCATCCGATCTAAGGTCCCTCGCTGTCTCGCGCCCAAATACAAAATTAGGTACCGAAGTCGCTCTGACATTTTCGTACACATGCACTCTCTCTCTCTCTCTCTCTCTCTCCCACACGCTCACTGCTACGCACCGAGTTACAGACAACTGAAAATCTCGACTTTCACGTTCACTCTATGGTTTCGGTGTGATCGAGGGGCTAGGGTTTCTGGTCAGACTGACGATGTCGTTTTGTGATTGGTACTCTGGTCTAGGGTTTTGGCGAGGATGGCCGAAGGTCCGTCGAGTCCAACAGGAGGGAGCTTCGAGAGCGGCGAGCAGAGCCCGCGCTCGAATGTTCGCGAGCAGGACAGGTTTCTCCCGATTGCGAATATTAGCCGGATCATGAAGAAGGCGCTCCCCGCTAACGGAAAGATCGCTAAGGATGCGAAGGAAACAGTCCAAGAGTGCGTCTCCGAGTTCATCAGTTTCATCACCAGCGAGTATGAGATCGTCACTTTTGGTTTATTTTTATTATTTTTTGTATTTTCGTATGTTGTTGTTGTAATTGAGGGTTTGGTGGTTGAATAATGTGTAGGGCTAGTGACAAATGCCAGAGAGAGAAGCGGAAGACGATTAACGGGGATGATTTGCTTTGGGCTATGGCTACTTTAGGGTTTGAAGACTACATCGAACCGCTTAAGATTTACCTGACAAGATACAGAGAAGTAACTTGAAATCTTACTGTTTTACCTTCCTTTATCTATCTGATTGGTTGCCGAGAAAAAAAAGGAAGGGGCTAAATGAGAAGAAAAAGAAAATTTTGGTTTGTTCTCTTAGAAATTTAGAATGACGACATTGGGCCGGTGCCTTTTGCTTTCCCTGGCCCAAAAGTAAATCAAAAATAAATTATCGGTCCCTAAACGGTCTCAATTTGTGGACATTTGATATGTGACGCAACTTCTTCCGTTAATTCCCTTATGATGAGCTTCTTTATAAGTTTTGACTGACGGAGTGTTTTTGTTTTCCTTGTTTTCTGGTTTTATTGGGGTGCTGCAGATTGAGGTATGTTAAGTTTCTATTTTCCATTGATGTGCTGGTTATTGAAATTTCCTGATTTCGGTGTTTCCTTTTATGGTTCTCATTCGAAAGCCTTTTTTATTTCCAAATACTGGGTTTTCACAAAATATGGCATTTTGATAGGGTGACGCCAAGGGGTCAGCAAAGGGTGGAGATGTATCTGCTAAGAAAGATGTTCAAGCAAGTCCAAATGTGCAGGTGGAATAAGCTTTTCATCTAGCTAGGTTTTTGTTTTTGGCTGAATTATTATTTTTATGGATTAAAATTCATGCGCAAGCTTCTCATACCTTCTTATGGATGCTGTTTTTGGTGACTAATCTATCAGATTTCTCATCAAGGTTCTTTCTCGCAAGGCATTAATTATCCAAGTTCTCAGGTAAATCTCTCTCTACACACTACAGGGGCACTCGTCTTTCATGAACTATGTTTACTTCTATGTACATAATAAGGGAAAATACTTCGTGGATGATTCTCATGATTGATGAGTAGTATAACTTTCTCCAAGTACATTATACAGGAAATTGACTTCCTAGCATTGCCGGTAGTAGAGTTTGGTGGGGGTATAGTCATTTAGACTTTGGTCCGAGTCTCCCTTGAATTGGTCTCATATACCAAGATTAACAGCTAAGTAACTGTTGACTGTGTAAATGGAGGACTGTGAACTTCTTTGGGCCCTTGTTTTTTTTTTTTTTTTTTTTGATAAGTCTTTGGGCCCTTGTTATACTAGGAACCTTGCTCCTGAAGGATTGTTTGAAGGCATGTTGATCAACTTTGACAATCACAGATATTTTTAATGCATGTTCCATGGTATAATTTGAAATTGGGTTACCATTGTTTGAAATATTGCATTATCGTTATTGACCCAAAAAAAAATAATAATCTAGATATAGCTAATCCATGAACAACCAACCACCGCATTGTAAAATTTGGATAGGTTGTATTGATCATTGGGGTCATAAAAATATCCACTAAATTCATTTAGTTGTTCCAAAGGGCTTACAAAAACATCACTAAACCTGTGCTGAAGAATAACCAACCCCACATTTAAAAGGGATGGCTTTGTACAGTTGGTATGCCTTTGCAGTCTTTTTATCAGTGAAGGTTTTTTTTTTGCCATAATTTGATGTCCAATGTAAATTCCCATATTTATTTACATGCCTTTATATGTTCTTGCTGGGTACCACGGGGTTAAACTGGAACCATGGAGTGTATTGGAATAACTCCTTTGATGGCTAATTTGGTACTTCAAATGACATGAGGCATATGAGGAGCTCAGAAGATCTCACATTTTCTAATGAAATGACCAAAGGCCCTCTTAGCAATAGCACCTTTAGGGAAAGGGCACTTTTTGTGCACTTTTGTTATTTGAATCAAATAAAAGTTTTAGTTATATATTTTTCCTTTAAAAATCATGTTAGAACATTGGGTCGTGTCTATAGAGACTCAAAACAAGACAAAGAGACTGACCAAACTTTAAGCAGTTTAATCTTTGTCACAATAAACTTATAACACTATAGAAAACTTGGAATACCATCCAAAAAAGAAATTCTGGTCCTCGTTTTGCGCTCCCAATATGGTCAAAAACTATTGACCTTTAAGTCAGTTATACATATGGGCATAAGAGGAAAACAGATAAAAATTTGTCATTTTTTTTGGATCAGGAAAACAATAAAACTATATCTGCATCCTATAAGATACCTCAGTTATCGAGATCCTATTTAGATGAATCTCGATCATTATGGGTCTGTAAGATCGGAAGCTCTTAGATTTTAAGATCGAGATCAGGATTTTAGGAGCCATGAAATTGGTAAATATATGGTAAAACCTTTTGGTACGATTAATGTACTTAAGTTTATGAACTTGTGTTCCACTTAGATCTGGGGCTTCAGTCTATTCCTTGTTTCTGTAGGCATTTAGTTGAGTGCCTGTTATTAGGGATTATACTCATTAGGTGTGATACTTTGCATTACACATGCACGCGCTAAGTCCAACCTTGGGTGTGTATTAGGTGGAATTAGATTATGTAAGAGTCTAATGGAGTCTCAATAGCGACGGTTCTTTTGGGACGAGGCACAGATGTAGCAACCATATTCCCAGGTCTTTATAAACGATATTTCTAGTCTCAGATAGTATGGGGGTGCAATGTAATGTTTGTCTTGACAAGGATATTGGAAAAATAAATGGGAGAGATTGTCCTACCTTAAAATTTATTGATTTTAAAGACTTGTATGAGCAAGTATTAAATTTCACATGGCATGTGTATTAGATGTAGTTATAATATGTAAATAATTTTAAAGACATCCTTAGAGTGATTTATTTCAATTTTTTCGTCCAGGGATTATGTGAATAGTAACATTTATTTTGTCGGTCATTTGAAGTTTCTTTTCCCCTGCTAGCTGATGAACGGTAAATTTCACATTGTAATGTTTGTAGGCTCAGGCCCAACATATGATGGTTCCTATGCAGGGCATGGAGTAGACTTGGCTCTGGCTCATGTTCATCCAATTCCAATATGATATCCTACTTGAGGACATATCTTGTTGAATGTGCACAACAATATTGATCAAGAAAATTTTCTTATTTAAAGACTCATATTTTAGGTTCATTTCCGCACTCTTCTTGTCTCCATGTATTTGTATATTTGTGTTGTCTTGGAGTACAGTAATCATTTGAAGAAAATACTGTAAATTTTGGGTCCTGGTATTTGTTGACTGGGCGTTTTTGTATGATGTCGAGGAACTATGAAACCTTAATGTTTTATAAATTATTTTTGCTTATAAAGATTGTGATGACATATGGATGAATTCTGATCGACAAAAGTCTCTGAATTCCCCTTTGCTTTGATCCAAACAATTGGATGATGGTTATCTTGTTCTCCAATTTCTACCATGCAGTCCTACGCTATGTGACCTGTGGTTAGTCTTGGAGAAACGTATAATTTGTTCCTTTTTTTCTCGATGAGTTACGTATATGTTAAAAGATACGATTGCTTTTTCTAGATTATTAAAGAAGAAGCTGCTTTTTTCTTTTCGTTTTCCATTTTGCCTTTTATGCAGACGCAGCTGGCCTCTACATAGTTGCTTAATTGTGTTGGGCACTCATCGAATAATTTAGTGGAAAGATGCGAGTTTTGCAAAGAAACAGAAGCGGGGTAGTAAATGTTGTTGCTTTTTTCCACGTCAATTAGAGTAGCGTTTTTTTCGCCCTCTCAAGACTCAAGTCTCAAGTCTAAGTCTACGTCTAGGATGGGTGCAGTGCCGTGCACCAATGTCGCCTCTTCCTTCCCCCATACGTTCTGGACGGAGTATGTCAGCTCTTGATTCGCGCCTCTTGCGAGTAAAAAATAAAGCCCCCATGACTCACGAGAGATAAACCTGGTAACTTTGCCTACTTTATGTCTCTCCTTTCAGCCCACTACGTTGTGCGTAACAGGATGGAATGCGGTCAAATAGTCTTCTGAACTTTATTTTATGGATCAACCTCTCTCTTCAGGTCAGCAGTTTTGCCTGTTCTTTCTTTTATGATATCCTGCTCAGCTGACCGACCGACCTCAGAGGCCGATTCCAGTGTTGTCCATCAAGAAATGCACAATTTACGCAACAATTTCCTTGATCCGCAACACTTTGATGTAGTCATATCCTGATCGGGCATCAAAATCTTTCCAATGTTATTCTCTTAAGAATATAGTCGTCCCAAATCGTTCCATGTAATCTTTTCTTTCACACTTCTCTGGCTCAATGGGTTGGTTAGGTGGATTTTTGGGAACCAAAGATCAGGCAATTAAAGGCAACGAAACTTTTAAGACAACTTTTTCGCCAGTAGAATATGCTACTGGGAAAAGAAATTATAGAAACAAAAGTCCATGCACAAGTTCAACTTATTTCAACAAACATTATGATGTAAAGAGCTTAAAATAATGACATAAGTAACCATAAAATGTCAAGAGCTTCTTAAATCAATTTATCATTTATACAATTATAGAAGTATTAAGTTTGTTTCTGTTTTTCAAAATGTTTTTTTTTTAATAATTAAAAAAAGTTTTTGAAATGTGGTCTTTTGTGAGAATGGTGGGGTCTATAAAAAAAGTATATTAGGAAAGATAAATTTTTCGAAATTTATTCGTTAGGAAGATTTGAGAGTTAAAAAAAATGTTTTTTTGTGAAAATAAAATCGTAACCAAAACATATCAAAAATATTTTCAAGACAACCAAACATAGTTAAAAGTTCTCATATTTACAGAAAATTTTATTGAAAATTGAAATGTTTTTTTAGTGGAAAAAAATTATATTTGGATTAGAAAATATATTTTAAATTTAAAAAATATTTTCAAGAAAATTAACCGAGTTAAATTCTACACTTCCAAAGATTTGTAATTAAAAATTAAATCACTGGAATAAAAATTCTGACTTAACAACATAATGTCACCGTCAAATTTTTAAAAATGAAGAGATAATTTAAGTTCAAAGACGAGGCAAAGTGGTCTTAGAGTTGTTGATCATGGTCGACCAGGCCCATGGCCCAAAACAGGCTAAGGCGGTGCTGCAGCGGACCAAACAAAGTCTCCTAATCAGGCGGTCTAAATCACGTCATACAACGACTCTAACACGTGGGTAGCATCAACTATAATGTACCTTACACACACAGAATCCCCCCCTCCGGTATTAGGAGCTTTATTAAAATTAAAATCTTCCATAAGATCCGTTCTCATATTATATTTTTTTCTTCTTCTCAGGATCCGTTCTCATATATATCCTCTCCTTTTAACACTCACGCCCTGTTCCTTCATCATCAGCAGCATCGGCACCCTCGTCATCATCCTCCGCCTGGTCACCATCATAGACCTGAATTTAATCGTGAAGGGAGAGGAGTAGACTAACAGGAAGGAAGAAGAAGAAGAAGAAGAAAAAGGACTCAGTGGCCCTGAAATTGCCCCGAGATTCCCATAGAAATATTTATGTATTGGATTCCTCGAAGGCCGATATATAGTACTACAACTGGGTACTGTGAAATCACCGAAATTCCCATTTTCATTCTTTTAAAGTCATAGCATTCACTTTGAGCTGATCTTTGATTTCTTCTTCGTTCGTTTTTACCACGGAAATAGTTTGTGTATCTACACGTGCTTTTTGTATATGTCACAATGTTTAAGTGCTTTGGAGGTGATTGTGCTTGGTTTTGTTGGCGGTGATTCATTTTGAGGGTTTTTGTTCATATCGGACCGAAGCCAAGTTTTTATTTCTCGGTTTCGTTTGTTTCTTTGCTAGTTGTTCTAATCGTGTACTCTCCTGTGGTGGTTACTTTTGTGTTACGGAAGCGGTGGGGTAAGAGACAAACAAGGAAAAATAAAAGAAACTCACATTTACGAACATCTCGGGTTTTGGGAATGCTGTTTAATGAGGATTGTTTGTTTCCGTTCTGTCCATCTAGAGGGAAGTTTCGACTTTGCAAGACTGAATTTTTATTAATGATCTTGTTGGTAATTCTGAATTGAACTGAGGTTTTTCTTGTTTTCTTTTATCTTTACTTGTTGGGAGTTTATGGCTCTGATTATTTTTTTTTTTTTTTTTTTTGGAATTTTACAAGAGTGAGACTCTGCTTCATCTGATGAAGGTTTTGTGTTAAACAGGATTTATCGAGTTCTGTGTTAAAAAAAGTTTGGAGATTGATCCCTAAATGGGTAACCGTGGTCAAAAGCGTGCTGAATTGGTTGATGAATTACCCGCTGATAAGAGGGCTTGCAGCTCATTGGATTTCAGGCCAAGTTCATCGAGCTCATCAATTCAGACCCCTACTGGTTCCCCTTATTCAATACATGAAACCCGTGAAAATGACATGGACACTTCTTCATCCGCTTCTGCCTCAAGCCGATCGGAGGGAGAACCTGAGAGGGATTCGCCATATGGGTCTTGTGATTCTGATGATGCAGAACAAAGACATAGCAATCTTCGGGACTATCGAAATTATCAGAGGCAGAGATCTTCCGGTGATCACGGGAAATTCAAGAGGATATTATCAAGTTTGAGTGAGGTAACTGGGCCTTCTGAGCAACTAGCTGCGCTTACTGAGTTATGTGAAGTGTTGTCCTTTTGTACAGAGGATTCATTTTCAAGCATGGTGGCGGACTCATTGTCACCACTTCTTGTAAACCTTGCAAAGCATGAGAGTAACCCAGATATAATGTTACTGGCCATAAGGGCAATAACTTATATTTGCGATGTGTATCCTCGATCATCGAATTTTCTAATTCGGCATGATGCAGTTGCTGCTCTTTGTCAAAGATTAATGGCCGTTGAATACTTGGATGTTGCTGAACAGGTAATGTACTTAAATATGAGAATTTTATGTACCAACAGTGAGCCGTTTATGACCTTGTTTATGCAAGGCAAGAGCTCCGTTATCTGGGAACTTACAGGGGATCGTCATTGTTTTCTTATAGTGTTTGCAAGCATTGGAGAAGATATCCCGGGAGCAACCACGTGCTTGCCTACAGGCCGGGGCTATTATGGCTGTTCTAAATTATATTGACTTCTTCTCAACAAGTGTACAGGCAAGCCAGTATATAACATATTTTCATGTGAATTTGGTTGTCTGTATTTGAATTGCTCTAGCGTGAAGGTGTTAAGCATGATATATAATTTTCATTTTTCTTGCATCAGAGAGTTGCACTTTCCACTGTGGTGAACATATGTAACAAACTTCCCTCTGAATGTCCTTCACCTTTCATGGAAGCTGTTCCCATATTGTGCAATCTTCTTCAGTATGAGGATCGACAGGCATGAATTATGTGGATTGTTTTTTTAACTATTTGGCTGTTGATTCCTCCTTTTAAGTATTTTATTGATTTTTCTTTTTCTTGTTTAATTTTCAAACTCAGCTTGTCGAACATGTTGCTATGTGCTTGATAAAAATAGTGGAGCGAGTTGGTCAGTCTTCTGAGTTGCTGGATGAACTTTGTAAGCATGGGCTGATTCATCAAGTCATACATCTCATAGACTTGAATAGCCGAACGACTATCTCCCGGCCTATTTATAATGTAGGTGAAGCAAACTTTGCATAATCTTGGTTGTGAAACCAGCTTTCTCCATAAGTTTCTGCTTTCCAATCGTGATCTGACTTTTCCATGTTGGTTTGGCAGGGTTTGATTGGGATACTTGTCAAGCTCTCTTCTGGTTCAATTGTAGCTGTGAGAACTCTCTATGAACTCAATGTAAGCAGCATATTAAAGGAAATCTTATCCACTTATGATCTCTCATATGGAATGTCTTCTCCTCATACAGTGGATGGACATTGCAATCAGGTTTGCATCTTTGTCTATATATATCAGTCTCGCATGTTATGGCAATGAATTCAATTGATATCAGTTTTTACAATGAAACAGAAATTTTTAGCTTATAGCTTTTAACCCTTCTTCATGATATGGCTACAGAAACACAGACTGTGCTAGCTGTTAATAAGTTGCATGCATAATGTAAGAAATGGAATTAAGATTTGTGCCTTAATGGTGCTTGGAAACTGTGATATTGGAAGGATCCCTTGATTGTTTGTAATTCACTATCTCACGTCTAGAGTTCTGTGCAAAATTGAGTCCAATACCATGATGATAGGTTGGGTTTCTGGTTCATCGATTACTCGTCAATCTTTATGCGACTCTTCAGATGGGATTATGGGCCCTAGGGAAGATATGGTTTTCTAGTCAGTTTTGATCATCAAACACTCATTTTTTGCTTTACAATTTTGCATGGGACCACGAACTTGATTAATTTTTTCTATATTATTAAAGGGAATGGAATTGTGGTGTTATTGCGATGAGGGACAAAGCTAGGAACTAACTATTAGGGGGACAAATTACATTAAAAATATTTTTGGGGGGACCAAAATGAGTAGAACATAATTTTTTTTTCAAAAATCCATTGAAAAAGGGTAAATAATATACTTTTTTTTTTAAGAGCTTTATGAGGGTTTGGTTGGGGTGGGGTGGGGGGCAATGGCTCCCGCTAGCCCCCTTGGCTTCGTCTCTGACTGTGACTTTTTCTTTCTCAGGTTTATGAAGTTCTGAAGTTGCTTAATGAGCTTCTACCTACTTCAGCTAGAGATCCAGATGCTCAACAGTTGTCCGATAAGGAATGTTTCTTAGTTAATTGTCCTGGTCTTCTGCAAAAATTTGGGATGGATATACTTCCCTTGTTGATCCAGGTGGTTTTTCTCGTATGTAGCAGTAAAATGATGTTTTTCCTTTTGCCCTCCGAGGCCTTTTTAATATCTACTTTACCCCTTCCTCAGGTGGTTAATTCTGGTGCAAATTTATATGTTTGCTATGGCTGCCTATCTGTTATCAACAAGTTAGTTTATTTTGGCAAATCTGACATGCTTTTGGAGGTGCTGAAGAATGTCAACATTGCAAGGTGAAACGGCTTTCTTGTCTTTACAGTAGCAAATCCTAAACTTTTTATCTTGAATGAAATTTTTTTGTCTGATTGGCAGTTTTTTGGCGGGAGTTTTCACTCGAAAGGATCAGCATGTGCTCTTAGTCGCTTTACAGATTACTGAGATGATCTTGCAAAAGCTCTCCAATATTTTCTTGACCTCCTTTATCAAGGAAGGTGTCTTTTTTGCTGTTGATGCACTGATTACGCAAGAAAATTGTTCGCAGTTGATGTTTCCAGTATTCAGCGGCATCCAGCTGTCATTCGACTCAAGTCATAAATCAGCTTCAAAGGAAGTTCTGAGATGCTTATGTTATGCTTTTGCTTCAGGTCCATCTTCTACAGTGCCAGAAAGTTGTAGTTGCAAACTGGAAAAGGACTCTGTTCACAATCTCGCAAAGCGCATAAGGACAAATTACTTTGCATCAAACTTGTATGACTCTGAGAAAGGGGTGACAGATATTCTTCAAAAGCTCAGAACTCTTTCTACTTCTTTAGGTGATTTGGTTAACACTGCAGGCAATAATGATTCCCCTGCTCAGCGTGAAGAAAGGTTTTATTATATATTGCATCAAATTATGGCAAACCTTAATGGAAGAGAACCTATTTCAACATTTGAATTCATTGAAAGCGGGATTGTGAGGTCATTACTAAATTACCTATCAAATAGCCAGTACCTAAGAGAAATGGGGAAGGCTGAGGGTGTAAATGGTCCTTCAATTGTTGTAGAGAAACGTTTTGAGGTCTTTGCAAGGCTATTCTTGTCTTCTTCAGAGCCCCATTTTGTGGATCTTCCCCTATTGGTTCTGATACGAAAATTACAAAGCGCATTGTCATCTTTGGAAAATTTTCCCGTTATTTTGAGCCAGGGATCCAAACAAAGGTACTCATACACTACAATTCCAATTGCACGCCGTACAACACATCCATGTCTAAAAGTTCGTTTTGTACGGGAAGAGGGAGAGACTTGCCTTTGTGACTATTGTGAACATGTTCAGACTGTGGACCCTTTTTGCTCTTTGGATGCCATTGAAAGATTTCTGTGGCCTAAAGTTTGCATTAAGGTAAATGAACACACGAAAATAGCCAGTTGCTCTATGGACAAATCAGAGGGCCTACCACTTGGTCTACCATCAAATACTAGTCCAGGAGAGAGTCCAGATGTTATACATCCAGACTGTTTGTCTACAGAGTTGCCGAATGTACAGGTTATTGCCATATGGTTTATGAATTGACTTAAGTTACATTGATTTTTTGGTAGTAAAGATTGATAGGTTGTTCCATTTGGTCTTTTTTTTTCAGACGGGTAGGGATTTTTCTGATTTGCATGCAGCTGTGAATCTTTAAGCATTGTTTTATAGTTTGTTGTTTTTCTCTGCAGTAGAGTGATGCAAAAAATCTTTACTATTATCAGTTATTTATCTTAGTTCTGAACAAGCAGTCAATGTAGGACAGATAAATTGAACATCTTTGGATGAAAATCATACTTAAATCTTTACTTTATCTCCATTTATAATCCTAATGCAGCCAACATTTGCCTTGCCTTTTCTAAAGGACGTTGGCTTCATATGTATGGCTTTCCTCTTTGGATTTATTACGATGGACTTGTTATATGGTTTTTCCTGACCTAAGAATACGTTTCGTCCCTGCAAATTTTTAATTACCATTTCTCCCCTTCTAGCACCACTGTAGCATCCCTGTGCTTAGATATCTATATATTGTCTATGCAACAGGAAGATACAGAGCAAGGAATACAACTTCCTTCTGAGCCAGATGCCAATATGGAAATGCAGCATCCTGCATCTTCTACTGATGAAGATGAGTCAAGGAAACTAGTATTTTACCTTGAAGGGCAACAACTAGATCAGACATTGACGCTGTATCAAGCAATTCTCCAGAAACAAATAAAAGAACATGAATTTATTGCTGTTGCAAACTTGTGGTCTCAAGTTTACACCTTAACATATAAAAGGGATGTGGAACGTAGTCAAGGTGATCCTCAAGAACATCTTCAGTCAGACCAACATCTCTCTGTATCAGATAGAGTTGAGGCTTATATGCAATACACTCCATTTTTCTCCAGTATCTTTACTCGTGAACTAACTTCTGATGTGGAGAGGTCAAGTTCTACTAATGATATATTGTTTCTGCTGAAAAGTTTGGAAGGTTTGCACAGGTTTATGTTTCAGCTAATGTCTAGGGAAAGGATATGTGCTTTCGCTGAAGGGAAAATTGATAACTTGGATAGTCTAAAGGTAGGAGTTCCTCCATTGTCACAGAATGAATTTGTGAGCAGTAAGTTAACAGAAAAACTAGAACAGCAGATGAGGGACTCTTTGTCTGTGTCAATTGGTGGTATGCCTTCTTGGTGTCAACAGTTAATTGCTTCATGCCCTTTTCTATTTAGTTTTGAGGCAAGATGTAAGTACTTCCAGTTAACGGCATTTGGTCAACTGCAAGTTCAGTCTCATCAACTGTCTCATAGTAATTCAGGAACCCCAACTGACAGGCGACCCAGCACTGCTGGTTTGCTACGTAAGAAGTTTTTAGTTTTCCGCCACAGGATTCTGCAGTCTGCTGCCCAGATGATGGAACTGTATGCCCGTCATAAAGTGCCTATTGAAGTTGAATATGATGAAGAAGTTGGTACTGGTCTTGGTCCAACATTGGAATTCTATACCCTGGTTAGTCATGAGTTCCAAAAGCCCGGCCTGGGTATGTGGAGGGAGGAGCATAGTTCAGTTTCCTCCAGGACAGGCTTGCAGGTTGATGATGGGGGCATTCTTATCTCACCTTCTGGATTTTTCCCACACCCATGGCCATCTATACTAAATACATCCAATGAGTGGTTTTCTGAATTACTCAAAAACTTTCTCCTCTTGGGGCAAGTTGTTGCAAAGTCTCTTCAAGATGGAAGGGTCTTGGATCTGCACTTCTCCAAAGCTTTCTACAAGATTTTTCGCGGCCAGGTACTTTTCAGTGCTAAATTTGCATGAATAATTGTTATTACAAAATTTGGTGTGTTTATTTAATTTTTAACTTTTTAAAACTTTTTTTAGGAACTCACTGTCTATGACATCCAATCATTTGATCCTGAGCTTGGTCGGACATTGCTAGAGTTTCAGGCTCTTGTTAGTAGAAAAAAGTTCTTAGAATCTGTCAGTGGAGAGAATTCACCATGTGAATTTGACTTATGCTTTCGGGATACCAGCATTGAGGATCTTTGCCTCGATTTTTCTCTTCCTGGGTATCCAAATTATATACTTGCTTCTGGGCCTGATCATAAAATGGTAATGCAAACCTTGAGATTGCTCTTATTTTTTTCATGATCTTGCAATTGATTAGTTGTTACCTTAACTCACTCTATGCATGTTGTTTTACTAGGTTAATGCGAGAAACTTGGAGGAATATGTATCACTTATAGTTGATGCAACCATAAATTCTGGGATTTCCAGACAAGTGCAAGCATTTAAATCTGGATTCAACCAGGTCGGTATCATCACAGGTGGTCTTTTGATGAATAGGCAGGACTGTCAATTACTGTAATCCTTTTATATTTCCGGATGCAAGTAAAGGACTTAGAATGATATTGATCCTTTGGTTTTGGTCATCTGCAGTACTGACAATATGTATACTTGCCTCATTGGTAATATGTGCACTCGATGCCTTTCTTGTCTGTCTGCTAATTTCTATCTTTTCGATTCATTTGGCTATTGAGGTTGTAATGTTAAAGTTCACACCCTTTGGCCCCACCCGCTTCTATTTTGCTCGAGTTAATTTTTAGCATTTCCAATTATACATTTAAAAAGTCTTTTCTTCCTTTGCCTTGAGCAATACAATAATCCGAATGTTTTCAAATTGGTCATTTCAGGTTTTCCCTATTGAACATCTTCAAATTTTCACAGAAGAGGAACTAGAGCGTTTGCTATGTGGAGAACGTGATTCTTGGCCTGTATGTATCTTATTACTTCATTTGTCACATTTTACGTGGGGTGCTATTTTTTTCTAACTAGGTTGTAATATATTGTTGTAATCAGTTCAATGAGCTCCTGGATCACATCAAGTTCGATCATGGATACACAGCTAGCAGTCTTCCCATAGTGAATGTCAGTATTCTTGCATCTTTTATTACTATTTACGTGTTTATTTTTATGTAATCTATTTATTTATATATGGAATAAACATTTTACTTGCATCCACGATCTAGACAATCATTCACTTGTTCTGAAATTGCAGTTGCTAGAAATTATACAGGAGTTTGACCATGGACAGAGACGAGCATTTCTACAGTTTGTGACTGGGGCACCTAGGCTTCCTCCAGGAGGTTTAGCGTCTCTCAATCCAAAGTTGACAATTGTCCGAAAAGTCTGTACCAGCAGTACATCTCATTTACTCAATGATCTTTTTTACTTTTTTCAGTTATTATCTGATTATTTCTTTTTTGTCTGGGTATTCAGCATTGCAGCAACGGGGCCGACGCAGACCTACCAAGCGTGATGACTTGTGCAAATTATCTTAAGCTGCCAGCTTACTCTTCAAAAGTGAACTCTCTCGGCTTTCTACACTAGTTTTTTTTCATTGAATCTTCTATAGTATAACATTGTGAGTTTTCTTCTTCGTTTTTTTTTTTCTTTTTTTTGTTTGTTTCAGGAGAGGATGAAGGAGAAGCTCTTATATGCCATAACAGAAGGTCAAGGATCATTTCACCTGTCATAGCTTCTAATATCTATGTCCAAGTTGTGAATCAACAGTGAAACTGTAATTATCAGAGTAGGTGTTGGGGGGGGGGGGGGGGGGGGGGGGGGGGTGTTGTACATAAGAATGAATGGCTGGTAGTGGTGGTGCCAATTGTTGAAGGGGGGGAGCTGATTGCTTGGAACAGAAGAGAAAGTTCCCATCTTCACTGACTCTTTAAATGGTGGGACATGTAAATAACCAGTAAATACAGGTGGTTGACTGACTTCATGTGGGGGGAGCTGTACAGGACGGACTAGATGGGGGGGGGGGGGGGGGAGGGGGGGATCTCAGATAGATGGGTTGCACTTCCAACATTCCATGTACAAAGCTGTGTACAGATATGTCTCCGATGAATATAGCTTCTCTTTCCATCTGTTTCAATGAAAAATTGTTTTATCAGCATGTGGAACTGACATTATTTGCATCTGACCACTGAGTTGAAACAACCATAACCATGGAGAAGGCAGAGAGAGGTGAAAAGAGAGCGGGCTTGGGAGGTTCGAGTCTCTGTCTTTTTTCTTTTAGTATTTCTTCTTTCCCCTTGGGTTACTGTGGTAGTGATGGGATACGGAAGCCCAAGCTAAGTATTTGTTTGGCATGAGGAGGCTAAGGCATGAAGTCATCAGGGTCAAGCCCAAGTAGTTGCTGTAGTTAATATATTTCTTTTTCCCTAACTATTTTAGCCCCTTGGCTAGTTCACCGCCTGGCTTGTTTGCGGAAGTAACGTTTATTTGGTTTTTAGTAACGGAGGACGCTGTTATTTGTTCAAAACTAAAAAAAAAAAAAAAAGAGTTAATTTGTGATGCCTTACATAAAGGATTCTAGGGGTAATTTTAAAATGGTAAGAGAAAAGTGAAACAAGAAATTGTTCCTGGAAAAATGATAAAATTAACAGATAGAGTCGTATTTATTTATTTATTACTAGTCGATAGAACATCGTCATTTTTCAATCCGATTGGCACCATACTATTATTATTTTTTTGGAGAAATACTGAAAATTATCATTGATACTAAAAAGAGCCAAAGTTACAAAGCTAACAAAAGTTAGGGGTTCAAATCCCTCGTAAACCCTGGGGTAGGAAGTAGGAACCTCAGTGAAGGGGGATATCTCCCTCGAACTTAGAGGAAGCAGCTCATTGAGCAATTTGATGAAAAAGGTCTTTGTATTTTCAATTATTATTATTTTAAAATAATTAGGGAATTTTGTTGCACTCTATTCTTATACGTCCAACTTGGATGACCTAATTCAATTGAGAAATACACTAGAAACACATAAACCGAATTGATAGCAAATTTCAGTTTTGAAAAATAAGCAACCTATGTTTTTTAAAATTTCACAAATGGCTCCTTCTTCCAGTTGATTAAAATTCATCCAATAGTCATTAGAGTTTAGACTTTTCTCAAATTAGTTCTTATGATAAGTCTCTAGACTCCCCCCATTTCTCTCTTACGCAACCCCTCTCCCCCCCGGGGCCAACATTCATCCATTCTCTTGGCGACGAGAAGAGTTCCTCCTCCTCTCCTCCGTCGGCTAGGAGTTGTTTCTTTGTATTTTCTTGTTTTTAATAATATCGGTAGTTTCATTTCCTGGTTTTTGCTTTGGTGAAGACATCTTAGTGATGGTAGAACGTTCTCCAGCGAGCACGCGCTCCTTGGTTGACATCAGCGGCTCCAGATCTTCAAAATCGTCCCTGTTTGATAGCACAACACTGGCTCCTAGATCTCCACGCGCTACTCCCGAGGCATGTGGATCTGACGCGCCTGATGTCTTTTGGTCTACTGCCCTCTCCCTCTCTTTTTGGCCGAGTTTCTCTTTCGTGAGCTCTTTTATTGCAAATGTTGGTTCGGCTCCTCCTTCTCCAGCGACAGTATCCGCTATTCTCGGCGTGATTGTGTTGTACCCCGAGTCTTTGGACCCGAGTTGGGTTTGTGAGTCTATCGATCCAGTTGGGTAAGGCCTTTATGACCTGTTGTGCTGGGACCCTTACGATCCTTAAGTTTTTGGCCTTTTAGTTTATGGCCCTTCAGGCCTTTGAAAATGATGTAATCGGCCTTTGTGCCCTATTTGAACATTTCCGGCCATAAATATCTCTGAATTCAGAACTTGTATTTACCTTCTATGTGAAATTAAATCAACCGTTAATTAGAAGAAGAAAAAAAATAGTAAATTCACCTCAGCCCAATTTTGAAAAAACGCCCGATGCCACGTCAGATTTACTAACAACACCCTTCCAGTGTCGAGTGCATTCAAATCGAGCTCCCAAAACTAAAGGATTGGATTTCCTATTTAGGAGTCCAGCAAGCAGTAAGGCCGTGACAAACAAGAGGTCGGAGTACGCTCGACGTAGTACAGTCTACGTCCATTCAATGTCTCCTCTTTATCTTCTCCTCCTTCGAGAGTCAAGAGCTCAAACGAAGCTGAGAGCTACTACCCTTCCCCACTCTCTTTTCTCTCAGATGGACCAACCATGAACGCTCCACCCCCGCAATCTCTCCCATCACCTTCATCCTCGTCCTCCTCTTCATCAGCTTCTAACTCATTCCCACTCACCCAAACTCTATCCCTCCACTGGCCCTCTCGTCCACCCTCTTCCTCCACCATCACCACAACCACCACCTCCAAATCTTCGCGCCACTATAGCGTGCGCACTGCAACAGACCACACCAGCCCAACAGACCTCTCGCTCAGCTCCCTTCCCACCACCAGCACCGAACCAGCCAATTCCCTTGACCAAAGACTTCTAGCTCTCCTCCGTCAAAGGAAAACAGAGGAGGCTTGGATAGCTTACACCCAATGCACTCAACTCCCATGTCCCACTTGCCTCAGCCGCTTGGTCTCCCAGTTGTCCTACCTAAACACCGACGTGGGTCTCACGCGCGCCCAGTCCATCATCAACCGCCTCCGCCAGGAGCGCCAACTCCACCGCCTCGATGCCAATTCCCTCGGTCTCCTTGCCGTGGCAGCCACCAAGTTCGGCCGCACACTCTACGCCACCTCTATCATCAAGTCCATGCTCCGCTCCGGTTATCTTCCCCACGTCAAGGCATGGAGCGCCGTCGTGAGCCGCCTTGCCGCTTCGGGCGATGATGGCCCCAACGAAGCGCTCAAGCTTTTCAGTTTAGTAACCCGGCGGGTTCGCAGATTTGCAGACCCCACCATAATCGCCGACTCGCGGCCCGACACGGCTGCTTACAACGCTGCGCTTAATGCCTGTGCTAATCTGGGCGATACGAATAGGTTCGTGCAGTTGTTTGATGAAATGCCCGAGTTTGGTGTTGAGCGTGACGTACTAACTTACAACATTATGATTAAGCTGTGTGCTAGAGCTGATAGGAAAGATCTGCTGGTATTTGTATTAGAAACTATTGTAGAGAAGGGAATTCCCTTGTGTATGACAACATTGCATTCGCTTGTCGCGGCCTATGTTGGTTTTGGTGATCTGGAAACGGCAGAGAATATAGTTCAAGCAATGAGGGAAGGTAGCAGAGATCTTTGCAGGATTCTCCGGGAGAATTCGACTCAAGAGGAAAGAGATAGAGAAGGAGATGGAAGTTTGTTTGTAAAGTTGCTCCCTAATTGTATTGAGTCGGGTAACTCTGAGCCGCCACTGTTGCCAAAAGCATTTGCTCCTGACTCTAGAATGTACACCACTCTAATGAAAGGTTATATGAAGGCTGGCCGCGTCACTGACACAGTCCGAATGCTAGAAGCAATGCGGCGCCAGGATGATAGTGCTAGTCATCCTGACCATGTATCGTACACGACTGTCATTTCTGCACTTGTAAAGGCAGGGTTGATGGACAGGGCTTGCCAAGTGCTTGCTGAAATGACACTAATTGGTGTACCCGCAAATCGGGTCACCTACAATGTACTCCTCAAGGGGTACTGTCAGCAACTGAAGATAGACAGGGCAAAGGAGCTGCTTAGGGAGATGACGGATGTTACGGGAATTGAGCCTGATGTGGTGTCCTATAACATCTTGATCGATGGGTGTATACTGGTAGATGACAGTGCAGGGGCTCTTGCCTTCTTTAACGAGATGCGAGCTAGAGGAATAGGTCCTACAAAGATTAGTTACACTACTTTAATGAAGGCCTTTGCCTTGTCGGGTCAACCAAAGCTGGCTAACAAGGTTTTTGATGAGATGCTCAACGATGCTCGAGTGAAGGCTGATGTAATTGCTTGGAATATGTTGATTGAAGGCTATTGTAGGCTGGGATTAATTGAAGAAGCGAAGAAAATAATTGAAAAGATGAAAGAGAATGGGTTTTACCCGGATGTGGTTACTTATGGTAGTCTAGCGAATGGAATTTCATTGGCTAGAAAACCAGGAGAGGCGCTTCTTCTTTGGAATGAAGTAAAGGAGAGATGTAGGGTAAAGAAGGAAGGGGAGAGTTCTGATTCTTCATCATCTACTCCCCCACCATTGAAACCAGATGAAGGGCTTTTGGATACTCTGGCTGATATCTGTGTGAGAGCTGCCTTCTTTAGAAAAGCTTTAGAAATTGTGGCCTGCATGGAAGAATATGGGATACCACCAAATAAGACAAAGTATACAAGAATTTACGTGGAAATGCATTCAAGGATGTTTACAAGTAAGCATGCATCAAAGGCCAGGCAGGACAGGAGGAGTGAGAGGAAGAGAGCAGCTGAGGCTTTCAAGTTTTGGTTAGGTTTGCCTAACTCTTATTATGGGAGTGAGTGGAGGTTAGAACCCATTGATGGAGATCACGATGTTTCTGAATTTTGATCCTCTTCGACCACTTGGTACGTTACTGTATATTACATTACTGGGTTTGAAATTTCCCACACAAAAAAAAAAACACTAAAGGAGAGCAAATATAAGTTTTGATCATGTAATTATTTAGTTTGGATCTAAATTGTATGAAGCTTGAATCTTGTATGTAAAAGAAATTGTGACGGTAAAGCACCAATGCTCTTCTCCTTTTGCACCAATTCATGAGGTAATCTGCTATAGACAAATCTGCTCCGTTGTGGAACATACATTCATATTAAACTTCAAGGTCAGTTCACATCTAATGTGTCCTCCAAACTACTGTGTTTTACATCGTACTCTGTTAGACTACCAAAAGTTTGCAATCTGTGCCTTCAGTTAAGTTATCACCTGAAAGGAAAGTAAATTTATTGGAAATCAAAAGAGGAATAAGAAAAAACGTGAGATCATCCAGGTAACACATGTAACGTTTCTAGGCTTAACACAGGGTGTTAAGACCCTATAAAAAGATGATGTGAAAATGCATCAAGGCGGATTAGGCTAGATGCTTCAAGTTACAGAAGTACGCTTCGTCCATAAAATATAGGCTTAATTAATCTGTCAGTCCATGTGATTTAATTTTTTTTTTTAATTTAATCCCTTAGTTTTAATTCTTACCCTGCAAGTCCCTAGGGTTAAGTACTTGTCCCATAATAGTCCTTATGTCCAATCTCAGCATTGCGACTGACGAAATATGCTTATTTGGCTAATGGAAAAAACGTCCCCACCAATTATCAGTTGACATCTGTGTTCCTTCAGCCTAGATCGCTTAATAGTGACACGTTTTTTATTACCGGAATATACCTATGTGCTTTGTTGTGGTCTGTATTCGGATGGAATGAACTTGGAATGAATAGTTAACCTAAGGGATTATGGGAAAGAATTAAAATTGAGGGATTAAATTTAAAAAAGAAGAAGAAGATGATGAAGTTAAACCACATGAACTATTGGATTAATTAAACCTAAAATATAGTCCTAATCCCATCTATTGTTCGGCTCTGTGAACCAAATACGCAGAGATTATTCTTTTCTTCACCATATTATGAATTTATTCCTATAAAAACACATTCGAATAATTTTTCTAGTAACATTATTTCACAAAATAATGATTTTTTTTAAAGAGAGAAAAGTCACCAAGTTATAGATTTACAATTCTGCAGCTGATTAGCTGTTTGTAGACTGTCTTTTTTATTGAACCTTGGTGATTGTTCTGAGACTTGAGTTAGAACAAGTGCATCTATGCATGCATGTAACTTTTAAGTTGCAGGACAACTCTTTTTTCTTTTTTGAGCAAATACGGAACCATAACATAAATAAAAAAGAGGTAATAATTACAGACAGAAAACACAAGTCAAGGGGATCAAAGCCCTAAAAAACCATAGGATAAAAAACAGAAGGCTGCGGCCCATTGAGCTATTAGGTGCGAAAGAGAATTCGCACTACGCAGGACAAAGTTCAACGAGTGGGAGTGGAAATAACCAGCCAAGGACCTCGCATTTTGAATCAAAAACTCACAAGCCCATGGCGGGAGGAGAGAATGGTCCTGAAGAAGGTCCATGGTCACCTTGGAGTCGCCCTCAATAATAACGTCCCCAAGAAGGAGAGCATCAGCAACCTTGACGCCCAACCAATCTCTACGATTAAGTCTCTCTTATCAACTGATAGACAATTATAACAATTTTATGACTGTTTAATCGTACTTAGTGGAGTTTGACGATCCATGTAATTAACGGCGATACGCAGGCAGATGCGCATCAAATGTTCACACTGCACTGGGGCTTAAAATTCAGGCGTCCTTACTATCGTATGACCTAAAAGCAATACTTAGAATATGACCAAAATAATTAAACAAAGATAAATAAATAATTAACGCTTATGAGAGTAATTTCTTTTTAACTGGGTGAAAAGGGTAATTGGTTGGTTCTAAAAGCTGTGTAAGCAGAATGCTTTGCTAGAACTCCCACTTCATCCACTACACTGGGTAATGAACTGACTAAAAACGGCCCCTATTGAATCATTAGAAGGTACAAGCAGCTAACATTAATCTTGCGTATGTTAATATTTGTGATATAAATTCAGAAGAACCGATGCTGAGAAGAAAGGCTTAGTTTACATGCCGCCATTTGAAACTGTTTAAGAAAGCCTTTGATGGATAATAATCCAATGACATTGGTGCTGATGATGAGATTCAGATATGCTCAATTACCTGTTTAATCGTACTTCCCTTCAGTAGTCTGTGGGTTCAGCAGAGAGTTTTTGCAACTGGAATTCCAATTTCCTATCTTCTTCTGCAAAGCTTTTGATTGCTCTTCTCCAGGATTGTTTTCGTTAATTCCCCGTTTCTTGTATTTCCCAGCTTTTGCTGCTCTCGAGTTCATAGTTCAACGAAGATTGAACTAGAACAGTCAATTGCATTGTTTCTGCCTCATCCTCTAACTACATGTTCTTTGGGATGCAAACTTTCCACTCCTTTAGTTTGTTTTTGGTATCGGGGGGACTGCATTTGACTTTTCCCTTGAATGGTTTCACGAGTTTAGAGCTACTCCACTTCAGCTCCTCGGCCTTGATGATTGACTTCGTGAATAAGATGAAGACAAGACCTGTAAGAGAAAGCAAGGTGAATCAGAGGTTGCATTTTGCTGAAAAATGGATAGCTATGTAGTTTTTCTGAAGGTATCAGCCTAAACCCCAATTCGGCTTCTCTTGACCATTGCCCTTCTACACATATACTCCAAAAGGAGCAACCTTTGGCGTAAAACGGAAATATGTTCTCATCAGAGTTGTATATGAACAACCTAGGGTATTTCCTAGCTATTTGGTTCAATGGCAAGAAGTTCCAGAGCATCGAAAGGGATCCCAACCTCAGGTAGGAATATTAAACGAAATAACGAAAATACAAAACAAAAAAACAACTCAGCTGAGGAAAAATTTTCATGTCTTCAGTGTACAATGTTTGCCAAATATCTACAGCCATTGTAAAACAAGTTTTAACTCTCTAATGCCATGCCTCCAATTGTGAATCTGAATCTTTCAGAGTTTATGTGACTCTACCTGATACGTCTTTGGCCCCTTCTTGAGTAGATAACCAACGCTGTTTAAATTATCCACAAATGTATCAATATCTGGAACTCTTAGGCCAATCCTATCTGCCAAACTATAAATTTCCTGAAATAATGTGATACATCTGAATGAATGAAGAAGCATATTTCAAAGCTAGAAATGACAAGAAAAGCAAGAGCACATACAGAAATGGAGAAGCAATCTTTCTGATCCAATTCTGATTGCTTATTGAGAGCGCTTAAAAACCGTTTTGCTTCTTTCTGCTGACTCATCCCTCCACTCCGGCCAAAATCCACAAAGCCATGCTCATCAACATACTTATTATACAAGGATTCTTTCATTATTTCAACCACATCCTGTATGACACATTTTGTCAATAAGACATCCAGAAATTCTTTTTCTTGGGAAAGGAGATTCAGAAATTTCAGAAAAGTTAAATAGTTCTAAACTTCCATGACTTCCTCTAAAAAGATTTGAACTTTTGGTCCACCACCCTCAAGTGAAATAATCTTTCTTCTCATATTTAGGGTAGTACCATGAGTAATAAACACTATATCTAACGTACATGATAATAACAATTTCAAAAAGATAATTTTCATCAATGTGTATCGTAACATCAAAATGGATATCCTAGTCTTGCCAATTTCAAGTAATCTGTGATGATCCCTCAAGTGGTAAAAACCTCATGTTTTGCAAGAGCACTTAATCATTGAGCTTTCCTGCACCATTGTCAAACATCTTCTTGTAACCCAATCGACATGTTAAAATCTCTCTAGAAGAAAAGGGAGTAATAACAGGACTGAGGAAATAAACAACTAGATAGATCATACAGTAAGTATTGACCATTGCATCTTGGGGTGTTATTTCTTCTCTTAACTCTAGCCGAGCTCGAGCTTCCACCAGCCTCACAGACTTTCTAGTTGCCTTGCAGTTATCGGTGTGCCATCCCCTGACTTATCATGGCCTCTGAGTTGTAAGTAAAACTTCTGAAGGATTTCGGCTGCTGCTTTTGACATTCTGATTTCATAAATAAACATGAGAAAGGGTGGAATAAACAGAAATAACCAATTAAAACTTGGCCAGTGAGATGGCAAATATCATGGCTAGATTGAAAAAGCTAGTGATTACAGCAAATCACCTAGGAAAGACATAAGCTCGTGCATACGCAATATACTTGCGAAGAAGTTGAGCAGGTAATGGAACAAAATCACCATCCTTCTTAGGGTCAAGTCTCAACCTAGCACCTAAAGAACCACCACTTACACACATATCTCTGCCTCCAGTGCTCTGTGATACTGCATCTTGTGAAACAGAGGCAAATTCAGCTGGATAAAAAATACCATGTCAGTGAAATCATAAAAGTGTTACTGTTATCATGGTATTCTTCCGTCAAGTGAAGGTATTTAATAAAATTAGGACATGCACTATCTTTAAAAAAAAAATTATAAAAGAGGACTACCTTCCCTAAAATGCAGGTAGAGAAAAAAAAATATTGTGGAAACAGTACCTCCACGTAGTTTTTTGGTTGCTGGTGAATGTTCTCCAGATCCAGAATGAAGCTGCAAAATAGATATTCCGCACAGTCGAATTAGTGAGTAACACGCACAAAAGGATATCACATATTTGGCAGCCCCAACTAGTCCTTAAGGATCCGTAGCTAACACCTAGTTCAATTGGGATTAACTCTTATTTGAGTTCAGTTGAATTGCACATGAAAGGTTACACAGAACTACCTGTGGTCGTAAAAACCAGAAATTTGCAAACCTATACTAATTTGCTAAACAAACTTTAAAGTAGACCTCATATCTTTATGTAGTTGACCTATTTCATGTTTGTTGAACAGTGAAACAGTGTCTACAAATATTACATATGCCGTGAGTAATACTTAAGTTGCCAATAATCACAACACATGTTCCCCCCCCACCCAAAAAATATGAAGTAGAAATTCTAGCGTAGTTGGCCATGTACTTTCCAATTATATTTAAGCATCAAGTAATTGATTTCTGAACTGTTACTATGACTATATGTACATGCTCAATGCTAAGATAAAATGAATAGTATGTCGTACACATCTACCACAAATAAGATATGACTAGCTAGTAACTCATAAGCATGCACTGACAAGAAGTGGCCAGATAGGATAACTTACTGACATGATATGCTCAGAGACCCGTTTGTCCAGCAGTTCATCAGGTTTATCGAGTAATATGAAGACCAAATCAAATCTAGAGAGGAGAGCAGCACTCATTTTCAAATTTTCGTTGACAGTTTTTGCACGGCTGCAATTTGGAGATTAGTTAACAATCCAGTGTAAAGTCTCACTGCTTCAAGTAAAATTTCTCTTTTGTCTGAGAAGAGACACAATTTTAAGAGACATATAATATAAGCAAAGTAGAGTCCACTAAAAACTATTAGCTAAAGAACTGGATCTTTTAAAGTAATTACTCATAGTGACCACCAACAGGATTTGCTGCTGCTAAGACAGAAGTTCGTGCAGATAAACTTGCCACAAGTCCAGCCTTTGCAATAGAGACACATTGTTGTTCCATGGCTTCCAGTAGGGCCTGTAGTAAATCCCAACAAACATAAAGCCTAGTCTCGTTACTAGAGAGTGCATATCACAAAACTTTGAATACCCGTGGGGCAAACCTGATGTTCTGAGGACATCTTGTCGAACTCATCAATACAGCACAATCCACTGTCTGCAAGTACCATTGCACCTAATGCAAATTCAATTGTTACTTAAAGAGGAGAAGCATTAAATTTTTACATGCAGTAGGGACAGTGTAGCGTATTGGGAGCATCATGTAAAACCTTCTCTCCCCCCTCCCCCCTTTCAGGTAGAGAGTACTTTGAGAGAGGTAGATTATGCTTCTCAAACAATCCAGGATTCATGGTGGTCCCATATGTTCGAGAGTTGAAAAGATGGTACCAATTCCCATAATTTCCTTATATGTTCATCATTTCTATGGTAGCTTAATCAAGTATTCAACACAATCAAACCAATTATGTCCATCTCTTTCGCACATCATATCAGAAATTCCGGGTGTTTGGCTAATTTCATAAGATTGTAATTGTGGTCAAGAACTTAAGCTAAATATGTCATTTCTTTTTTTATTATGAGGCTAAATATTACATTGCATACAGAAACAAAAGATAAAATAAAAGTTTCCTTTGTACTACTTTCAGCACCTGGAAATAATCACTTTAGAAAGCAAGGCATCAAAGTTGTCCATGCAGTACTGCATCTAACAACTGGAAGTATCACACCTTGAAGGATAACTTAACGGACAGCTAGGCACATCTGCACCCACGCACACATCCAAAGACAACCGCAAACCATTGAACATAAAAAATTACTCTATTATCAATAGACTTCTAATTTTGTGCAGCAACAACATATCCTAGAGTCTAACCATGCAGGAACCTTCTTTTTGGAGAAATTAAACCAGTTAAATTAAGGTACAAAGATGCAGACACTATTTCAAACTCTGTTACAATACTTGGTGAAATTTAGTCAATCAACCACAACCGAATCATTTGTAAAAGCATAGATACTTCAAAGAAGCTGAGGTCCCAAATAGGATAGCCAAATCATCAGAATTTAATGTAAAAGCAACGTCCAAGGGATAAATACCAGCCTCAAAAGCATAGTCACTTGTCATGGGATCCTTCACAACAGCTACAGTGAGGCCAGCTTTAGTGGCATTTCCACAGACATAAATGCCACGTGAAGAAACTGCAGCTGCTGCTTGCAGTAGTTGGCTCTTGCCAAGTCCAGGATCACCTAGTGAAATGGGAAATGGGAAATGTTAAAAGCTCAATTTCTCTTCCCAATAATCAACATAACATCCATCATGACTTTGACCACTAGTTTATCAGAATATTTTTCACATGAAGTTATTTTCTTTGAATAGTTGAGATGAATGACCAAGTTTACTTCCATTGAAAAAGAGTCCAAACATACCAACAACAATCACATGAATGTCTCCTCTGACAGGAACCTTGTTCTGATCCCTTGAATGCTTTCGAACACCTCCAAACAGGGCTAGTGTTATTCCCGCTGTCAAGAAAACAGGAATTAATATTAAAACAACTACACATTAAGCAGATACAAGCTAGTGAGGAAATAATGGAGTCGGCACCCTGATGGTTCAAACTTTAACAGATGTTTATCATTATGCTGCTTTGCAAGAGTATAAATAAAAAACCATTAAAGTTGTGGTGAGCATACATCAGTGAAATCTTCAAGATCAGTTGCATCATATTAAAAATGGATTGGGATTGGAATGTAAGCATTTTAAGCCATGTTAAAAAATAAGTCGATATACAGTTGTATTTGTTCCAACTGCGAGCCACTGCAATGGGGAACTTGTGGTTGGAGAGTAGTGAATAGAGTGTATATTATATTCACCTTTTACAAGTTCATGTCCATAGATGGATGGACATATGGACTGAAGTATTTGCCTGAAGATATCTGAACCATGTTCCTCAGAAAACTTTACTATGAACTCCAAATCTCGCGGAGAAAACGAAAATAAATCAACTAGTTCTGTAGCTCTAGCGTTCGAATTGGAATCTCCTGAATCCTCATGTAAAGACTGCGATTTGGAATTTTTTATTGAAACTGCTTCTAGATACAAAAAGTAAAACCCTTGATTTTTGCTTTTTGATTTTCCTGAAAATAATGAAGTTTGAACAGAGTTAGCCACCAGAAACAGTTCAGGTTCTGCAAATTCTAGATACATGTTGCCTTCCATCATAAAGGAAGTGTATCTAAGGAAAACCAGTATACTTAATACACACACAATAAATAAATAATCATGCAAAAGTTCATGTACATTGATGAGCTAAACATAGAATATCAGAGGTACCATACCTCCTCCGATATCCATGTAATTGTTGATTACTCTGATAATTCCAGCGACAGTCACCACATCACCAGGTATGCAGGCATCAACAAGATCTTGTGTCAGTTCACATTCTACTGTTCGAGGTACCCGGCCTTCTTCATGATCTTCAGACTTTAAAAGTTCCTGCAACCTGGATAGATGCAAGCACAATGACAAGAATGTTATTTCAAAAAATATGATTGGGAAAATGTTTTACTCATATATGTATTGTGGAGGGGAAAAATAAAGCAGACACGGAAGTATTGAAGCACAAGTTAGCATCAAATAGCTTACCTTATTTTCTGAAAATCTATTGCTTGAGCAGTGGATCGAATTGGGTTAAAAGTTTTGCTCTTGCACCCATTTAAATTGCAACTAGGTGGTGGTGAAAATTTCCCATCAGGAAAAGTGCGCGTAACTTCTGTTTTACATTTCGCACAGTCAAAACTCATTTGCACCACGAGTGGCCTGACAGTGCTCACCTTAACAACAGTACCACGAACAGAAACAAGCTTGTCTGTCATGTCAATGACTAATATCATTCGTATTGTCTTCTCAAAAAATATTAGCTTCCACTGGTGCTGAATATAATAAACAACAATTACAAGTTCTTTCCCCTTTTTTGTTTTAGTCTTCCTTAAGGCAGTGATTACAAAGTATCTTTTTTAGGTCTTACCGATGTAAGCTGCTTTTAAATTCTTTAGAGCAATCATTGTTTCAGGATAGTTGTGAAGACGTATATTGACTTTTGCACCAACGTCCAGCTTCTGGGTCTCCCATTTGGTCAGAAGAACCTGTTTCCAGTGCAAGTCACAAATTTCTTGAGCCAAAATAGTATTCCATAATAAAGAGGCAAGAATGAGACAAGCTTTTATAAATTCCCCAACCATTGTTTTATTGTACCTTGTGAATAGCAGCACTCATGCATAAGAGAGCTATTCTAGGCCTATCCTCCAAGATTAAGTAAAATTCCTCCAAATCGCATAGGTTACGAAACTGCTGAAAGTCCATCGACAAAACGAAGACACCATCATTGTCCTTGACCTGTTAGCATATTTCATCAAATGTCAACCTTATCCACTGACTCAGACAATTATCTAACATGACTTCTTGGAGTAAATCCAATCAGACGAAAGCAAAACCTGTATGGATGTTTAAGCAAATAAGCAATGATATGTCATGGAAACAGGCCCAAACACATTTTCAAGTAAAGGAATAGCCTGCAAATAGAAGATCAATGAAGAGTCTGACAACAAAACCATTTCATTGCCTCCTTTGCAAGAAGCAATCTCCATCTGCAGCACGCCATTTTGAAACGGCAAGTCCTCCTAGTGCTCAACCGAGATAACATTCATCAAACAGTTAAATTTCTTATTCAATTTAATAAACGGTTCGTTTTGTTCTCAGAACCGTTGGCCGACCAATTTCTTGAACTATGCCATATAAATCAATTTGCAAAATAGTTGTCCTAGAAAAGCGAAATGCCAATAACGACAAAAAAATAAAAGGTAGTGAAAAGATCGACTGAACGAATTAGAGAGAGGGAGACCTGGGAGGCGAGATCCTGGCCTGGTGGAGAAGAGAAGAAGCAAAAGAGCGCAGAAGTGAGCTCGAGCCAGCTTTCTTCTATGTTCGGGAATAACTGTTGGGGGAAGTATGCAGCCAAGACGTCCCAGAAGCCACTTGGCTCTGGGAAGCCGCAATCTATGCGCATGCTCATGCTGTTGCTCGCTCGTCTTTACAGTACAATCTAAGTCCGTTTATCGGTTCTCCTTCGAGGGCTACTGAATTTTCTCTGTGGTTTTGGCGGGAGATGGAGAAGCATTCGGGGGAACGAGGGGAGCGCCGTCGTTTGGCATTCAAAAGGTTCTGGGGGTTTTTTGAAATAGGGGCGTAATCATGGATTTGTAGCAGCGGCTTCTACGTTTTGTTGCGTCTACAATGCCATTCTTTTCGTCGCAAATACGTCTAAATAGCACATTTGCCACTTTTTGTCAGAGAAATTGTATGATTTCTGCACTATTTAAACTTTAAAGTGTCTTTCTTAATTTAAAAAAAATATGAGTGCTACAATATTTAATGTGCATATAGATAATGACATGTTTTGTCCTTCTTTTCGAATTAAACATAGCAGCTAGTGACTCTGAGTCTAAGAGTTATTACTTCATTAAATAATACATTTAAAATGAAGTAGAAAGAAAGAAGATAATAAACAAATTAACAAAAAGTACATAAATAAAAATGATAAGTAATCGCATTGTTAATTAGATAAGAAAGAGAAATAAAAATAAACCAAATATTTACATAGATACCAGCAATACAATTAAGACGAAATTCAAGTGAATAAAAAAAGTGTCGAACACAATCAACAAACTTGAAAATAAGTTTTTCTTCAAATAGTTTCGCATAGCGCTTTTTGTTCTCGACCCAAGTCCCGAATAGCATTGCAAATTTCATCTCATAATTAGTTGGTGAAGGTTAAAAAAGAAAAAAAAAAAATATATATATATATATATATAAACAACCATGTCCAACTTTAACATATAGCTGGTGACAGATATTTTATTTTGTTAGAATTTTACAAGAGATCCAATCATGCTTCCAATCTTGCTGGTATTTGTTTGATCTTTCGTGATTTATAGAATTTTATTTAATCTGTTTTATTATTTAAAATAAAAAAATAAAAAAGTATGCTTTTGTGTGTATTTTGTTAGCTCATTTTTTTATTTGACTAATCCGCATAGTTGAAATTCTTATGCTTAGTCATTCATTTAAGGTACTTTTTTTTTATTTGTTAATATGAAAGTACCAAATAATAGTAAAATGAAATATAAAAGTACACATAAATATATAGTAAAGTCTATGGGTATGTTTGTTTTCAGAAGATTTGTAGAATGTTGAGTGTTTTGAGAATTTTTAAGTGATGTTGGAGGTGTATTGGTGTTTGTGTAATAGTTGTTGAGGTGTAAAAAAAGTAATGATATTTTTTAAGGTTGTTGTTTGTAGATTATTTTTATTGGGATGAGTGAAAAAGATAAAAGATAAGATAATATTTTTATTTATAATATTTTATTATAATTTCGATTTTTTTAATTTTTGATACAAATTTATAATATTTTAAATGCTGTTAAAAAAAGAAAAAAAAACAAAGAAGAAGAAGACGAAAGAGGAAAGAGTGGTTGACGCAATATCAAGCTGCAGGGAGGGGGCAGGCGCCTATGACAAGTTGCAGGGGAAGGGGGCAGGTATTGTAGAGGATATTTAATGTTCGGCCGAAATGACCATATTGCCCTCCACCAAAACCTTAACATTGGATAAAAGCAGTTGGGTATTTCGTCCATTCACCTGTCCGAATGGTTAATGCGCTGACGTGTGGGGCCATGATATTTTTTAAATTCCAATTTTACCCTTAGATATGTATTTCCTCAAAAGCACTACGGAGGGTATTTTGGTAATTGTTTCTAAACATGGTCAGAGTAAAAATGAAAAATATTTAGCAGCATCCTAAATTTAAACATGTTCGGTTGATTTGGAGGCAGCTTGAATGTGAATTTGTGAAAATTCACCGAAACGAACATGCCCCATATCTATTTAAAGATAAAAATAATTAAATATTGAGAGGATACTATTAAAGGGTTACATCAAAATTGAATTTAAGCAACTTATGTATCATAAACTCACTAGTTGATTAAATTGGCCAAAACTCCCTAAAGAAAGAGAGAAAATAATTAATGAGATATGAGCCACCTCCAAGGTGGTGAGCTAGTATTAGGATGCTGGTTAGAAATATTATCTTATCATTCAGGTTTTTTGTGTTCAAACTTTGACAAATTTCACTATCTTTTGGAAGTAATAATACTCCCAACAAAACTTTTTTTTTTTTGTTTGAAATAATAATAGACACTATACATATCTAGAGAAAGAAGAAAAAAAAAAAAAGAAAGAAAGAAAGAAGAGAAACTGATCCATTGGTTATGTTTGGTTTGTAGGTTTTGAAAACAGTTTTTTTTTTTTTGTAATGTGTTGAAATTTGTGTGAAAATTTGAGATTTTAGTGTTTAGTTGTAAAAGTGTTGACTTTTTAATTTTTTGTTTTCAGTAAAAATTTTATTTGAGTTTGTACAAAAATATAGATATGTGAGTTGATGGAATTTTTTATATTTAATTTTTATTGAGGTTTTTCAAAATATTTTATTGAGGACTTTTTAATATTTACTAGAAGATTAAATTTTATTAAAGTTTGTGAAAAAAAGGACATAAAATTAGGTATTAGAGAGCAAAAAAAAAAGTGTAGATAAAATGAGTTGAGTGTGATTTTGAATATTTAAAAAATAAAAATTTAGTAAAATTTTTATATTTTATTATGTTACCGACAAAGTTTTGAAAAAATTTAGAAAATTATCTAAAAAGAAAAAATTCTACTGTAGCCAAACATTACCAATTTTTGAAAAATGTCTACGATTTTGACACGTTATATGAGCCTCATGAGCCCATCTGAAGGCATTCCGGCTTCCAGAACATTACAAGCCGTAATCAAACTCGTCCGATGACCACGTGGACAACCAAATTCATTAACCTTTGGAGCCAGAAAAACCATTACTAGTGCTGCTGCACTGCACCAGGTACCCCACGCTCCAAACTTCTTCCAGCACCTTTCTCGACAGAAACCCTCAGAATCTGAGGCTCAGATATATCACAGCTCTAGGCTTCAAGTTCATCAAGTTCTCAGGCCGTAACATCTCTCCTAACCAACAGAGAGAGAAAAAGAAAGAAAGAGGGAAGGTACAGCCCTTTACTTTCTCTGCGTTTGTCTTTTATGATTACGCCGATTTCCCTATTGTTAGGGCTTGTTAAGGTTATACGCGAAGATTATTTGGATTACTAGGGGTTGCTAATGTCTACGAATACTTCCCATATCGACCTCAACTCCGATGTCGTTTCGTTCGACTCGGAAAACGAGGCTCAAAGGGTTAATGGTTGTGAACCTGAACCCCTAACGGAGTGTTTGAAGGGTCAGGGTCAGATCCAGGGTTCTTCAGTGGAGCGGATATTGGACAACGATGGGGATTCTAGCGGAGCTAACGGTGTGGAGGGGTTGAGTGCGTTGGATATTGTTGGGACTGAGAGGAGTGTTGTGCCTGAGGCGGTAGTTGATGGATTGGGAAAGGAGGATTTAATGGGAGGAACCGCATTCTTAGATGTCTCAAGTGTTGCGGAAGCAGAGATAGTAATGGTAGATAGAGGCGTTAATGGACAAGTAGGCGATGTATCACTAGGGCTGGCAAAGGAGGATACTGATGCTTCAGTTTCTATGCAGGGTGGTACCGAGCCTCGTGTAGAGGCTATTAAGCCAGCTGATACCAGTGACCGTTTGCCTAACAAAAAATCCATGGTGGGTCCTGACATTTCAGAGGTCGTAACTTCTCAGGCCACAAGTTCAGAAGTATCTGAAAATCAGACCATGAAAACCATTACAGTTTTAAAGACTAATAGAACAGGCACATGTGTTCCAGAAACTGGGGTTAGCCAGAATATTGGAGACGATTCTGACCTTTTCAATCTTGTTGTGGATTTGAATCCATATATATTAAGTTATGGGAATGTATCAGGTGATGTTAATGTCAAATCACCTCCCTCAAAACCAGAATTTAGTGTCTCCGATCTAGTGTGGGGCAAAGTTCGGAGCCATCCCTGGTGGCCTGGGCAGATTTTTGATCCTTTGGCTTCATCAGAAAAGGCAAAGAAGTACTTTAAAAAAGATAGTTACCTGATTGCTTACTTTGGGGATAAGACATTTGCTTGGAATGAAGTGTCACGGATAAAGCCCTTTCGGTCCCATTTCTCGCAAATGGAGAAGCAGAGCACTATGGAAGAATTCCGTTATGCAGTTGAGTGTGCTTTGGAAGAGGTTTCGAGACGCGTTGAGTTTGGTCTGGCCTGTTCATGCATATCAGATGAAGTATATGCCAAACTCAAAACTCAGATAATAGTTAATGCTGGAATCACAGAAGAATCAAGTAGAAGAGATGGTGGGGACAGTTCTTTGAATGCGACTTCTTTAGAACCTGTGGAACTTCTCAAGTACATAAAAGCATTAGCTCAGTTGCCATATGGTGGAGCTGACAGACTAGAACTTGTAATAGCACAGGCCCAATTGGCAGCCTTCTATCATTGGAAGGGTTATTCACAGCTTCCTGAGTTCAATATGCTGGGTGCATTGTTGGAGATTGATGAGGACATTCCACTAGTGAAGAATAATGAAGTTCCTGACATTAAGAATGACGAGTCAGTGTCCTCGGGAAAAGGAAGGTCAATGAGTCAAGTCAGCTCTTCCCATAAGCGGAAGCACACTTCTGGAGATAGCATGCAGCACAACAAAAAAGAAAAAAGCTTGTCAGATTTGCTTGCTGAGAAGGGCTTGTGTACTCTGAATGGTAAATTTGAGTCAGGAAGGGAAGCTGTTGGTAAGTTGATTTCACAATCGTCTGGTAAGAAACGTAAGGCAGTCGATGCTATTTCTGATGATTCAGCTGTGAGACATGGGAGAAGTTGTTTGTCAACAGGAGTTACTGATGTACCTATACTGAACAAGAAAACTTTTAGAGTTGGTGATAGCATTCGTCGCGTTGCTAGCCAACTGAATGGGTCAAGTCCAATACTCAAGTATGGTGATGGAATGGCTCAAGAAACAGAGGTCGGGAATAAAACTAAACGGGAACCTAGCTCAGAATGTTCATCTCCAGATGATGTGCTGTCCCAGCTCTGCTTGGCTGCCAGAGATCCCATGAAGGTTTACAGCTTTTTAGATCCTTTGGTTAGGTTCTTCTCAGAATTAAGAAATTATGTTAGACTAGGTGATCCCAGTATAGAGGATCATGATCAGTCTCTGAAACAAGTCTTTGGCGGTAAGACTGGAAAAAAATCAAGCAAGGCTGGAAGAAAATCAACCAAGCCTGGAATCACTGAAGCTTTTAAGTTGGAATCCATGAACGACACTTACTGGACTGACAGGATTGTACAAAGCATTCCTGAAGAGCAGATTGAGAATCAGAATGAAGCTAGAGGGCTTCGGCCTGAGACTGCAAGTGAAAAAGGTTTTCCCACTGCTGAACCAGAAACAGCTCAAGAAATGAGTCATAATCTGGATCTTAATCAACAAAGTTCTGGTGAAAATTTTGAATCAGAAGCAGCAGGGAAGCCAGTGGGCCAGTTGGAGGAGAGTTGCAAGCAGGGTCCTCCACCCACAGCTCTAATTCTCAACTTCACGGATTTGGATTCTGTTCCTTCAAAAGCAAATCTCATTCAGATCTTTAGCCGCTTTGGGCCTCTGCATGAATCAGAGACTGAAGTGCTGAAGAAGAGTAACCGTGCCAAGGTGGTTTTCAAGAGACATGCTGATGCAGAATCAGCTTTTAGCAGTGCTGGGAAATACAGCATTTTTGGACCTTCACTTGTCAGTTACCGCCTCAAGCATTTGCATTCTCCAACTAGCAAAGCTTCTTCCTGTGCAACGATGCAGGGCACAAAAGATATCATCACGTCAGTGGAAGGCAAATAATCAATATGATACTCTCCAACTCTCTCAACTAGATGTTAACTAAGCTATCAGGCTTTGTGAAGAGTCAGTTATGTCTAAGCACTTTTCCATTTTGAGGCTGTCTATGGTCACCATGAAGCAAATAGGTAGGATTGAGTGGTTGACTTTGGTTAATATTGTGGATATCTGTAGGAAGTATCTTTAATCAAATACATTGAACAGTGCCCTTTATTTTCAATTTACTGATGGAATATTCTCCATTTTTAGTGGACGGTGTGTGTTTGTTTCTCTGCTCTTTTTCTGCCTGAAAGATTCACCAGAACCATGGGCTTGGAACCTGTCAGGACATCCCTGCGTCTTATCGCAATCCAAGTGAAAAGAGTTGCAGGTATTACGAAATTCAACTCATGTCTGTTGCTTTAATAGCCTTAAAAAGGAAAATAATTATTTGGGTCGGTGACTAAATAAGGGAATTCCCCAATTTTAGAGAAGACCATATCATCTCACTCGGGCGAATCTGAAGAAACAGACGTTCTCGTTGGTGGCTTAATACTACGTATATAACATGGATTGGATAAAGTGAGGAACATATTTTAACGAATTGGGACATGTTTTATTGTGTTCATGTTTTCTTGGATATATATATCTATATATATATATGGTACCTTTAATTTGGTTTACGAGAAATAACTATATACTGATTTAAACTAATTATCTTATTCCAACAATCTGACAGTCTCAACTTTGTTTTCTTATCAAGTTTTGTTTGTTTCCACCATAGAATATATATATATATATATATATATATATATATATATATATATTGTTTGGCTTCTACCCTATAAGGTATTCCAAAAGACGGATGATTGCTTAGAAAAAAAATAAAAGATGGATGATTGAATTAGATACAAAAAGATACAATATATATTAAATATTATGTGACCTATATTGTCCAGTAATTAATTCTAGTAATATTGAATATTATAATGTCTTATATATCGTATCTTTCTTTTTGCAAATTGAATAGTTTAATTTGTTCAGCAAATTGGAGAGAATCTCTACATAAAATAATTAGGTTTGCTTGTTTCTATTTTATATTTTTTAATTTAAAATCTTTTTAACATTTTGTACAAAAGAAAAATTAGGAAGTTGTTTAAAGAATGGAAGCCATTTTAAGCTTTTGAGGGCGCAATTGTTGGTGGACTTAATTTAGGATTATAGGATCGAAATATATTTTCTGTCCTCTCTCCTAAATTTATAATCATTCTAAAATATTTTCGTGCAAAACAAACAAATAATACAAAAACTTAGAACATGAAAAAAAAGGGGGTAAAACCAACGTTCAAAAATAGCAGAAACCGTTGATCCCCACCCAATAAGGGTCCACCACCACGCTGTTGTTTCGGTCAGAGCACAGGACAGAGAAGACGCTCTCATTCTTTTTGCACAGATATATATTATCCATGTATATATCATCCAAAATTTTTTATTGGTCTTAAATTTAAATTTAAACCGCCGCTTCTCCAAAGTTCAAAAAACTCCCCCCCACCCCACCCCAAAATAACCCTGGGCCGCGCGTTGGTCCTCCGTTCAATCTTCCAGTTCAAAACCAATCAACACCTCAATTCCGTTGGATCCGCTGCTTGATATGGACGAGTCCGTTCAGCGAAACGATCTTCGAGTAAGGCGGCTCAGCCTCATCGAGCTGTCGTCTGAGGACGATTCCCTCATCGTCAATTCCTCTATCGGAGACTCCCTCTCCCATCCATCTTCAGGTTATTTTGCAATCTCTTTTCTTTCCTATCTTTGACTACTTCATCGCTTACCTTGGAGCTTGGTAGTCTCTTTTAAAACCGATTCTTGAATAGGAAGCAGTGTGCTTGCGAAGACCATTTCTGGTTTATCCGTGTTAATGAAATCCATCCCGTGAAACAATGGATAGTTCAAGAAATTAAGCACGGGTTTCTTAATTTATCTTCAAATCAGCAAATTTTCATTTTCATTTATTTCAGCGTTAGTGATTATGAGGGTTTCGGAATTTGTTTTTTGTAATTTAGAGACTGAACATTTAGGTTGCTTTTACTGGGCCAAGTGGATCTGGCAGTGCTTGAGAAATGTCTTTTAATTTATTTTCTACGATTCACATTGTTATTCTTTCATTTCTCAATTTTGATTCTTTACCTGCTTACTATTTCTGAAACTCGTCTGATTCGATATGAACTTCAGAAAATCAGGAAGACGAAAGTTTTGAGTTGTTGGAGAATGCAAATTGTAACACATTAGAGGACACAACAAGCGCTCTTGAAAGTAGGGAGGATGTGCCTCAACCATCTGAATTACAGGAACAAGAAATGGCGAGAAAAAATGGTAAATATAACCTGCGTAAAAGTTTAGCATGGGACAGTGCTTTCTTCACATGTGCAGGTATGTCTTTGGGTACAACCATTTGAATTTTGAACCTTTTTGTAAACAAATTTCACAGAGATGGGTGTCTGTGTTTGCATACAGGTGTTCTGGAGCCAGAGGAGCTATCTTGCATAATTGAAGGTGTTGAAAAGGGTGAAAAACATAAGTTACCTGGAATTCAAGAGGAGGTACACAGGTCTGCTGAGTCAATCTCTACGTTAGAAAGTGATGGCTTGACATTGGAAAGTCTTGAGGCCGATTTATTTGAAGATGTCAGAGCTTCAATCCAGAAATCTGGTAGAGCATCCAATGCGGCAAATCCAAGAACCAAAGATAGATCAGGAGTGGCAGAAACACAGAACACACGTTGTAAGTATGATGTGCTAAATCTCTACTTGGTGTAGGACGAAGAGCTAAACAATGTTCAGCTGCTATTCACTTGATCTTGTACATGTCCAAGTGCCTGGAATTGGCAGAATAGCGGCAAAGAAAATTTTCTCCTTCCAAGTTTGTATTAACTGAGTGACTTTGTGTACAGGTTAAGATGTCAATCTTTAGTTTGCGGATTTAATGTATCTATGGTTGTCCTTATATTCTAGGCAACCCTATCCACTCCCCCAGAAGGAAGATTTGAGGCCAAGGCCTAGTCAAACCTCAACGAAACCCCTTTCTAAATTTTGCTAGAGCCCTAGAGCTATTCTGGACACTTTTGTTCTCAAACTAACGGTATCTTTTATTTTCAGCTTCAAAGAAGGTGGATGTTGCATCTCGAAGTAAGGTAAGTTCTAAGTCTGATATGTGGGAACTGTTGTTATTTCTTTAACGTTAAACATCTGAAATAATATTGTTAGAAAGCTTCAGATTAACCCCAAAGCAGCTTCCATCAAGCCAAACGTAGGTTTGCCTGGACCAGTGAAAACAACAAAGCAAGTCTCTGTTTGTCCACCAGTATCACAGGTGTGCATCCGTCTTTTTCATTATATAAGTGTTTAGGTTTTCTATTTTGCACTTCTAATTTTCCAAAGAATATTTAGCAATCTGAAAGTTTTGTGTGCATTATGCCTTGGTATGCAAATGACGCACTGAAATTTTCAAGCTGATCCAAGTGGAATGGAAAGTGGTTACATGATGATGATGCTAGGCATGTGCTGAATTCATAAATATAATGAAGAGAAAATTATGGCTTTTCAGTTGTCCTAATTATTGTATAGGCAGATAGCAATTTATTAAAAATCATGAAAGTAAGCTGTGACCTTTTATATGGTTTAACTGACACTTCTCTATCCTCTATGAAATGAAGTCCATTGCTGCGAGAGGAGGATCTATTTCATCTCTTGCAAAGCGACCAAAGGCACAAGTGAAGGATAGTCCCAGCTCAACAGCACTAAGCAAGAGGGCTTCTCTGGGTGATAACCGTGTGAAAATGGGAAACGATAATGCGAGAAGTACACGTGGTAATTATTATTTCTTCAAGTAGTCATATTAGTTTATTTGAATAGGACTACACTTTAACCGAACTTTATCCTTTCAGAAAGAGGGGCTCCTGCGTCGAAACTACCTGCTACAGGTGGCATACGACATGTTCCTAGGCCAAAAGTATCATCAAAATCTCCTTCTTTGGGTCCATCACCTGCAATGCGGACAAAACCAACAATTTCTTCCTCATTTGATAGTTCTGGCAGTGCTTCTGACTACACAAGTAAATCTTCCATTAGTTCTGTGACAAGCAAAACTGATTCCAGAACTGGTCATCCACCTTCATCTGGTTCAACCTCCAAAACACCATCAAGAACTGCATCAAGAAACAAAGCTCAGTCTGGGAGTTCTCATCTAACAGCTAATTTGATGTCTGCGTCCAAGCTCAACTCTAGTACATCACCTGCTAGCTCTATCAGTGATTGGTCCTTAGAGTCATCTTCATCAAGTTCTGCTCTTAAACAAATACCTTATAGTCCAAGAGCTAGCCTTGACATTACTTCTGGCAACGGTGTCTCCACAGAAAGTGATGCATCTCATATTTTGGATTCTCAGAGACATCGTAATGAGCAAAGTTCAGTTAAGCATGGAACTCAAGGAGTTGGACTGCTTGGTGGACGTGTAAAGAAAGCTTCAACAGCAGCTAGTGCACTTTCTCATCCATCCTCTATGAGACCTTCCGGCCTTCGGCTGCCGTCACCTAAAATTGGCTTCTTTGATGGGGTAAGTTTTGCTTTTCCACTTATAATTGTTGTATTCTACATGGTAAGGGATAATTCCATGTAATCCTAAAAGTGCCCACGCTATAAAACGAATGAAAAGAGTGATGAGGGTCCTTAAAGAAACTGAAGTGGCAAAATCACCTCCCTTATCCTCTTTCATTATGTCAAAATATTTATCATATTTTTTATACCATGCAGGCAAAATCAGCGGGACCTACTCCACCTGGGACTATGCCATCTCATCCAGGGGTTCCCAGTGGCTTGCCTAACAGTGGAGCACGAAATGTTACCCCAAGTGGAGAAGGCCCAAACAAGGCAAATTTTGGAAAACTTCAACCTGCTCGAACTCCAACAGCAATCAGAAGCACAAAACCTGATCCTCAACAAGCTTCTGTGAATATGAAAACAAAGTCTCCTACTCCACTTCAAGAACCATCATGTACTGCAATCAGAAATTCTAGCTCATCAAGGAATTTCAAAAGCTCTCCCCGCACAACTCTAAAAGTTCCAAAGAGATTATCTCGTAAAAGCGGTGGAGAAAGTCAATTGAAAGCGGAGGAAATTGAAGCTGAAGGATGTGATACTGTTACGTCTGATTCAGCTGTTGGTGTTGCTGAAAAGAATAGTAGCCTTGATGTTTTGGAAGACAATTTCAGTTCAGAAACCAAGGGCAGTACCCATCTAGCGGATGGGAAGGTCACTCCCATCAATGGAGGGCTTAAGATGAGTACTCCTGATTCTAATATAACCTTGTGTGAAAAAGTGGGTGAAGATGCAGTATCTGTCCAGCCTAATTTCACAAATGATTTGCATTTAATTAATGGCACTAGTAAGAAGGAAAATTCCAAGTTTGAGGATCAAGTGGACAGTATGAGCAGACAAGTTGGAGCTATGGATATAAATAAGGAGACTCAAAACAAGCTCATTGGTGATACCCTTTCTCTTTCTGGGTTAACTGGTAACAGGAAGGATGACTCCAGTCCTCTAATTTTTTCTTGTCAAAGGGAACTTCAAGAACGTTCCCAACAGGATGAATATTTGAAAAGTTTGTCTAAACCTACCCCCTCTCTTTCTCCAACCACCTCCGAAATTACATATAGGACACCTTTCTCTGTTAAGGATTCTTTTTACAATATGGATGGACTGTGTGATATTGCTACTGGTTTGACTGTGGTTGAGGTAGAGAAGACAGCCACCTTGACTTCTCTAGGGAGCAGTCTGAAAGAGAACAGCTGAGATAGTGTAACAGCAGACGCTCTATTTTCTACAAGGCAAGTTTTTCTTCAAATCTGCCGATTTGCTGGATATAGTTGTCAAAAGAAATGCTGGTCCACATAGATTGTCCTGTTCATGCTGCATAATTAGTTGAATTCTTGATATTTTTAAGCATCTATGATTACTTTTTCCTTAAATATGCTTCTGTATTTTACAATTATGTAATGTAGGCTTTATAGGTGAACTCTTTCCGTGAGGTTTGTGGATTTGTGTTCTGTTGACCTCAGCATCTTGTATTCTGATGGCATGCAGGCATTGATTGTCAACCTGAAGACAGAATTTGGTGTCTGAAACCCATAGACAATATATGGTAGGATCTTTTCAATTGGATTGGTTCTTGGCAAGTTGGTGATTCTGCAAAAATTGTCTGGAGTGCATATTCAATCGTGCATAACAAGCTGCCGATGCTTGCGATGGAGGAAAGGAACAAATGGAATCATGTGTGTAATTTAAGCTTATCCAAGATATGGATGGTTTATCACGTGTACTGGTGGGGGGTCGGGGTTAAACGATTCTTTTGTCACCCCTGATATTTTGTTGTTGTTGAATGTTGCAGTAGACAATTGGCTCAAGAAAAGCTCATGTTTTGTTAGGGTTTGTAAAGTGAGCTGCTTTTTAGGTTATATGATGGATGGTTAATTACATTTCACTGCGATACAAATCTTTTAACATAGTATCAAGCCTCGAAACAAGGAAACTAAAAGATAAATGATTTGCTTCTCAAATTCCCGTAAATATTTGGGACAATGAAAAAATCTATAATGGGTTTGGTTTTGTATTTCCGTATTTTGTTCATTGTTTGAAATAAAAAACACTTTTGAAAGGCTATTGAGACTAAATACACAAAAAGAGATTAATGTATTTTCCAACTTTTATCTATCCAGACTAAACATAAAAAGACATGAATAAATGTATTTTTCACCCTGAACTTATATCGATATTTTCTGTTATAAATTATTATTTTTATTATATTTTATCCATCTACTATTAATTTTAGATATTTTACGCTCTTTTACAATTGATAGCTCATAAAACCGCCAAAAGAGCCACATCAACCTCCCTTTGGGAGGATTGATTGAAATTTGAAGGTCGTATACCGAACATTCAAGATTATCGTGACAAATACCAACGACACATGAGTGCTCAACTTTAGTGATCTGATCGCTAACGGAGGCCAATGTAATTTCCGAGGTTTTTTTTCCCCCCTTTAATGTTCTTTGTTAGCCGTTGAAAGCGGAGGGGGAAAAAAAATAACCAAGATGACATTTCGACGGTATACAAGAAAGTGTAGCATAAACGTAGTCTCAAACTCAATGTAACACCTTGAAATCAATAAAGATAGTTCACAAAATTCCGTCAATAACAGAAGGAAACATCTTTGCTATTTTGACAAAACCATCTAAAACGGCAAATAAGCTCTCAGTAACTGAACTTAAGACCTTGGCTTCTCCTTCTTCTCCTTGAAGAGAGCCAGGAGGGAGACACCAGAAACCTTCACGACCTTGAATCTAACACCAGGAATATCACCGACAGCGTGACCCTTTCTTCCAAATCCAGCAATCAACACCTCATCCTACAATCAAAATCAATAGCAGTGTTGAAATATTAGAAAGGGGTAGAAGATAATATGCAAACAGGATAAATCATGTCCCACTTATAAACCAAGAATACTTACATTTTCTTCTATGTAGTTCAAGCAACCATCATTGGGCACAAATGCAGCAATCTTCTTCCCATTTTTGATTAGTTGAACTCTAGCACATTTCCTGATAGCAGAGTTCGGCTGCTTGGCCTCAATACCGCTGCCATATCAGAAGACATTTATAAAGATTGATATCAAGTACCTAATTTTGAGTGACCGTAAGAAAAGCATTCTAATATCTTACATCTTCTCAAGGACAATGCCTTTTGCGTGGGAAGACCCAGCAAATGGCTTCTTCCATTCATTTCCAAGGTGGGACTTCTTGTAAGATTTGTCAGCCCACCTTTGCCTCCTTCGGTGGGATTTCAGCTTGCGACCAGCTCCCATACCACGTGTCTTCCTGTAAGACAAATTTATATTAGATCTTAAACTCATCCATCAAAACAGTGCAAGGTTATTGTATAAAATCAGGAAACAATTCTGCTCTAACAGATAGCCAGGGGTCTGCAATACAAAGCTAAAGACTCGAACCATAACATCCAACATGACTCCAGTTTCTCATTTGGTTATTGTTGCCAGCATCAACAGATTTCAACATAACAGACACAAAAGGATAAGAGAGCTAAGAAAACTTCTTCTAAGATTTTACCCACAATACCATCTAACTCATTGACCAGAAGACCACAGCAGATTAATTTCAACAAGTACATATTTCTGTACCGGACAAAGCTTGTAAGAATAACCGAAGAAAAGTCAGCAATCGCTGTTCCCAAAATAACTAAACCATGCCCTCGTTTCTGGAAAAAAAAGCTTCAGAGACCAATGACTTATGCTCATCTACCAGACACGAGACAAACTACAATTGAAAGAGTACCACCTATCTGTAAACTACAGCACCGAAAAACTATAATTGTCCCCAGATCTAGCGAAAAAAAACACACCAAAACATAGTCCAAAAACTTGAAAGTCATTTTTATTTCTTCCTGACTTCAGTTTCCAAAATGTAAAGACACAATAACAATCTTGAAAAGAAAGCATTTTGCGCCAACTAAGTCTCAAATAATGATTCACCATAGCTAATATGAATTGGTCGCTTTCACGAAAACCTAACCAACGGAAACTACGTAAATCATAAGTTAAGAGTTCATATTTCCATCTAAATTCTTGAACTTCTCCAGAAGCTGATGGAGAGTCGGAAAAAACCACCACCAAAGATCTAAGCATGGCATTGCGGCTTACAAACACACACAAAAAAAACCCAGTCTCAAATAATCTGGCCCCATCTTCGAAGTAAATACACAAGACTAAAAATGATCGGCATATTAATAGTATTATTATAAAGGAGAACGCAAGAATAAAAGAAAGGCGGCCTCGTACCCCATGGTGACTGAGTGGAGTTCTTCGACGGCGACGAGGGTCTTAGAGTGGGGAGGCGAAGAAAAGCTTGAAGCAGCCGCAAGGTAAAACCCTAATCTTTGCAGCGAAGCAGATGGTGCTTTTTTATAGTAACGACGGGTTGTGATTTGGGCTTTGCTGGACTGGTCCAAGAAAGACCAGTTTGGGCGCAATGAGTTGCTCACAGTTGGGGTTTTTCATGAGCCAGACGTGGCCTGCTTCATCACTGGGCCTATTCAGAGCCCAAAAACACCGCTTTAAATATGTTTTTTTTTTTTGAACAAAGCTTTAATTATGTTTGTTTGTTCTTTTTTATTCTAAGCAAATATAATATTAGTGGAAAGCTTACAATCTGGATATTTCAGATTTTCTAGAAAACTCCCCAAAAATTTTAAAAATCATAATAATTACCGTCAATTAAATACAACGCACATGTTCAGCACCATAGATTAACGAAACTATCCCAAATACTTGATTTTGAATTTACAAATATAGCTTGCTGTATCTCATCAGACATTGCCAATTCCAAAAGATTATAATTGCAAAATCGAAAGCCTTATTAAGAAGATTTTTTTCTTAGATTTTTTCCAATTTACTGTCTCGGATTAATTGAGAATTAGGAAGGCGAGTTTTAAAATTCCATCAATTTATCATTTGAACAAGCAAGCTTGGATTTAGATTTTGAATTGTATAGTTCTATTTACAAGGCCTACACGTTTGATCTAATTTTCCTCTTCATATTTTCCTTTTTTGAGCTCATAAATCACGTTCTATGACCTTGCAGAGGGGACATGCCATTTTCGGCTGAATTCTGGCAGCCCTCAGATTCAGAGACATACAGTTCAGTGAATTATTCTATATGATTTTTGTCTCGAGTCAAGTTGATTAGGTGCATCCCCGCATTTAGATCAATCCCATCTCTTAACGCCTACAGCTTTTCCAGCCATGCAGTCCATACAAACATATTGATAAAGATTAATCAGACGAAGATTAATCGAATAGAGGGTTTGTGCTTGTACAAGAAAAGGAAACTCATGAACCAGGCGGTCCACCAGTGGACAGACAACCTGTCATGGACAAAATAACGAAAATATGACGGCTAGTTTCAGATTTGTACCATTTTCATACATAAATGCCCCTTGATTTGCAATTGTGTGAAGGCCAACTGCTTCAACACAAAGCCTAAAGAGGTCCAAAAATAAAACGAACAAAGAACACATATTGCGTTTATCCAGCACTAACGCATTCATCCGGCTAAACAGAGATGAAACTTCCCAGTTTCAACATCACTATACAGTCTGCATTGGGCTTACTTCTTGACATATTCTCTCGACAATGAAATTCAGTTGCTCCAACCCACAACGCCTGTCCAGAATGAGATTATGAGAGAATTACATAGGAATTATTCTGGAAAAAGAAAGTAAATAACAAAGAACAGTTTGCTACCTGCCACACAGTCCCATCTACTTCTGGCCCTTCTTCCATAGAACCCCAATTTTCTTCAACATGTTCCCATTTTTCTTCTTGGGAGAGTCCTCATCCATATCTTCTGAATAAGGTGAACCCATCGGATAATAGTTGCTATCATGCGAAGCAGTTCTATCAACAAATTTCCCAGTGTTCCCTGTTGACAGCATAGCAGCAGCTGCCTCAGCTGCCTTTCTCCACTGGTCTGACTGCACCTTTAACTTCCTCAACTCAGCTTCCATTTCTGTATTTGCAGCCTGCGCCGCATCCAGCTGCTCAGTCACCCGTGTTGCCCTTCTGCTACTTTTGTCTGCTTCCTCCGTTAAACATCCAAGTTTGGTCACAGCCTCAAGCTCTGCTGCCCTTGCTGCTTCTGAGAGAGTAACAGCCTCATTATCAACTTGATTTCTCTCCATGTCTCTCTTCTTAATTTCCATTTTCAGAGCATCATTTTCCTCAGCTATATTCTGTAACTTTGACTCCTTATCCAACAAACTTGCCCTCAATTCTGCTAAATCAGCCTCTGACTTATTAAGCTCCATTGCAAGTTCAGATTCTTTTTCACTTGATACGTTATTTTCACTCTTCAAGTTCAGCCCCTCATTTTCATCTGAAATGCTCTGCAATTCCATTTCCTTATCCATCAACTGAGCCTTCAAATCTTTGATTTGAGCCTTAAACTTATCTAATTCTGAGCCCAATTCAGTCTCTCTTTGATTGGATTCCAGTTTTGACCGCTCGACTTGTTCATAAGCACTTCTAATCTGCAACGTGCTCTGGATATATTCTTCCTGGTACCTAATCTCAGCTGCGTCTAAAGCAGCTCTCATCTGACCAATTTCAAGGTTCAGAAAATGAAGCTCTGCCTTTAGCTGCTTGATTTCCTCATTTTCTCCATTGTCCTGGACAATTTTAGAGTCACCCACAGGATCCACCAATTTTTTGCCACTCATATCAACCAGATCTGCCTGAAGTTTCCTCACAAGCCCCTCCAGTGATTTCATTTTCTCTTTCGACTGCTCCAACTCCAAGGACAAGGAGTTGTAAGCCTCCATGGCTTTGATGCCATCTGACCGGAGCATTTCTGCAGTTGCATTTGCTTCTTCCAATTCCCTTTGAGTTTCCCTAACCACTTCTAAGGCCTGAGCTTCAGATTCTTTGCAATTGTTGAGCTCTGTCTTCAAATTTTCAACCAGGGCTAGAGTCCTACAAAGTTCCACTCTCAAGCTCTCAATCTCAGCATGTGCTGATTCTGCATTTTGAGTTTGGGTAGCTTCTGAGTCTGCCACCATTTCAAGCTGAGCTTTTAGCTTCTGAATTTCATTCATGGAAGAAGCCAAGGCGGCAGAATCCATCGAGTGCTGCCTCTGGACAGCCTCAAGTTCAGATTCCCATGCTCGATCACGATCCTGAGAGATTTTGCGGAGCTCTTGAAGCCTAGCTTCTTCAGAAGCAGAAAGCTCAAGCATCTGCTGCTGGGATTCCTCAAGCTTCGCTGACATAGCAAAGAGCTCCTCCTTGACCTCTTCTGCCTCCTGTTGGGCTCTTCTCTTTTCCGAGTCAAATGAGTTCAGTTGGTCCTTTGCCTTTTTCAGATCCTCTTGGAGTTGAGCAAGCTGTGACTCCAATTCAGAAACTTTGCTCGAGTGCTTCTTCTAGACGTCATAAGACAAAGGGAGAGTAAATAAGAAGAGATGGATGAATGAAGGAACTAAAACCCGCCGCATAGATATGTAGAGAAATGTTAAGACAGGAAAGAAAAAGAAAAGAAAAAGAAAGAAAAGAGGAAACCCATATCTGTGAATAAAGGAAAAGATGAAATAATTAAACGCCCTATAAACCATACATTCGTCACAGTTTCATATAATAAGCAGTGTCCACGTGCAAACATCATTCTGTGCTTATGAAGTTAAATCTCCACCAAAATGAGCTGACTTGAATTGTGAGTTACAAGAAAATACCTCAGACATTGGACTTCGTGGTGACCTACGTTCAATGACTTTAGGGCTTCTATCTTTTGCTGTCCTACTGGCTGGGTTTGGGGAGGAGGCAACTGCATCAGAGTCTGAACCTGGCGTCTTCAATTGTCGAGCAGTCCGGGGTGTTGCAGGAGATTTCCTTTGTGGCACTTCCAAAGAGCCAGCTCTGTTTTGAAACTCATTGGAGTGAGGCTCAAACAAGAACAAAAAAGAAATCTGGAAAAAAAATCCCTTTCGAGCAATTTGATGCGGTGCAGACATTGGCAGTTCAAATTTTTTTTTACTAATCATTCAGCATCATTTAGTTTTAGCAATCCTAATAACAGCCAGTAATGAGTCAGTAGGTGCGAGTACACATTTGTCTTGGGGGCATGCACTCATATCTATTTAGCCTGTTCTTGTCACTTCATAAAATGCAGCAAGGTGATCCATCTGTTAGTTAGACTTGCAACAATATCCAGAACCAGTTATCTGCCAATCTCAGCCACCTTGTAGATAATGATGCTAAACCAATATTCAAAGCATATATGAAATAGTTGACAACACTTTCTTTCCATTCCACTTTACCTTTTAGGTATTAATCAAGACATGCATAAATGGCTTGTTTGGAATGCAATATGAGGTTTATCAAATTATAGACGTCAAGACTTTCAATTTGGCAAATAAAGATTCACATCCTTTGATGCATTTCGGTTCTTCAAGATCCATTATTTAGTTGCACTCTAATGCATATTTTATATGAAGTGCACTTCAGATGATTTTATTAAAACATCAGCTCAAACTTAAGGCTTAAACTTTGTGTTGTTTACCATTACAACCCTTTTTTGTCCCCTTTCAGACATTTTCTGGCATAGCTATAGTGCTAAAAAATAACCTTGCAATATTCTATAGGCTTTTATGCCTAATAAACCATTTGTTTATTCAGTCTACTTGACAATCTTCGACTATCATTCTCTATGAACATCAAAAACCAAGATTCAGCCACAGCGTCCAAGTAGAATGATACTGAGATCAACCTTAAATAGCACAAACTTGAATCATAAAGAAACAGTGAAGGCGTATAAGAATATTGCAAACAAAGATCAATCAAAACGCAGCAAAAGCCTTAAAACAAACTAATTTACCTTGCTTTTGGCGTCTGCATATTTGTTGTTTTTCTTTCTTCTCTAGTATAGAGTGTAATAAAGGATAAACTAAATGATACCTCCTTCAAAGCGTCAGGACCCACTACACCTGCCGTAGTTCAGAGAAATCTCTGGCTGAGAAAGGAACAAAAGGAATCTAATAAATATGTACAAAGAAACTAATAAATGACTACTAAAAAACAGCCAACCCAACTCCATATTCAGCACTAAGCCTAACAAACAACACACAATCGCTTCCAAGAAACTCCTCGGAAACCACCCCCACTACCACCAACCAGCAGGCAGCAACGAGAAAAAAAAAGAGTATAATAAAAGGAAATCGAAAAATAGTTACAATTGAATGATTTCGTTATATATCAGACAATCTTTCAACTTTCTCATCTCCTATTTTCCTTTTCCTTTCCTTTCCTTTCACTCCAGTACTTTTCGTCTTGTACTATGGTCTAAGCCCATAATTGAAACCACTGTGGCACAGAAGGAAATAAATGACAATAATAACCCATTTAGGATCACACTATATTAGTTGCAACATACCTTAATAGTACCTTCTTCCCAAATATTTGTGCGTGTAGAGCACAGATAAAACCAAATAATTATTGAGTTTTTGTTCAAAATAATGAGCCAGAACTACAAAAATTGCTTGGATACAGGACGGAAGGACAAAAAAGGAGGAGGTGTTCAGTGTTCGCAAACCTCAAGAAACAAGATAAAGCACGAGAAGTTCGTATTCGCAGCTATAAACTCACACGTTGTGAGGTAGGAAAATAAACGTAAAACAGAACCCAGTAAAAGAACAGATAGAACTCAAATTGTGAGGCCAAAAGAAAAACCAAAAAGAGACCTTCTGAACTTTCAAACTTGTTCAATTTATGGTGTGTGAAGCGCTCAGATCTAGTCGCACTCTGGGGTAATGTCACTGACCGAAGCAGACAACCGGATGAAGAGCCAGAACACAGGAACCAGAAACAGAGCTTTGAGCTTAGCAAAGAAATGAAAAGTCGCCCATTCCAAAGCAGAAGCGCCCAACAAGACGAAACTGTGCTACCTTTTCTCTTGAAAGTTAAACTTAAAGCAGATTTTTAGATTAAGAACAGAAAAAAACGTCAAACTCACTTTGAAAAAAAAGATTTGTGATATTATCTCTGACACACTTAGCACAAACCAAACACAAAAACAAAGTTTCAAACCGAGAATAACAAAAATGAAAGAAAGTCAAAGAAAAAGAGAGAGACACACACACATTGTTCAAAAAAAGAAATAAAAATGTGAACTACCACCAACGACTCTTTGGTCGTACCAGCAGGTCTTTCAGCGTCCGTGAACTCCGAAGAAGGCTCGCCTGGTTGGAGTCGATGTATGTTTCTTTGTTTTTTTTTCCGGTGGAATAAAAAAGGAGTTTGGAAACCTCGAAAACCCTAGGTTTGGAAAAGAAGACTCAAGGGCTTTTTGTGCCTTTGTCTTGTCTTTGCATTCGCAGGCTGTTGGTAGTTTCTCTCAGCCTGCTTCCGAACTCAGTTCCCGAGTATCTTTCTCTATTGCTATTGCTATTGCTAGTTTGATTTTCGTTTTGTTTTCTTGTCAGGTGAAGGAGTTAGTGACCAATAGGTACGGTGCTTCATAGAACGCTAATGCCACGCTCTTCCTTCACGCGTTTGATCACGCTCTCTTGTCCCTTCGAGTTCGTGTGGTGGTGGTGGGAGCCAGACTTTTTCGTGTACTACTTACTGTTGTCTGCTTCGGCGGGAGGGCATAACTCATTTGACGAGGGTCCAATGTCACAATGTCCCGAACTACTAGTCATTTGCCCAATCTATTGTACAAAACCGTGCAATAGCATCTCAAAAACGTTTTCTCTTTTCAAAATTTTTATGTAGGAAGGAATGTAATTTCGGCCACCAATATGAGATACGTGAACTCATCCGAGTAGTTGATAGTTCGAGCGTATTTATGATTGTGTAGATAAAGCACACGGTTTCAAAATTAATTCACCTTCTGATCAGATCGGTAACTTAAATGGAAGATTGTAGGATGTGAGTCAAGTGCTAGCCAAGATTATCTAGAAAACGGTTCCTAATTCGATTCACCTTATGATCAAATCAATGACTTAAATGGGACATCATACTCTAAATCACTACTCTAGTCTCTTTAAAATTTACTTATATGCTAGATGGACTCGCTTTAGTAGATTTACTATACCAAAAATAAAAATATGGGATATATTCAAGATATTCAACCTTTAAGTAGTTCATAATAAATAAGATACCTTTCGTTGATATTACTGCACTATATGCATCCAGTCATTCTATTCCAACTTGGTTTTCAACAAAAATGATATTTATTTCTTTTACCGATGTCGTTGATCTCAAACTCTCCATTGAGGTAAAGAGAACTTGAAGCAAGTGTTCAACATGTAGTAGCTAAACTGAGAGAATAAGTTTAATATAAAATTTAAAATTGTCCAAGAGTTCTTAGGTTCGTTGGACGGCTAAATTCTAATGAAAAATAAAGTGTGATCTTTTCTAGGAACATTTAATTTGTGATCTTTGAAATTGCCAATAATCTCGTCAAACTCTTAATCAATATATGTTAATTCTTTAGTCCTAGTGTTAATTAGTAGTCGTTTCATGTCTACTCCAAGGTTATGTTTTAGGTAATCTTTTCTGAGTGCTGGGTCATCGTGGCAGACGAGGAAAAAAAAAAAAAACATATTCTTGACTACTATTTCTAACTTTATTCCTAAAGCCCCAAAACCCACAAAAGTCTAAAACTACAAAGACTGACAATTTTGAGTTAAACATGACAGCTACTGGCCAACATTCTTTAAATTAAGATAGGATCGACAAAATGACTAGAATCTTTAATTGTATTTGACAAATCAAAGATCACAAGTTAGAAACCTACAATCAAATTTACAATTCAATTGTAGTTTTCTTGTTTGACATTCCTTCGATTAAGGAAGAAATTGGATTTTTGTCTTTTTCCTTTCTTTTTCTTTTTTAAAGTATAATATTTATAAAGGTAAAGATTTTTATTTAATGCTATTGAATCTGATTGATTCAATTCAAATAAAGACAAGCATGACATATATTAAATGTTGTAAGTCCTACACTGTTTTATAATTAATACTGACAACATTAAATTTGTAGGCTTAATGATGTGTTTGTCTCTCTCTCAATTAAACCATCTAATTCAAATAACAAATAAGAAAGAATCATGATCTTATACAAACCCAAATAGAAAATAATACATTGAAGTTAAAAAAGATATATTATTGTTTTTGTTGTCACTTGTTAGGGCGAACCATGAGACAACTCATTCTATCCCCATATCAAAAGGAGTAGGTTTTCGTTTTTGGTATTGAGAACAAATTTTGTATAACAAGTTTTCTCAAGTGAACAGACTTTGTATGACAAATTTTGGTGAGTGATCTTACCTAACACATAAGATAAACCCCGAGCCTATGCGTTATGGGAGACAATTCCACTTACGAACTGGCCTGATTTTGAGAGGAATCTACCACCTTTTTATTTAGAGGAACTCTAAGCCATCATATCTAACTCTTTGTCGTAGAGTTCCAAATACTGACACACTCGTCTAGAATAAAGCTGAGATGTTTTGTGGTGACTGTCCCCACAACCCCAACTCCAAAATCAAGGACATAAATGGGTACAGTGAACAGAGCATCTCTTATCTGTTAACCACGAGTTTACAGTACTTTACATGCACAAATGGGTATACTTTAATGGATTTCCTTCATATTTATATTGGGTTTCCAACTAACGTCCCTTGAGCTATAGATAGGATTGCAATTGTAAATCCCAATCTTGTAGAACCCCAAAGTTTCCTCTCTGGACTTTCCTCCATTGAACTCGTGACATTTATTTCGAGTGCAAGGACTATCGAGTGGGACTTGTAAGTAATGACGATGGGTCATATTCCTACGTTTAGACCATGCATTTGCATGTGCTTGTCCCTCCTGTTTAGGGCACCGCCTCATTGGGAAAACATTCTGGAGCAAGGAGCCGAGTCATTGCTTTGATGGGTCACCCAAATAGCACCCACGGGACCATTTGAAACTAAACATATCGTCCCAAGGGTTGCTATCATGTCAAACTACTACATATCCCATTTTCAAGCCACTGTTTCTACTGGGATGAAGGAAAGGAAGGGCCTTATCAAAGTGATCTCAATTTCAACGTTTCAAAGAAACTGCTCCCGCCTTTTGTTGGGTTGTTCTTGATGGCCCGGGAAAAGAAAAGAAAAGAGAAAGAAAATTTCCTTTGATGGGGCCAACTATTTGTAAAGTGTTTTCAATGAATTGCATCATAATGCAACCCTTCTTCTACTTTTGTTGAGGATGTTACACCCAATAATCAAAGCGTAAAGCAAAAAGAAAGCAGGATGTTTTTTTTGGTGCGTTTAAGGTGGCCCTTTGCTTTGTTTACAATGAAAGCAACAAGCAATTATTTTATAGCTTTGTGAGTTTGATCATTTTCCTTGAACAGCAAACAACTAAATACAACTAATACAAGCAATAAGAGAAAGTTACTCTTTCGTGGCACAAAGATTAGCACTATATATGTATATATACGGTAGCCGACCGATTATTTTTCTTGATCTTCAAGCCTCTGCGGGTGTAGGAGTGCAAGAATTTTCGTCACTTGATGATGGCCTTCTCGAGTGGCCAATAGTTCCATTCTTTCGATCACATCTGTTAAGATATAAACTATAGTTTATGCAGAGCAATGGCAGTCTATTATTCTTTTATTGCTGTGGAAAACTTATCTTCTGCTAAACGACTGAGAAAATGCTAGGTTGGATCCATCTTCATTTGCATGTCTGCCTCTTTTCTCTCCTATTGTCGTCGTCTGATTAGACTGCCTTATCGCGAGCTGATCCCACGCTTTATTACAAGTCACATCCACCAACAATAAACGAAAAAGAAGTTGAGAAGGGTAACAAGGTTTTAAAATAAATTGAAGGGAAAATTAAGCTTTGCATCTCTAACTACTGTACAATTTATAATTTGTAACTTAAACTACAAAATTTGACGCATTGCATGCCAAATTATTAATAGAAAATAAAACAGTTGAAATTAATTATGATATTGAGTGAGAAGTGTAAACCGATTGACTGTTTAGATGTATTGTGTCGAGTTTGATAGTTTAGGAGCACAAATTATAAAATGAATGATAATTAGAGGATGAAATCTTCTAAGAAAGCTATTCTAAACCTTTTTTTTTTTTATCACCACTCTAGTCGAATCCCATCCCCTCCCCCACACCCATATTTGACAACTCCTCTTTTGACACTGCCGTATGTGGTCGATTATTTTTTGAGATAAAATATATTTAAATTGTTATTTTTTTGACACTTTACACTTTTATTCTTATTTTTGTCACATTCATATTTTAGACATTTTTCACTCTTATATAAAAATTTTCGTCAATTTGAATGGAAATTTATTCTTTGGTCCCAAAAATTATAATTTTACTCTTATAAAATGGTCACTAAAAAAAAAAAATATAGGATAAAATCATTTCACACATCAAAAAATCATTTTCCGTCCAAATTAATCGAAAATTTTAAGAGGTGTAAAGTGTTCTAAATCAATAGTTAGTGGATGCAATGTGACAAAAAAAAATAGATTGAAGGGGGGGTACAAAGTGTATATTAAGGAATAAACAAAATCGGACCGGATTAGAAAACCGGTATAATCCAGTCCGGTCCTGGTCCAGGCCTTTTGGGAATTACGTTCTGTACCGACCGAATATTTAATTAATTAAATAATAAAAATATAATTTTATTAACTAAAACTAATACTATAATTTAAAACTTTTTCCAAATAAACCCAAATTCCATTAAGTCTTTCCTCTCTTTTTTGATCTCTTCCCTTATTCCCCAGAGCGCAGCCAGCCACAGCGCCTAGCGGCACAGCCGACCTGACTCCTCGAGTGCACGACGTCGTTCTCCCCCCACCGGCTAGTGCGACCACCACAGTGGCACAGCCCAGCGACACCCACTCTCCCCAGTCGTCTTGTGCTTTTAAAAATTTGTGTAAGTAATAGTGGTATGTGCTTTCTAAAAATTTATGATCTGTGCTTCTAAAAATTTGTATAAGTAATTTGTGTTTAAGGTATGTCGTTGAGAGAAAAAGGAAGTTGCTGAATAGAAGAAAGCAAAGAACAAAGAGAGAAGAAAATCACATTACAAATATGTTTATGATGCTGTTTGACGTAACGAGGAGCAAGATTGTTGTTGCTTTTCCAAACGTTTTGTTTAATTCATACAACAAATTAAACATGAGGTTTTTTCCTCTTATTTCTGAGACAAAACAAAACAAATTTTTACATTATTATACCCTCTAACAACTATTAGCCCCCCTGCAGTATGTTTTCATAGAGAAAATCACATCTAATATAATTGTTTTTCTTCGTCAGACCAATAAGGTGAGTTAAGATCATTTTCAATCCATTTTTTTTTTTTTTTAGAATTTCTCCCAATCCCTATAACTTTATATTATATCAATTGTCATGATCATCTTTTTTTTTTTTATTTTTGTTGAGAATAATTGAGTATTAAACCTTCATTTGTTAGCTTGACAAATTCTAATAAAATATGTTATTTAGTTTTATGTTCCTCTAATTTTTGTAGATAAGTTTATATGAATTGTGATCTATGTAGTAATTTATAGGCGTGATTCATTTATTCTATAATATGTAAGTTTCTTTCTACTCTAGAGCTCGATACACTATGCCGTCTCTAATATTTCGGACCTAGTGTGATGCTCGATGATGAGACGAGGCATTGTGGACGGTAGAAATAGAAGGTCGGTTCTATTCTAAAGGCAGGGTTGTACTTCTCTCGAGCTCCAGCGACTTCTACATTGGAACCTTCATTTTACTTATTGTATTTGGGTGGTTTCTCTTGCTATAAAGCGGTGTACACCGGGTATATATCAGGTTTGGATCAATAAAGCCCACCCACATTTCCTTAATAGATGGAGAAGTGCAATACTCTCAATACAATTCCCACCGACAGCATCTAAAATTCCAGGAATTAACATAGCAATGTAACAATACGAGCGTTACAGTGCCCAGCAAAAAGAAAAAAAAACCTATAGTGAAGACGTCCACACTTTTTAGATTGACCAACTATGCTGCTAAATCTAACTGTGCTTAAGGCAAAATCAATAAACTGATTCTACCAATGCATGCCTGGATAAACGGAGTAAGGGAGGGAAGAAGGACTGAGAGACTTACGATAAACGGAGAAGCAGGAGACAATCAGCTAGAGCACTTACATAGTGCATGTAAGCTCACGGATTTCTTTGATTGCAGCACTAACACCATGAAGGGCCATTTTCTTCACCTGTTTTCAGAGAAAAAGTTAAGGTCACTTTTTGTATTATTTTTTAGTTGTTCACAGACCATAATGGAAAAGGAAAAAAAGAAAAAGAAAAAAAAAAAAATCAAACATAAACACTTTAATTTAATTGCTCGGCGTTTTTTTATCAGAACAAAAACAGAAAATTTTTCTAATCTACTCATACGCCTTAATCAAGATTTATTTTCTACAGCTAGACACAGAACTTTCTAGCCCAATAAACTCGGAGGAGAGAAGCCGCGAGAAAGATAAACGGAAATGCAGGAGGACATCATAGAGACATACATAGTGCATTAAGGCGCTATTTACGACACGCAGAGCTGAGGGGGCCGATAAACGAGAGAAGCAGCGAGACACATCCAGCTAGGGCATCTAACTAGTGCCTAATGTACGCCTCACGGATTTCTTTGATTGCATTGCCACTAAACCATGGTAAACACCAACACCATAAAAAGATTTTTTTTTTTTCTAATTTTCTTTTACCTTAGCCTGTGGACACAACATTTATAAAGGGCAAGAGAGATCAAGGTAGGGAAGAGGTGGAAAAAGAAACTAAAGGAAAACAGAAACGCAAAAATAGCCAACGAAGGGCAATCACCTCTATAATCGCCAATCCTTATTTCATCATTGTCCTCTGAGCTATCCTCTTTTAGATTATGCGCCGATCTCTGCGTGCACGGAAGAAACCACCCTTAACCCAGAGATAAAAACAAAAAAAAAACCCTCCAAAATAAAATAAAACAAAAACCCCCCCCTAAAACACACCCAGGAGAATTCTAATCCCCACAAAACCCCAAAACCCACCCCCCAAAAAAAACAAACAGATAATTAGTGTTTTTGTGTTTGAATACACCCATAAAACAACTTACCCTCTCAACCCACGCCCCAAAAAAAACCCCCAATAATTACCGAATAATCATCTTTAGTGGTAAGTAAATTTTTTATTAAAAGCTTTTCTTTTTTTTTATTTTTTTTTCCTTTAGTACAATACCCCTCTTACAGTCCAGCGGGCAGGTAACGAGGTCACGGTACGCTAAAATAAATAACTATAAAAGCGATGTAAACAAATACGAAGTGTTGGGGTATCGTGGTTTAAAATCCTATCAAAAAAATTTTAACAAATAAAAAAGACGCCTACTATGGGGCATGAACATTCAAAAAAAAATATTTCTAATTAATTAGTCTTCAAGAAACTTTTTTCTTTTTCTCGTGGTGTCGCGAGGGATTACATATTTTTCCTTTTAAAAAAAAAATAAAACAATGCGAACTCTATTGGAACCTTCCATTTTACTATAGCGGTGTCACACATATATATAGTTTTTATCAATAAAGCCACCACATTCCTAATTATGGAGAGTAATGCAAAAATTTTATATTTTATAAGTGCCAATAATTATTTATACAGCCATTATTCCCCGCGCGGACGCGTGCGACGGGTCGTTTTCCGAGCAGCGACGCGAACTTATTGAACCTTCCTATTTACCATAGCGGTGTCCACATATATATAGTTTTTACTATCATAAAGCCACCACATTCCTAATATATGTAGAGAGTAATGCAAAATCGGATAATTACAAATTCCATGGAGAGCACCTAAAATTCCCAGGGAATAACAGCATGTACAAATACGAAGTCTTGACACCAAAAAAAAAAAAAAAAACCTAAGTGAAGAGTCCACACTTTTTATTTTGACAACTATCCTGCTAAATCTAATGTGCTTAAGGCAAAAATCAATCAACTGATACCAATGCATGCTGCGGAGATAAACGGAGAAGCAGGAGACAATCAGCTAGAGCACTTACATAGTGCATGTAAGCTCACGGATTTCTTTGTCCATCTCTACACCATAGTAGACTGAGAAAGAAAATAAACTAAATATACGTTTCAACCAAATTCCCCAACTCGAAAAGTGTACCAAGTTTTATGCTTGAATCACTCAACTTCTCATTACAACACACACACGAAAGAATCAATCTATTAGTATAAAGAACTTTTCTTTTTATAAAAAGTATATAGTCACTTTTTGTATATTTTTATGTAACCCTCTACCATTGTCCCCACACAATGGCATTTACTGCCAATAACTATATGATGATGTAAAAGCTTATTATAATGCTATAATGAGAGAAGGAAATAAAAAGAAGAGACAAAAATGCCAATTGTTATAACAATCTAACCTTCTTAATGCTTAATATGTAACAATCCAATATAACCTCCTACTTTCTATCACTAAACGTAGATACATACCTATCGCTAAATAACTTATTTAGTATATCATTGATGAAAAGCAATGAGTTGCAGCCGAAACTTCATGCATAAACCCTCAAACTTGAGTAAGTTTAGTTCATTGTTTGTACAGATATCAAATTTATAATTGTAACACAATCATCCTAAAATCAATCCACATATATTAGTCTCATTCTAATGAGACTCTTGTCAAGATTTTGCTTATTATTGAATGAGTCACTAATTTCAATGAGAAAATATGTTGTGGAGTTATTTTTTTCCCCCCTAAAAAATCTAAGAAATAATTTTTCAACAGTTTTATTAATCAACTAAACCCAGATTTCAATTCTCATCTCAACAACATAATGAACTATCTATCCATTTCAATTAATTGTATTGACATTTTTAAGGCATCACAAAAAAGCAAATTAAAACTGAAACTGTTTATATTTCAATAATTAAATAATTAGGGAACTTGTGATAGTTTCAAGATTCTCATCTCATGATGCTTGGACTTCATTTTAAAACATAGATCGTATTCATATTTGTCATTAGCATCCATATGTGAATAATCAACATTAATCTAATGAGGAAATAATCCGTAGAAAAAAAGCGACGTTGATAAGCTTTTTTTTTTTTTTTTTTTTATTGATAATCACAAAAGGAACTATCACAAATTTTGACTAATAGTTGCTTAAATGTCTAAGAAGGAGGTATTATCATATCGATGAATTTACAAAAACTTTATGACCATCACAGTTATGATAAAACGTCTATCTTCAAATAATCACAATATTTATCTACTATTAACGTCATTGTGCATTTACTACTAGCAATGGATTGAAATATTCTTAATATCATTCACATAGAAAGATATCAAATGCAAATACAAGTCAATTATGAATCTTGGGTATCAAAAATAAAGATGATTGGTTAATGCATAAATGATAATCATCAATACAAGTCTTATACAAATAATATAGTATGTATTATATTATTATCATATATTGCATTAGATACTATGCAAATCTATTATTCTTTTCTCGCTAGAAATTTGTTATTTCTTACTTTTTTTTTTTGAGATGCAATTAGGTATGTGCAGTCTTCTCCTACAAGGCTTATCAAGTTTAATCAATATGTTGAGAATGAGAGGATCAAATGTTCCAAGAATTTTTGCCTTGATGTTTCAATTTGTTGGAACTCTACTTATTTGATGTTGGATGTTGCTGAAAAGTATGAGTTTGCTTTTGATAAAATGAAGAATTAACGTTATATTTTTTCTTCTAACAAATAGAAGGTTAGAGTGGAAAGAGATGAAAACAACAAAAAAAGAATTGATCAATAAATAAGATCATCGCCGGTTTTCTATATTTTAGCCAATTATCAAATTCATTTAGAGAAACATACTAATAGTAACTAAAGCTTACATAATGTGTGTAGGGTTTAAGCTAATATCTTTTAATTTTCTCGGTTCCTGTACATGAAAAGAGGGTCGTTACTTCTGTTCATTCCTACTTCTATTCTATTATGGTCGTTAATTCTATTCCGTATATGGTGTACGGTAATATCTAAGCTCATATGAAATGATGGCATACCCTATAAGTTAATATCTAGTAAAAAGCAAGATGAAACACCAATATTCAAAAAATTGATGAACCAACAATTATTTAAATAATTTGCTGATTACTTATACAATGAATTAGTCTAAAGTACCAAAAATACAAAACATCTGAACTTTGGAGAATGTATATACGTTATAAATTCTCCTTAATTTGTGATTTACTTATTTAAAATTGTTTAACATCCATGTCACCTCCTGATCGATACAATATTACATAGTAATGAAAGACAATGCGTGAGATTTTTTTATCTCACATCAGATGTTCTGCAAAAAACCTAAGAGAATGAAGTTTTTGTTCAAATTTCTCGTGGTGCAAGTATAAGTTTGATTTTCTTATTCGGTCTTTGTTTTTTTTATTATTAATAATGCTGTTTATTCTTTGGACCTCAGCTCAGTGCATTTATCTACTTATTAGCTATGCCTCATCCTCTTCTATGGTGCGTGGTTTGTCAGAAAGCTAACTTGATTGAGATTATTGGAACACTGTGGTTCGTTTAACATATTCATCAATGTTCCTATTGCAAATCTTTCTAGAACTCATTGGACTTGCGTACTCCACTTGTTGCTCCACAACACAAAGCGAATTTTTTTACGTCTACCCAAAGTTTGTTCTGCAAACAACTCTCACTTTCTGATTTTGCAATTGACTAACAAATATCACCACGTTTTGAAAACTTTTAAAAAATAATATTGTCAATCCTTTTTTCTAAAAAATATGTTTCAAAAAATCGTATTTCTCTATGTAAAATGCTTATAAGAGGACTTGAACACCATTACACAAATTAATTGGTCAATTTTTTCCTTTGTGAGTGCTTTAAAAGGTTTTGAATTTGGTTTGGACGCCTTTTTAAATTGCTGACTCTTTCTTTCTTTACACTTACTACATGTTACACATCTGAATCATCATGTGTCGACACATGCCACTTATCATCCGAGATCTATCTTTTTCAACCATAGTATCTTTAAAAGTTCCACACATTTCTTATTCATCTGTTCTTGTGTCGACACACTTGCACTGACCCCAGATTTTCAAACTCCAGTTCAATTTTAAATTCAATACATGCCACGGGTAATTTAAAATTTTGAATATTTGTCAAAACCTTCAAATCACTTTCAAATGACATGAGCACCTCTCCAATGGTCCTTTTTGCTAAGCTTTGATGACCGTTGAAGTCAAAAAAAGATTTAAATACTAGAAGAAAAAGAGAAAAGAGTGGGTTGTACGCATAGACTTTGCAATCATTCTACGACCTAACTTCTAAAATATGAGAAACATAATCTTTTGAAGCAAGAGATATATTATATATATCTTTTACTAAGTAATCGCTTCTGTTGTTTCCTCGCCTCAGCCAACTTCCCCTCTCTTCTTTTCTATCCTTCGATTTTTTTATCTTTGTCTTATTGCGACACTTTGCTGCATTTTACACTGTATTCGTTTAAAATCCATCTTTGATTCTTCCTGTGTATCCCAATCCTTTATAAATCACAAAGTTGATAACAACTTGGAACTTGTAAATACACTTGGTCCTTACTCGTGTTGGTTTTTAAAAAATCCCTATTTTATTTTTTTGAGTAGAGTTTGAAGTGTTTGACTTTCGAAAAACCTTGCGAATGAAAGACATCCAGCCTGTGCAACTTAGCACCCCGAAGCTAAGAATTGATTTACATCATTCTCCAACGTTTTTTCTCAATTAACTTTTCCGACTATGTTACAAATAGTGAAAATTACAAGACTTCCAAGTACTTCAAAAATAGCCTTGGGGCACTTTTAGGACGGTAAAAGGCATAAGGTTACCCAACCACCTAAAATCTACAATGACTGGTTTTGTCCATGTCATCTCTCAACTTCCATCTCTTCTTTTCACTGTCTCAATTCTCTCATTATTTATTTCTTATGCTTTTAACATCTATATCTGCCTTAAATATCTTTTCAAATTTTATAAAATTTTTATAAAACTCTCTATATTCACCCTCCCTCTGTATTTTATCAGACTTTTATTATGATGTATTATATCATCCGTGGAAAGATAATGATTTTGCTGACTATATTCTCTCATTGCTAGGATGCACGAGATGATTGCTATCCCATCTCCACTGTTCTTCAGAGTCCACTTTATACTTCTTGTGAGGAACCAACTATGATCCATTTCACTTCATTACTCCAACAACGTGACTCGTTTAACAACAACCCAGATTGTAAAAAGAGCGCGGTATGAAAAGGAACTTCCAATTAACATGAAAAAAAACAATATGTATTGAAATTAAAGACCATGGACTTCCAAGCCAGAATAAAATGTGTTTGTAATTTTGATTCTCTTTTCATTTTCTCTATGTTTTACCTATATTTATTTGTTTTTAATATTTATTAACATTTAAACTTGCAGAAATGGCAAACAATAGCACAACAGCAAGCAAACTTGGGACATCAACCACCAGCAAGACATGAGGAGACTCATTTGGACATTTGCAAGGTTTTTAGTTTGTTAATGTATTTCTTTGTGCCTGTTTTGACTTATGGTGCTTAATTTTTTTGAGACATTTGCAACTAAATTGTTTGAGACATTTGCTTTTTTTTTTGGGAAAAAAAAAAAAAAAAAAAAAAAAAAAAAAAAAAAAAAAAAAAAAAAAAAAAAAATTTTTTTTTTTTTAACTAAAAAATTCCAACTGTAATGGACCACTTACACTGTTACTCGTTCTGTTTCGCTTCAATTAGCTAACCAAAAAATCTGATCTCAATCACCGAACCACACGCTCCAGTGCATCTCACTTATTTGTGATGGTCGCTTAAGCCTACGCGCTTGATTATCTTACTTCTTGGGACTCATAATTATCTTACATCTGCTCTCGTCTATTAACTGAAGTATGTATTTCCTTTTATTGATGTCTATTCAGCCATTCATTATTATAATGATAGTATGACTTTAGAGCCACTCAACCAATTTTGTCCTGTTTCGATTAACTATACGTCGACTGTCCACTGCCCAATAAGATCTTTATCCAAGATAGTAAGAACGAATTTATGATCCTTCCACGTGCCGCTCATGCACCATTTCGCTCGTGTGAAACCCAAAAGAAAGAACTAAATAATTGGGTGTTAGGGTAATACTATATGTCATTCAGATTTATAATTAGGTTTTTCTATTGTTTATTTCCTATTTATATATAAATGCAATAACCATATTCATTTTTCATTAAAATACCAAATAGACCAATAAAAAACTTGTTAGAAAAAACAGATCATTTTTTCTTTTATTCGACACTCCCGTTTGCCCCTGGGTAAGACCTTTCACAGCATCCTATTCTTTATAAACCTTTCGGCCTATGCTTATAACCTTTTGGCCTATTGCTCGCTTGAGCCTATCTTTGTGACCTACTACTGATCCCTTTATTGATCTGAAAGCTTCAATTTTTTCACCATTTGTAGCACCTGAGCCCATTAATGACAGTCCAATTATTCACGGTTTCTCAACTGGTAGACTTATCTAGCCTCATTGGAACCCTAGATTTTACAGACTCCACAATCTTTGGATCTCTGTTGGTCTATAAATAGAAGTACTTTCGAATGGGAGGTCCAATTCATATCCTTCTCGGCAGCTATAGTGTTGAAAGCTAAAATGGGACGGTGGGTGCTTGTTACTTCAAAATATGTTTTCGTCATAAGACAAATCTAAAAAGAATGGAGTTCATGAATAAATACACTGCAAAGTAACTCGATAACTTACCAATGGAATAACCTTCTTCTTACCATTTCAAAATTCAAATCACTCTAATTATGTGTTGTGCATGTCTTAAGCCTTTATACCATGCAAAATTATATTAACATAATATCTTAAAACTTTTTGTGTCATGCATGTATAACCGTCAATAAAATAGTTTCAAACTATATCATTTTATAAACAACTCCTATATCAAGCAATTGTATGTTTGCGAACAAAAATGACATTGGTGTGGGAATGTAAAGTTAAAAAATTAATTAAGAATCTTTAATATTTACATCATTAACAATATATATACTATAGCCTCTCACACACCACCTTTTGATTTTATTTTAAATAAGCCAATCTAAAATTTATTTGTGGACAAAATAAATGATAATTTTGAAAATATAAATAATATATTATATTTATTTTTGGAAAATAGAATTTATTTTTAGTTGCCGTCCTTAGAAATTTAGTCATTTAAAATTTTATTTAATTTTCATTTAATATTACTATTATAATTATATATTTCCAATCTTTTCTTATCTCTTATATGCCTTTTGCATGTTATGTAGTATTATTTCTGATAAAATTTAAAAAAATTAATTCTTTCTCGTAATTTATTATTACTATAAATATAGTAGCTTCTTCAACAATTACAAAAAAAATTTAAATTTTTTTATAATATAGGACCTTTATAATGGGGGACGTAATTAGGAAGGCTATTGCCTACCTGCTTACTCCTTTCAGCTGCACCTACGAGCTATGCAGAGACGAAATTGATAATTTAGTATTGAGAGACCAATTACATAAAACGAAATTTTGAAAGCCAAAATGAACTTAGTATTGAGAGACCAATTACATAAAACAAAAATTCCCCACGAACTTATATCTCAATCTCAAATACCCCCTACACTCGAACTCGTTGCAACCAGAAACTTTAATATACTTGTCACGTTTCAATTGAGTTTTTGACCTAATTTTGGCGTTAAATGAGATATTTTCCGTCACAAGTGACATCCAGCCCACGCGAAAAGACCAATCTACCCCCATTCTATTCTAATTAACTTGCAATGCCAAATCCGGTGCGTTTTGACCCACTAATCCCCAACCCAATTTACCCCATTAATTTTCAGGAAAAAGCCATTTAAGGACGAATGGGTCTCTGCAAAAAGTAAGGGTGAGTGCGCAGATCAATGGATCTTAAATCCTCGTTTGCTGAGTGTTGTGGCATTCCTTCGTGGATGATAGAGGGGGATGGGTTTGATTGACTAAAAATCGAGGCTTGCTTTGATTCAGAGAAAGAGAGAGATGGAGGGGAATGGGGAGATACTGGGACCCTTTAATGCGGCGAACTTGATGTTTCGACTGTTTAGAGCAGAGAAGCAGTTAGATTCGACAGTGGTTAAAAAAAGGGGAGAGAGTTGCCGTTACACTCAACCACCTTGACTTGACAAAATTCAAATGGGGATTTTTTGAATAAACAAAACTGTGACACCTTCTTTCCATAATTTTTTTTAGTTTCTTTTTAAGCTTCTAGTGACATAGCAACTGCGATGGCTGATGGGTTTTCTTTTTAACTGGTAATATTCTAGAAAATTGAGAGTCTTTTAGTTGTTCATGCTCTAAATTAGCATATGGAAAGCAAAACTGCGATGGCCGATGGGTTTCAGAATCCTTGATGACCACCGCTTCACTATGCATCTGTCCCTTCTGTTTGGATAGCTTTGATATTGTTGATAAGTGTTTTTTTCTAGCTCTTTTAAGGACACTGTAAGAGCACGGCGTAACAGAGCTTTAGAGGTTCCTTTATTTTAAGGAAAAGAATCATTAAGAGAGAGAGGAACCATGTAATCATACTCTTTGAAGTGTACTTGATTAACATCTTGAAAATAATTGCAATGATTCTTTTCTCACATGAAATGTCGAAAAAACCTAGAAAAAATGAAACTGCATAAATAATATTTCAAGTTTGTTACAGAAGCAATCCAGCGGAAAGAGTTCTTGAACTAAATCAAAACAACAGCTGTCCTTAAAACCAAACTACAATCTCAAGTATATCTATATGAATTGATAGTTCTGGCAGCAATTGATCTTCTATGGAACTTAAATGTCATTTAAACGTGCAAAAAACATCAAAACAAAAGGTCAAAACCAATTGCAAACGCCTCTCTCTCTACGTCAATTTTAAAAAGTGAACTGTTTTGCAACGAAGTTTAGTGTAATTCAGTATTAAATTAAATATAAGTTCTAAAGACATTTTAATTAAAACCCTATATATATATATAGGCAAATTAGTGGCAGCTAGGCACGACAAAAACCACCCAAAACACAACCCCAATGCTCGTCTCTGAGCGACTAATCTCCTTTGATTATACATGCCCATTATCAATAAAGTTTGCGTTCTTATCGTAAAAATAAAATAAAAGAAACACTTTTCTTTTGTATCCACTGTAATAATGAAACAGCTACTTATTAGAAATTTATACAACTGAAATATCGGCTAAGATCGAGAGATATCGATAAGGAAAAAATAAAAAATGAAGACAAAACATACAACGACATCAAAAAAAAAAAGTGCTCTATCCCTTTCACGAATAAAATTTGGTGAACATGTATTATTTCTCAGACTAATAACTATCTTATATATGATAACAATATCACACTTAAGAGCGTACACAATACTAGTTAGCTCACCTTCTCGCCAAATTAAAATTTCATTTGACTAATGATAACATATTTAAAAAAAAAAAAAGAACTAAAAAGACAACTTAGCAACCTTAAAATACGGTTTCTCCGTTAATTCTAGTTAGAAAGAAGAACTAAATAGGAAGTATACAGAGTTCAACAATGGTGCATATCACTCGGTGATCCCCACTACGTTTATTATTGCAACCAGAAGCTTATACAATAGTGAAGCAAGAACTAATGAGATATACGTAAAATATTAATTATAGTATTTAACTTTAGGTCTCATACTCCATATCTAGCTCACACATTATAGTAAGTTAAAGTATTTACCCTAGCTGTGTGTAGTCTTGCAGAAATACTTAGATAATACGTAAATAAACTATAAAACATATTTATATTCAAGTTATTTTCCTTATACATGCAGGTATACACCAAAATCTTATATACCAAAATAAATCAAACGATACAAACAGAATCCCTTTCATATCATTACATATAATATGCTCCAAAGATACAAGTGACTAAAACAAATGAAATTTAGACATTAAAGAAAAGCAAGACATCCTTGACGATTCCACTCGTATTATGAGATCTATGGCAACTCTGACTCTATCAACACGTGAGACTGCAATGTATCACTAATTCTCCAGGCGGAGAATATTAAGCCTCCACCTATATATACTCCAACGTAGTTCTTCTATGTCCAATAGATCATCCATAATTCATTTTCCATCCTGCAGCGTTGCAGTTTAAATTTCAAATAGACAAATTAACTTCTAAGAAAACGAGTTACAACAACAGCCAAACATCCACTCCCAACTTTCAATTCATGACTACATTCAGATAAAACAAAGAAACATGCACAACTCAAAACAAGACAGAAAAATTATTTACTTACTCTGACACAACTCTCAAGCCATAGCAAGGAAGACACCACGCCGTCAAGATTAATGTCCCCTAACAACATCCTCTAAGAAGGTCTGATTCCTTCTCTATGATCTCCCTTCGGCTGCCTTTATATCTATCAAGTAAATACTATCCTTTCATAAATGGCAAAAATTTTGCAAATGTTTCTGAGTGGAGGCAGTTTTTTAACCTTAGGCTGGTCTCGGATGAGCAATTTAAGCGCTTAGTTGTTGCTAACCGTTGGGTCTCGAGCGGCTAAGGAGGGCCACGTAATAGAGGTAGTCGTATACGCGTCAGTGCGTCACCTATTCCCCTACAGGTCTACAGGTATCGTTCCAATCGCAATCTCTCTCGTTTCTTTATTTGGGTTTGGTTGAAAGTTTCGTACGGGTGATTTTTGAATTTAGGCCCATGGTGGGCACCGCCACTTTGACCAATTTGACGAGCGTTCTCTAGAATTTTTTAACCCAATTTAGTCTAAGAAGGAAATGTTTTAAAAGCGTTTTGCCCATAATTTAAGCTCTTTCAAATATGCAAAAAGTTTTCGAATTTGGAGACATTGCGTTGAAATTTGAATCACATTGAATAGGAGTTCTCTGCAGGAAAACCATCTTCACAAAAAGAAACAATGGCAGAAAAATGCCTCATAGCAGCTTCTCTAGCCGCCTTGGCCTGCCATCCCAGCGCAACCATAAAGTGTTTCAGCCCAAAGACCTCTCCTCAGAGAGAGAAGCAAAAACCTCTCCTCAGAGAGAGAAGCAAAAACCTCCGCCCATGAAGAAAGTGCATTCGAAATACGAGAAAAAAGACAATCCTCGTGAAAATTCATCTTCCTCTGCAATGAAGTCCAACACAAACTTACAATCTCCTCCGCCCCCTTCTCTTCCTCCTTCCACATCAAGAACTGACAAACTTCTCAAAGCAGTTTCGGAACTCGGAGAAGGAAACCCCTCTGTTGGTGTTGTCCAAACCATATTCCGATCAGGATGGCCGAAGGAGGTAGGCCTCACAATCCAGAGGGTGTTAAAGGTCAATCACAGTGCAAGTGTGCTAAACAAGTTTGAAGATTATAGGAAGTCAAGTTTAACGCTGCAAACACTCGTCATGGTAAGTTAATGGAGAGACTGATAGTTGATGGGAATGAACTCCTATGGTTCAAAGGTGCCCTTATAACTTGTCCTCTGGGAAGTAAAGGGTATTCAAGAAATTGTGAGAAGAAATGTTGTGGGATATGCAGAACGATAACTTCCAGCTTTAGGGTTGAAGATGAACCAATATCTGTGCATGAGAGCAGTTGGCAGGCACATGAGAAGGTGATCAATGAATACGGTGCCAGAAGGATGTATACAAGGAAAGCCATCGTTTTATGCCGAGTTATTGCAGGTCGTGTTTCTCCTTACCAGAGGCATGGCCTCGTGCATGGGGAAGATGGGGGTTTTGATTCTGCTGTGGATAACTCGAATGGCTCGGAGGAGCTTCTGGTTTTGAATCCAAGAGCTATGCTTCCGTGCTTCGTAGTCTTATTCGATGATAGCTAATCTTCAATGACATAAAAGGGTTACCTAAACAAGCGATTGATGAGCTCCCTCATTATTATTTTTTTGATTAGTATTGTGTCCCATTGCTCTCAACCGTAAAATCCTTTTTCATTTTTTTTTTCTAAGCAATCCTTAAAATATAGCAAACAGATAGCAAAGGCCCTTGGTGACAGCTAGGGACGAAGCCAGGAATTACCTATTGGGGGGCCAATTACATGAAAAAAATTTTTTAAAAGGAATAACCAAAAAAATGAAAAAAAAACATAAAAAAATAAAAATCAATTAAAAAATGGCATGCTTTTTTAGGAGCTTTTGGAGGGTTAGGGGCCCTCGTCAGACCCGCCCCCCCAATTGGCTTTGTCTTTGATGACCGGGCACAAAGTCCTTAGGACAAGCCGGATCCAAGAATTTGTAAATCAAATTAGCTAACGTGCCGAAGATCATCACAAATACAATCCGCCACAAGAGTTGAGACAAACACAAAATGGCCACAAGAGTCAGTACACGAACGCAATCGGCTACAAATGCCAAGATACAAACACAAATCGGCCACAAGAGTTGTGACACAACACGACCATTGCGCAAGGCAACGACAGTTTCCACTGGAGGAGGGATGGACAAGGCGGCGATCTAACTCCCTCAGAGAACTCTTCATGCATATACCAACTGCATAAGGGGGGAAAGTAGATGTTTATGGTTTTGGACGGCACAAAATAGCGGTGGTCATCGAAGAAAAATGTCAAAATCGTCCACGAGGGAGCAGCATGGAAGAGACAACAGTGATGGGGGCTAGAAACTAGGAGCGTAAATCACCCACGCAGAGGCCGGTCAACTCTGGACCAATCGGGAAGGAGAGCTCAACGCCTGATTTGTCTAACTATGGTGCACGTGTCCTTCATTGGTTGCCAACAACACCGGGATCTAGCCATGCTTCTCGCCAGAGCAAGACCCACAAAGAGGCCGAAAATAGGAGAGAATGCATAATAACCAGCCATAGAAAGCTCGGCCATAAGGAGAGAAACGAACGAGAGCTCCTCCTACCAGTCTAATCTGGTAAGGGTGATGGGGGTCAAACGAGGGGGAATGGTGCGGCTAGAGTGAGAAGCTGAGAGCTTCTCTCTCCAGGGAAAGGGATAAAAAGTTGATAGTGTTGAACAAAATCCTTTTTTCATTCCACTACTATACAGGTCTCATATTGGAGTTCATATTGAACGAATAGTACATCTAACCCTTTCGCTTCAAGAATAGATTAACTTCCATATCTTGTCTGTAATTTCGACAGTAAGCTCCTCGCAAGGCTCTCCAAATCCTACGATGCTATTGCCCAATCCAGAACTTTCTTAATTTCAGAAAAATCAAAAGGTTCAGGTTGAGAATACAACCTTAAAAGACCATACATTACATTACTAGTGCAACAGAAAACTTTCTTTCAGAGCAATAAATGGACCTTTTTTTTCTTTCTACGTAGCAATAAATGGACTTAAATTGAAGAGTTAGGGCCATGACTGGAGTAAAGCAACAGAAAATCTCATAGAACCACGATTAGGGCCTTTGACAGCACCCACCTCGAGGGAACAGCATTACGTAATGGCCTTTTTTCTTTTTCTTTTTTAATTGCAGGGGCCTATATCATCTGCAACTCCAATAATAAAGTCCAGATACAGATCCCAAAGGAATTTCTGGACTCAGGTGCAGGGTGCCTTAAATCGCGAAAGCCTTCTTCAAATGTAAAAGTAAGAATTTCGTAAACCAGGGAACACGGGAATTCAAGGAGAAGGAAAGTTTGCTAAAACAACTTCAGGTAAGCAAATCGAAGCAAGAAAGCAAAAAAATAAAAATAAATTAGAGCCTCTTAAAAATGAAAGGCAAATAAACAAAGGTTCACAAGTTCAGCACGTCTTTTTTTCCCTGAAAACTGATCCTAAACAGCATTTGTTACTCCTATTCTATTTGTACCTAAGAACCCACTACAGACTGCCCCCATTAACACCACCTAGAAGATGTCCTTGCAATAGTTCTCTATGCAAAATCCCGTACCAACCCTCTCAGCTGCTTGCTAATCATTGTCAAAAAAACCCGTTTCCACCAAATAAAAACACGAAAAAAGAAAGAAAGAAAGAAGAGGGTAACAAATGGTTGATTTTTCAACGCCAGATTCTCTTTAACTGCATCCTAAAGGAGGCCAAGAAGTTTCTGCTCCCCCCTCAATTCGATCAAAGGTGGATATGTCCAAGTGATATCTACTTTCTGTCTTTAACTTTACCTTCTTCAACTTGAGTCTCCCCAAATACATCTGAAGCAAAGTATCCAGTCTTATGATTAGAATAGGCAACAGAAGCATGAGCGAACCACCATAGCCCAGAATATAAAATCAACTGATGTAGAATTCTCTAAAATTACCCTAACCCATGGGCCGGCACATCAGATATAGAAATTATTCAAGTTTGAAAAACCAATCAAATGAACATGGTTGCTACCAATTTTTGTGGCAAATCTCGTGTCCATCTTAACGAAAAGGAAAAAAAAACAAAATCACCTGGGATGCAAGGAACAATATCAAGATCACAAGCTCAAGTATCTTGAAGTGAGTTTGTCCCCATACAGTGTAACTTTCCAGCAATCCACTTGGAAAATAAAGACAGAATTCTTTTTGGGCACAACTGCAAATTTTCGAGAATGATAAAGTTTTAATCAGCAGCACTCCCAATGTAAAGTTTTTTTTTTGATAAGTAAGATCAATATTATAAATAAAAAGAGTGAAAACAGTACAAAGATTGTACGGAGAACACTTAAAGCATACAAACAAAGAAGCTAAGAAAATCTGGAAAATCTAGAAAGCGACCCCCCCACATAGCAGAAACCCAACAAAAAAGAGAGTGCATAAGAACACCCTGCAAATGAACTAACGATGAGGCTAGATCCTCAAAACAACGATTATTGCGCTCCCTCCAAAGACACCACCAAACACAAGATGGAACCATATTCCAAATTGCCGTAGCCACAGGATCCCTAAACTTCCTTTCCCAATAAAACAACACATCAAACACCGTAGGCGGCATTACCCAATGCAGATTAGAAATACGAAAGACATAAGCCCAAAGCGACCTAGCCATAGAGCAGTGCAATAAAATATGGTCGACGGACTCACTATCCCTCTTACATAAATAGCACCAATCCGTAACATAAACTCCACGCCGCTGAAGATTATCAATTGTCAAATTTCGAGAATGCGCAGCCTCCCAAACGAAGAACGAAATTCTCATAGGAACCTTAGTCCGCCAAACCCCTCGCCAAGGGAACAACTGAGAAGCACCACCATAAATAGAGATGTAAAAATCTCTAACAGTGAAAACACCATCCTTATCTCCCATCCAAAACAAACGATCCCCACTATCGCGACGAATTACCATAGCGTAAATCGTAGAATAGAAAGCTGTAAATTCTGGCAATTCCCAATCATTGGCAGACCTCAAGAACTGAATCTCCCAAGCTGAAGAAAGAGTATCAGGCGACAAATAGTCCCACCAGCCCATCCTTACACCGGGCCAAAGAGAACACAACGGGAAACAAACAACGAAGAGGACTATCGCCACACCAAACATCATGCCAAAACCGCACCCTACACCCATTACCCACCACCAGCCGAGTATACGTAGCAAAACAATCCCATCCCTGACGAATATGCTTCCACAAACTCACCCCATAAGTTCCTCGAGAAGGCAGAGTTGACCAATCTCCCACCATTGTGCCAAACTTAGCTGCAACAATAATCCTCCATAAACTATCCCTTTCATTGGCAAAGCGCCAGAGCCATTTCCCGAGTAAAGCTTTGTTAAACACCAACAATCTCCGAAGACCCAACCCCCCAGAGGGAATGGGAGAGCAAACCTTCCCCCAATTCAGCAGGTGAAATTTGTGACCTCCCAACTCACGACCCCAAAGAAAGTTCCTTTGTAATGTCTCAATTCTAGCAGCCACAGAGGAAGGAAGGGGAAAAAGAGATAAGAAATAAGTAGGTAAGCTAGAGAGGGTAGATTTAATCAACGTCACCCGACCACCTTTAGAAAGATACATGCTCTTCCATCCAGCCAAACGCCCAGCCATCCTCTCCAAAATACCATCCCAAATATGCACACTTTTAGATCGAGCTCCCAAAGGAAGACCCAAATAAGTAATTGGTAAAGCAGAAATTCTACACCCCAAAATCGAAGCCAATTCTGGCACATTAGTAACATTCCCAATCGGAATCACCTCCGACTTAGAGAGATTGACTTTCAAGCCCGAAACTGCCTCAAAACACAATAATAAACATCGGAAGTTTCTAAACTGCTCCACATCCGCCCCACACATAACAAGAGTATCATCAGCAAACAATAAATGGGAAACACCAATACCTTCACCACTAACACCTCCCACCTTAAACCCAGTGATCATCCCATTAGAAACTAACTTTTCCATCATGCGAGAGAAGGCTTCCATGACAATAACAAATAAAAGAGGAGAAATGGGATCTCCTTGGCGTAATCCCCGAGTACTACCAAAAAACCCCTCAGGCGATCCATTAACAAGCACCGAAAATTTAACAGAAGAGATGCAAAATTGTATCCAACGACACCATTTTTTCCCCAAAACCACAACGCCTCAACATATAGAGCAAAAACTGCCAATTCACATGGTCATAAGCTTTCTGGATGTCCAATTTACACAACATACCCGGTTCATTGGACCTCAACCGAATCAAGACATTCATTCGCAATCAACACCGAGTCCAAAATCTGTCGGCCCCTCACAAAAGCATTCTGAGTGGAGGAGATAATTGTAGATAACACAAGTTTCAGCCGATTAGCCAACACCTTAGACAAATTTTGTAAACACCTCCCACCAGACTAATAGGACGAAAATCTTTCAGCTCAACAGCTCCCGGCTTCTTAGGTATAAGGACAATGAAAGATGAATTCATACTTCGGACAAACTGGCCACATCTAGCAAACTCATTGAATACAGAGAGCACATCCTCCTTAATGACATCCCAACAAGTTTGATAAAAAGCCATAGAGAAACCGTCCGGGCCCGGGCTTTATCCCCATTTAAACCACTAACCACCCCATACACCTCCTCCGCCTCAAAAGGCCTTTCCAGACATTCAGCCTCCGCCTCAGAAATAGTGTCAAACTCCAAATCATCCAACATGGGACGCCACAAATAAGGTTCTGTATACAAGGAGGAATAAAAATGAACAATGTGGTCAGAAATATCCTTAGGATCCTCCACCTCGACACCCTCAACCACCAAATGAGAAATGGAATTAATTCTCCGATTCGAATTGGCAACACGATGAAAAAATTTGGTGCATTTATCCCCCTCCTTAAGCCACAAAGCTCGAGATTTCTGTCTCCAACTAACTTCTTCCAAATCAAGCAAACAATCTAATTCCCGATTAATTACTAACTTCCTCTTAAACCTCTCATCTAGACCCCTGTCCTCATCCATCCCTTCCAATGTAGATAACTCGCTAAACAATCTCAATTTGCGAATGTGAATAACACCAAAGACCTCCCGATTCCAAACTTTAAGATCACCCTTCAGAGCTTTCAGTTTCAAATTAAGCACAAAACTAGGGGACCCCGAAACTCATAACTCCTCCACCACCCTCTACACGCTCCACAAAACCCTCCGCCTTCAACCACATATTCTCAAAGCGAAACGGCGTTTTCCTCTACCAAAAGTATCACTCTCTAACATAATAGGGAAGTGATCAGAATACATACGAGGCAAACGACGCTGGACGACCTCCGGATACAACATCTCCCAATCCATACTAAAAAGGAACCGATCAATCTGAGACCAAGATTGAGATGCCCGATCATTAGACCAAGTATACGAGCCCCCAGACAACGGAAGATCCAATAATCCACAATCCGAAATAAAGTCCGTAAAATCATCCATAGCTCTACTAACCCCCCCAATCCCCGTCCTCTCACTAGGAAAACGGGAGACGTTAAAATCACCACCAAGACACCACGGGAGATTCCACCACGAGAACACTCCCGACAATTCATCCCATAAAAGTCTCCTATGAGAATCATCATTAGGACTGTAAATCCCTGAAAAAGCCCATTGGATCCATCCACATTTTTAGAAATCCCCACCGCCATCTACACCAGAATCCCACACGATAAGAATACCACCAAAAGCACCATTAGCCGGGGCACTACTCCACTTCACATGAGGGCCCCCATAAAGCCCTCACCACTGCTCCCGAGATCATCCCAATTTTAGTCTCCTGGAAACAAACTAAATCAGGTTTCCACCCCCGAATCAAATTACCAATCCTACTCCCCCGAACTCAAAACCCTTTTTGGACTTCCAACTCAAATTTTTGGCTTCATTAACAAAGTAAAGGAGCCCGCCCACCCTTTCTATTACGCCTAGACGAAGCATCCCCTCCATCATAATTGATACTAGACTTTAACCCTTTCAACTCCCGCATCATCTTACCTCCGAAACGAGTTGGTGATAAACTACCACCGAACCCCTATCCCTTTCCAAGGCCACAAACAAATCCAACAACTCACTCTTATACCCCTGACACGAAATCCCCACCATATGAGAAAACACCATTCGCAACACCCAAGTAGATAGGTCTCCCTCCCATAATCTGGATACTGTATCTGCAAAGGTTCCCATATAGATGTCCCACTGCCACTACCCACCTGTAAGAATTTCCCTCCCACAACCCCCTCGCATGCACACCCCATCACTCATGACATAAAGGTTTGCACAACTCACAAGATCACAAGTTGTCTTCGCAGGCCCATTATCACCCACCCCAACAGGGACCTCAATCCCCAGCTGACCCCATCGATCGATTTCTTCCGAGAATAGAAGTTGGTCACGTTGGGGAGAGAAAGATGACCCAACTCCTCCACTAGTTCCTGACCTGGGGAAAACCAAGCCTCCTTAACACCGAGATCCTTCGGCGTCAAAAGAGGCATGCCCTCCGGCCCCTGCAACTGACCACCAGAAGGCAAGCTCCGGCGCCGGCGAGGCAGTGGGTAGGTCTCCGACCGACGCAGGCTGCAGCGACGATGAGATGTGCAGAAGACTCACGCACTTCGACTCCAACAGCTGGCCGCCAACGGCACACTCCAGCGCCGGCGAGCCAGAGGTGATACTGCCGACCACCACAGACAACTCCAGCGCCACCTCTGCATGAGCGCCGGAGCTGTTGGAGCACCCACCCTTGCCTCCGTGAGCAACGGTGATACCGTCGACCCCCCCCGGACCATCACAAGCCATCTCCAGGTCCTCCTCAGCCCGACCCAACACCTTCCCCAGACTCACGCCCAAATCCCTCGCACCAAAATTTGGGCCCCCACATGGCAGCCCAAACTCACGCCCAAAGAACTGACACGGAGGATGGGCCCTGGCTTTCTGGGCTTTTAAAGTAAAACCACATACACTACAGCTTAAGGCGGGAAAGGAAAAGCCACCCTGGCACTGTTGACGTAAAAGAGAGGCAAGCCGGTCCACCTCCTTTCGCAGGCTCATAACCTGTTTCCCCAAATCAACGCCATTAAGAGACAACGCCTCTCTGTCCGACAAACCAGCAGGACACTTTCCCTCCTCAGCGTGCTCCTTAGACATAGAAGAGGAAATCAGCTTGGGAATTGGACCAACTTCAGGGTTCTGTTGCATGTACACAGTGTTCGAAGTGTCAGCAACCCGTCACTGGACCTCCCACCGTCATCGTGCACCACTTTAGAATTGGGGCACTCCACCGTCGTGCAGAGCCAACACCACCTTAGCAAAAGAATCTTCGGGCCGAATGCGAGAAGACTCCACCCGAGTCACTGAGAGACTCGCAGAGCGAAAACAGGACACTGCCTCAAGAAAAACTCGGTTCAAAATCTGCCACCCATGGCCATGTTTGCCTTCTGGCACCAGCACGGCCCCCAGCTTCCTTCGCCCTCCATATTCAACAACCGCAATGTAACGACCCCCTTTGTTACAACATCTTTGTGCCAGAAAGCCACGTCTAGACTCGGTGAATTTAGAAGCAAAGTCTACCGCAGTAGAAGCCACCAGCAGTTTATCTGACATATTAACCATCCACACAGCTCCATACTTTCCCATGTGAATCTCATTCACAGACTGCGAACTCCATTCTGAGAATAGAAGATCACCTTTCTCACTAATCCTCACGTGGAATTCCTTAAGACCCAATACGAAAGCAAGCGACATCTCAAGTCACAAAATCAAACCTTCTCAAAATCCTAGCAGATTGCTCTAAGTCAAACACCAAGCACATAATCGGGACCAAACATTGAGTGGAACTTTTGAACCAAAGGAGTCGAAATGCTTTTTCATCAATCTATTGAACTAGAATCAAGCTTTAGAAAATAGTACGCAGTGGGGAGAGCTGGGTGGAATACGCACACTGCCCATCTCCCAATGTAAAGTACATGAGAATAACATCAAAACATACAAACAGCAAGTTATAAAAACATCCTCCATAGTTTTGGATGCCTTTTACAGCTTCCAACTCAGGCACACTAAATCACTGATTGCTTTCTGCCATGTATGCAAGTGTCCAGCTCTTGTCAAGGAGACTTTCATCACATATTAGTCTTCAAAATTATGTTCTCTCTTTTCTAACTTTGACTTTGTCTAAAGCAAGATTTGATGTGATTCATGCTGCTTAAGTTTTGCTAATCTGTAAGAACTTTTCGTAATTTACCTAATCAATTCACTAACTTGTCAACTTACCCATACTGAAAGGCAACATCATTTCAGCTGGAAATGGTTGTAGACCAAGATAGAAAAAATCTCATCTAATATGCGGAACATTTAGTGGGATGAGAATAATTTACTTTCGGTGTTGTTACCTCATTACAACGCCCACAAGATGCATCACATCATCCTTATGTGCACGAGGCAACAAGGATATCAAAACTGGAACTACTTAGGGTTGAATTACTTGAAAGTTGAACCTGGTGGATGAATTACCTCGGAATGTATCATCTTCTGTGATTATCCCAAATGTCTCCGTAGTTTCACGAATCATGATGCCACCGACCCCGGTGAAAGAAGTTACTTTACACTCGGCAACTGCCAAAAAAAAATTTAAGGAAACTATAGTGAATAGAGAGAACAATATAAAGAATAGAGAAGGATTCCTGTGACTATAATTTTGTGCCTCTCCTTTTTCCTTGTTGGGTTTTTATTTTGGGGGGGGGGGGGAGATGTTCTCTTACTAGAACCCTTCTCTACTGAATGCGACACCGGTAATTACAACACAGACAAAGTCTGTACACATCCACCCATAAAATTCAAGAGGCTGGTGAACGTTTTAACAGCCAATGGCTTAACGAATACAGACAAGTTATCCATCAGCAGGTCTTTCAAGGCATTGCTAAGCACAGAGGCAAATGTATGAGCCACCATGTGACATAATAAATTACTTATGAGCTAACACTTGGACAGGTGGTAGTCTGTTTGCCCCAGGGACCAGTCTATCATGGCTTGATTTTGAAAGTCATAGGTACGGTTAAAGTGGGGCACTGAGATTACATATCAAAACTACATGCCTACAAGCAAAGAGCTAATACAGTTTCCATGGGGGGTCATTGCGAAGATCATGGTAAAAAGAGTAGAGTTTGACCTAGAATGACAGCACCATGTAGATCTGCATTGAGAAGACATTGAGCCAACTGATTTTTCCTGTAAGACAAAGAAGATACAAAACAAAACAAAGCTCAATAGATTGAGTGATGATAGGCATATTAAAATTACTTATTCGAAAAGAACTACAAAAGACCAACAATGAAGGAAAAGAAGCTGCATGATTCCTATCCATCAGCAAAGAAGAAGCATGTCTCACCCGATGTTCTTAACCAGTTGCATCATGTAACCTTTCCACATTTCATGCATTGGCCTAAAAACATCAAACCTGTTGACCAATTGCAACAAACAATTATGAAGAACTGTCACAAGAGAAAGAAAATCTACCCAGAATGGCATTATAATGTTTAGAGTGTATCCTATACCTTATATAGAACAAAACTATAATTTCTAGGTATATTCTCTCATAACGTAAACATTCAAGACAAAGTCTGTCCTGAATCTCTTTCTCCATGATGGTGGCAAGTATAAGACCAGCCAAGCAATGGAAAAACAGATACTTTTGTGAAAACCCCCATAAAAAATCAGACCTCTGAAGACTGCAATGTTAACCAGTTCAACCAGCTGAATGGTGTCATGTTTTGAAATGATAGGTTTCCCAGGTTTGACACTATTACTTATACATACTACTCATGGTACCAACTCAAACAGCTACTCCAGTGCAAATTACAAGCCTGCAACTTAACAGGCTTTAGTCAAAAGTCTTAGCTCACCACTAGACAAAGGATCGACTGATGCACCCTTCCCAGTATCATGGTCCAGCTTAACGTATTGTTCCTATAAGTAGCAATATCTTTTTTTAGAAGTCTAACTAAAAAACAATCTTAGAATGATCTCAATGCAACACCACCAGAGATACAGTTTGAAAGTAATAACATCCAGGGTGCAACTACAGAAGAAGAAAATTGACTGCACAATTGCAACGACAGAGCGCAGATAATTGTTGTACTCACTTGTGAAGTTGTTTGGGCAAATCAAATGCTCCACACTTTTTAAGCTGTTTCATGGACATATGCCTTTTAGAACGCCTTGAATGGACCCGCAAAGCCCTGATCTGAGAACCCGTAGATACACCACGTCCTTGTACAAAATTATCAAGAAGGACCCAATTGTCAACTTTTATATTTCTGGACCCTTGCATGTATTTCTGAGCCACATCTCCATGTTGAAGAAGCTCGTGTAAAATCTTATCAACCATGTGTTCTTTTTTACTAGAAAGCTACATGATGCCAGGCAGATGGTGAGCAAAGAAGCTGAAGATATATAATCATTCAATTTAGAAAGCATCTCCAATGATCAGTTGGTCCAGGGTCAGACAGCAAAGAAGTACCTTACTATGGGCCACAACAAGATTCTCATGTACAGGTTGAGAGAGCTGTGAATACGCCGGGGTATTTTCCTCAGGATCTGTAAACAACATCCACCTTCCATCTGATCAACAATGATATAACACGAAGAGGGATACAGTAACATGTACACTATTTTTCTTCAAATATAAATTCATGAGACTGATACGAGAGTATAGACAACTAAAGAAATAACTTCTGAAGCAGGGTAAAAACCCCTACAAATAAGGCGCCAATATCAATCTGGTAAATGTGGAAAACAATAAAAAGCAAACAGATAGATGACAAACAATGTTGCAAATCTTAACCTCAGCATTTATAATCAAAAGTTCACTATGCAAAACGGGAAGAAAGCATACAGATAATTTTAAGTAGAAAAGTACTAAGAATACTCCCCCTCCAACTGAACATAAGTAACAATCAAGCACATTCATAGAGAAAATCAGTAAGTAAATGACCAACAGCAAATACGGAGGCATCAATGATATAGAAAATTTCGCAAAACACACAATCATTCTCGAATAAAGAATACCAAAAACAGGACACCATCAAGCCAATGCACCCTTTGAAGGGAAGGTTCAACAGGCTCGCATTTATAAGAAAACCCTTTCTATAGGTAAGCACAATCACCTGAAATAAGGCGCTGATGAAAGGTCTTGAGAGAACATATGATTCTAGCATGGCTAAATGGACATATGCATTCGTTTATATCAAACTATAAAATCTGATTCTAGTATGGCTAAATGGACCAGAACCAGAAAACAAAGGTGGGATACTAAAATAGTTAAAAAAATGGCGGTCAATCTGAATAAATAAGTAAAAGGCCAAATAGCTACCGCAATACTGGTGCAATCATTGCTCATTAATAACGTTGAAATCTCTTCAAAACATGAGCATCATTTAGAAAATGGATACGTAAAAACACATCACACCCATGCCATCGACCGCACCACCGGGCAGAACCGCTCAGAAGAGAAGTTGGGGGTGGGGGGGTTCAGGCTTAGAATGCTTTATGCAAGCCATGATAACCATAGCTACTGCTCAATGGGCGAGCCTGTCACCACAACCTCAGCAAGACCATCTGTCAGTCCCTAGCCTATCCACTAAACTCAAGGTCAGACTTTACTTTCGCAAGCAATTTCAATTTATATCCAAACTCAAACTTTTAACCTTGGAGCTAGTGAATATGTAGGTCTGGGCTACAGCCTTGCTGGTGATAACCACATTACTTTAATAGCTAAGAAAGCAGGAGATCCTCAAAAACAGTGATTAGCCACAAAATCAAAGTTCGGTTTTCCTTTTTTAGGCCAAAAAAAAGTTTAGTTAACAAACAGAAAAAAGAAAAATCTTTCTTGGATGAAGCATCAAATAAGGGAGTGACTGCTGCATCTTTTTTATCTGCTGCAGAAGCAATGATAGAAGAACTTGTACTGATAGGTTCTTTTTCAGCTCCTCCATTTGAACTCTTTTTGTTCTTATTTTGTTGGAGAAGGTGCTCAACGGCAAATCTCCGCTCCAACGCCTCCAAAGTGCGTTTTCTTTGATCTTGAAGAGCTGTGTTAGTAGCCATGGACACTCAGCCTTCCCCCTTACAACATGCAGGACAACCCTAGAAAGAAGTGGAAAATGAGCTTGGTCAGAGATTTAAACTGAAGGCTTTGGAATCTACAATTTCAATACCCTTGAAGGGATTTAGTAAAGGATCTGTCTCTATCCAATTAATGGATAGACATTCAATAAGAACTACCTCAAACTATGAACACAACCCTGTGTTTCCAACCCTGTGGTTCTATCGAAAATTTCGAATTGCTCCTAGAACTAGAGCCAATCTAGGGCTAAACTTGATTGCTCAGTGTGTTTGGAATTGACCAGGTAAAGGGCGAAAAAACATTCTGACTTGAGCTACTGTAATTCAAGAAACAAAGAACACTCGAACTCGAAGCTGCAGTCCCACAGCTTGTATACATGAGTATACTAACGGAATAAAAAGAGAAAACAGAACTAAGAAGTTAACCATAGCAAAACAAAGAAGTGACGAAATTAGTTGAGCAATTGTAAGCCACAGCTCCGGCATAATATTACAGTCGTTAAGTTGAGAGATTTTATCATAGAGAAACTAAAGAGCTGGGGCTTCTAAAGGGCAACTAATCAGTAAATTCAATTGAACTAATGCTTTGTTTGTTGCAATTATAAATTACTTTTTTGTGTAAAGTAGTTTCAGATGCATTATGTTTTAGTAAAGTATTATAATTTCCGGTGTTTGGTTGTTACATCAAATATATTTTTCTAAAAATATTTTTCAGTGTTTGACGCATGTTGTATTTCTCGTAATCTTCTATGATTAATAAACTTAATTCTTAACATCAATTTTAAATAAAATAAAAAATCAATGAAATGACATATGGTCAACATAATTGAATTTAACCAACGAAATAAGGGCTGGGATTTGAAAAATCACAAATGGTACAAAATAAGGACCATTAAAAACAAAAATCGAATTCCAAGCAATCAACCTACACATGTCAAACACAAGTTCTTATGAAATAAACATTTTGATACCTCTTGAATGAAGCCATCTTAAAAAAAACCAACTTACAAAAGGCCCCAGGCTAGCAGGCTCTCTATAAAAATAACCCTTTTAGAGGGGCTCAAAAAAGTTTGCCATTGAAGCTGTTCGAGTGGAAGATACAATGCAGTTCAAATATATACCTAGATTTAGCAAAAGTAGTTTATAGGATTCAAGGTACTGTATTCTTGAGATCTATTTGATATATAACAATGCGATCTTGTACAAGGTGGTTGAAAAAAAATTGAGCCATAACCACACTAGCATCCAAAGACCATGGGCCACAGATTAAAAATTTTGCACAGTAACTCTTAATTCTCATCGATCTCAGCATGCCCAAAAGAGAGAAACTTGGAGAACCTACACTCTGAAGAATCATCTCATTCTACAGATAAAACTAAGTCAAGACCATTAGCAGTACTAAATTCCTCAGCTCTCAACTCATGTATCGTCCAGTGCAGTGTTGTTAGAAGCACAAGGCATACATGAACACAATGACCTCATGGAGCCCAAGCGCAAAGAGCAGGGTGCTTTATTTCGATCAAGCATACTTTTTTATATCTTTTAGACAAAATATAACTTCTAGACCCAATCTTTCAAATATACCTAGATCCAAGCTCCCCAAGTTGCTTCATAGTTGCTAGCATTTCAGACATATTTCATCTACTGTAGGTGTTTCCATCATATCTCAGGTCCAAAATCCAAAATAAGTGTTATTTGTTGGGTATGAAACCAGATTCTAAAGCCAAACAAATCGGACCAAAATTTCAGCCGAGCTCTGACAGTGGATTGAACTAAGCACCAACAGGTCACACACACATGTTTGATTTTCCAGAAGATTTGCCCATGTTATGGATTTCCTTATCATAACTTCGTTCTAAATCCTCAAAATCAAATACTATTTCGAATATTACAAAGAAATGACATTAATGAATGCCAGTATGTTAGTGCTATTGAAGTTTTGGATCCGATCAATGACAAAAAGCATGAAACTCAGAACCCTATAGAGAGCAAGTTCAAATAAACCTAGATACACATATGAACATAAGTTATTGTCTTGGCATTGAAATCCCACACTATTTAAATCACAAGATAGCCCTGCAATCTTGCCAGTTTGTCACAAGATAATTGTGAACTAAAACTGAACCAACAATGTTGGAAACACAAATAGCAAGTTTTTCCCCTGCCATTTGATATTGGTTTTATCAATCAAAGTAAAATAGACAAACTTTTGACTCTACCTAATGACAAACCATCTATAGATATAAAAACCTACATGAATGATGTAGATCTAGTACATCCAAATTCAAGAGAGTTTAGTTCACTTAATATATAGGTTGGATCTTTGAAAAATGTTTGTACTCTATATCTGGAGCGCGCTTAATTAGCTGTTTTAGAATGCATTAGATGGGGTTGTTCAGAAGAGTCCTTTGAACTGAAGCATCTATTCAAAAGGGAGTGACATTGTCTGAGTGAAATGTGGTTTACATGCCCAAAAAATGAAAAAAGAGATAATCCTGTATATCTTTGCAAAAAAAAAATTAGATAACTAGAAAGAGATGTCGTTTACATGAGTTAAAAGAATGGCGAGTGCTTGTTCAAAATTTTCCGCACTAGCAAGAGCCAGGCTTTTCAGCAGTGAAGCTGGGCTCGCTGAATTATTTTCCCGTCATTTATTGAACCAGATTTTTACACAGCCGCCTAATGGGTCTATCTAGAAGAAAATTCACTATTAAACCAGATGCTTGCAGAGACACAATGAAACTATATATACCTTACCTGATCTGTGCTCGAATCCTTGAATTTGAGAATTGAAATGGTCAAGAAAATTAAGAAACAAGATGGGTTTCCTTTAGAGGCACGTAAAGTGCAAGATTGGGAGAGGTATGATACGAAAGTTTTTGAGAGAGTAAGAGAGAGAACCGACCATGGCAGAAGATGCAAGAATTGAGAGCCTTTAGGAGAGAGTGAGAGAGGCAAGTGCAAGTGAGAGTTAAGTTAGAGAGGTTTGTCGAGTGTCAAGTGAAAGACTGGGAGAGTCGGGAAAGAAGATTCACTAATTTTAGGGCATGTTCATTTTGAGAAAATTTTAAGAACTTTAAGAATAGTGTGAATATTTAGGTGATGTTTGAGCTTTATTGGCATGCGTGTAAAAGTTGTTAAAGTTGTATTGATGTGTGTAAAAAAGGTAATGATGAGTTGTATTGGTATGCATGTAGGAGTAATGTTAGGATTGTAAATTTAGAAAGTTGGATTTAAATCTTAAATTTCCCAAACGAACATAAAGCTTCTAAGCACTTTCAGAGCAAACGTTAACATTGTTGTATGTTTCCCGAATTAAGTTTGGGTGACCGTATTGTATAGCTATCTTTCAAAGAGTATAGAAAGTACTTTACATAAAGAAGTATACTGCAAAACATGGACATTAAATATTGATTAAACAGTAGATGTATCGATGCCGAAAAAAGGCTCAATTACAAATTGCAAAGGTAAGAGAGTATGGACGAGTCACTACCTATGTAAAGTCACTGGAGAGCGTTTCTTGGATTCAAAGGCAGAAAATCTTAGTACCACCGCCGATTTGGAGAGCATCCCACCCGCAAGGCCGGTTATCACACACTAGAGACAATGGCAGTGCGAGTAGCCAAAATCTTGAGAAACCACCCGCCCGGTCCGAGCTGGTCGCACGGTTCGCTATGACCGTTGCCCCGCGGATGGGCCGGTTTCCAAATATTGGTCATCGCACCACCACCGCTAACTGCTAAAACCGGTCCATGCAATACTGGTTATTTGTTACCTGCATTTATATTGGGTCATTTTTGGAGCTTTTTACACACTTGGCCCAATTCTAAATATATTGTCGGCATAAGGATTCACTAATTTTTTGTTCTCTCTCCACCCTGATACTCTTCAATCACCAGTCTCCAGCGCAAAGTTCTTGTTCTCATGAGCTAAGTAGTACCAGACAGAAGCTCAGGAAAAAACAAAGTAATACAGAGACCGAATAGAAATCAAAATCCATACATAATCTCTAGGAAAAGACCACAGTTCTTGTAATTAATTGATCGCTCATTAGTACTTAAAATCACTCAGTGTCCATAGTTTGTGTCTAACAAATGAAGCCCAAGCAGAGGAGAAAAAGAAAAAGAAAAAAAAAAAAATCAACCACCCCTGACCCCACCCTCCCTCACCGGGTTCTTTTCTTTTTCCTCACCTCCAGTATATTTATCATCAAGGAGATCATCTGTAAACAATGACACCAGTGTTATATTCCTGCAGAGGCATCTACAGAGGCACAACAGAACCTGTAAGCAACCAAATAAGGACAAATAAACAGCAGCTGTGATTCTTCTCCACCGACCCATAATATATTCTTCAAAAAGAAGCAGATCGACGAAACCCAAAAAAAAATTCGAAACCCTAAAAATCGAAACAAAAGGGGGAAAATTAAGCAATAACATATGTCCACAATGCTTCTAATAGAACAACGATCAAAATCAACATCAACCTAATAGAGAGAGAAGTCACCAACACTTTAAAGACTAAATATCACAAATTCAATTATTCAACAACGATTGATTGTTGAACACATACCGAAATGGCTCGATGAGAGAAAGATGTGGCAGAGGAAAGAATAGAGTGATTAGACACAGTGAGGGGAGAAGAGTAGAGTAACTATGGTGGTCGGCGAAGGTAGGCGCGGCCGACGTGGGGAGTGTCGTGTCGTGGAGGGTGGCTGTGCACTTTTTAGGAGAGGGGGGAGAGGCGAGAGAGAGTCGAGATTTGGCGGGAAGGGGGTCAACGAGACAACGACCCTGCCTTCTCAAACGGCGTTGTTTCTACACCCTCTCTCTATGGTGAGACATGTCGGGCTACGTTGGTTTGGTTTTGAAAATATTATTTTTGTATTTTGTTTTTGGAGTCAGATAGATTCTCTTTGTGAATTGGTAAAATTTATATAAAAAGTTATTACAGTTGATGAAAAAATAATTGTGAAATTTTTGGAAACGTTTTGAGATAAATACAAACATAGCATCATTAGTTTCCAGGATCCTGAATTACGTTCTTGTAATGTCATTAAGGGTGGTTACTAGTAGTGGGTAACGGTGGACGGTTTGTCACGAACAACTACACACCGTGCCAATTGAATGAAATCATATATTTGACACTACTACTACTATATCGCTAAGGCACTAAACCAACATCATTAACCGACGGTTATACGGTAACCGGGTTAAACCGTGTAACCGTTGGGGAAAAAAAAAAAAATTTTTTAGGGATTTTCATTTTTTTGGTCATTGTTTTTCTGTTTTTTTCCTTAGGTTTTTTTGGACCATTATACCATTTGATGCCTCATATATAGCAAAAATATATTCATCCTTGTTTAAATTCCAAATAACTATTTATAATCAATATAATCATACAAATTCATAATCATATCAATGCCATATCATAAATCATATTACAATAGATCCTATTCTCAAACACTAATATTATAATCATTAATACTCATAAAATATATATAAGCTATCCAGAAAGACAACATAATATCATATTAAACACATAACTAAAGTCTAATAAAAATGTCTCAAAAAATGTGACATAAACCCAACTAAATATTCCTAATAAAAGCCCAACAAAAGTACGTCATATAATCAATAATCATCTCAAATCTCAACTAGGGATGGTTACGGTAGTGGTAGGTGACGATTTGTGCAAAAATCGTCGTCTACCGCCGTAACTTCAAATTACGGAATCATATATTTGACATCGCCACCGCACTGCTTAAGGCACAATAACCGTCCTTACTGGTTACGGTAGCAGGTAGCGGGTAGGCGGTTAAACCGCCCCCACGGTGCAAATGAGCACCCCTAATTTCATTGGTCTCCTCTGAGTTCTTATAGTTTTATATGGTTATGTTGTTGGACCTTTTGTAATTTACTTTGAAGGATGCTTTATAATATTAATAACTTGTTAAGAAAAGTATATATTAGGAGTTATAATAGCATTTTACTCTTTTTTTAGTCTAGGTCACTTTGAATTCTTAAATTATATAGGTCCGACACTTTACACATTAAACTATCACTTTTATCACATTGAACCACTAACTAATGATTTGAGACTCCTTGCACTGCACTTGCATCAAAATTCATTGCTTATTTGGACAAAAAAAGAAAGAAAGAAGATTTTTTAGTAAATGAAATCACAAAAAAAAAAAAAAATCAAGAGATTTTTTTATGGACAGAATCATCATTTCAAAGCACAAAAAATGTTATTTTTTTAATCTAAATTAATGAGAAAAATGTTGCGAAAAATTAGTTTTTGTCGTTGAGTTTTACCCCATTTTCATTATTGGTCATTTGGTTTTAAAACTTAAAATTTTAGTCACTGAGTTTTGAGCTCTTAAAAAAAAGTCTTTCGAATCAGCTCTCTATCCAGCCTATTAATGGCAAAAAGTCTACCTTAACAAAAATCTAAGTTAGTCACTCATGTGACACTCTCACTTGTCCAATAAACTATGCTGGCCACCTTTTATATCAAGTAACCTATATCCACCTGTGTCTCACAAAACTTTGATAACCTAAAATTTTGGGTTATCAAAAATTCAAGCAAGCCAAACACGATTTGCAAATCTCACAATTTTGGCCGTATTATTTTCATTACTAATTGTCCTTGATAGTAACCCCTAAAATTTCAATCCTACCTTTTAACTACATACCCACATCTTCATTCACCAAGGGCATTCATGTATTTACAAGAAACACATAGGCCCTTTTCTATAAGTGAAGTAAATTCAAAAATTTACCCAATTACTATATTGCCCATCATTAGCAACTAACCCCTAGTGCTCTTAACAGGGATAAAAAGGGAACTCCAACTTTTATGTCCCCTGTCAGTTGCAGATGTTCTATTCCGTTATACAGGGTGCAGATGTCTCAGACTCCAACCCCTGCACAAACATCTTAAAATGGGAGAGACTTCAACGTTGGTTTGTCTGTTGCACATTAACAACACACAAGCGAAGCAGGTCTCTCTCTTGCTTTTCTTTTTAAAAAAAATGAGCAACAGACAAACCAAAGTATTTATCAGGAAAATAAGTGATTTTTCTTTATTGTATTTTTAACAAGTCACAAGTGAAGCAAGTCTCACTTTTGCTTTTCTATTCTTTACTTCAGTTTTTGAATGCTTGTTATGAGCACACATGAATTGGTATGGAAATTCTGCATTGGTTTTGCATGAATTTGTGGTAGCTCTTTCATTTCTTACCATAAATGTTTACTTTTAATTGTAAATAATTAGCATTGATGTGGATGGGTTGTCTGGTGTTTTTGGAAGACATTAGGATTTTAGGGAGAGCAAGTTGAGATTTATCAAATTTGGCGGTCTCATGCATATTATTAAAAATCATTGTCTTTTCAATATTTGTAATTTGTCAAACCTCATCTTATAGATAGCAACTATTTAGAAACATAACTACGGGATAGAGATCTTCATCTACCATTTCAAAGCAATCATTCCCTGTGCATTTTTGTATGTGGATCAATCCACTTTGTAGATAATCTTAAAAATTACCTTTATAGCGGCTCGTTTCTTGAAAGTTTGATCAGGAAATCATGAGACCGAATCAGTAGACGGAGAAGATGTAACCAGCACTTGCCCATGTTCCCAGTGGGACTATCGGGGGCAGATTACGTTGAGGGGGTTTTTAATCATCCCAATATAATGAATTTTGAGAACAATTATAGGATAATGCTTAGGGTTTTTCGATTGCTAGCCCACATGCTAGTAGCAGATGGCGGATACGAACCCACGGAACGCGTGGGGATGGAAGAGGCATTATGCATATTTATAAAGATCATGAGACACGGAGAAACTCACCGGAAAGTTATGGATTGATTTCAGCATTCTGGAGAGACGGTGAACTCTTGCTTCCATAAGATCCTTGCTATTTTATGCAAATTGGCCCAAAAAATTATACACCTATGACACACCGAAGGCGTCCATCCACACATTGAAGGAAATCTAAAGTACAACCCCTGGTTTAAGGTACGTGTGTTATTAGCTCCCATAGGACTGTACGACCCACAGCAGGATATGACTATATCTGTGCGATGGACAGGACACAAGCCATTATTGCTGGGGTCTATCACAACATCAAAGCGGCGTATTACGATCGACACAGCCAACTGTCCCAAAATGTATTATGTATTTACGACATTGACATGTTGTACACTTTTGTATATAGTGGCTGGGAAGGTTCCGCTCATGATACACGCATATTATTCGACGCAATGCGTTGTGCACCCGAATTTACTCACCCACCATCAGTTAAAGCAGTATACAATTTTCATGACATGTCTTTCATGCAAAATTTATCATTGCCTATAAGTAAGTATTAACAAAAATGTATTTGCAGGGAAATAGTGCGTTGTCGACTCCGAGTACTCGTGTATGAAAGGGTACCTCGTACCATACAAGGGAAATAGGTATCATTTACAAAACTTCAACACCGGCAGATGCGCAAGGGGACCGCAGGAATTATTTAATCATAATCATAGCTCATTGAGGAATATAACTGAAAGATAATTTTCGACACAAAAATCACAGTTTGCAATCCTGAAAAAGATGAATTTTACTATGCGCACCCAAGCAAAGATAGTGGTATGAAGTTGTGTATAACACAACTTCATAAAGTTAGATGGAGTTGAGGATGATGTGATTTTTTCGACGATGGGTAATCCAAATGTTGTGGGTGAGACAGAAGGAACCGATGACCAAGGACAGTCATTGTTCTGCCTTGCTTCAGAGTTTCAAGATGAGGGTGAAGCAGCCATGCGCGCAAAAAGGGATGAGATCGCCAACATGATGTGGATACATGCGCAAGGCAATAAACCACCATATTGGCAATGTTATCTAGCAACCCGTGGTCGAAGGGGTTGCTCTTGAAAGTGATATACGATTCAATCTATTTTAAGATTTATGGATTTGAATTTGTGATTGATATTAGTTTTTTATGATGTTTTGATTTATAGATATCATAGTTGGATGGTGTACTTGACGATGGCAGAGGTACCATTATGTTATTGCGGTCATGGACAGATGCAACTCAATATGGGGTCGTTAGTATGTGGTTTTATTTATTCTGACTTAAAAATTGTAGAAACTGGTCAAATGTGAGCTAAAGATAGCCCCCCATTTGATGAAGAAATGGAGGTATTTGGGGTTGTCAGTGTGTGAATATACGAATCTAACTTTGAACCTTTAGTTGACATTTGAATATAAAGGAGAATTCTGCATTGAATGACAAAATATATATATATATATAAACACGACAAAAATTATGGACTACATTAGTTGTTCGATTCATGTAATACCTATATAATAATTACAGAAAAAATTAAAATTATGGCCTTGAATTTTTCATTACTTCGTGTTTGTGTATTTGAGAGAATGAAAAAAAAAATTGAAAAATAAAATATTGCAAGGATGGGGCATGTAAAAAAAAAAAAAACAAAAAGCATCATGGTGGTCGACAAGTCCACCAGTTTTTCATATTTTTTTCAACTCACTTATTTTACACAAAAGTCAAACAAACGAACCCAATTATTGCCAACCATTAGACTTAATTACTACCCTTAAATTTTACAATATCTACCCAAACACACTCCAAAATTTTCACAACTTTTTACAAATCCCAATAAAAAACAATGTTCATAAGATTCTCAAAATTTTGAGAATATTCCAAGAAATTTTGGCAATCAAACGTCACCTAATGATTTGAGACTCCTTGCACTGCACTTGCATCAAAATTCAATGCATATTTGAATAGAAAAATATGATTTTTTTAGTACATGAAAAAAAAATCAAGAGATTTTTGTATGGACAAAATTATCATTTCAAAGTGCAAAAAAATATTATTATTTTTTATCTAAATTAATGAGAAAAATGTTGCGAAAAATTAGTTTTCGTTTTGATGCAACGGGACCGCAAAAATTATTTAATCATAACCATAGCTCGTTGAGGAATATAATTGAAAGATCGTTTTCGGCACTGAAATCACGGCTTGCAACCCTAAAAAAGATGACGAATTTTACTATGCGCACCCAAGAGAAGGTGGTGGTAGCAAGTTGTTTTATATAAAACTTCATAAAGTGAGATGGAGCCGACAATTATGTGATTTTTCCGACGATGGGGTAACTCAAATGTTGTGGGTGAGACGAAAGGAACCGATGACCAAGGATAATCATCGTTTGACCTTGCTCCAGAGTTTCGAGATGAAGGTGCAGCAGCCATGTGCGCAAAAAGTGCTGAGATCGTCAACATGATGTGGATGCATGCGCAAGGCAATATAACACCATATTGGTAATTTTATCCGGCAAAACGTGGTCGACGGGGTTGTTCCCGAAAGTGGTATACGATTCAATCTGTTTTAAGATTGTGAATTTGAATTTGTGATTGATATTAATTTTTTATAATGTTTTGATTTATAGATATCATAGCTGGATGGTGTACTTGACGATGGTGGTGGCACCATTCTATTGTTGCGATCATAGATGGATGCAACTCTATATGGGATCGTTAGTGTGTGGTTTTATTTATTTCGCCTTAAAAATTGTAAACACTGGTTAAATGTGAGTTAGTGATAGCCCTGCATTTGATGAAGAAATTAAGGTATTTGTGCTATTAGGGCGTGAATATATGAATTTAACTTTGAACTTTCAGTCAACATTTGAATTTACAGGAGAATTCTGTGTTGAATGACAAAAGAAAAATTATAAACATGACAAAAATTACTCATTGCATTAGTTGTTCGATTTGTGCAATACCTATGCAAAAAAAAAAAAAAAAAGGCATCATGGTCAACAGCATGTCCACTAGTTTTTCATATTTTTCAACTCACTTATTTTACACAAAAGTCAAACAAACAAACCTAATGATTGCCAATCATTTGTATTAATTACTACCCTAAAATTTTCAACATCTACCCAAACACATTTCCAAAATTTTCACAACTTTTTACAAACCTCAATATTCACAAGATTCCTAAAATTTTGACAATATTCTCCAAAATTTTGGAATTCAAATGCCACCTAATGATTTGGGACTCCTTCCATTGCACTTGCATCAAAATTTCGTGCTTATTTGGCAAAAAAAAAGGGTAATGTCATTATTCGCCCCATAAGTATGGAGCAATTGCAATCGAGCCTCCTTAAGTATCAAAACTGCGATTTACGCCCCATAAATTTCAGATATTTTCAATTTTCGCCCCCGTCCAATTTCCCGTCAAAAGTCACAGAATTCGGCATCACGTGCATCGCACATGCGCCAATCCCACCTGTCTTTACCAAAATACCCCCTATGTGTTTGATATATGAGTTTGAACTTCTCCATCTTTCACCGAAGCATTCCTCACGTCCAACCCACTCGCTGAAGGTGTCCTCCCTTCCCACTGAAAAATAGCCGGCCTTTCCCCATTGTCATAGTTGAAGGTTTTAGCACTTCTCTGTCTTCCTCCTCCTCCATATCTCAACACATCTTTGAATCCTCAAGCATACTGATTTCTCAGCTGGAGATTAGTCAGAGGTGAAGGTTTGCTGACTTCTCTATTAGTTGTAATTATTTTCGTTGTTCACTTGTTGAGTTAATTTTAGGGGGAAAATGGGTAATTTTGTTTTGTGTTGGCCTCAGCCATTGAAATGTTCGAATCATACACCACTAGTAGCTCTGGAAATGAACAAAGTGCATATTCTATAAAGGGCCCAAGATGTTTTTGCAACTTGAAAGCAATTTCAACCACTGCCTTCACGGATGAAAATTGGGGCAGACGCTTCTGGGGTTGTGTGAAGTACAAGGTTAGTTGTTGCCCCCACATTTAGTGTCTTTTTTGTTTTGTCGTGAATAGCACAGATTGACGTCATTAACTTAACTAAAATTTGTAGGTAGTTAATTTGGTCTTTTTAATAAGGTTGATTATACTTTAAGTATGTATGTGTTTATTAGGTGTTGAACATAGATTAATTAATTGTACGATGGTGGCTCATGCAAATTATTTGCATGCGAAAGCATTT
>CM025850.1:31162315-31191273 GCA_003952965.2 Morella rubra | reverse complement strand
GAATAGTCTTGGTAATCAATAACTAACATGTCATATGTTTGATGATTCATTCCTCTAAATGCATATGTAGGGCCTGCATCGATTAATTAAGTAGTTTTGAATGATAAATTAGAACTAACTACTGCTACAGGTCGTGTTCCCCAGATTGGAGAAGCTGGAATTGTCCTCGATAACATTGGAAGAGATGACAAACTCTTCTTGCAGATTAAGAAACATCAAACTTACATCCTCGAGGTTTCAGAACTTATCATACTTGACTGTGAAGGGCACTTGTAATAGAAAATATATATTCTCACTTTTTACAGCTGCATCGATGGTGCAACTCAAAATTCTTAAAGTATCCCAATACAAGAATATGGAAGAGATAATAATAACAGAAAATGTAGAAGAAGAAGGAAAAACAACAAGTTTTAAGGAGTTGTTCCCTTGCCTGGAAGAGTTGTGCCTGGGAGATCTTTCGATCCTAAAAAGATTTTGCATCGGACATAATATCCGATTTCTATCTTTGAAGCAATTGATCATAGAGCATTGCCCGAAGTTGATAAGTTTCATATTCAAGCCTGATAGTTCAGGCACGACAGCAGGTGAAAAAGTGAATGCAAACGAGAGGGCTCACAATGTAGGGCAACCTCTATTTAGTGAAGAGGTAAATGATCTTCGCTTCTTCCCTTATAAATCTTGTGTTTTCCATGTCCACATTAGGGAACACAAGATATTGCTTCTGGGCTTTAGTTGTGATATTTAAAACATCATGTCTTGGATGAAAAACTCAGGGGAAAAAATGCGCTCTTTTTTTTTTTCTTTAACACTGCATGATATATTCAATTACCTGAAATTATGTTCCCTGCATAGGTCATTATTTAACACATTGGATCAATGATGCAAGTTACATTCCCTAGTTTGGAAAATTTGGAAATCTCCAACATCAATAACATTGAGTTCATGTGGGATAACCAGTTTGCAGCGAATTCCTTTTGCAAGCCTCAGATACTGAGAGTTAAAACATGTGCAAATCTTAAGAGCATCTTTCCATCTAGGATGCTGGAAGTAATATTCCAGTGTCTGAATACTTTGCATATAGTTGATTGTTGTTCCCTAAGAGAAGTATTTGACATAGAAGTGCCATCTTTTCAAGAAACACGTGCTGTAACCACCACTCAATTGAAAAACTTACTTTTGACTTATCTGCCAAAGCTGAAGCACAATATGGAATAAGGATCCCGGAGGAATTTTCAGCTTTCAAAATCTACAAGAAGTAATTATTGTTGGTTGTGAGAGGATTAAAAGTGTTCTTTCCAGCCTCTATTTCCGAAAACCTCATGCAATTGGAATTTCTTAAGATAGAAAATTGTGGGGTTGAGGTCATTATTGAGAAAGAAGAAGGCAGAGAAGTTGCCACCACACTCGAGTTTCCGAAACTAACTTCTCTGGAGCTCTTAAGTTTGCCAAATCTAAGTGCTTTTTTCCAGGGGCGCGCCCTTCAAAATGGCCCTTGTTGAAAATATTGTGTGTGTTGGACTGCAAAGGAATTGAGATCTTTGCTTTAAAATATTCCAGCTTCCAAGAAACATTTCAGCTGAGACAACCGCTTTTCGTGGTTGAAGAGGTAAGAGGCCAAGCAATTGCTCTCTTTAAATACACATGTTGTTAAATACGAAACTAGGACTAATACTCATTCGACCTCGCCCAATAACTGCTCTCTTAACATATTGTGGATCACTTCTACTGTAGATAACCTATTGTAAGAATACTTGCACCTTAGTTTTTCCCTCCTTGCGTCCAAAGAGATCGCATTATATCGTTCCAAAGTATTCACATATTTCCTCTTTAATCCTTACTTTCTTATTATGTGTTGGCTATGTATATTAATCCTCTAACTCGTTGGGACATTATTCCTTCCATTAACTACAGCGAATTCATTGATCTGTCCATTTCTTTATCCCCATCATGAATTTCATTGTCCCCATATACTGTAATTTCTCTGAATTAACTAAGATTTTCTTCTTGAAGTAATTGAATACTAGCTCCGGTTTCTTTTGTTTAATGTTTTTATTCTTCTATAGGGTGCGTTTCCCAACTTGAAAGACTTGGGATTAGAGCTTAATGACACAGTATGGCCTAGCCAGCTCTTGGAAGAGTTGCTTTGCAAATTAGATTTCCTACTTGTAGTAGCCGTGATAATGGATTAGCTTTTTCTCCGTCTACTTTTATTGGAAGACTACACAATCTGGAGAAACTTTTTGTGAGTTCAAGATACTGGGAAGAAATGTTCCCATATGAAGCATTTGTTGGTCAAGAAAAATGTGCTACGGCACTCACAAATTTACGACAAGTAGTGCTCTTTAAAATGTGTATGCTGACACATTTGTGGAAAGAAGACACGCAACTATGCCCAATCTTTCATAATCTGGAAACTCTTACAGTTTCCAGTTGTGGCAAATTAAGAAATCTAGTGCCATCCTCAGTATCCTTCCAAAATTTGACAAATCTGAAAATATCGGAATGTCATGGATTGAGTGAGTTAGTTACATTCTCAACAGCCAAAAGCCTCGTGCAACTCCAAAATATGAGTGTCACTGAATGCAAAGGGATAACCCAAATTGTGGCAAGGGAAGCAAGTGAAGTTGATGAGGTAATTACTTTCAGCAAACTGACACACTTAAAACTTGATTGGTTACCAAAGCTCACAAACTTTTGCTTGGGAAGTTATTCCTTCATGTTCCCATCTTTGGAAAAAGTGATTGTGAGACAATGTCTTAAGTACTCCAAAGTTAGAAAGAGTACAGGTGATAAAAGAGGATGAATGGCATTGGAAGGATGACCTGAATACCACTATTCATTGGCTTTAGGAAGGCGGTAGTTCATCCATGCATTGGCTTTGGGAGATTGGCCTATGAAACTGCCATGCAATTTTTATCTAGTGAAAGGTAAGTATATATCGTTAGATATATCACCCAATTCCTAATTTTCATTCCGTTCGAAGAAAGCACTTGTTTGAATGTTTACTAGCCGCACTATTTATCCTTTTTCCCCCTTCTAGCAGGTGAAACAAGAAAACAAGATTATTGCTTTCTACGTGAGGATCAGTGGTCTCCTTTGTCATGACATTTTGCCATCTTTAGCTAGAGTGGTTGATGCTTTTATCTTCAATTTGTGGTTTCTTTGTCATGCAAGGTTCAGAAATATTCCCAAGAATTTGAAGATCATCCTTAATATACAGCAGCTAGAGTGTTGTTTTTCTATATTAGGATTATGTTTCTTTATAATTCTGAAGTCCGTTTGGTTAGAGGTCGAAACAAATGCGGTTCACTAGTGGTTTTTTGTGTTGCTATTGCTTCTTTATTTATGATAACTTTCTCTCATTTGACAGTTTTACTTAATTAAATCTAACTGGTTTTTTGTGTTGCTATTGCTTCTTTGTTTATGATAACTTTCTCTCATTTGACAGTTTTACTTAATTAAATCCAACTATACAGTTACAGTACAAGTAAATAATATTTTCAGTTCAATCAAGTAAAAATGACAGTTTCTGATCGAACTCGTCTGAACCTCCAACATATGGCCATTGTAGAACTCGGAATTCTGGGCATTATTAATTGTTTAAGAATATATAGGTATTAAACTAGGTAGACCAAAGCCCCAGTACTATTCCATTGGTGGAGGACAATATAGGTAATGTTCTTAAGGTATATCTATTATCTCCATGGCAATCATCAAAATGCAGAGAGCTATAGTTGTTGTCTAGAATCACTTTCTGGTAGATTTTTAAGAGGTTGAAGAATCTCCAAGTTTTGGATTTGGATTTCACAGACTTGCAATTTCCATCACATCCTCCCTCAGTTTTTCTGATAAACCTCCAAACATTGAATATTTTTATTTCATTTTTTTTTTTTTATGTTTCTTTTTTTTTTTTTTATTTTTTCCATATCAAAGAAGCCCAATAAAGTGATCACATAACACATACTAGGAGGAGAAGACTCTACTAGATGAAACCTAAACATAAATACTATTTTCCTCCGAATTGAATAATCACACATTTTCGTCCCATTTGATTCCACCAGTCTTGTGCACTTGTACAAAATCTCCAAATTAATCTATGCTATGGATATGATGAACAAAAAAATATAATTGCCAGAACTTTTTGATGTATGTACAAATTAAAGGATAAATTACGATAAACACTCACAAACTACCATTCTAGTTACCTAACCATCCTAGTCGCCAAACTATAACTCGTGGTCATGACTTACCCTCGAATCAATGTCCTACTTTTGACTTGGTTCCCCAACCCAACCAAGTCGCTCTTCCCCTGCTGCAAAAGTACAATTATGCCCTAAAATGTTTTTATTTTTTATTTTTTTTGGTTTGTTACTAATCACTTGAGAAATCTTAAAATCACAAAACATAGTGGATCTCATCAGCTTGGTATCTATAGCAAAATGCAACGTGTTTTTTCGTCTCGCACGAAGATTAATTGCCATTGTTGGATGCCTACACGGGAGAGGCAGATAGGGAAGGCGTCCGAAGGCTTTTAAATCCATGGTGGCATGCTCCTCGCCCGAAAACTTTAAAAGAAATTGAGCACCATTTTTTAAAACCCGTGTCCTTGATCACCGTCCCTAATAAAGATGCATCATAACCGTACGTCCTCGTCTCTGAACCCTCTAATTCTCTAACCGAACAGTATTTCAATATCATAGCATTGTGTTTGTTTGTAAAATTTAGACAGTTTCTAAAATTTTTAGAATTAAATTAGGTGAAAAAATAGAAAAAGAATATTTTTAATTTTATTATAATAAAAATAATAATTTAATAAAGAGAAATTATAGTTAATTTTTTATTGTGTAAAATTTTAAGAAGTGTCACTATTTTAGTTTAAACCATAAATAACTCCTCTATCTTAACTTTTGATTAGAATAAAAATTAATTTAATTTAAAAAAAATCTTTTAACGATTATATATTCTAATTATTTTAATAAAAAAAATTTAACAGATAGTAATTCTCTATTTTTAAAAAATTATTATTCATTTCGTCGTCTTAAAATTTTTTTTTTTCTTCTTTATTCTGTCAACTCTCACGTTTTTTTTCAAATTGTATTTTTATTTTTTTTCAAACTCTTTAGATTCCTAATCAACTCACGTTCTCCCTCTCTTTTTTTTTCTTTTCTTTTATTCCTCTCAAACAGTTAAAAACGAATATTTAAAAATATAAAATTATAAAAAAATACAACCAGTGACACTTAAATCTACTGTGTTGGGTTAACTTCCACGCGACCTCTATATTTCACCGCAAGCAAAACAAAATTCCATGGACGGTCGAGATCCTTACGTCCAAGTCATGCCAGTGTGACTGTCGCTCGTCTCGGGGCGCGGACCACGTGAGCCACGAAGATATTGCCTTTCGGAAGTGTTGTCTTGTTGTCAATTATACATCAAGTCGATGGACTCGATGCCGAGCATTAAATAACTGCAAGTGGTGTAGAAAGCTATGAAGTTGGCTCCAGTCGCATCTTCAAAAATTACTACTCGTTTGTTTTTAATTTGCTTATAGAAATTTGTGCTATTTTTGAATTGTTTTTTTGAATGTTTTTAAAAAAAATTTACACTTTTTTTTTATTAATTTTAATATCTTTCATTAATTTTAATAATTTTTTACAAATTTCAATAATAACAAATTTTTACCAACTAAGATAATTTATTATTTAAAAAAACATAAATACAAAAACTGTTTTGATATCTAAATCACCTATAGGTTTTCTCAAGGCAAGTTCGTCGATGGAACACGTAGATCTGATTTTTTTTTCCTCCAACCCTCAGGCGTAACCAGTTCCAATAGGATCATCTGCAGTGGCGGAACCAGGACCTAATTTGAAAGGAGGCGAACTCCTAAGTCAATGAAAAAAAAAATCTTAAGTAATGCAAAAGTTCTTAGAGTTAAAGTATCGAAAATTTATGATTAAAAGCATTAAATTTTTTTGAAATACAGTACCATACTATTTGCTTATACTGAGAGGTGACAATTGGATCCTACAAGCCTGATCTTTGAAAACGTTGCAAAATAGACTTCGTTCTCAATAATTTTATTTAGCTAAACAAAACAAAGGTCTTTTCGAATCATATTCATTGGCGGCACCTACAAAGCCAGGGACAAAGCGAAGAAATTAAACATTTGACCAGGCCAAATTCATAAATATGAAAAGAAAAAATAGCCACACCGACACGAACCGATCGATAAAAACAAAAAGCCAAGAATCCAAACGTTTTTAGATTTTTTTTTTTTTTAGGGAGTCCCTGCCAGCCTCCCCCTAGTGTCATCAGCACGTCCATAGCCTCTCCAAATTGACTTCATTAGTTTTTGGACCTTCATTTGGGTGGTATTTGTACGTGTGTGTGTGTATATATATATATATATATATATCACTCAAACTATTTTTTTCATCGGCTCCCATAAAAATTTATTTTTATTTTTTTCTCAAAATCCGAAAATTCTAATATACCTCAAATTTTACAACATTATCAAATTTTAGTTTGCAAAAACTATAATGACTCAAGAAAAACACTAGCCACATCTATACCTTTAAAAGATAATTAAGATTGTTCTAAGCTCCTTGAATCATTATAAAATTCAGTTCAAAGTTCAACCTAATAAGATCCCAATATAGGATTTGGTCAAAGTTTTTTTTTTTGCAAAACATCGACTTTATTCATATCAGGAACGAAAAAACAGGAAACACAAAAAGAAATAAACAAATCAAGGGGGATCAGTCCCCTCATACAACCAAAACAAATCCGAAAAATGCTCAATGAAAATGGGGGAGCCTCCAAGAGAAATCTTTGAGGCAGCCCAACGAGCCAAAAGGTGCGCAACCGAATTTGCACCACGATGAACATGTACGGCCCTCCACTCCTGCATATCACCTAAAAGATGATGGATATTAGAAACAACATTGCTGATTCTCCAATCCGTTATTAGAGGAAAACAATTTACAGCCCGCACCACTTCTGAATAATCACATTCCAGAACTACTCGCCCCCAACCACAATTCTTGGCTTTTTCAACTCCCATCTGAGCTGCTATTGCCTCCCCAACCAAAGGATGACTAGGCCCCACTTTCTGCACACAAGCTCCCACTACTCGCCCAAGATTATTACGAAGCACAGCTGCTACGCAGAAAATTCCTCTCGAATGGCACAATCAGAATTTATTTTAATAAACCTAGGAGGAGGAGGTTGCCATCTTTGACACCCTGCTGATGTTTTGGTTTCCCAAGCTTCAAAGTGTTCTCGAGCAAGCCGATTAATCTGTTTAGAAAGGAGCTGCACCTCCGTAGACTTATCATCATGGACTTTTTTATTCCTAGCTGCCCATATTAAATCAGCCATATTTGTGGCAAAAATCTGGAAGCAATGCATCTCCTCAGCAGGAAGCCCAAGCAAAGCAACTGGATCAATAATACAATGAACCCATTCCTGTATAGACATATGAGCATAAGCCTGCGAATCCATCTTCCAAGGAGACTGACGCCAGAGAATTCTAGTAAATACACAATCTAGTAGGAGATGTTGGCTAGTTTCTACCCACACTGACAGAGACCACAAAGAGTATCCTCCTCCTCACTACCACCAATTCTTTCAGCCACCTTACCTCTTGTAGGAAGGATGTCCCATGCAAGTTTCCACAATAGAAGCTTGAGATGATCATGGAGCTTGAGACCCCATAGCCTTTTCCACGTTTTCTCCACATAAGGAGAATTCAGATTAAACCTCTGCTGGACCAGCACACTATACATGGATTTTGTTGAAAATTTACCGAGGTATCAAGAATCCAAACCAGTGCATCCCGTCTACTATCAATCTGGAGAGGAATTTTTAAAATCTCAGCCACCGAGCCACTAGAAAAAAGCTGCTCCAACTTAACCAAGTCCCAGCGAGGAGACTCGAAGTAGTATTAAATCTGCCACCATAAGCTCCTCATCCTCAACTCCCCCATAGTCTATTGCCTGCGGAACAAAACTTGGGCAAGGAAGGAATCCACGGATCCTTCCATACCTGGGTATTATGACCATCCCCTATAATATTGCAAGCACCAATTTTAAGATGGGCCAGCACACTGAAAATACTTTTCCACACCCATGAAGAATTGTTGCCCACCTCAGATTGCCAACAGGAACCTGCCCGAAAATATTTGCTTTGTAATATCTTAACCCACAAGCTATCCTCTCATGTACCATTCTCCAAGCTAGACGAGACACCAAGGAAATATTCATTTCATGCATAAGGCGAATGCCAAGACCTTCTACCCTTTTTGGAACACAAATGGACTTCCACGCATGGAGAGTAAGATTTCTGGTTGTTTCAGGACTAAAGCCCCACCAGAAATGGCAAAGCAGCCTATCAATTTCAGAACACATGACTTCGGCATAACAAAACAGCTTAGGGGGTAAGCTGGGATAGCAGTGGCCACCTGTCTTGATAAGGTAGTTCTACCCGCCTGCGATAGAAGCTTAGCACGCCAACCTGAAATTCTATTTAACAGCTGATCTTTTAAATGCGCAACTGCATTAGTTTTCGATCTTGGAATCAACAATGGAAGACCCAAATGCTTAGCTTTGGGAGGCAATTTTTTGAGTCACAAAACATCCAATATAGGAATAATAGCATAACCAGTAAAGTTACGACTAAAATGTAAAGAGGATTTCTCATAATTTACTTTTTGGCCAGACCACTGCGAATATTTATTAAGGCATACCTGAATAGCTTTAGCATCTCTCACAGTTGCCTTTGCAAAAATCATAAGGTCATCGGCAAAAAGTAAATGAGACACAACCGGAGAACTCCTACTCAGCTTGATTCCCCGAAGCATTCCCTGCATTTCAGCTCACACCAAAATCCTTGATAATATTTCAGAACAAATAATAAAAAGGGATGGGGATAGAGGATCACCTTGACGAAGTCCCCTAGATGGAGAGAGGTTACCATAGGAGCCCCATTCAAAAGGATAGAGAAAGTTGGAGTCGAAATACACTGATGTATCCAACTAAGCCATTTTTCACTGAAAGCGAAAAGCTTCAGCACCTGAAGAAGGAAACTCCATTCCACCCGGTTATATGCTTTCTCCATATCCGCCTTTACCACCATCCACCCCCTTTGCCTCGTTTATGACCCATCCCATGAAACAATTCCGCTGCCACGATGTAATTGTCCTGAATATTCCTACCCGGGACAAAAGCAAGCTGAAAGGTGATATCAATTTTGGCAAAAGACCTTTCAATCGTTCTGCCAAAATTTTGGAAATCAGCTTGTATATTACATTACATAGACTTATGGGACGAAATTGGCTTACTTTAGAGGCATTATCAATTTTTGGAATAAGGACCAGATTTCTTTGGTTAATCTCATGCAACAAACAATCAGTAGAGAAAAATGCTTGGATAGCAGTAATAACGTCTGGTCCCACATGGTCCAAAAATGCTTAAAAAACATAACAGTCATACCATCGAGGCCCGGTGCTTTCTCCGGACTCATCTTCTTAAGGGTGGTGAATATTTCTTCCTCATCCAGTAATCTAGTTAGAGCCTATTATCTTCAGTTGTAATCTCCTAGTGCACAAGCCCATCCAAGCCTGTAGGAAAATATGGGTCGCTAGATGTGAATAAGTTTGAGAAAAAAGCCAGAAATTCCTCTCCCACAGCCCTCCTACCCGAAATCCAACCCAGATGCTCATTTTTCAGTCTGTCTATATGGTTCTTGCACCGCCGAATAACTGTTGAGGCATGAAAAAATTTTGTATTTAGTTCACTCGAGGTGAGCCAATCAACACGAGACTTTTGTTTCCACAAAAGTTCCTCCCGTTTCCTCAACTCATCCAATTCCAACATCAGTAAATCTTCCCGATGTAGATTTTCTTCCGAAGGATCTCCCTGCTGACACACCAAAATCTGCTCTTGGGCTGATTTTATAGCCTTATGGATATTACCGAAGTGATCTTTATTCCACTTCCGCAGTGCAAACCTCACCACCTTGATTTTTATTAAGAAAATGCTCCCAGGGGACCAGAAAGAGATTGATTACAAGTAGGGCTGGGCAACCCCACCAGCGTATGCGGTTTAACCGCTACCGCCACCACCCCCGCTACCGCTTGGCGGCCACCGCCTATAGCGGTAGCGGTAGCGGTACCCCCACCGGGAAAATCCCGGTGGTAATGGCGGTGGCGGTGGCCCCGCTTGACACGCGCGGGGCCACCGCCAAACCGCTTGTTTTTTTTTTTTTTTTTTTTTTGTAATCAAAACGACGTCGTGCTGCTTAATGAGCAACGACGTCGTTTTGATCACTTAGTTTTAAAAAAAAAAAAAAAACCTAAAAAGTCTAAACCGCCCCCCCGCCCCCCCCCCCCACTGCCCCCAGACCCCCCCACCGTCCACGAGGCCACGACTCCCACCCACCCCACACCCCGGCCCTTCAGCCCCCTTCGACGGCAGCAACTCCCTCCGGCGTCCTTCGACGGCAACAACCCTTCAGCCCCCTTCACCGACGGCGTCCTTCCCCGGTGCATTTCACTCCCCACGACCTCTTCACCGATTTCCTTCTAGGTAATTCATAATTGCATTGTAAATTTGTATTAGTTAACAAATTGAAATGTACAAGGATCTTTGGAATATACTTGTAATGGATCTTGTTCTAGAAGTCCTTTAAAGCTTAAACCATTGCATTTAGCTTAGCTTATGTGAGAAGTTCTTTGTTTTTTTTTCGGTTTATTGTATATTTAGGTTGGGATTTTTGTGCTGTTAATGAATTGATTGAGTTGTGTGATTGGAAATGTTGTGGGAATGTCAATTGATGATTTGTTTTACCGTGATTGTGGTTCTACAGTGCTAGATCTAGGTTTTTATCTCCAAATGCTTATATGCACTTCACGTGTTTGATGTTTTGTCTCAATGAAAAAAAATTTTAAATAATTATGAAATGACTTAGTAAAACAACGTATATAACTTGTTTGATGTTTCTTATGAAAATAAAAAAACACATAGCTGTCTCTTTCCTTTTTTTTTTTTCGTTTTTGTTAATTTCCTTTCTTTATTTCTTAACATATAATTTAGAAATGGTTCGGGCATTTTAGTCTTCCACAAGACCTAAACAAAAATTGCAAGTGGGGTGGATAGTTGGATACACGCCTCCAATTTGAGGTTTCACTTACCAATTGAGATAGTTTGTGAATGGGGCATAAAATTAATCTCCCAGAAAAAAAAAACTCATAAAATTATTCTGTTGTCTTTATATATATATGAATGGGGCATGGGACTCCACCTCTCTTGGTACATGATAATTTGATTGTTAGGCCAAAAATTAGATAACTCTGGAATTTTGATAAAAGATTTTTTATAAAAATCCACATTGTATGATATAATTTAAAAAGAAATAGATATAATTTAAAAACATAATATTCGATTGTCATGACTCATGATGCTTTGATAATTATTTCTAAATATTTTCCTTTTGAAAATTATTAATTTGGCCATTATATTTGATTATATGCTAAGCAGGACTATATAACATATTTTGATTAGTACCATTCTATATTGATTCAAACTTCATTTCAGATGGAAACTACTCATAGTGGTGGCAGCTTTACGACACCCACCAGTACTAGTAACGATGTTGATAGTGCTTGTGCTAGTAGCGGTGGTAATGCCACTGGTACTTCACCCATTGGTTTCACATCATCATCTGCTGAAGAAATGGGTGCAACGACTACAAATGAGCCACGTGGGCTACCACCCCTACATCCTCAGTCTAAGAAGAGGAAGAATTCTAAGGAGTCGCCAGTGTGGGAGCACTTCACCAGGATTCCACTAGCACCAGAGGAGAATCCACTATTGGCTCAGGCCAAATGCAACTACTGTGGTAAGTTATTTCCATGCCATCACAAAAAAAATGGAACTTCGGGGTTGTGGCAACATCATCATGCATGCTTGTTTTATAAGAGGAAGGTTGGTAATGTTGATGTGAGTCAGATGTTATTAAATCATGATGCTTCTAAACCACTGAGAGTGATGTAGGGGTAATGGGTGTGACTCGAAAATTTGATGAGAAATGTATTAGGAATTTGATTGCAATGATGATAATTGTTGATGAGTTGCCGTTTACTACTGTTCAAAAAAAAGGGTTTAAGAATTTGATCAATTACCTTGAACCAAGATTTAAGATTCCCTCTAGGTATACTATAATGAGAGATTGTATGCAATTGTATTTGGATGAGAAGGCTAAGTTGAGGAATGGGTTTAAAGTCAATGGGTATAGGGTTTGTTTCACAACAGATACTTGGACTTCCATTCAGAATTTCAATTACATGTGTGTGACGGGTCATTTCATTGATGCTGGTTGGACTTTACATAAGAGGGTGTTATCTTTTCGAAAAGTAGAAGACCATAAGGGTGCCACCATTGCTAAAGAGTTAGAGGATTGTATGTTTGAATGGGGGATTGAGAGGATCCTCACAATTACAGTAGATAATGCCTCTGCTAATGATGTTGCCATTGATCAAGTGAAAAGGAGGCAGTTGCATGGAGATGGGGTTGTATGTGGCCACGATTTTATACATTTGAGATGTTCTGCTCATATTTTGAACTTGATAGTGACGGAGGGCTTAAAAGAGGTTGATGATTCGATATCAAAAATTCGAAATATGATTAGATATGTGAAGTCTTCCCCCTCCCGATTGATAGCGTTCAAAAAATGTGTTGAGCGTAGAAATATCCAATGTGGTCAGTTTTTGACTCTTGATGTTAGTACTCGTTGGAACTCAACATATTTGATGTTGTCTGTGGCTGAGAAGTATCAACGAGCTTTTGAGCTCATGTTGGATGATGATGGGGTATTTGTGACATACTTGAAAGAGGATGGGCATGGAGGAAGGGTTTGGGACCTCCACATTTGATGATTGGGAGCATATTCGTCACTTCATTAAATTTTTAAAATTGTTTTATGATGTGACTTTGAGGATGTCGGGATCGCTTGTGTCTACTGCTAACGTTTATTTTGAGGAGCTTGCTAAGATTCATAGGCATTTGGTGAAGTATAGTTGCAGTGGGGATAAGTCGCTTGAGGAGATGGCTTTGCGCATGATGACAAAGTATAACAAGTACTGGGGCGATCTTGTTGAAGTGAATAGGTTGTTGTTTGTTGCAGCTATGCTTGATCCTCGCTTCAAATTGATGATGTTGGAGTTTTGGTTTAAGAAAGTAATGGGAGAAGAGGAGGGGCGTGGCATGGCAACTATTGTGAGAGGCACCTTGAACCGTTTGTTTGAAGAATATAGTGATAGTGGTGCTCATAGCAGTAGTTGCATGGATTTGGCCCATGTAGGACGTGATGTGGTCATAGAAGGACAAGGGTCAAAGGATGACGACGATGATTGGGATGACTTTGATGAGTATAGGAGATCTCAAACTGCATTGGACTCCAAATCTGAGGTCGAGAGGTATTTGATGGAGTCTGTTGAGGCTAAGTCCCCTACATTTGATATCCTCATGTGGTGGAAAGTGAACTCCGTGAAATATCCTACCCTTGCCTGCATAGCTCGTGACGTGTTGGCGATTCCTATCACGACTGTGCCTTCTGAGTCTGTATTTAGTACTGGAGGGCGAGTACTGGATCCATTTCGGAGTTCCTTAGCACCAAACACTGTCCAAGGTCTTATTTGCGCACAAAATTGGTTTAGGAGTGAGCCTGTTGCAGATGAGGATGACATGACTCCAGATATGAATGAAGATCCACAAAGTTACAAGATGGACGCAGGTAATTCTTTTGGTTGAATATATAATAGATGAATATATATATATATTTTAGTTAGTTACTTGCGATTTTTCATGAATATATGACTTTATATGTTAATTATTTCTGACATTGTGTAATTTGGTGTTTGTAGAGTTATCCAATTTGACATCGGATCTTCTAACTATCATTGGTTAGGAGGATGGAAAGTGGAGCAGCCGAGCAGGGATGTTGTTCTAACTATCATTGACTTTAGTTTGTTTGTTTACGTGATATGTGTTGTTAAATGTACACGTTGAATGTATTGTTGAATACTTGAATTGATATGTGCTGTTAAATACTTGCATTACGTCGTAATTTAGGTTTCTGGAATGTGTTTTGCTAATTTAGGTTTGTTGATAGATAATAATTCTTTTAGAGTAGATTGTTGAATTAAATGTGGAATGTGGATTATTAGGGAGAAAAAGGCCATGATAAGATACAAATTACAAACTTTTCTATTGCCATAATCTAATATGGTCATAGAGATAATATATTGTGGCCAACATTTGTCACAATTTCAAATGAATTCTAATTTTCACCATTTGCAAATTGCAAGTTTGCAATTTGTAAATTGTAATTGTATTTTAGTTTAGCTTATCAATTACCTCCTATTTAAATATTACGTACTAATTCTATTTTGTAAATTATTAAATATTACCGGGTTAGAAAGGCTTAATCTCCTCTAGTACATCCTTGAAGAAAATTATATATTTAATGTGATAATTTTTGTTTTCTTTATTTCTTTCTTTAATTTAAGCTTATGATGTTCTACTTCCTTGGCTACTAGCCTACTCTTTGATTTTTTCATTTGGGCTTATTTTCTTTTAATATTTTGCGAAAAGAGAGTTTTCTATTGATATTGCTAATAAGAAATTATGACCATGACATGAAATTCAATTCTATTCATCTAAGATTATTTCCTTTTTACTCACTATTTTATTGACTATTCATCTTGCTAGTTTATCTGAGCTTTTTTAAAAAAATTTCCGTTATTTCTCCGTGTTTACGATATTAGCAAGAGAGAGATTTGAGCTCTAGATGGGCCTGCCATTGAAGTGAGAACTTGGGACTTTAAGTTCGACTCTTTTTTTTTTTAAGGAACTGTAAATAAAATGAGAAATGAGCTGATCATGGAGTTGTTTAATGAGGTTTGGACTTTGAAACACAATTGATAAGCTAAAAAGGCTTAGAAAGAAAGCCCTAAATAACTCACATAAAGCTCTAATAATCCCTTCAAACAAAGGCCCAAAATTTTTGGCTAAGGCTAAAAGGGCTTAGAAAGAAAGCCTTAAAAAACACTCAAAAGCCCGAAAAAACCCCCCAAAAGCCCAAAAAATAAGCCCAAATAGCCCTAAAGCCCAAGAAAATTGAATTGGGCTAAAAAAAGCCCAGGCCCATAGCATGGGCGGTTCAACCGGAACCGCCCATGCGGTAACCGTCACCGCTACTAGCGGTAACCGCTAGTAGCGGTAGCGGGGGCGGTAGCCAAAAAATGGCTTACCGCCCTGGCGGTGGCGGTGGCGGTTGGGGGCACAACCGCCACCGCTGGTACCGCTACCCAGCCCTAATTACAAGCAGTTGCCACAACACCAAAACAAGACTCATCCTGAGTCCAAAAACCTTCGAATTTAAATGCTTTGGGAACAAAAATCTCACCACCAAGAAAATCTAATATTATCGGGATATGATCAGATGGAGCAATGGGGTGGTGACTATTTGTAGCATTTGGAAAAGCGGTACGCCAAAGGATATTGGCAATACTCCTATCGATTCTCTCCTGGATATGAGCCAAACCAGCACGCCGATTAGACCACGTAAATTGCCTTCCTGAAAACCCCAAGTCCACATACCCATGAGATTCCAAAAAATTAACCAGACCCCTCGATGATGAACCTCTAACAATTAGACCACCTCGCTTTTCACTTTGACAAAGCACATCATTAAAGTCTCCCAGACATACTCTGAGATTCCCAGGTTCACCCTCTAGCAACTCCATAGCTTTCCAAAAGTTTTCATTATCTTTCCACACTGAAGAACCATACACCAAGGAACAAAGAAAAGATGGAACTTCATTCTCAGGATGGACCAACAGATGGAAAATATGGCGGGACAAGAGAAGCACTTCAAATTTCAAATCCGGCCTCCAGCAAAATGTCAAAACTCCTTTGCTACCCAGGAGAGGAACAGAGAGAAAAAAAAGTAAAACCCAAATATCTCATAACCTTTGCAACAATCTCATCAGCACATTTTGTTTCTATTAAGAAAATCCCCACTGGATCAAATTCCTTAATGAGCGCCTTCAGTGCTCTTTCAGCCGCAGGTCTACGAAGACCCCGGCAATTCCAAGAAATTATCTTCATGACGAGGGTGGGGGAAAGGTTTGGCCTGCCACCCGAGCCATGTTTGAAATCTGAAGGCTCCCGTTAACTCCTTGAACCGAAGGCCCATCACCCCCCTTCTTCTTACAGGAGCTACCACCGCGTCCAGAACAAGATACGACATTATTTTCCCCGTTGCTATTGAATAGAGTAGCCAGAGATAATTCTTGGACTTCCAAATTGAAATGTTGGACTTTTTTCGATTTTTTTGCCAGTAAATTCGAAAGAGGGGGGGAAAGAGGATTGACCATTCTTTTGAGACTATCTCTGGCTGGAGAATCCCCATCCACACGCCTTGTATCACCTAATCCAATATCAGAATTAGGCAGATTAGTAATCTTTATACCCTTCCAACCCGAAGCTCGTTTCCAGCGAGATGAACTTGCTGTGGAGAGAGGACCCTCCTCCTTGCCACCTACTGGAGGTCCCATATCAATAAACCCCAGATAATTCCTTGCCAACTCAATGCTAGTTTCAAGGCTCATTGGAGCTTTACCCTTGGAAGATGTTTCAACATCTGGCATCTCCTTACCCTGTAAGTGAGGATCCGTGAAACCTGCAAGAGGACTCATGGGCTGAGATTCTATTATAATATCATCCACAGTTGCAACTTAAAGCTTAAAGGCACCTTTGCCTTGGACACATTCACATCTTTAGGACATAATTTAGATAACACCCCTAGACGAGAATCCCCTTTCTGCAACCGCCCTTTAAGGTTCTCTCTTAGGACTTCTATAGAGCCCAGGCTCTCAGTATTGGAAAAACAAAGACCCCCCACCTCTAGAGGCCTGCCCCAACTTTTCTCTTGGGGACATTCTCAAGACTCCTAGATAAGAGTTGATTAACCGTAAGATCGCCCCTTAACGAGTCGCCAAATGCCTGATAATATGGATGTGGATCCACTTGATCGCATACACATGTGGATTTGGTCATCTCTTATTCCTTCTTTTCTCTTACTTCAAACGGAATTCGGGATATCACAAATACCACCCTAAAATTGTCTTTTTGGTCCAATGGCCACTATCGAGATTGGCGTCTGACTTAAGATGGAACAACACCATGAAAGACATGCATGGATGATCCTCTTCTCCACCTTCACAAGTCGAGCTTCAATAACCTCTAAAATTTTTTAAGATGAAAACTGTTAATGTAGCAAAATCTGAACCATTTAATTAAATTAACAACCTTTATTGGGTCCTTAAAAAAAGGAAAAAGGAACCTTCTATTGGATTTTCGGTTAGCCCAAAACTCACTCGTGCATCTCGAGAAATCTCGAGCTGGACCTTTTTTAGAAGTTTGGGCTGTAACTACTCACGAGAAACACCAACCCCCAAAATGAAGATTTTCGCAACTACGGCCCGCTTGGAGTATTTCCATTCAAAGTTTTTTTTTTTTTTTTCTAGGCTCCCTTTAAACTTTAAAGGTTGGCAATAGCCAAATGGGCCTTAAGGTTCCGTTCTCTCAATGTCCGCTCCCACCTTTAGAGGGCTCAAATTTAGGTTCAAAAGCACTGCATCTGGGCCTTGAGCAGGCCCTTTTGTTCGGCCCTATCAATTAACATAAGGCCCTCCTTAATAATAAGATTGATAATAAACATAATTTGTACTTTTTTAGGGGTCAATACATTTTTCACCCACGAATTACCATAGGTTTTATACTATGCACCATAAACTACCACTTTTATTACATTTCGTCCTTTAACTACTAATTTTAGACACTACACCCTCTTTCAATTTTTTAGACTAAAATGACGATAATGCCCTTGACCCACTTTGCATATATTAAAGGTATTATTGTAAATTCATTAAATTTTGGGGGTATTATTGTCGAATAGATGATGCAAAGTGTCTAACATTGGTAACTGTACTAGTAGAGTAGTTGTAGTTGTAGTTGTAGGGTGTAAAGTGTCTAAAAATTTGACAAAAGTGCAAAGCGTCTAAAATTGATAGTTAAAAGATGAAATGTATTAAAAATTATAGTTTATGGTGCAAAGTGTAAAAAAAATAATAGTTTGAATGTAAAAAGTGTATTTACCCCTTTTTTTTTAACATGAACTTAATATAAGTATATATATATTATACACGTGGAGTTCCTTTGAGAACGTAGTTGATTTTGATAAACTATGGCATTTCATAATTTATTTTTGAAAAATTAATATCATCATCGGCTATGATTGGAACGGACAAATTCGACCACATCAAACAGCAATTTAGCTTCTAACAGGGTTGGAAAGCTCCTTTTTTGCTACCAATTTTAGACACTACACCCTTTTTCAATTTTTTTAAAATTGACAAAATTATTTTATTAAAAAATAATTCAGTAGGGTGTAAATCTGCTAAACAAATGTAATAAAAGTGAAAAAAAAAGTTTGTAATAAAAAAATTTAATTTAACTCAAGTTCCTTTGAGAGATAAACTATGGTTTCATAATTTTTGCATCATCGGCTATGATTGGAACGGACAAATTAAACCACATCAAACAGCAAAGCTTCTAATAGATGGAAAGCTCCTTTTTTGCTACCAATTTTAGACACTACACCCTCTTTCAATTTTTTAGACTAAAATGACGATAATGCCTTGACCCACTTTGCATATATTAAAGGTATTATTGTAAATTGCATTAAATTTTGAGGGGTATTATTGTCGAATAGATCATGCAAAGTGTCTAACATTAGTAGTTGTACTAGTAAGGTAGTTGTAGTTGTAGAGTGTAAAGTGTTTAAAAATTTGACAACAAGTGCAAAATGTCTAAAATAGATAGTTAAAAAGGTGAAATATAATAAAAATGATAGTTTATGGTGCAAAATGTAAAAAAAAAAAAAAATAATAATAATAAATATGGTTTCTATATAACAAGTGTATTTATCCCTTTTCTTTTTAACATAAACTTAATATAAGTATATATATATAATATACACGTGGAGTTCCTTTGAGAAGGTAGTTGATTTGATAGACTATGGCATTTCATAATTTATTTTCGAAAAATTAATATCATCATCGGCTATGATTGGAACGGACAAATTAGACCACATCAAACAGCAATTTAGCTTCCAATAGGGATGGAAAGCTCCTTTTTTGTCAAGATGATGTTAAAAATGGTAGTAATTATGTAAGCTTTTTCACTTATGGCCTTTTTAATTTCGAGATCGGTAGCTTCGGGACCATCAAATTAGTCATAAATCAACCACTTTCGATAATTAAGAAATCCTACTTCTCTAAAGTCAATAAAAACTTTAATACATCTAAAATTAAAAAAAAAAAAAAAAAAGATTTGATAGCTCAATTTTAAAATGCTTAGTTCGTTTTTCTTGCATGTTTGGGTGTGATAAACTTATAGGCTTAGCAAGAGACTTTGTTGGAGTATACGTATCACTTTACATGTATGATTTGCGCTTAACCCACCACTTCTTGTAGTATTTTATCCCTAAATGTATACACCTCTATGCACGTTAGCTTTAATATCAAAACTATATAAATAGTATATATTATTAATACGATTTTAGCTTTATATTAAATTAGCAGCGTCTTAATTAGTTATATAGTCTGCGGTCCACTTCAATTGGCCCAAATCTTAAAAAGATCAAATACTCTTCGAGGAAATTCCAAAATGACCAGAGGGTCCACTGAACAGAACCGTCTAAATTGAAGATTAACATGAGATAACGTCAACATCGACGATTAAGATGGACAGCTAGAAAGTTCCAGTTTTCTGATGAACAGAATAAGAATAAGAAAACAAAAACCAAAGAAAAAGGCACCGGGGGGCGGGAGAGAGATAATAAAGTACCCTACATAAGTGTGGTACGTTGGGCCACACCAGATTTTGGTCATGCCTTAATCATGCTCGGACATATATCACTTGTCCTTGGTACGTATGCAGTAAACTTTCTTGCCAGTTTCTGACCTTTTTCGCAAACACTTTTGTCCTTGAAGCTTCCATGGTCGTTTCATTCTTCGAGCTACTATCCTCCAAAGTTTTATAAGTGGTCATGACGTCAAATTCATTTTAAAAAGGATTTTAAGAGAATTAGTACATTTACCCTTTTATAGAAATGAATTTTCTAAGTTGTGAACTAAATAGTATTTTCTTTCGAGCAATAAGGGAGATCCGATATTCAATTTATTGGACAGACCTAATTCAATATCCGTACGAGTTGAATTCAATATTATAGTAAATTTCGGCGAAACTGACCGATGTACTAACTTATCCTCATTTTAAGTCTCGAATTTTTTTACACAAATAATAGTTTGAACCCTATATATACGATCATCTTGTATCATGTTACATCCAAATTATTATTAACAAAAGAGGAATCACATAAACAGTTGAGTCGCTCAAAAGTAGCAAGTGGACCAACATTTTCAGCCAGCTATATCCAAACAAAGCAGGTGAAGTTTTGCCACCTTTAGCGTTTGTCGCCGCCACACAAGGCCGCTTAGGAGGCATTATTAGTGGATAGATAGATAGATATTGTAAGAGACATAAAAATCCAATGGTTTGAATATTTTGTGGTCAAAATTACACTCGTTAATTTAGTATAAATTATAAACAAAAAAAATGATGAAAACTCAGCCCTTTTTTTTTATTAATTGTTAAGTGGTCAGGATTTTATTTATCTTGTCTCTACGATTTTCTAAATACTCTGGGAGGTATTTATTATGATGTAACCCTTTTAACCGCCATGCATCCGCATCGTCAAATTAAATATCCCTATGTATTTTCCCTTTCAAAAATATCTAGTATGAGCTAACAAGATCAGTTGACGGAAAAGTCTAATCAATAACCTGGACCAAATGATTATATATATTTCTTTATCCTTGCGATTTTAATTTATAAATCTTCTGATATCTTCAGTTTTCAAGCTTAATATACAAAAAATGTCTCAACCACGTCACACTGGTACTTAAATAGTTTAGTCAATTGGGCAGCCAAGTTACAACTTACGAATTTCTCTTAATACGGTTTAATTTGTTCAACTTTCATCACCTTGAAAAGATTAACTACTATTTAGACCAACTCTCCGTACTTATTCGAAAGTCAGCAAGACTATTATTCAATCAGTATTATCTATTAATTCACTAGTTTCAAGATAAGAATTGGAGTGAATATAATTTGAAAGTCAACAAGACTGTTATCTAATCCGTATTATCTATTAATTATAACTCAAATGAAATATTTTGCAATAAAAATACTCATGTGATCATCTGCTAAAGAGATTACTCTGATTGTCCCTTCGCCCCTTCTTGCTCACAAACAGAAGGTTTTGCGAAAAGTGATACTTTCGATAAAAAAAAATTGTCAGCTTGAAACATCAGCCCACGGACAGGACTGTTATGAAAATCGATCAAATTTGAAATGTTACAACCAGACCTGGCAAGCAATTAGGACCAAAATGAGCTGGTCAAGCTAGAGGCGACCTATATATTAAATGAGCCAACTGGAATGAACTTAGCACAGCAGAACTCCGAACGCCATTCAAAAAAGAAAAGCTTTCAGACTTGGCCGAGCTGTCATGGGCAGCAAATTATTGAAGAGGTGTGGGTAGGAATTATTTTATTTTATTGAAACGTTAAAATTTAAGTAATAACCAATCACGTGTATTATCACATCTCATTTGAGTTACATAAATGAGACTTTGAACTACTTTTTAAATTCTGCCGACTTAAATTTAAATTAGGTTCGTTTGTTTCATCCCAAACAAAAATTTGTATTGTGTTTTTCCTTGCTTTTGATACGTAGGTGTTTGGGAAGGTCGGTAAAATTTTGTCAAATAAAAATAGAACAGATCAACTGTAAAATAACACATTAATTTAAGTAGAGTGATTTCTTCTTCGAAGGAAGGTAATTTCTATTTCTATTTCTCAGTCTCCAGCCGCACTTGAACGATTGAATTCGTACTGTTCTTTCTTTTTTCTCGCCCTCCCAGTTTTATGATCTTGATATATAGTCATAATTTTCTGTACTTTATTGTTTAAAAATATTTTTTTTATGAGAAATATTTTATTCGATTGTTACATATGTTATTTTTAGTTTATCACAAACTGACATTAAGGATCAAGTTTACTAAATATACAAGATTACATAAAAATATAACATGTATCAAATATTATGAAAAATAGCTTTCGGGAAAAATGTTTTGAGATAGCAACAAAAAGCTAAAAATTATAATACTTTATTGAAAAAAAAAATCACTTGAAACTACTTTACTGCATAAATAGCTTTACGTCCAAACAAATGAAGCCTTAATCAAGATAGTGGTTTCAAGTCTGATTCTCTATGGGAATTATACCATAATCAATATAAGTGGTCCACTACCCATGGAAAATTACTCAAAAAAAATCCGCCAACTTAGATATTATCCTAATAAATATTGATTAATTACTAGTCAATATTCCTAAACCCAAGTGGAAGTTAATCTGACTTGACAAAATTTTCTAAGTAGTTAGTACTTAATAAAATCTTGCGGAACCATAGCAATTAATTCTTTAATCTTCTTTACCGCATCCATACTAATGGAGAGCGACACATTTCTAACTCCGCAAATTTTAATGCAAAAGCACACGTGATGGTCGCCACAAATTTTGACATTTTCGTTAATAGCATCTCTTTTCTCTTTTCGTTGGTATTGTTTTCAAGGTGGTAATTGGTACAATGTAAGAGGGACAACCATACTAGATTAGTGCAAGTCATATGTGAGCTGGTCAAGAGGAATGGGGTGCAAAAAAAAACACACACATATATATATATATATATACCCACTTATTCTATTGGGATATTTGATAAAAATTAACATTGATTCAAAGAATATTAGTGGGGAGATAGTCAACGTCACAAGCCAATGAGACACCGGCACGTTAGCTTTTATATTTGCGTGTAAACCTCCTGTGATTACTTTACACTTGGATGACACGATGATGGATGGCTTTTGCTGGTTTTACTGCAAGATAGGAACCGGGCCTAATGTCTAGTACTCCCAACATGTGCACTAAGGAAGCAGGACAACGTGGGGGTGGGGAGGCGGAAAATGTGCAATTATGGGTAATAAATAAGACTTGAGACCACTAAGGCTGGGTGGTCTATAATGGGTAGACATTGAACTTTGGCACTTGTTTTGTCATTATACTTGACCGACCAACTCGTAGTAATGATTATTTGAAGTTTCTCCAAAATAGCCAATTCAGTAATTTTTTTGTCAAAATTGCATGATATAGTTTGAAAGAGAGCGATAGATATAATAAATAAATCATACACTATTTAATATTATTTCTCTAAAATAGTCAATTTAATAATTTTTTTGTCAAAATTGCATGATATAATTTGAAAGAGAGCAATAGATATAATAAATAAATCATACACTATTTAATATTATTCATATAAAATTTCAAGAACTATGAACTTTACAATGAGATCTATCTGTTGTGTTTATATCTATATAAATTGAATCATGTAATTCGAATAAAAAATTATAGTGAATCACCCAAGAAACTAATTTTTAATGGCCTAGGAATGAAGACCGATGGTGGAGTTTCCACTCGTGCTGTTAGATTTTTGATGTTTTAAAGGGCGCACTTGGAATAGGTATCTGAGTTTATGCCGTACACATTGATCAAGATTGAATTGTCTCTAGTGTTCTAGTTTAATGGAAAGCAAAATTAATGAATATTGTATGGTTTGGATCTTGAGTCCCTTTTGACCGTTGAGAGCTGCTATCCTCATGGTGCGATAATGACTGGATTACATAATTTTAGCTTGAGTGTTGATCAAAATTTTCAAAGGATCGTCTCTTTCGTCTCTCCCACCATTATGATGGTCTCAAGTTTCATGTAATTTTCAAGGCTTTCTTGTGTTCAATAAATTTCAATCGATGCTCTTATGCAATTATAGCGACATTATAAGAAAAATACAATTTGTACCTTCAAACTATGAGATTTTTAATATTTTACACTTTAAACCATATTTTTTTGTTACATTGTGCTCACCAACTATTGATTTCATGCATTTTGCATCCTTTATTAAAATTTTCTGTTAAGTTAAACGGATTTTTTTTTGGGCGAATGAAATAACTATTTGTCCCTAAAATTTTTTTTTTTGAAGATGACATTTTCAGAAAGGTAAAATAGTAAGTTAAAAAAAAATCAATTTTCAATTAAAATTGACAGAAAATTTTGAGGCTGAAATTGTTGGTTGATGCAAAATTTCAAAACCCTGCAAAAGAAACAAGTCTTCCAAGACATTATTGGAATAACCCTTCCAAAAGCTACGTTCTTGAAGGTAAATGTTGGAATCTTCACCCCCAAACGCTTCCATGTTTAGAACACAAGAAAGCCCTGTTAACTGAGAGAGAGAGAGAGAGAGAGAGAGAGAGAGAGAGAGAGAGAGAGAGAGAGAGAGAGAGAGAGAGAGAGAGAGAGAGAGAGAGAGAGAGAGAGAGAGAGAGAGAGAGATGAGAGAGAGAGAGAGAGAGGAGAGAGAGGGGCTAATGTTTTGACATGTATTGACAAGAAGGGTGTGTTTGTTTACTAAAATTTTAGGTCTTCTAAAATTTTAATATAATAAAATAATTATAATATAATCTTTCTCTCTATTAAATCATTACTTTTCACTATAATAAATATAAAAAATTTATTCAAATCATCTCTCCCTTCACTTTTTCATCAATTTCAATACTCTAAAATTTTAACCTTACTGAAATTTTATCCTCCCTAAAATTTCACTATAACGTGAACATGGCACATTTTGAATGAAAGAAGAATCAAAGACAAAAAAAGTAACAAGAAGAACCTTCTTTGGATTTGACAAGGCAATGCAACTACTGCTAAATTTATTGAGTTGGTTACTCTGAGGACACAGTAGGTGGCGGAATTTAGTATACGCGAGACACACAAGAGGGGGAGACTACTCCTTCTGCAACATGCCCTTTGACAATGGCTCTTAACATTAGCCTAGCAAGTCACGGGGTCAACCTTCCGCGTGCTTTGGTTTGGTTGCCCAAACTGCAGCCACAAACATCCACCTCCGAGCTTAAAGTCCCATACCAAAAGTCCCATTTTGTGGGGCGAAATCAAAGCAGGACATCTGCCTAATGTGAAAGCTATACTAATCCGACCCCGTTTTCGACCCCTGGGTATTCAGATTGTCAAAGCACAGACTATTATACCACCGTGTTCTGGAAGCTACATGATTTTGTCCTTTCGAAATGGTAATAGAATCTTGACACTGCAAACCCAATTCCTGCTTGATTGGAATATAAGTAGAGACCACCTTAGCTAGAGCCTGAGTTAACGAGTTTATTTAGGCCGAACACGAGAAGAAACGAGGAGCTATCAGGGGCGTGGAATTGGAAACGAACCGAATCTCTCCTTCAGTCGGTCACACCTAGAAGTAAAGTATATATTGAATCCTTCTGTCTGATATATTTGTCTAATTTTGTAGCTTTTAAGTTTCTTGAACCCACCTTCTATGAAATAGATGGATCTATTAGCCTTGTTTGAGGCTGAACTAGTTTTTTTTTTTTTTTTAAAAAAAAAAAACCACTGCTACGACTTTTTTGTTTTTTTATGATAAGTCCACTGCTGCGGCTAATAACAAGTGTTAAGGTTTAGGCTTCGAGGATTAAGGAACAGGAAAGAAAAGACTATTCGTTTGTGCTGTCAATCGTTGTAGCTGGCTGACAGCTATACACAAACACAGGACCTTTCAAAAAAAAAAAAAAAAAAAAACTTGTATCTTTGCAATTTATTATTGGAACCGTACATTTTCGAAAAGAGAAATTCCGAGTAAGTATATCTTGTCGTAAAACTCATGTTATTTAAAATTTGATGTGAATAATATTAAATAGTATAAAATTAATCCGTTTAATTTGTCTATCGCTGAATAGTAACGTGAAATTCAAACAAAAAATTAATCCTGATAAAAGGAAAGGAAACCCGTTCCAACTTCCCTCAAACTACTTGGTTCTTGTTACAAGTTCAAGGTTCTCCAGGTAAGCTGGACGGTAACAACTAAACTAGAAAAAAAAAATACAGAGACTTAAACATTCAAGAAAATATAAGATTGGGGGATTTTTCTTACCCGACTAGAAAATTGGTATATTCAGTTTCAGACAGAGTTATTTAGAAGGACCGAAAAAAGGGGATAAATAATCAAGAAAATCAGATTGGATTTTTCTAGCAGATTAGAAAATTAATATAATCAGGTTCAGTGAGAGAATCAATCGTTATTCGTTAGTTTCCTCTCCTCTCCTGAGTCTTCTTCTTCTTTTGTGTGTTGATTTACTCTAAATATCTGGAATCGGCTAATCATTTAAAATCCTGGCAAGATAACACAAGTCAACAGCACCGGTTGTTTCTGTACATGAGAATTAATTAATTAATCAGTTTCTCAAAAAAGGGTGTGTTTTTATGGTGATATTAACTCAACACCTTGTTTTACAGCACACCTTTCCCAACTTATCCCTCTCCGGATTAAAACATCCACCGTGTCTTACTCTCTTTCAATTTAACTTTGACTCTCTCTCTCTCTCTCTCAATTTAATAAAGGCTACCAACATTCATTAGCGCTCCAACACCCAGAAGTACGCTCACTTTCCTACATAAAATCTCTCATCCTCTTCTCCTCCGTCTTTGAGGAACTAGGAAGAAGACAAGCCTTTCCTTTGATTTCCTCGTCAGATCTCTCTCTATCTCTCTTGTTTTTACTGGACAGAACACCACCTGCATCGCTAAAATGTCTCTTCCCTCAAAACCCTCCAACACCACTAGATAATAGAACACCCACAATTCCTTAGGCGGCTACATATACTTGTATATATATATATATACACAGGTAGGTAAATGAGGTGTAAGAAGCATACCTCCGACTTTAGCAGCACCGTCGGCGTTTGCGCCTCCTGTCTTCGCGACCGACTCATTGCACTCATCGCCGCCCAGGCTCAGGCCCAGGCGCACGGTCAGACCCAAGGCCAACCGCAACAACAGGCCCAGCTCTCTCGGGCCCATTCACGCGCTGCCGTATCGGACGATCCCAGGAAGTCGGACCCGAACCCACAGCCGCCTCCGCTGGTCTTCCCTCGCTCCGTCTCCCCCTACGTGTCTCGACGCAAATCGGACCAAGCCGAGTGGCAGCACCAAGACCGGCAGCAGCACGACCGTCAGAATCGTCGATTCTATAGCACTCCCCAGGTGGGTCCTACGTTCGCGGCCAACACCTTTGCTACCGTCGGATCTTATGGAAAGAAGAACGGCAGGTTCTCGCTCTGGTCTAAACTGTTCAGGTCCAGATCCGAGAAATTGGAGTCTGATAATAGGGTTGCGCCCAGGGAATCCTGCGAGCCATCGTCGTCGACGTCCACTTCATCTCCCGCTTGGTTCACCACGATCTTCTCCGGCAGCCGTAAAAAGCAATCGCAGATGTTCGTTCTCGAAGAACCGGCCTCCTCCGTAGACAGAAGACCTTGTAGGAGAGCTGATCGAGGAATGTCGCCCGCGAGGACCGGGGATTCCGAGGAGGATTGCGAGCGATCGACTTCAGTAAGCGGATACTCCTCGGAATCGCGGCGGTCGCCTGCGTTCGCTATGCGGCGGACACGGCAGGGACACTGCCGGAACGTGTCCGGCATGTCTTTTTGTTTGAGCCCGCTGGTGAGGGCGAGCCCGAACCGGCACTGGAACCAGAAAGGCTTTCCGCCGGAGCTTGCGGCATCCGGCGAGGTTAGGGTTTCGGGGAAGTCGCACCTCTCATCGGCGGCATCGTTTTGCAAGAACCGTTCGAGGAAGCTTGCGGACTTCGGAAGAGTCAGTCACAACCGCTGATCCCATTGACCGTTGACATTGCCCTCCCTGTTGATGTGATATCTCTAAAAGTACGGTTTTGCCCCTATTCCTCTACATTTGTAGTTTTTTCTTTCTTTTCTTTTTTAATTTTTGTATGCCAAATTATAAAGCGACTGAGAGGGAGAAAAAAGAAAAAGAAAAAGGGGGTTGGGAAAAACATGTGTGTCGTTTTTATACGAATGTTGGCTTTCGCAAACAGAATTATAATTTTTTTCTGTGAATATGCGATTCACACAATTCAATTTTAGTGTGCTTTTCTTTTCTTTCTTTTTTTTTTTTATTTCTTTTTGGCGAAAATTACGTTATCGTCCTCTCTATTAACTGTTTAGGTTCGAGAACTTATTGGGTAGTTTTCAGGATACACAGTGGGTGATGTTCCTTTTCCCCCACTTAGAATAGTAGTAGGAGGACTTAAAGCAAATGGGTGGGCCTGGCAGCCAGTCGGGTGAAAATGGATCGGAAACGTAGGTGGTGGGGGCCATGCGTAGAATTAAAAAAATGAGGTGGCATCTCCTCCTTTCATCGTGCGTAGTAGTGGGTGTCCACTAATTTAATCGTGACCTACACCGGAGGGAATCACGCCCTTTCTGACTCACTCTCTCACCTCGGCGCCTGTCTGAACATTAATTCGGGCGACGGATCAACTGCGATCCAGTGTCGCACACAGGATTTTAATGCCGTCTCTGCGTTTTGAGAGATATAGATCACTCACTCAGGATGCTGTTAGTATTGGAGTTGACGTCGTTGTTCATGTGCCTGAGTGTCAGAAATCTATGGATCCATCCCGTTCTTGTGCAGGTGGGACCCAACGTAGTGGACGTGACGAAAATCCTCTTTATTAACGGTCAGGAAAAGTGGGGTCAAACGATCTTCGGGGGAAAGAAAAGGTTGCTCTGGGTAGGTCTGCGATTTAAAGGAAGATTTACAGCTTCCTAGG
>CM025850.1:31088151-31162217 GCA_003952965.2 Morella rubra | reverse complement strand
AAAGAATAGAACAAGAAAGAAAGAAGTGGGGTGGGAGACACTATACAGACATCTTGAAACCCCCAGGATTCCCCTGCGTGTCGTTTACTCCTTTGTATGTCTTATCTTTGCCATGTTCCTTCTGTCTTAGAGATCTAGTACTATACCAACACAAATCGCTGGCACCTTGTTATTAAGTGCTTATCAGTTATCTCATACTGCACTGCCGAAAACACAACACATTTTGGGACGGTTTCCGAAAACGACAGAAGAAAATAATTCTATATATATACGATATGGGACTGTATGATCCATCTATATATTGGGAGGAACCGTACTCTAGATCATTAGAAGGTACTGTTTAATACCTTGAATTAATATGAGTGTGGCCTCGCCCTCTAATGTTAGCAATGTACGTACTATATTTATATCATGTCGATTCAACCACTTAAACACCATAATCGTAACACATGATGAACAGTTAGATGAGAAAACTTTTAGGTTTCGCGAGATCAGATAGTCCAGAAGTCGGTGAACTTTTATTGATATTTTACTAAATAAAATACGTAAAAGGCGTACAAAATGGCTTGTTCCCTAATAAAAATAAAAATAAAGCATCAAGCAAAAAAGATTACACAGTAAACCGGCCTGCTCGTCCTAAAACAGAGAATCGTAAATATTGATTTTAAAACACAATTTCCCGGAACTACGCGGTCTTAACCTGATAGCTTTAAACCACGCCCTCTAATTGCTATTCAGATGATATACAAAAATAATGGGAGTCCTCTGTGATCCGACAGCTCCAAGCCAACTTATTCCTGGTCACGTTTAGTTTACGAGCATCCACATTTTAATACAAGGAAACAGGTGATATATATATATATATATATAAATTGTGATAGCAATCTCCAATCTCTAGACAGTTTTATAGGCGGGAATATACTCTAATTTTTTTATGGAAATAAATAATTCCTGAACATGTTAGAGATTAATCATGAGAAGAACACATGGGATCAAATGGGTGCAATGTTTTTTTTTTGTTTTTTTATAGAAATAAGACGGTACGTATCTCCAAATTTTTATTAAAAACTTTTAAGCAAAAGGATAATACCACCAAACATTTTGAATTAATGCCATTTTCTCCTAATTTTCGGCCAAATTTGGAAGTAAATGGTCCTATTTTAGTGGATACCCTCTTCCCTAGCCATAGACAACAAGACAGACGGGAAAGTGACGGAGGAGATCATAATCTTTGGCCATGGATCTTCATGTCGTCGTCCAAGGAGTACTTCGATATTGAAGCCCGAGGGTCTAGCCGATGGCCGTGGAGAACCACGGCGATGGTTAAGCTTGAAAATTTCTTTTCGTAAAGTACGCTTATATACCAGCATCAACTATATATCAAAAAGTATAATTGTAAACAACACTACAAAAAAAATGACCTTTAGCAATGGTTGGAAACCACTGCTAAAGGTCACAAAATTGCCCGACCGCTGCTAAAGGTCACAAAATTGCTGCTAAAAGCTTTAGCAGCGATTTTTTAACGGTCGGTCGCGCCGTTGCAATAGGTTATAGCAGAGTTTTTGAGACCGCTGGTGAAGACCCCGGGTCTATAGCGCAGTCGCGATTGCCGCTATAGATCCAAACTCAATTTTGCCTTTTTTGCAGTGTTTCGTGAAAACGCTAGTACAAACCTTTAGCGGCGTTTTTGTGACCGCCGCTAAAGGTCTGTGCCAACGTTTTTTTTTTAGGTATGTGCCAGCATTTTTAAAACACCACTAATTTTTTTCTTATATTTTCCTAATCGGCAATACAAATTTATTTTAATAACCATAATTCATTGGAAGTAAAAAATTAATGAACAAGGATAATAAAATAAAATATACTTCATCATTGATTAACAACGTTTTACAACAAACACAAGAATTTCTACAAGTAATCTAAAAAGTAGCACGTTTCTAATATAATTTAAGTATCTCTACAAGATACCTACGTATATAATTGTACATTCTGCCAATACAAGCTATCATTGTTCTTCTTCATAAGAAACTCTGTGTAAACACCTGCTAATGCTGATAGACAAGCAGATAGGATCCCCAACATATATCCTTGGATTGGTGCAGAGAACAGAGAGTCACATGAAGCTTCTCCACAACCTTTGACCTATAATAGTTGAAACATCGATAATTAGATAAGCAGCATTACTCAAGGAATCATCTGTCAAGTTTTTCACACCTTCAAGGAAAGAAAGGGACAGAACTTGGAGATAAGGGTCAGTCTTTCATACACACTCTTTTATAATGCACCATTGATCAAGGCAACGATAGAAGATTTTACTCAACTATAAATGAAAACGGAAATGATCCTCAAGTTTAATCTTTTCAAATGCATTTAGAATGACTGGATACCAAATAAGCAACAAAAGCTGCAACAGTGGAACTCATCATATATGATGCTTTTCACCAAGCGTTTAGGTTATCTTTGGCAGCGTAGAGCAATGCAACTAATAAACCTACATCCATGTCAGTGTAATGACCCACTTTATGAATGAAAAGAAAATGGTAAAGGTAACCATCTTCTAACATTCTCTTTGATTGGCCCTATACCCAATTTTCAGGTTTTTCCTTCTCAGCAATTCAACCAAAATGATAGTGCAAAAAGTGCCTTGAATTAAGTGGATTCATCAGTCAGTACACAAAATACATCTTCAATGAAATAACAACTGCCATACAAAAAACCAGGCAGGAAGCGGCCAAAGAAGTAAGCTAGAAACCAGTAGCTGCAGTTCAAGAGCAAGATTAAAAATAAAAATCACATCTTCCATAGCATAGTGCCACAACTAATGAAATAATTTAGTTTCAAATGTACCTTAAAAACTTTTGCAAGGAATGGAACAGTTGCATAGTCATACATATACCGGCCATTACTTTGAGAGAGAGATGTCAAAATTTCCTGTCACGTACAATTGAAAAATAAGGAAAGAAAAATCAGGCACCACGTAACCATATCAATCACTTAGATTCAATCAGTCAGCGCAAGCAAGTAATGCTTGACCTAAATGCCGTTTCCGTTCCCATGGCAAAGCACGCAGGATTTGATCCCAGAGGCAGGATTAGATAAAAAAAAATCTCTGCAAATCCCAGAGGCAGCAACTAGCAAACGCAAATCCCAGAGGCAACAACTGAAATGAGATCGTTAGAATGACGACCTGAATGAATTCAGGGCACATGAAAGATAGGTCTCCAAGCATTCCACCTTGAACATGGGCATCAGCAACTCCGAAACAAGCAGAAAGCACACACAGACCAATAAAAGGTCCAACGCCTCCTTTCCCTGATGTGGCTAAATCCAACTGTCACCAAATATGTTGGAAGGAAAATTACAAGGAATGCAATATGAATTATAAAGATTAGATGTCAAAACTTAACGAATCAAATTGGGAAAAGATGCACTTACAACTAGGAGCAACAAAGTACTTGCAAAGAAAAGGGTGTATCCAAATAAGTTCCGCTGCCATCAAATTAGGGGATAGTATTACCAGTTTCAGCAGCCTTTAAATCTTAGGAGCAGAATTCTCAATGAAGTGAAATAGTTAATGGAAAACCACAACCAGAGACAAAAACTTATCTCCGAAACAAAAATTTGGCAATTAGAAGAGAAATAGGAAAACGAAAGAGGAAAGGAAGAGAGATGGGAAATTACCTCTCTCGGCGCTGTTCGGAGACGAATCACGACGTGCCTCCAGAAAGAATGAGGGGGCGAGAGAAGGCGAGAGAGGGCGAGAGAGAGCGAGAGGGTAAGAGATAGGGTGAGAGATTTTTCAAAGGGAGACTTAGAGAGAGAGGGACATACGGGAAAGGGGGAATTTAGGAGGGGGAATTTGGGGCTGGGCGGGAAAGGGAAAATTTGGCGTTGTTCGGGAAAGGAAAGGAAAAAGAAGGCGAGGGGTGAGGAGTTCATGGGAATAGGTGATTTCAAAGTTTTTTTTTTTTTTTTTTTCTAATTTGTAGTTTTTCAAAAATTTTAATAATAAGTTATATTTTGTAGTTATGTGTTTTTAGTAAATTAAAATCAGTGGTAAATTGTAATAGTATTTAAAAATCTTTATACTTAGTATTAAATACATAGCTATGTACATTCTTTACACTCTTTTTTATAATTAGTATAATAATCTTAATTAAAATAGGTTGGGAGTAATAATATATAATATTTATAATCTAAAAGTATGTGTGTTATTATATAATTGATATGTGCTAATTAACCTAAGTACTTTATATATATGTACCTACCTAATGACTAAATCATAGCCTCTAAGACCATATAACACTTCAATTTTCACAACACTCTTTCTAATTTCATATTTTATTAAGTAGGTCTCTTAAAATAAAAATTTTCAAATACATGACAAAATAAATTATATATTAAAAGGAATAAAATAATATATAAAATAATTATTAACATTAAATAACTTATAATTAATAAATACTTTTTTTTTTTTTTTTTGCATTTATACCTATAGCAGAGTTTTTTTTTTTTCAAAAACCCTGCTAAAAATTAGTCATTTAGCGGCGGTTAGTGACTCTAGCTTTCCGGGTGCTAGAGAACCTTACAAATATTTTCCCGGGCTCAACACTCAAACCCCAAGTGATTTTCGGGCTCACACTCACAATCCAACCAAGCTTGAGATATACCTCTCTAAGCTTCTTCTTTAGTAAACAACCTCACTAAAAAATCACTTCTTTTGAATAGGAAGATTACAAGAATAAACTCTCTCAAAGAGTGGATATGAAAATGGAAAGCTCTATCTCTTTGATTCACACAATGACAAGGATATGAAAGTGTGTTTTGTGTGAATGATATGAAAATATAGAATAAGAAGGTTTAAGATATTTCTCAAGCTATGTAAAATGATATGTGGTCGAACTCTCTTGTTTAGAGACAATAGGAAGGTCTTTTATATAGGCCACATGAGAAAACTAGCTGTTTATAGCCCTGATAAATTTCATCGTTGTACGGGTCGACCCTTCATGTACCGATCGACCGCTTCAGGTTACCGTTACCCCAACGTCACATTGTCAGTCTTCAACGAATCTATTTCAAAATATATACCGGTTGACCGCTACATAAGTGGTCGAGTCCAGTCGATCGCTTCACCAGCCGGTCGACCTCTTCAACTTAAACACATGATTCGGTTCATTTAAAACCACGATTTTGGCCACTTTAAAACATTCAATTTTAAAGACTAACTTCCCATAAGTATATAAAAGGTTTGGGAGTTGATTGAAGATGTTTTTAAACCATTTAAAAAACATTTGATCTTTCAAACAAGAGGTAAAACGGTTTATGCACGTTTTGAAAATATGCAAGTGAGTGATTCAAATCCTTGTCAAAAGTGAAACTAAGAGTTACAAGATTATACCCTATGGTCTTGAATCTTCACTTTTGAGCTCCTTGCATCTTCTTGATCTTCAATCTTCTTGTCTTTGGCTCTTTGATAAAAATGTCTTTGTCTTTGAAGATGTTCATTATTGTAAACTTAATCCATTTATTGAAATCATCAAAATATCGATTGTGAACAAAAGTCAACAACCAAGACCGCCGCTAAAGGAGGTCTATAGCAGCGGTTAGCGACCGCCGCTATAGACCCCATTTAACAGCGTTTTTTGCAAAACGCGGCTAAAAATACCATTTAGTGGCGTTTTTGGTGACCACCGCTGAAAAGACTGCCGCTACAGACCTTTTTTTTTTTTGTAGTGCAAGATCGATGGCCATGGAGAACCACAAGCGTTCTGATTCATTCTCCATACGTTTCACACTAGGCTAGTTGGAAAAATTGGTCCTACTCGTACGTAGCTTCGTACCCCATCACCTACGATAATTGGAATCCTATAGGTGGTTAATTTTCTTCATTGGGCCATTGAGATTATATATGAAATACAGAGGAAATTCGAAGTTTAATCGGAGGTTGCGGAGAGAAGGCTGCCAATATAATTAATTAATTGAATTAGATCTCTGATCTGTTCAGTGAATATATATTAAAGCAACTAATTAATATATATATATATATATTATACACACCCGCTTTCTGAAATTCAAATAATTAGTAACCGATGGATCAGAATATTACATGATCTTAATCCCTCCCATAGATAGCAGGCCCATCATGTGCTGTCAAGTTCCCGAAGGAGGGTAACATGTAGTTATCGCGCGTAGCCAAACATATTTTATGTCTTTGTTCCGTCGCTAGCTGTTTGACATTATTGTCTACAGAAAGTGTATTCTTAATTCCTAATTCCCAAACTGCCAATTACAAACGGTACTACCTCTTACTTACCTACGAACATATCTAAAAGCCTCCTCTCTCTCTCTCTCTCTCTACATATATATATATATATGTGTGTGTGTGTGTGTGTGTGTAATTATGTATATGGAATCTATAAGGGTTAAGCATCTGTTAGGCTAGCTGCTCTATGTAGTTAGCCTGTTGTATTTTCCTCTGACCCCAATGCTGGGCATCTCTCTAGATCTGTATTCTGGTTGAGAACTCATGGATGGGGCTAGGCCCCTCATTTTTACAGACCCTTTGATTATTAATATAACATATATATATATACACTAACTTACTGAGAAAAATTATTATTATGGGTTTACTTGGAAAAAATAAATTACATAAATAAAGTACGTAGTACTATTCATATTTATACATTATATGAATTCCGAGACATAATAAGCTACATGCCAAAGATTGAAGAGTTAATTTTTATATCCACGCAATTGAACTGTACAGAGTTACTCAGCATATATTCCGTATATTATAAATTCCCTTTTTTATACGAAAGGAATTAATATCCCTTGGGGGCAGGCAGACTATTGTTCTCAAAAATAATTTTCCGTACGCTTGTGTATTGAGAAGACATTACTTCCATAAGTTAATATTTCTTGAAAAGGACGTTCCCATAGATATTAATAAAATAATATATAGGGTCTTTGAAGATCTGACCCCCTTAAACGTGTTTTGCGGTACTTTCTGTGTTTTTTTAATCTCAAGCGAATCAAGTACTCGGATGCTCTATTGTTAAATATTTCCCAGCAAGACCAAGCAGTAGAAGGAATAATAAAGAAAGAGGCCACGGGCCTTCTCTACGTGCATTGGGGGGCAGACGCGGGAATCAATTATACGCAATGGATGGATCGATGCAAAAGGATGTCATATTATTATATGATATGGTCGGACATATAATATACAAAATCATTCTCTTCTCCCCTACCTGGGAATTAGGGTTTTGATCTACGGAACTAACACATGGGGTTTTGTGTATTTGTTTATACGTTGCATGTGTTTGTGTAAGAAAAAGAGCATCGGATACTGAATTGGGATGAGGAAGCATCAACTGCTTGGTAAGAAGCTCCGAATGCATGGAGCCAAAGCAGTTGAATTATCTAATAAGGCGCAAATCTGTGTACAAGATCCTCTCCATGGTTTCCCGTTTCCTCCATTAATTTCATCAATTATTTTGGTGTGAGATGCGCCCAAAAGCGCGTCTGCAGCTCAAAGTCAGCTCGGATAAAGACGTTCGCGGTAAAAAATGAAACACTCCACGTTGCCGGCCCCCTGATCTGGTTTGAGTTCAAATTCTGGCATGTCGTTGACACGGTCAATTCTATGCCCGTGTGAGCCCCTCTAGTGCGTGATTGATGCTTCGGTGGCTCTATTCTAATAATTGGTTTGTCGAAAATTTTGATTCAGCCTGCTAGGATGACATTACTGAACTTGATGAGGATACCGATGAATCCAGACCGTTTTCAAATTATTTGAATGGGTTTGGAGTAGTAACTTTAAGGTTGAGTTTTCAAAACGTTGTGGGAACAGAATTGTTCAGGACTATGATACAAGTTCATGACTACTAGTAAGCTCACATCGGGTTAACGTGTTTTAAAACTTCTAGAACATATTAGTGGATTTAGGGTGGTAACTAATCATTTGGCCGCCCCTAGCGCACCTAATTGCAATGGAAGTCAACTAGCGTATAAATCAAGTAACAAAGTTTGAAACAGAAGTACCTTTCTAAGCTGTTCTTTAAGCAACGCGGTTTTGCAATATCTACAGCTTAATGATGACTGTAACCAACTACGGAGTCGAGACTTCTGGAAGTCATGCTCACTGAATCGGTCAACTATCTTGCCAAAACAAGCAGCTCAAAAGACAGGACATTCTTCTAGGGCATTCATGGAGGTATTTCCGATCGAATCGTATAATGGCTGACCATTTGATTTCGGTCGGAAAAACATAGCTCGAGACACGCTAGCAGCTAGGGTAGTATCAGATGATCTTCCCTGCTGGTCTTAAATGGATTTACTTGAATAACTAATTGAACCGAGGGCAATGAATCAAGCTAATCAAGGCTATTTGGTTCGAAAAAGACATGACCGACGCCTAGTTTGTGGCAGTGTGCTCATGATGTGGTCCAAACTTCTAACATGTTACATCGTAGCAATACCAGCAGTCCGACCCAGTGTTGTTGTGATATTATACGTTACGTATATGTATATGAATCGTATCGCTGTCCTCGTCATCATCAACATCAGTGCAATGGAGATGTAACACTGCCACATGCACTCATATACTTTCCGGGACGATGGAGGTGCAGAATGACAGTCTCATTGTTGGGCCCCGCATGAGACAGAGGTATCACGGACGGTCCTATATATGATCAACTGCCTCGTGAAACGTAACTCAGCCTCCTCTTCTTGTGTGTATCTCTCAGAACCTCTGATTCAGCATGCTCAATAGGGCCTATCTTTAATTATAGCTTAATCATTTCCTTCCTGATCTAGGGCCATAAAGGCAAACATCTTTTGTAAGAAACCTTTTCTCATCACCCGCTAGTAAAACCATCTCATCGTTTGCGTTTTTAAATGTACAGCCCCTCAGTTTTTACTTTCTTGACTATTTTATGACTCTGTCAGTACTTATATAGTCGACGATCAATTTTTATAAACATAATAATTGGAGTATGAGCTTAAAAAGCTACAAAAAGACACGCAATCCTACACATTCTGGCAGCAAGCAGCACACTGCCTTACACACATTTCTACAACAGTGCGTGTGTGTGAGAGAGAGAGAGAGAGAGAAGGGATTGACAGTGGTGGCCCATCTCAATCTATGGCTGACCGACTTTGAGGACAAGAGCAAGATAAAAGAGAGGCTACGCGTAAAACTACAACTGCATAGACAGCGAAAGGAAATAGAATATAAGATGAGATATTCTCCTCAGCCATCATGGTTTTTGGTGTTTTCTTTCTGAGATCAAACAAACAAAGCAAACCAGATCTCTGTTAGAAGAGTCCGAAGCTTTAGCTTTTTTTTGGGGGGGAGGGTGGTTTAGATTCAAGCTTAAGTTGGGTATTTTCTTGTCTTTTGGCAGAATCGGAGCGTCAAAGATTTGAATACTACCAAAGATTTATCTCTTTGTGTTTGGAAAAACCCAGCTTTGTTAGATATCTCTTTCAGTACGCTCGGTCTTAACCTTTTCAAAGCTATAGTTGTTTTGCTCTAACTAATTCACGAGCAACTCGTTTTGAGAATTCAAATACCGATGATGTCCGGCGACTCTTTTTCGGTACCCCCTTCAATCGGAGGGTTTGCTCAAGAACAGAATGCAAACCCTAACCCTAAAGCAGATCCTAATCCAGCTGTCAAGAAGAAAAGAAATCTTCCAGGAACACCAGGTAAAGCATGTTTTATGTAGTTGTACTTATTTTCATCGCTTTTGATGAGTTTTTTTCGTATATGTTTTTCTACTAATCTTCTTAACAGATCCAGATGCTGAGGTTATTGCTCTTTCACCGAAGACTCTCATGGCAACAAACCGATTCATCTGCGAAATTTGCAATAAAGGCTTCCAGCGGGATCAGAATCTACAACTTCATCGAAGGGGTCACAATCTTCCATGGAAGCTCCGTCAAAGGACCAACAAGGAGGTCCGGAAGAAGGTTTATATCTGTCCGGAAAAGACCTGCGTCCACCACGACCGGTCGAGAGCTCTTGGGGACCTCACTGGGATAAAGAAACATTTCAGCAGGAAGCACGGAGAGAAGAAATGGAAGTGCGAGAAGTGTTCAAAGAAATACGCAGTTCAATCTGACTGGAAAGCTCATTCGAAGACCTGTGGGACTAGGGAATACAAGTGTGACTGTGGAACCCTCTTTTCAAGGTATTCTTTTTCCTCTTCTTTTTCCGCTTTCGGATCTTGCGTACGTTGTAGTAGAAGTTAATGCTCACGTAGAGGGTTTCATGGCTTTAGGTTCGAATTAAATGCGACCCTGTGATTAGGTAATGAATAAGGTTTGCTTTGGTTGAAACAGGAAGGATAGCTTTATCACCCACAGGGCATTTTGTGATGCCTTAGCTGATGAAAGTGCGAGGCTTACTTCACTTGCTGCTACGAATCTGAATTTCAGAAATGATTCAATGAGCGAAACAGTGATAAATGCTCAATTAGGTATGCCACATGGATTGTCCAGTCGTGGAGTTCAAGATGCCGCTGCAATTTCTCAATTTGGTCCGGGTTTTCGACCAGATTTCAACGGCATGGCACTTGGCAATTCTCTTGGCTTAGATCAGCAGAAGCCCAGATTATCTCTATGGCTTAACCAGGCAAATTCTCATGTTCATCCGAACGACCTGGTAGCTAATTCTCATCTCTACGCATCATCCAGTTCTACTAGTTTTCCTGAAATGGTGCAAGCGGCGTCGGCCAATATCTTCGGTTCATCTCCTATGGCCAATTTTGGAAACTTCAATCAGTTCCAAGGGTTTGATAAGTGCGCTTCAACTTCAACAAACGCAAGTCCATCTCTAACGGCACCACCTCATGAACCGAAGGAGGAAGGGGGGAACAAAGGAAATATGGTGGAAAGCCTATCCTCTCTATACTCCGACAGCCAAAACAAGCAATCAAAGCCTGCCGCGCCAATGTCTGCCACTGCACTTTTGCAGAAGGCAGCACAGATGGGTTCTACAAGAAGCAACCCATCAGTCTTTTGCGGCAGCTTTGGAGTAATGAGCTCCTCTTCTTCAAACACAACGAATTTCAATACTCTCAACCAAAACAGAAATGAGATGCCCCAGGTCTTTCAAAATGCAAAGCAGCCAGAGAATTTCACAGCAACTGCCAGTATGCCCATGGCTGATGGAATACTGGGCAGCTCCAATTTGATATCATTAGCAAGTTCATCAAACAGTTTTGATCAACTCATGATGCAAACAAGTGCAGCACAAAATGAGCTAGTTACATTAAAGAATAATCGAGGCTCGAGCGGGATTGAAAGCAGTCTAACTAGGGACTTTCTTGGCATGGGAGGGAGAGAATCTCAACGGCCCTTCTCACCGCAGGAACTTGCAAAGTTTGCTTCGATGGGCTCAGCTATGAGTTTGAGCCAATTCACTGGCAACCACTGAAGTCACTTTTCAGTCCATGAGGACATGATGTTGAATTAAAGGAAGTAAAAGATAGCACAAATTGAGGTCATTTTGTTACAATTTCATGCTGGAAAAAACTCGGTGGGGACCGAGTTGGACTCGGCACAGGAGTAGTACATTCAGCTCAGAATGACAGCATGCAGCTCCTCAATGAATATTGGAGAGAGAGAGAGAGAGGCAGATAGACAGAGCTCGTGAATGGTCAGAATTGGAGGTGGGGGCCCAGTGCATGTTTGAAATGACTGAACGGAGAGCGAACTACGAGTCATGCATGTTCTTCGTTGTTGCTGTTGTAGTTGTTGTGTTATACTATGTCTTCACGTTCTTATCTGTTTTCGATCTCTTCTCCCTCCTTTTTGTTGAAAAAATAAAACTAATTAAAGAAAGAAAGAATGAAAGAAAATTGAGCAGCTCGGAAAACGAAGCAATGTAGTTGACCGTCCGTCAATGCAATCCGGCTTAGTCAACTTTGGTAGGTCTAGAGGAATTCTTTTCGGTTTCCTTTAACTAGTACGCAATTTGTCCAGGGGTTTCAGCCAAGCGGAACAATTTTTCATTGCTTCGTTTTAATCCTCTCTTTCAAGAGGTTAGGCTTTATACGTCTCCTAGCTTTTTTGGGTAAGACAAAGCTGAGTTTGGTGTCTGTTTTCGTAGGCAGAATCTCTAGCTCTAGATGCTGCGGGTAGACTCCAACTCACAGAGAACGAAGAAGTTTCTAGGGCAATTATGGCTTTTGGAAGGGCGCTGTAGGGAAGAAAAGGTCAATCTGCTACGCGGTAATGGAAAATCAAATAGTATATATATATATATATATATATATATTTATTTTAGTATGAACGCATATGTATGTACCCAATCAGGCTTCTTTAATTTGATGCATCTGCTGTAATATTAGGCTTAAATGTACCTTGTACTCTTGTGATATGTTAATGTTGCAATAATTTCACTGCAGTACAAAAAGTTATTTTTGTATTCATGAGGTATGCTTTCAGATATAAAAATATTCCTCTGTCAGTGTCCGTTTGAAAAATTAACGTGAGGTGGTGATGTGACAGGCATCTAACACGTCAACATGAATCGACATGCGTCATGTGTCCATTGAGCCCACGAGCTCCACATTATATGATCGGTCAGCTTATCCCGAATTACATTTTGCTTTTTTAATGACCTGATATTTGGTGTTGAGTGACTGCTGATTGAACATATGATGCGGAGCTTGTGGGCCCAAAGGATACATGACGCATTTTGATTTGTATTGACATGTTAGATGTTTACCACGTCACCACGTCAGTTTAATTTTTCGAACGGAGACTGAAAAATAGGTATTTCTGCATCAGAAAACATACCTTAAGAATACAAAACTAACTTTTTGTACCATAGGAATATTTTTGCAACAATAACATACTACGGGAGTATAAGGTGTATTTAAGCCAGAATAATTATAGCTGGAGATCACTCTGCAAAACCTGCATGCTTGATGGGAGTAATGGCCATGGTTATATGCGTCCACGTCCTCACTTCAGACATAATATTTTGGGCAGGATGGACAAATAAGGCGAGTTCCCAATTAGTTAATTAGTCCATTGAAGTCCTATCTAGCACGTATAATGCAGTACTCTATACGGGAACTGTTTTGAACTTTTTTTATACATTTTTTTTTTGTTAGTTCTTTGATATATAGAAACGCAAATTTGTAAATTCATAATAATGTATCATAATTTTGGAACCTTAAGGTGATGATTATTATAATTTAGAAATTAGGTCGTCAAAAAAATTCATTCCTTTATATAAGATATTTAAGAAAATCTTATGGGTAATATCTATTGAAGTGACACTAAACTAACCCATTGATAAATCGCAATCTTTAAAATTTATCTACACTATATACTGGGTAAGTCAAGAAATCTGGGAGCATAACCCCACCTACTAGTCAGTGACTTTTGGAGAGCATGACAAGAGTCAATTCTCCAAACAATAGCACTGAATTTTGATTTCTACCAAGTTTCTTAAGCTACCTCACAAAATTAAGTTGCTTGATTTGACTTCGGTTCAAACTTCCAGTCAGCAGAGAAAAGTCTCTTATTAACCTAATTTTGTTACCGGAAATTTTCATTACGTAGAAAGAGAGGATAAGGTAAACAAGCTGCTGGGAGCAAGGAGAGAATGTTTGGGGTTCCAATGTAGATCCTCGGAAACTGCATGAACGCCGTTCTTAGGTCTCAAAGATGTTTCCACAAGTGGTTTTCCACATCTGCAAAGGCCAGAAAATCCAGGGAAGCAGAAAGGTTACGTTTTTGACAATGCTAGGGGAGGGGATTTGGTTAAAGGTTTACAGGCCTTATGGTCTAGGTGACGATGTTGTCCCTATCGAGTAGTTGCTGGGGACCAAAGAGAGAGAGAGTTTTGACTTTCCGATGCCCTTTACAGAGCCCTATACGTAGGAAAATGGGATGAAAGTCTTCGAAAGCTCGGTTACACAACCAATGGTCACAGAGACCGTCCCTTGGATTAGGAGAGTGTCCACAAAATTCGCAAAAGGAGAGAGAGACTATTTTTAAGAGCTTAAAAAAGAACCGTAACTCTATTGTAATGAGTTTTACCTTTTTATTGGTAACTGGCACGACCAGCTTAGCTTTTTGAGACATAGGTCGGGCTAAGCTATAGGCTTCGAAGTTTGAACAATTTTCATATTTTGACAACTTCTATAGGGCTTCCTGCGTCATGCTAGACAAGCATCAAACAGGTATACGGGTTTGCTCTTGCATTTGTTAACCCCCGGCCCCATAGTTCATAGTTTCAATGATTAAAAAAAAACTTGTGTAAGTCTTATTCTTTGGATCGATGTTTTAGGTTCAAATCTCATTGTCTCCGATGTTTTAGGATCAAATCTTATTGGAATCAAACTCGTGACTTATCTGAGAACGAATTTAGAGTTCACTGTTTAGGTCTAGATTTATTTGTGATATGTGATAGATATAATTTTGATAGGCTGGAGTTCTCTCGTGAAAGAAATGACACCTTTTCATAACATACTTATTAGTTTCTTCTATATTCTTTGCTCTTCAAATGAGATCTACCGTTTGATTTGATTTGTGCAAAATAATGTCACTCTAAGTTTTTATTTAATTTCAGGCCCTCATGTACGTGTATCTTTAGAAATTTTTTTCTCAGTGAAAAATGTTGAGGACTGATTTAGTATAGCTTAGTAAATCATTTACAAATTGTCTATTTAATCATATACCCACACCTTTCAATTATTAATTTCTTTTTCCTATATATGCTTAAATTGCAGGTGTTCATAATATTATGCAGTAACGGTTCATATACAAACAAGGGAATACGCCAATGAACCAATAAAGAAAGTCAAGTTTTGTGGAAAAGGTACGGTCCGGTATCTTGAAAGATGTATCAATGAGGTCCGTGTCTTGCTAATTATAATATGGGGTTTTTTTCCCCCCAACGATTTGGTAGTTGTTTTAACTTGGTTCTGAGTTATTTCAATTCTGAGAAAATTATGAACCAGACAAATTAATCAAACGTTGTTTTACGAATCACTGGGCCATTTTAAGAATCATGTTGCATACGTATGTAGGCCGTACGTAAGACTAAGGATGTTTTCCCTCCAAAATTTTGTCAGCTATCTTACTTGCAGCAACATATTTTACTAATCTGCTGCTCTCAATGATAGTGCATGAATTATTATAATGATCCTTTCAAGGACATTGGACCTTTTGTTAGATGGTAAAAGATTGTGCCTTGACTTCCAAATTCCAAGTATTTTTAGATGAGGAAGAAGAGGAGAGGAAAATATAAGAGAATTTGTTCCTCTCGAGATATGAATGAGTTGGTTAAGAGTATTATTGGTCAGCTAGTCGACTATAGTTCGATTCATCAAAATAACAAAACTTGCAATTTAAATGATGCGTTAAGTCCTCCACGATTAAGTTGAATGATATCCGTCTGATTTCGGTGCATAGAGGGGTGCTACGGATTGTTTCTCCTTATTAAAAATAATAGAGGAGAAAGTGTACCTTGGTCGTTGATGTTAAAAGTTAAAACCATGGCTTTATTAGAACAAAGGAAATTACTAGTTTAGGCTGAGGAGCCCTTCAGCAAGTCAATGGGCTGAGCTAACAAATTGGTTTTACGTAGTTCTTTCGGCCCAGGTCCGTTTAACAGAAAGTCCAATTAACAAAGCGCAAATGAAGGGTCTATTTGACGTGGCAGCTCTCTGTCATTGAAAAGCTTGACAGGTGCCCACCAGACACTCGCGAACAGCATGGTGCAAAATCCACGTGGAAAGGCAGCATTGGTTGGACCAACGTGGAAGGACATGCAGATCCGCACTTGCTTCTCTAAATCATCTAATAAATTCAATGAAATTTTTGCTAAATTTTTTTGGAAGAGACTTTGCAAGTATCGAATCCTTCGGGCCTTTCACTTCTTCCTCTCCGTTCAATCTCCAACATCAGAGTCTTACGTAGAGCACAGCACAGTACACCCACTTATGTTCAGATAATTTTACATTCGATTAACCCTTTTAGACATTGCAAGTGTGTGCTGGAGAGGGAGCGGCGATGAACGTTGTGGGGTTCTCGACGGCCATGGATGGGGTAGCATGGAGAGGGTTGGTGTACGCAGTGTTCATACTCCATTTCGTGTTGGTTTGCCAACTCCTACTCCTCCAGCCGCTCGTTTCTGCCTTAGGTTTGTAACTCTCACTCTTCGATCTCTTTACTCGGACTAGTTCTTCTTCTGTTGTAGGACTCAAATCTGCTGCTCGATCTGCTCCTGTTGTTTACAATTCGTATGTTATCCAAATTTTTCGTTAATTTGTTTCTGTTGCGTTGGATTGTCGGAAAATCATTTCTTGGGCTCTGTTCCCCACAAAAATAAAAATTTTAGTTTAATCTCGTTGGGAGTTCTTGTTCTCTCAAATTTTGTAAGCTGAACAATGTTGAGCTATGAATATGCTGATGCTGCTTGCTTCTGTCTTTGTACTCACGACAATAAAATTGGGTCATTCAATTAGGTAACGTTCACGGTTTAAAATGGAAACCAGAAGTTGACTGTAAGGGTGTTTCTTGGATACACTAGTGCTGCCATCATGAGCTAAATGAGTAGAAAAAGAAGTTGTGTGATATATGAATGAAGTTGACTGTGAGGGTGTTTCTTGGATACACTAGAAATTATCCATAGCTTCCTGATACTTTTGACATCAAGTTAGAATGGGAACAGTTGAAGTCGGCCCCTTAACTATAAAGTTCCAGAGTGATGCAGAACAGATACTCACCGTGCTCCAATTACTATTAAGTAATTTGACCAGCCATATGGTTTCGAATTTGTTTCATCATTCTGACAGAAAAAAGTAGGTTATCAAATGATATAGGCAGTTGAGGTGTGTATGTTTACAACATCTAAGGAGTTAAAGCTTCTTGTTCGCAAGTGGAAGTTTTGTTAATGATTTTGGAGTCTTTAGTTAATGCTAATCTGGGAGTGCAGATGGGAAACCTGGTAATGCTGCTGAGTTGCTCGAGAGGGTTTCACAAAGTATAAAAGTGAAACGTTACAGTGAGGCACTTGATGATCTTAATGCTGCTATAGAGGCAGATCCAACACTTTCAGAAGCATATTTTCGCCGTGCATCCATTCTTCGTCAGCTATGCAGGTTCTGTTCTTTTTCCTGAGTTGTTCATTAAACTTGTGTCCCATCAACCAATAAGTAAAGACATAAAATTCAGTATGATTTGACGGTCAATGATTGAATCTCACACTCTGGACTTCACACCATGGTATAGAGGAGTTGATCTCAAGAAAAATCTGGTTTTTGTATCACCATTTAAAGAAATTCTCTCTGTAAAGTTGTAATGGTGGTGGCTAGAAATTAAACAAATTACTAAGGTCTATTGCTCTCATGAGGATTCTTTTCAATAAAAATCCAAACCTCTCTTTAACAGCACCACCTCAGTACTTCTCATTGGAATCTCTGTCCACCAGTGAAAATTAGAGTTGACAATGTCATTCGATTTTGCATAAAAACACTCAAATGACTTAGTCTCAAAATTCAAAGAGGCAATTATGACAATAAATGTAATTGGCATGCCTATAACCAATGCTTATGCTTCCACTTATTTGGATTCTGAACCACAAGGAGTAAGTTGTTGTGCTCCCAGGCCTCAAGGGACTAGGCCAGGGTTTTGGTTCGTGACATGCACATTGGTACAGCATCTTGTAATATATGGAAAGGAATTTTAGGAATCCCTCACCCGTAACCTCTCTTATCCTTCCAATTTCTGATTGGAATATTATATGATTCAGGCGCTTTTTGGCTGATGTAGATACGAGGAATCTGAGAAGAGCTACAAAAAGTTCCTCAAGTTGAAACCCGGAAATTCAGCTGCAGAAAAGGAGCTTGCTCAGCTGCTTCAGGCTCAGAGTGCTCTGGAGACAGCTAGGACTCTTTTCGATTCAGGCGACTTTACAAAATCTTTGGAATACATTGATAAAGTTGTACTTGTTTTTTCTCCAGCATGCTCAAAGGTAATAACATCTGCTAGGTTTTGTTCTTTTTTGTTTCAAAATTACTGTCATTTATTTCTTTTCCCTTTATTTTTGACTAATTTGAACAGCCTGTCACCTAACCCTCTGGAGATGTACATTAAAGTTTGTCCATTAATCCATATGGATTGTTTTTTGCAGGCTAAACTCCTCAAAGTGAAGTTGTTATTTGCACAGAGAGATTATTCTAGTGCAATATCTGAGACCGGATTTATTCTCAAGGAGGACGAAAGCAATCTAGAGGCTTTATTGTTACGTGGCCGTGCCTACTACTATCTAGCAGATCATGATGTTGCAATAAGGTTTGTGCAACTGAGCTTGCTCTTCTTAGGAGTTGGAAAAATTAAGTATTCTATCTAAAGGCGATATGTTTTCTTCAGGCATTACCAGAAAGGTCTTCGCCTAGATCCGGAGCATGGTGAACTTAAAAAAGCATATTTTGGATTGAAAAATCTACTCAAGAAGAGTAAAAGTGTAAGCTCAGAAGATTTCTCAGTCTTCTTTTTCTTCCCTCCTGCTTTCTATCTTGGGTTGGGGCTTTGCAGGGGGAAGCTTGGGCTCTGATTCCTCAGTCAACCTTCTTTAGGGTCATTGCAATATTTATCATCTGTGGCGGTAATTTTGCGTGTTTACTTGCATCTTACAGGCTGAAGACAATGTAAACAAGGGTAAGTTTAGACTTGCAGTGGAGGATTTCAAAGGAGCCCTTGCATTGGATCCTAATCATGTTGCACATAATGTACATCTTCATCTTGGCTTGTGTGAGGTCTTGGTCAAGCTTGGTAGGGGAAAGGATGCTATAACCAGCTGCAATGAAGCACTCATCATCGATGGGGAGCTTATTGATGCTTTAGTTCAGGTTTGCGGATGTTTACATGCTTGGTCAAGTGATTGTTTGTGCGATAACAAAACATTTTCGCCTTTTTGTCAAGTAGCACTATTCCAATATGTCCTATATTATATATTGGGATGTTGACTTGCGGATGTTTACATGCTTGGTCAAGTGATTGTTTGTGTGATAAAAAAACATTTTTGCCTTTTTGTCCAGTAGGACTATTCCAGTATGTCCTATATTATATATTGTGATGTTGACTCAAGTGCTTTAAATTGGTGTTCCATTTTCCAGAGGGGTGAAGCTAAGCTTTTAACAGAAGATTGGGAAGGAGCTGTTGAAGATCTGAAAGCAGCAGCTCAAAAATCACCTCAGGTTGGTCATGATACTGAATTTTCTCTGACATGTGTTAGTAATCATTAAATATGCCCTTGCAACAGTAGAAGGCTTGTAATATAATTCTACAGGCAGTAATTCTTAGCATAAAACTCCCCTTCTCAATTATAAACCTTAATTATACTTTCCATCATTGAAGATCACAACATTATAGACCAAGTTTATTGGTCTTGTTTTTTGGTGCGTTCTATCGATTCTAACAAGTTGAATGCACATGAAGCTTAAGTGTCCAACAGGTGGTATATGCATTGTGCTGAGGTCTTTGCTTACATGTGAGTTCTTCACAAGTATAGGAATAATATGACTGATTCCTTCACGAATTTCTGTCTGTTAAATTCTTCCTTGGGTTAAAGAATTTTATTTAAAGCCAGACCTGTGTCCGTTGAGTTAAAGCCTGTTGATTTTGCTTTAGTATTGATTACATTTTCAGCATTGAGTAATTGTATTTGTTTAGATTGAACGGTTTCTAGCTGACACTTACAATTGCTTATTCAAATCACTTATTGATTTATTTTTCTTTGTCTTTTAGTTGTTTCTGTTAACCTACTACTTGTTGATTTTCTAGTTTTATAGCCCTTGGATAGTATTTTAAGATGTCTCTTCAAGCTAGATAATTTGTGAGAGTAATGATTAGCCGATTACGCAGGATATGAATATTCGGGAAGTACTCATGAAAGCTGAGAAAGCTTTAAAGATGAGCAAACGCAAGGACTGGTACAAGATTTTAGGAGTTTCTAAGACTTCGTCTATATCTGAGATTAAGAGAGCCTACAAGAAGCTTGCTTTGCAGTGGCACCCCGATAAGAATGTTGAGAATAGAGAAGAAGCAGAGGCCAAGTTTCGAGAAATTGCTGCTGCATATGAGGTCTGATTCATGAATTCATATATTCTGCTTTCCCTTGTTGTTGCGTATATTCTCTATATCATCTTTAGATCATTAGTTTATGGTTTCCCACGTTGCTGCATGCGGCTTTATCTGTCTCATTTATTTGTGAATGCTGCAAGCTCTTCCTCCATATCTAGAAAGATTTATTTTGTGTCCTGCCTTATAGGTTCTCAGCAACGAAGAAAAACGTACGAGATTTGACAGAGGGGAAGACATTGAAGACATGGGTATGGGAACGGGTGGTGGTGGTTTCAACTTTGGGGGTGGGGGGCAGCAGTTTACATTTACCTTTGATGGAGGCTTCCCAGGTGGATTTGGGGGAGGCTTCGCTGGCGGATATGGTGGTGGTTTTCCTGGCGGGTTTGAATTCTAGTTCTGATTTCAATGAAGAGTGGGCTGGTTTCCCCGAAAGTTGGTAGTTCAATTGTTTTATTGAGCCGCCCCCCCCACACAAAAAAAAAAAAAAAAATGACTAAATGGCCTGACTTGTACGTGGCAGTAAATACTTAGGCAATCTGGAGAGGCTTGTTACATGAAAATCATATCCCCTTGAGAGAGTTTTGCTCTACGGAACATTTGAGTCCAGGTCTTGATTGAAGGAAATTGGTGAGCCCCTGATGACGCGGCAATATGTTTGTGTCTCGCTGGATAATAGGTTCATTTCGTAATCCATTTTACCATGGATTACGGTTGGCATAGTTGAATTTGTTTTATTTGGCACAAAGCAAATAAGTCTTTGCCCAAACGTTGAATTCCAGGCAATTCTGAGTAGATTTATTGAGGGGATTAATATTTTTATGATTGATTGTACACGTAATGTGCTTTTTATCCGTGAGTGACCTGATTGAAGACTACTAGGTGAAGTTGGTAACACCAAAAATTCACTCTTTTTAGAGATTTTTTTGAACTTCCAAAACTGAAAATATTTTTCGTCCCTTCCATTGAATAAGAAGGATGAAGGATCCTCAGGAAACTCATAAATGTTATCCGAATGTGGAGCGAAGGAGGCTTTTCTCGCTCAGTAGCTTCCGCGTGATGGCAACCAATATATGCTGAGAAAGAGATCATTCCAATCGAATAGTTGTTTATTTACTCAAGACGAATACAGAGTACTTGGGATCTTATGATCATTAACCCAAGAGAAAAAAAAAAATTCACACTCATAGGCTCATAGCCAAAAGGAAAACATGGCACCTACTGCGACTCCCAGTGATATTGCTGTTTGTGGGAGGTTTGGGCCAATTAAACCAGAAGTCTCTGAAGTACTAGCAGTTGTAGCAGCACTCTGCTTGGGCTTTGATGGTGGCGGTGAAGGTGACCCAAAAATCTCAAGTGGAAGGAGCACCTGGTCCACCCGATAAACAGCGAGCTGGCTGTTATCGGTATATATGGTATCTGCCGCTGTTGCACTGACGATTCCTGTTGTTAAGTTCACTTGTTCTCCGGAGGAGGAGGTTACATTTAGTTGGAAGTGGCCGTCGTTGCTATCACCAGCCAGTGTATGCACAGGGTTTGTTGCAGTCTGGAGCTGCAATATAGAGTAGAAGGAAGGGAGGATATGGAATTGCACCAACTGAAGCTGTTGCTTATCAGTAAGCGAGTTTAGTGTGCCTAACTTGAGGTTAGAAAAGCAGCTGTCGGGTGGTGCAAAAATGGTGAGGCCCAGGCTATTTTTTTTAAGCTGTCCGTTGATTTGTTCGGCCATGTCGGTGTTTTTCAGAAGCCGAATGAAAGTGGTGAAATGGCCGGCCTTCTTGAGGATTGAAAGGATGTCACTAGGGCCTGATGGTGCCGCTGGAGACTGTGCAGGGGACTGGGCTGAGGTTGTGGTGGAATGAAGGACGAAGAAGATCCAGAATAGAAGAAACGGGACCAAGAGAACCTGCTTCATCCTAAATGGAGGCGTCAAATTGTGGTTGTTTGCGACCCAAATTGTTGCAAAGTGCAATGAGAAGAAGAGTTCTATTGGACGCAGGTGGCCTGGGGGGGTTTTATGTAGAGGGGTGTGAGATGGGGAAGAACAGGTGAAAGGGTGCAATTTAAGGTGGCGAGAGAGCCTCAAAACAAGGTGGCAAAGGGTGAGATGTTGCGCTGATGTTATGGTGGAACCAATGGATGAATGGTTTCCTTGGTACCCAGATTCTATACAATTGTTGTTACCTAAAATGTAATTGGCATTTTAACTGATATATCAAGGATCCCAAAACGCTGTCCAGCAAACAGACCTCCCATTTACTGGCCCATTGGATCGATAGCAATATCTTGTGAATTTGCAAGAAATTGAAGTCCTAAACTTTGTTTGAGGCCTAATCGGCCCGCTGCAACAACCAGCTGGGACTGTAGACTCCCACTAGGCCCCGTACAAGAATGTTTGCAAATTCGGGCTTCATTGGGCTCATCTCCAATTTGGTAGATCTAGATCCTCTTAGGCCGCACCACAACAATTTACCGAGAAAATGCTATGAAAAAGCAGGCTACTTTTTATAATGCAATGGCCCTTGTTTCGACGAATTGAAGAAAAGGACGATCACTAATTAATCTATTCTTCTTTGTCTATATATTATGTAAATTGTAAAGGAGCTCAGCCAAAATATGGGGGCCTAATATATTCTGACAAGCTTTGTTCGTACTTGGGCCCTAACCAGAAGCTCATTTGAGACTTTTGGTGGGTTGAATCTTCCCAGGCCAGTTAGAAGTTTGAATTTCTTTAGTCTAAAACTTCTGTTCATATTTTCTCTAAAAGGATATAAGTAGAACAATATGAATAATGGTTCAACAAGACAAAAGATGGACCCATTGAACTTGGATTTTTCAAAAGAATAGTGATTTAGTGTAGTAAAAATTACAATAGCGCACACAAGATTTCATAATCTTTGTACAAAACTCATGAATTATAACAACAGAGAACAAAATGCGACACTAACAGCGACTCCAACGGATATTGCAGCAGCTGCTGGGTGGTGTGGACCCTTTGCGCCAGAAGTATTAACAGAGGCATCATCCGACGACCCCGAAGGAGCATCTGCTCCTGAAACTCTCTTAGCAGGCTTAGTACTGGATGGCGCTGGAGCAGGTGACGCAGCTGTCCCGAAAAGTTCCAGTGGAAGGAGCACCTGGTCCACCTGATAAACAGCAAGCCGGTTATCGGTGTAAATATTATTAGCCACGCTTGCATCGACGACCCCTGTTGTCACGTTCAATTGGTTTCCCGATGCGGTTACATTTAGGGGGAACTCCCCGTCGCTGCTACCACCGGCCTGAGTACGCAAAGGGTTGCTTGCAGTTTGGAACTGTGCTGTGGAATAGAAAGAGGGCAGCACATGGAATTGCACAAGCTGGACCTTTTGTTGATCAGTGAGCGAGTTTAGCGTGCCCGGCTTGAGGCTAGAGAAAGCATTGTCGGTTGGCGCGAAGATGGTGAGGCCCTGGTTGGAGTTGTTAAGCTGCGTGTTGATTTGGTCAGCCTCCTGGGTGCTTTTTAATAGCCGAATTAAGGTGGTGTACTGGCCGGCCTTCTCGAGGATCGCGGTGATGTTGGTGGGCCCTGATGGTGCCGGAGACACTGCCTGGGACCGAGCAGGAGTTGTGGTGCAATGAAGGCAAACGATCACAAAAAGAAGAAACGGGAATTGAACCTGCTTCAACATTGAAGTAACCCTCGAATATTTTGCCGTGTGTGGCCTAACTCGGAAGGACAAAACTGAAGAATTCTGTTAGGGGTGGCATGGAATGGGAGAAAGTGGGTCGTATAAATATAGTTATTGAAGACCGGTGAGGTGGTAAGACAGTCCAAGAGTTAGGTGAAATGGTGCAATTTAAGGTGGCAAGCGAACCTCAGTCTTCAACTTCATTGTTAAGCAATAGGACGAGACGAGAGAGAGAGAGAGAGAGTGTTTTGCGTGGTGACCCAGGAAGAACTGCAGGGTGGGTGATTGAACTGCGAGTGGGAGCTAGTGAGAGAATTCTAGACATATTTGGTTTTTGCTTGTTGATCTGGCAAACTTTATTAGAGAAGAAAACTTCTGATTTAAGTTCAATAACGAGCAGTAGCTAAAGTGGATGATAATGATGCTGATGTTATGGTGCAACCAAACCAGTCGTTGCCTCACTATTTTTTGACCAATGTGTGAATGGAAATACATATACATTAATGGAGGATGTTTTGAGAAAATAATAGGCTTAATTACCCATATCTGGTAGTTCGAAATTTCAAATTGTTCTCCATGTTAATTTTTCGTTCAAAAATAGTCCATTCAGAATATTAATTTATCAACATAGTCATTTCCTTCTTAAACAATAGCAGGCTTCGACGTGCCTATTTTCTATAGCAAAAAATTTATGAGTGTCACCCATGTATTTCTCTACATCAGACTAAAGATCCCACTGAGATCAAATATGTCACATAGAGATGATATCAATTAATTTTTAACCATTCGGAATAGACAGTGAATGCCTAATAATGTTTAGGATGTGTCTTTGCTAATCACGTAGGAGTTTATTATTCAAATGCAGATATCAGTCGACGAAAATGGTTATATTTGTATATCAATATTTCACGTGGATTACTTTTAAAACGAAAAATATCTTAGAGATCAATTTGAGATTTCTAAATATTGTAAGGACCAATGGCGCAATTAAGTTAAAAGAATAAGATAAAGATTGCAAACAATCCCTCGGCCCAGTGTCCAGTTACTAGCCCTTTGGATCGGTTGCCATTTCTTCTGAAGTAGCTATGGGCCCTGTCCAAAACTTTGTACGAGAACCTAACCCAATAAAGTCTTCAACTAAATCTCAAGCCCATTAGGACATAGAAGTGACCCATTGGGCATCATCAGATTGCCTGTACAGAATACAGATAGCTATTGATTACCACGGAATATCCTCTCTTGGATGCAAATGCAACATTGCAACTCAATGCAGAGCGTGGCTGCGTGGTCGCTCAAAAGGAAGTCCCAAAAGCGAAGCATCAAACACTTTCCAGTTCAATCAATCTCAACGGAGCCCGTCGCACTGTGTCATTTCCTGTTTCATGCTTCCCGCAGCTTTGCTCCCTCTCCCTCTCAAGTCTCAAGCCAGAGCAAAAAATAATTTCGTATGATTCTGTTGTGACACCCATCTGTATTTCTCTAGTTTTGTCATCATGCTCTCGGGCGTACTACAATGATCGGCCACTCGGACCGATCAAATTTATGCTTCACATGAGAGATGGACGGTATCAATTAATTTTTACGTTATTGTTTCAGTCCCATTCTTTTTTGGAATTTTCTTCAAGACCTTTTTGTTAAGTCGATATTTTATTTTGCGTTGATGTTGATTTCTGGGGTTTTAATCAAGAATAATGTTCTACCTCTGGATGTGTCTTTGCTAATCACGTAGGAGTTTAGCTTATTCAAATGCAGATATCAGTCGACGAAAATGGTTATATTTGTATATCAATATTTCACGTGGATTACTTTTAAAACGAAAAATATCTTAGAGATCAATTTGAGATTTCTAAATATTGTAAGGACCAATGGCGCAATTAAGTTAAAAGAATAAGATAAAGATTGCAAACAATCCCTCGGCCCAGTGTCCAGTTACTAGCCCTTTGGATCGGTTGCCATTTCTTCTGAAGTAGCTATGGGCCCTGTCCAAAACTTTGTACGAGAACCTAACCCAATAAAGTCTTCAACTAAATCTCAAGCCCATTAGGACATAGAAGTGACCCATTGGGCATCATCAGATTGCCTGTACAGAATACAGATAGCTATTGATTACCACGGAATATCCTCTCTTGGATGCAAATGCAACATTGCAACTCAATGCAGAGCGTGGCTGCGTGGTCGCTCAAAAGGAAGTCCCAAAAGCGAAGCATCAAACACTTTCCAGTTCAATCAATCTCAACGGAGCCCGTCGCACTGTGTCATTTCCTGTTTCATGCTTCCCGCAGCTTTGCTCCCTCTCCCTCTCAAGTCTCAAGCCAGAGACAAAGACGATAGTATTAAAGCTCGGCCAATTCTGTTGACTGGGATGTTTGCCTTGGACATTGAAATAGCCCTAGTTTTGTCATGATATGCTCTCGGGCGTTACACCATGATTGATGTCAGCGTCGTCTTCATCGGCCACCGGGGTTCCGCTTCACTATGAGCGGGTGGCCGGTAACTGTACTTGAATTTTTACGTCTATTGTTTCAGAATACTTCTTTTTTGGAAATTTTCTTCAATGACCTTTTTGTTAAGTCGATATTTTATTTTGCGTTGATGTTGATTTCTGGGGTTTTAATCAAGCAATTTGTAACATTCTACCTCTGGAGTTCTGGCTTTTTTCCGGGCACAGCATAAATCGTTAATTCTTTTTGGTTGGGCATGTATTCATTGTTGGGTTAGCTTATTTTCCCACCCAAGTTTACGTGTGGAATTTTGTCGTCAGGTAACTCTGGCACATCTAAAGGACAAGCCGGCCTCATCGACCCCACCAGCCCCGCCTTCGAGCTTCAGTGCTAGCAGTGGGGTGCGATCAGCTGCAGCGAGGTTGTTAGGCGGAAGTAATGGGAGCCGCGCTCATAGCTTTGTGGGAGGGAATGGTGTGAGTAAGAGTATTACTGGGAATAGTAGGATTGGGTCATTGGGTCCTTCGAGTTCAAGTACTTCATTGGCTGCTACAAACTTCGACGGGAAAGGAACTTACTTGGTCTTTAACGTGGGGGATGCTATCTTTATAAGTGATTTGAATTCTCAAGATAAAGTAATTTTTCTTTTTTGTCATGCGAGTTTTCTTGACTTCTGGGATTTTTGGTTATAGTTTATGATAGTTTAACCTTTAAATGTAGGATCCGATAAAGTCCATGCATTTCGGAAATTCAAATCCTGTGTGCCATGCATTTGATCAGGACGCTAAGGATGGGCATGATTTGCTCATAGGATTAAGTTCTGGGGATGGTATAATCTATGTGGAAAATTTCAATTATGTTATTCTGTTTTTGAAGTTCAAAATTTGCAAATTTATATGTCTTGGGTGTATTATTGTAGTGTACTCTGTGTCACTGAGACAGCAATTACAGGATGTAGGAAAGAAGCTTGTTGGAGCTCAGCATTATAACAAAGACGGTTCTGTTAATAACAGGTACTCTCCCCATGTGTTATATAATTCTGCTTTCTTCCAAAGATTTTCTGCTTTGTTGTTAGCAGGCCCATCAGATGTTACACTTGGCTTCTAGATTGAGAAGATCTTAGGGAATATCATTTTGAATGTTCATTAGTCTAGCCACGGGAACTAGGTCAAATGCTAAAGGACTTCCAAGTCTCAGATAGTGGTTCTGTTTTGCCCAATGGTTATCAAATAGGGGTTCTTCCACAAGTAATTGTTAATTTCTTACTAGTTTCATCTCATGGTTTTACCGGAGACTGAAGAATAGATGCCAAAGAATGGGAAATATGCGGTGCCTTTCATGTCAAATTGGAACTTTAAAGCTACACTAAACCTTATCCTGAGGTTTATGTTGCAGCAGATAGTGAGGTGTCCATGAATAATTCGACGTCAGTGGAATCTAAAAGGTTGTTTAAACTTGTGAAAGTGTTGGAGGGGAGTAGTCCTGAAGAGTGTTAACGAAGGTTTTGATATTTTTTTTGTACTGTGTTAATTACATCAATTTGCAAACTCTAATTTTTGATGCGTTAACTTGACCTTCAACTTGTGCTTTGACTCTGTAGTTCTGAAGCTATCTGGTCTTTCAGGGTTTCCAGATTGAGGCTTATTGAGAGTGTAATAAACAATTTCTAGTATACAGTTACCACCTTTAGTATTCATGCTTGAAAATTGATGAGTATCTTTTAGGCTCTTGACGTTTTCTTGAGAACTTTGGGGTTCCTTGGATTAGCACTTGCTCTTGGATTGGTTAAGGGTCATCTGTGCTCAAACTAATTCATCCTAGTTTCAATCATCCAGCTGCCTATTAGTGATTAAGTTTCTTGTGTCTATTTTCTCGCAGTTCCCAACCACTTCCAATAAGTTCAATGTTGTTTTGATGACCTGCTCAAGTCATATCCTTCTACATGCTTTCCAAAGCCCTCATGCTGCTTTATACCTATCATTCAAACATGTTATTTTGAAATTGCTATTTTGCATGCACCTACATTGAAAGGTACTCATTTGGACATAATAGGATTCATGGGTGAGGGTTGTATCTATTACACTGTTGGGCTTCCCATTGACAAGTGTGTCTGACAATGAGGGGAAGGCATTGTTTATCCCTTAGAATTTATGTGATAGTTACTGGTATACATTTTGTGACTTGAATTTTATGAAATGAATGCACATCCTATGTTTGAGACACTTGTGCTGATAATCCTTATCTCTTGAATCTATAAGAGTTGGGCACTGCAACTGTGTCCCGGTTTCACAGATCTATCATAGAAGTCCATATAGTATGGGCTGCTTGGTGACATTTTTCTATGTGCATTTCTAGTTTCTCTACTCCATCATTTCCTCAGTGGGAGGATAAAATTCAGTGGGAACTAATTCGATAAATCTTCGTTGTTTTTTCTTTTCCTGGCGACCATCGCTTCTTGTACGCATGCATTTATTCAAGGACTGAGAATACATTTTAGATCAGGCATAGAGAAGGAATGTTTGATGTTCTCTGCTATGCCTTGATAGACACGTAATTGGCATCAAGTCTCAATTGTATATAGCGGAGAAAAGTGTATTTGATCATTACGTGTTCTGGCTTTTAGTGAAAAATCATAGCATAAATACATTACAATATCTGCTAATAGTTCAGCTGAATCAACCCCCAACATATTGAGATATGCTTCTGGAGGCAGTATTGATCTTGTTCTTGTATGAGTAGTTTTTCCTTCTTCCCCATATGCACAATATTTTCTGGTCTTGTTGGCATCTTAGGTTTTTCTTCACGCTATTTCAAAATTCTCGTGAGGCTATCCACTTCCAACTCAATATCTTTACTGCCTCTCGAAAGTGTTTAACAATTCAATGTTGTGTGTATGAAAGCTAGAGCATAAAAATATTGACACTGATAGCTTGCACACAGACATGCACGTACACACACATTTTGTTGTTATTGTTTTTATTTGTGTATAAGAAATCTCAATTAGTAGTTTGAACGGCTACTTCATTTAACTTTGTTTCTTCCTAGCAGTCGCTGTACTAGTATTGTATGGGTGCCTGGAGGTGATGGTGCTTTTGTTGTTGCTCATGCAGATGGGAATTTGTACGTGTATGAAAAGGCAAGCCTTGAAACTTCCTGTTGCACTGTGTTGAATGTGGTGATTTGAACATGGTTTTACCTTTTTCTTTTTCTTTTTTCCCTAGGGCAAAGATGGTGCAGGCGATTCCTCATTCCCTGGTGTTAGAGATCAGATGCAATTTTCTGTTGCTCATGCACGTTACAGTAAGGTGCCGGAGTTGATAGTTTTTTGTTATCAAAGTGTATTGATTATTTCTTCGTGTATGGATCAGTTCTTTCTTGAATTGGCACTTAGTTTTAGATTCATGTTTTAATCTTTGTGGAGATCATAAAGATCTTGAAGCAATTTCAACTCCCCGTGTATTTTTGTTATGATTAGATAACTGTGGGAAACGAGCATTTTACCTGGTTGGCAATTTCAATTTCCCATTATAGACAGACCTCCACAATACATTCAAATACCGTCGGGGTCCTGAGTTTTCAACAGTACCTCAAATTAGGTTGCGCTTGGATGTCTTTCATTGACTAGGGGGAATTCACTACTTAATTCAATCTTCACTCTCTAAGTCTATTTGTTTAGTTTCACCAATCATAGTTGCTTGTAACTGTCTCTTCTCTGCACATCTAAGTAACTGAGATGTTCATGCCCCAACATATGGTTCCGTTCGATATAATAGTCCTATTGTCTACTAGTAGAGTAAGCACATGCACGGAGGGATCTGCAATAATGGATTCTGATTGGGAAAGGTGAACAAAAATGAAACTTAATTGCTCTAATGGAGGAACCATGAAGTCCCCCTTGTTCGTAGAACCCTCAATAATCATGAGCGGGGATTCTATCATTTGTCTCAGTTAAATTTCCAATCCCTCCATTTATTATTAAAGCATATGTCTTGATAGTGGTTTACATTGCAATAGTTGATTGTACTTGTGGTTAGTGTCATGAGGATAGAACACTGTATGGCCAACTATAGTTTACATGAGGGGTGGCTTTGCATGTCTGGCTTACGTTGAGTGTTTTGCAATAATATCACATGCTTGATAGGTCTGCGTAGTTTGGTGTTGTTCTCATTCCACCTATGTTTTAGTTGGGCAGTGGTGGACTCCACCTACTAAGGCTTGGGTCTCTAGATCAAGAATAATTTTTCAGAATCTCAAAGTTTTATGTGGGGATATTTTAACTTTTTTGTAATGACTTTGGTGACTCTTAACTTCTTTATTATTGGTTCTTTGGGCTAGTACTTGACATAAACAAGAGGTACATCTGAGTTATAGGATTATTGTCTGTTACTTCACTTAAGATGTCTTCGTTGATCTCTTCTATATACATGCAGAGCAACCCTGTTGCCAGATGGCATATATGCCATGGTTCAATTAATAACATTGCTTTCTCAAGGGATGGTGCCTTTCTAGCAACTGTGGGAAGAGATGGTAGGATATTCTCTGATACCAACTGCAGATTTGGGTTTCGTTCATTTGCTATGTACATGAACGAACTCAATTTGAATGCAAAATGCAGGTTATCTGCGAGTTTTTGACTACTCAAAAGAACACCTCATATGTGGTGGCAAAAGTTATTATGGTGCTCTCCTGTGTTGTGCTTGGAGGTTGGTAGCCTGGTTTCTCAGTTTTAGCTTAGTGCTGTTAGCATTGCCCTTGATTTGTCCTTCTTATCTAAACTGCTATGTTATATTGTTCCTTTTGGTTTACTATTTACCATTCTCTTTAAGAGAATAGATAGTGTATTGTTAATAAAATGCCACTAAACAGCATGGATGGAAAATACGTTCTTACTGGAGGTGAAGATGATCTAGTTCAAGTTTGGAGCATGGAAGATCGAAAAGTTGTTGCATGGTGTGAGGGGCATAATTCGTGGGTAAGATTCCTCTAAGAAATGCTAGCTTTAAAGATGGAAAAGTCACATGACTGTAACCATCTTGCTTGCTGTTACTATATCATGCTGGCAGGTCAGTGGAGTGGCTTTTGATTCATATTGGTCATCACCGAATTCAGAAGGCACGGCGGAAACTGTCATGTACCGGTTCGGTTCTGTTGGTCAGGTATAGAGGCATAGGAGTAGTCTGATTGCTTTGTCTCTACAAGTGTTGACTTAGGTGGATTTTCTAGATGTAACCTCATATCGCTTTAATTTTTGAAAGCGTAGCTTTTTCTCAAACTAATTCTTTACTAATCTGAAATATGTTGTTTCCATTTGTAGAATTTTCCCAAACTAATTTCTGCTATATCAGCTAGTTATGACATAATTTATAGTGTCCATTTACATTGGAACACCATGTAAAATATGGCTTCTGAAATTTGGGCTCCATAGATGTTGAAGAGGAAAAAAACCTTGTATTGGTACCTGTTGAAAAGCTTTAGAATCAAAAGGGTTTTAGAACAACCTTGTAGTAGTAGGGACTGGGAATATTCGAGGGTGTATGGCTTAAAGTTTTCAAACGAAGAAAGTTGTTGTGCGAAGCTGTATATATTATGATTGTTGTGGTCCAAACCTATACATAAAATTAATGACCCTATGAGCAGGAGGTTGAGGTTACTTTGGCTGTAAGAAAGTGGACCTTCCAGAGGAGTTGTGGCCATTCGTCCTTGGCTTTAGGCCTCTGTTTATCCTTAGTATTCTACAAAAATTTATATCAGGTAAAATAATGAAAAAAAAAGAAAAAAAATTCAGTCGTCTGATATGGTCATGCAAACTGAACCGATGACCACAGCGGTAAGGATAGAAATAGGGTTTGATTTGTTAGTGTTTAGATTAGGATTTTTGCACGATAAGTGAGAAAAAGAATGCCTCCTCACATCCTATACTCTATGGAGATAATCAAAATTGACTTTCTCGGCATATATTACCATAAGATTCCTTCCTTAACCATTATCCTAATATTATTTGTTCAACAGTTTATTTTTTGGCATTGGGAATTGATGTGATAGCCTTTGATCTGTGTGATATTCTTCTTCCAATTTGGCATATATACTTCTATGCTTTTATTTTGCGAATGTGAATGCTGTACACCATTTTTTTTTTCCCTGTACATGACCCACATGCTTCATTGTTTTCCTGTTTCACCAGCTTGATCTGTTTGTGGGCAGGACACGCAATTGCTTTTGTGGGATCTGGAAATGGATGAGATTGTGGTGCCATTGCGGCGATACCCTCCTGGTGGGTCCCCCACATACAGCACTGGAAGCCAGTCATCACACTGGGACAATGCAGGCCCAGTGGCCGCTCTGCAACCTGCCCCAAGCATGCGCGATGTTCCAAAGATCTCCCCACTTGCTGCTCATCGTGTTCACAATGAACCCCTCTCTGGCTTGATATTTACCCAGGAATCTGTTCTTACAGTGTCTCGAGATGGACACATAAAGATCTGGATAAGACCTGGGATAGCAGATAGCCAGTCAAACAACACTGAAACTGTCTCAAGTACCAGCTTGAAGGAGAAACCTTTGTTCTCAAGCAAGGTTGGCAGTTCAAGTTACAAGCTATGACCAAACCATCAGCAGAAGGAAAAACCAAGCGATTTTTCACATTGGGATTGTCTTTTCATCTTGTTGGTTTCATTATGTAAACCGTACACGATTTAGAGTGCAAATAACGAACTGGTTCTATTGTATATTCTGGTATGAACATGCCACAAATGGCACGAAAGAGGTAGAGAGGGTGATGAGCCCCTTTGTAAGTACAAAACGGCGATTTCTAGGGATTTGTAGTAATATCGTGAAGTTGCTCCTTTGAGATACATTCTTCTCAAGTGCTTTCTAGTGTCTGTTTGTCCTACATTGTCACTGTTACAGCAAAACTTATACTGGATTACCCTATTATGTAGAAGTCCTTATTGCATTCGTTTAGGGTGTTTCCTGTCCGACAGGAAAGGCTTAAAAAGATTAACTTATAAGGATTGACCTAACCTCTGAAAACAATGAGTTTAAGTAATCCAAGAATGGACTGTCTAGAGAGGAGCTTACTGCAACAAGAAGGGAACTTAGCAATTAATAGGTTAATTGAGTTACTTTAAACCTAAACATGAGCAATATTGTCAAGATATACCACTATATAAGACCTCTAAGAATTTAGTCATATTTAGCTGATAAAAAAATAAATTTCTATATTTCTTTAAAATTATATCTGCATCCCTTTATCTGATGAGTTCTAGATTCGTCCCTGCTCCAAGGAGTAGAAGACAAATAGGCGCACCTGGGCAGCATGCCAGCATGTCATGGAGTTAGTAGACAACAGGAATATTGCAAGTGCCTCATCGGGAAGAGTCATCTATTGTTTAATAGACATTCTTATAAATTTTGCATTTGACCTTTTCTAATAGTGATTAGGTAGTATGGTTTTTTTTCCCAACTAGGCTTGATGGCGATGCTGTATTTTACGTCAATGATTACGAATTGTCAAATATTTGAACATTGATGCTTGAGCATTCTTACGTATATCATAACTGCAATCACCAATCTTTTTGTCTGATTAGAAACATAGATTTGTTGATTGGTCAGAGCTTTGAAATTTGAATAATTGGCAAACAAAAAATCAGATTTTAGACGGCAGGACCTACTAATCCCTTCTCTAAAGGAGCCAGAGCACATAGTTGCAATTCTGAGATTCCACACAAAATCAAGTACCTTCTTCCACCCCCCATCTGCTTGGTTTGTTTGCGTGAACTCTGATCAGATTGGAGTGAGATGAGCCAATTTGTTCTATTTGTATACTCAGGCCCTGACTATGCAATACAACAGCAATCCTACTTGTCTTGAAGCTAAAGGAACAACTTAAATTAAACCTGGAGTCGGAAACAGCATGATGGAATTTTCAAGCCTCTTTTTTCACGTGCAAAGAATGTTGCAATCAGTGATACATCCCATCCCCCTTAGTCAATGAACACATATAGTTAAGGGATTTTCCCTCCAGTGTAATTACCTTAATAGTCCACTATATAGACACAACTACAGAACCCAAAATTTCGATATACACTTTGCACAGACATAACCTTTCCCTACGATGCCACTGCTTGTGGCATCAACAAATCTAACTGCCCTGCATGGCTTCGACGTTTACCCTTTCAATTCCACGGTGATGAGGATCACTCCGAGATTGATCTGCACTTTCAGGCGATCGATCTGTCTGTGTCCCCTCCTGAGTGCTCTGCTGTTGATTTGACGAAGAACTCTGCCTTTTCCTCCACTTCCAAATCTCAACAAGAATAGAATGTCCGCACATTGTAACTCCAAACCCAGCAAGTGTGGCAACAAGGACAGCTAGAACAGCCTGGATATGAACCTGTAGATCCATACAAACATATAAATGCTCTAAAAGGATCATGTGACTATCCTATTTGGATATCCTGAGAGAGAGATATATTAACAAGCCAAGAGAAGAGGCAAGTGATAAAAGAATCTTTTACCAATGAGTAAAAAATATGCCCAAAGAGAACCACCAGACAGAATTGAATGGCCGCATAAACCCATGCATATTTTCTGCTTACTACATAAATTTCAGAGTCAGTATAACTATGAAATGGCGGTATCCCTGTACACAAAACATTGTATAAATACATAATACAAAGTTAACCTACCCATTGTTGTGGCAGTCATTGATGCTAGGAGACCCACTATGCAGGAAAATGGGAGTGATATGGCTAATGCACCAGATCCCATATTTGAAATCTGTATCACATGCTAATGTCAGGAACTCCTATGGGCTGGGAAAATAGCATCTGGAGATACAAAACTTACCAGAAGCTGCTCTAGAAACGAAAAGTAAGCAAGCATGCTGACAATGACAAGTACGGGAACATCCTGCCATATTCTGAAAAAATATTGCATCAATATTTAGTTGTATTATCTTGGAAGATGATACTGAACAGACTTGACATAAATTACAGACCCTTCAATTTGGCAGCAAGTTTCAGGTGCCTACTGAAAAAGCCATTTCAGTTGTTTTCAGATTGTGTACTAGCTAGTCTAGTGGATGTTAACAAGATTTGCATCAATTGGAGTTTAGAATCAATTGCTCAGCTGAAGTTTTCACGTTAAAGTCTTCAGTCTATTAATCTATGTCTAAGACAAGGAAATTATACCTCAATTTTGCTTAGACAATATTTTTTTGAAGAATTTCACAGGAAAAAATAGAATGAAAAAAAAAAATCGTAGAGACAAGGCAAGGAATATCCTTTCCCTAAATCATGCAGAGTGGAAAATTTTACATGCCTTTGTCTAACAACACCATCTTGCTGATCACTCTCTTGCAGGGAAAGGACCTGAATATTGGGAATTCGTAGAAGGGTGACAGGTAGGTTCTGAACTTCTTGCTTGCACACCTCACATACTTTGTTACCTTTAATGCTGAACCATTTTATAGCGCATTCTTTGTGTGCCAAAGCAAGTTCACCTTTGCAGCTACATTCCATCTTCAGTGTCTCAGCACCCTCCCCAAGTTCAACATAGCAGATTCTACAAACAGCTTGTTCTTCAGGTATATCTTCACCATTATCATCATTGCCATCTGCACCAAAAGACTAAGATAAGGCATAGGTTGGTTATCACGTTGTACAAACCAGGGTGAAAACTAAAAGCTGAAATCTGAAACTGCAGACAATTAATAATGTCCCAACTTGTGGTTTGCGGTTGATTGCCATGCCGATTAGCCTCTTGTCAAATGGAATTTTTTTTCAAACAAATGACATATCAATTTGGTCCTTCAGAAGGCTACAAATTTCCTCGTCATATGAGTTTTTATCACAAAACAGCTGTGTTGCAAGGTGGCACGAATTCAGAAAGCTAGCAAAGAATGGATAGTTGTAATATTTACAAATATATTCTGCTCTTTGGTGATCCACATTAATTGGCATTAATGTCTTGCCAATTTTTCTGAGATTTGAAGTGTCTTTGTAACTGAGGCAGGTCAACTTGATCAAAACCTGCTGAATTGACTTGGCCAATTCAACCCGCAAACATTTGTGACCACAGTGGTAGGAGAGGGAGGATGATTGTTAGAATTTGTATGTATACAATCAAGAATAATTACCAGAACAAATTTTGAACCCTTCCCTTTCCAACACAAAGAGTCAAGAGAGAGGGAAATTTACCAATTTCATCCTCTAGGGATGTGTTTGTGGTTGTCATGACAGTCCACTCAGCCCTTCCTGGAGTGGTGGGAATGACACGAAAACCACCACGTACAGATAGGCTTCCTTCTTTACTAAGTTCAGGGACTGAATGTGAACGGTGAATAGGTCGCCGGGCCCCTCCTTTCTGTATAACGAGAAAAAAATGTAAGAATCAGCTGGAGAAGTGGAAAACATATTGGAAGTTTATTTGACTGCAGAATCATAATGTAAATAAAAAATTAATTAATTAAAAGAAAAAAATATGGAGATACTTTCAACAAACATAATTAGAACATAAAAATGACAAATCGTTATGAACTCACATACATTACAGATGCAGGGCTATTTGATGTGGATAGAATATAAGAGATGCATCAAATGTAGGAAGAGATTTAACAAATTAGTGAATTAAATATCACAAATGCAGCTTTATGGAAAACCCTAAAATTATTCTGGAAATTCTAGATAAACTATAATAGCAAATCATATTCTGCCTAGAACTTCCGTTATGATAACTTTCTTAGCCACCTTTCATTTGTTTTCTAGGGGGAAGAACATGTTCTATCTCAGTCTGAGTTGTGAAATATATAGAACAGATGATGAGGGTGAAGTCAGGGGACGGCTTTGCAAATTAAACTATCGGAAGTTGGATGGCCCTCTGAATAGCAAAGAAGGTTGGTATCAACCTTAAATACCATGAAATTTCAGCCAGTAGAGAAAACTAAAGCTTGCCAATGATAAGACTTAAAAAGCATGAATATCCTTCAGCAAGGATACCAGTATATAGTTCAGGGTTAAGTGCAACTTAAAAGCCGTGAGTTTCAATACAGAATATGAGGGGGGATCAGGGACTGGCTTCACAAACTGCTTGCATTGTTGCTTATAATGATGCACAAATTTGTATACTGGAAAATTAAAATTCAGTATTGACCTAAATGTCAGCAACCTAGTCAAGTTGACAAAGTAGAGAAAACAAAAACCCATTTATGATAGCAGTGTCCTCAAATCATTCAATTTTCAAGCAGTTCAGGGTTGAAAGGTGGTTTTGCAATCTTCTTTTTTGAGAATAACCAGCTAAATTCTTCCATCTACGCAATAAATTTGAGTTATGAACAAGATGCATAAATTGGAACCTCGAGTAGAAATCAATATTTTCATCACAATGATGCTCAGCATCTATAAAGTCGAAGCATTCCAGACGACATGCCATTGAAGTAGGAGCACATAGTAATACTTCTCAAGCCAAGTGGTTAATACTCACAATAGAACTGAACGGACTGATCATGTTCCCTCCATGCATAGACTCTGGATTTGAATGAGCAATTGGGCTTCCAGGTAAGGATGATGCTCTATTCATTTTGGATGGAAAAAGCTTTGTAAGAGACCGTGTCCTTGAGATCTGACGCTTCTCCCATAAGCCAACAGGTGAACCTCCTAGTTGTATAATGGCTGCCTTCTCGGTGTCTGAAGTAGTACCCTGACGTTTGAAACTTAGTTTTGGAAGTAGGGATTTTAGGGTTAATTTATTTTTTGATGGTGAGGGACCTGGGGACCAATTTACTTTACCAAAGCTAGGGCTCGGTAATGGGGAAAAATTTACTCTTTTTGGAGTGTGATTTGGTGTTTGGGGCATATTTATCTTCACACAATCCTCCCTGGTGTCCTCGATAACTATTGAGGGTTTCTCCAATACAAGGTAGTGTGGACTCTGGCATTGACCAGGCGGGGTTTCCTCGACTATTTCACTTGATTCTCCAACCTGTGAAAGCAGAAAAAGAACAGAAACTGCATTAGATCAGCAAAACAGAAAACTAATAATTAATGGTTTGTAATCAACCTAACAGTGATAGAAGAATGTCAATCAGATCAGAAGACATCTCACCCGAAGAAATAAGAAATGACCATTGAGAATTATAATTCTGAGGAAGGGGAAAAAGGCCATGAACTGAGGTAGTATCGAATATGAAATGGAATATGACAACAAAATCTAGATCTACAGCCCAGTATAAAGCAACGTCGTGATGTAGGGTTTGCATAGGAGACCCCATATATTTAATGCCAAAAGAATTCTCAAAGTTCCTTGAATTGAAATCTTATAGCACGTTAAGGCCTTGAAAGGATTTTAAATGAGTTGTTCATGCTTACTACAAGCCTATGATGTAATCTTGCAAATTTATAAGTTGAAGCTTTAAACTCAAATTCCAGAAAGTACGAAGCCAGAGTATGCCACAGATACAACCATAGAGTAGTTGTACAAGTCAGTTGCATTGAGTTACCACCCTGAACGGTGGTGTGCTGAAAACCTAGCTTTCTTCTGATACAGGGCTAAATACGACTTGTCCACAAAAGTTCAGGTAAGAAAATCCGAATCAACTTAAAGTTGTCTGATCTAGTCTTGAACATCTATAGAAAATACCCATGAGAAGAGGGGCAAAGTAACAAACCACGAGACCTAAGGGTAAGGAAGAGTGTCATCAATTATGACCCATGTCAAATAAAAGAGAGCAAGACAGAGAAGAATTCCAGACACGGATACCTACCATATAGTTTCGACAAAAAAGCAAACCCCATTTCCAATTTTGAGATACAGAGCTATGAATTTGACTAGAAACTACGAAAATACTAGAGAAGGAGAAGAAGATACAGCAAAGGAACGAAAACAACGTACCGGTCGAATAGGGGGATCATCTTTGCTGCTGGTGGAAGCGCTGTGGTCATTCTGCTTTGTAAAGGGGTTCTCTTCATTTTCCATGAGCAGCGAAAGAACTTCTGAACACGAAGTCCTAAGCAATAGCGAGAACAAAAAAACCAGTAAACTAGAACGATGGAATCTGCACGACCCGTGGCAAGTAAAAGCACATATATGTACAAGTGGCACCTCAGACTCAGATGGAGCGAAGTGCAAGTGAAACTGAAATTCTCCGAAGCGTCACTTCATTTGTCTTGTATGGCCCTCCCAGTTCAGACTTCAGAGGTCAGAACATAAAAGTAACGCTGAAGAAACTGGTTTGGTGAGGCGTTTTCTTCGTACAAGTTTGGCAGTTGTACAACTATTAAAACAACTGCATTTTTTTTTTAAAACAACTGTATATTTGATTGAGAGAAAAATTGCGTCCTGGTTAGAACCTCCCGCCTACTTTTATTTTCTCCCTTTATTTTATTAGATAGATCGGGCGCACCCACTTGGTTAGGATAAAAACCTCGGGCATAATTTGCTCCTACATGCCAAAGATTTTTTTAACACGTTGAATTTTTGAATTATCAAAATTTACTATCACAATTTTGATAATTAAATTTTATTAATTTAAAGATATATATTAATAAATTTTAATTATTCGAAAATTTAATATGATAAAATTAATAATTTAAAATCATAAAATAACATTAACCACATAAATCAAAAGTGTAAAACGGAACGAAAATAGATAAATCCAGATGTAGACAAAAATGTCATTTGTCGTAGTAATCATATCTTAAACATTATCTCTAAATATCTTGAGCGTGTGCTTGCAGAGACCATAAACAATGTGCTGGTCATGATCAGAAGTTCATGTGAATATTCTTGAAGTAGATCATTGCAGAGATGGTTTAGTTCCTTGAAGTGATCATTAACCAAGTCTAACAAGCATTAGCATCATTGCTAGAGTAATTGAATGCTTTGTTGAAGGAAATAGTTGTAACAGTTGCCGTTGACATTCGAATGAGTATCAGAGCAACAGATTCTTTGCTCTCTTTTTAGGTGCATGCTTTTTCTACAGATAATTCATTTATTTTTGTGCCTCAATGATTAACACGTGTGGCCGCCACCGCTCCTTAACAACCCTCTGCAAATCTTTTTAGTTGGATTTCGTTTCTACTAACTAGATCGATTTTAATTCGTTAAATAGTACCCGCTCGATTGGTATTCAACGTCACCTGTGCTTCTTCTTTTCTTTTCTTTTCTTTTTCTTTTTCTTTTTTTCTTTTTTTTCTTTTTTTTTAAGGAAAAAAGGGCCAACGGGGAGAAAAGATTGAGGGTTGGGAGCTTCATAACTAGCTGGCATGACCATCGTAGTACCCTTGTTAAAAAATTCTTCAATAGAGGTCATATATATATATATAATGGTCCACAAAGAGTTACAAGCAAGGTCTGTGGGAGGAAATATTTCACAGGGACTACCTTAAGACATGTCGAACTGTAGCATGACACCATTCAAGAAGCCGTTGAGCAGAGATATTAAAATAGAATCCATGACCTCTCATCCAGTGGCGGGTGCAGGGGGCGGTCTTGGGCGGCCGCCACCTATTGCACCGCTCAAAATAAAAATTTATATGTAATTTTTTTTTTGGCCTGGACATGTGGGGGCCCAATCCCTATAGACCCAAGCCAATCCTTCTCTTCTTCTTCTTCTTCATGGCTTAAGTGGCAGGTGAAAAGTTCGACCCCATGAATTTTGATCCTAGATCCGCTACTGCTCTCATCCACCATTAAATTAGGCAATTAGCTTTCTTACCAGTAAATTAAGCAAGCAAAAAATTTTGAGAGTTTATAAGAGAAAATTTAAAAATTTTGAGTTTATAAGAGAAAATTTTGAGAGTTTGACTTTTTATAGGGGTTTGTAAAAAGTTAGTGAAAACGTTCAATATTGATTGTAAAATAATTTTTATTGAAGTTTGTTAAAAAGTAAGGAAGGAGAATATTTGATATAATTTATTTTTTTTTATAAAAGTATATGGTAGTTAGTGTGTGAAAATGTGTTGGAATTTGTGTGAAAATTTTGAAATTTTGATGTTTGGTTATTAAAATTTTGACTTTTTAAAAATGTTCCAAGTTGAAAATTTTTCATTACCAAACATCACCCACTATAAGAATCTCTTGATCTGATTGGGGGTCGTCGATATATAGGTTTTCTAATTTCAACTACAAGTCTACAAATGGTGGACGGAACATATATGGTAATCCATGTCCGTACGTATTTCCTGAGTGCTTACCTAGCTAGTGTATAAGGTAATTAAACTCTGAAAATCTCTTCCATATATGCCATGCCCCTCATAGATGGCCATTTTACTTTATCTTTTTTCTTCTAGAGTTTTCTTTTGGTCTCTATCAGTTTGTACATATGTCCCTTTCGAGTGGAAGAACGAACTCTATCTGCAAAGTGCGGTGGATTGTCAAGCACCGAACATGACATGTACTTATTATATATCCTATCTATACAGGTTTTAATGGGGGCTGTATTGCTATTAATGAGTGGTTTTAGCGCAAAGTGGGAAACAAAAATATAAGATCAATATAGCTAATGATGTGACTAGTAATTCTTCCTTTCGCTTAATGATAGAGATCATCAGAGAGGGAAGATAAGGAGAGGGAGAGAGCTTTTGTGTTCCATCTCGTCCGTTGACCTAGGTAATGCCAGACACCGCCATTGGAGAATGTTGAACCAGATATTATTAAAAAGAGATCAGATATCTTAGGTTTAGCATTTCAATGTGATAACTGATATATATATATATCCTTCGTCCTAAATTATTCGGTTCTGGACAAGGATATGAGGAAAGAATGTTTATTGGTAAAGCTTCATTCTACCTTATCTTCTATTAATGTGCAGCATGAAGCAGGCAGCAACTCCATGGCGTCCCTTTTAGACCGAACCTTTCCTAGCTCGAAAGAGAACGACGTTACAATTGCATCGCCCAGCTGTTTGGATAGGGACGTGCCCATTCGGCACACCCTCATTTCACAGGAAGTCAAATACTGCATATATTTCACAAAGATCTGGTAGCGTATGGTAGGTGTTGAGGCAATTCTATTGGTAACAAAACTGAAGTACTTCTTGCAAGATCTGGCAAGTTTTCTACTTGTGTATCCATCTAACAAACTGAAACCTACAATACATGCACCCGAATGCACCATATACATTTCAGCCAAATTCCAATAGGTAGCAGATCACCAGAGAATTCGTCCGGTAGAGGATGTGGAAGTCCCACGTTTCAGCTCATATGGAGCTTTACGGCTCACCTTATATATATGTCGCGAAAAGGTCGCTTGCTTTCAGCCTCCTCTTACTGAATTCTTGGAGTTTTCCTCCCTTGGTATGGCGACGCATGCATGACTCATGAATGACTCATGAGGTGTTGTAACCGCACACACCAATAATAAACAATAAACGAAAATTGAAAGAGAGAGAATAAGAAAAGAGAGAGAATTTAAGCAATTTATACTTATGTCTGCAAGATCAGATAGCAGCCAAAGAGTTACTATAACAATGTTAGAGTTGATATAAAACCCAATTATTTATATGAAAACCCTAGACCTAAGTAAAAACCACTTTAACCCCAATACAATAATGCGCTCAGTGATGGTGACAAGCAACCGACATTCCATGGAGTCCCTTAACTGCTCGATCTCCTCTAGCAGCACAACAAGGGTTGCATTCGCACCAAGGCAGTAGCGATGGCCAGGGGCAGAACTACACAAGGACAGTGGGGGACAGCCGCCCCCCATCGCCTTGAAAAATCCTTTTTTTTTTTTATGTGTTAAGCCCAGCCCACCCCCGTTTAGTTTGGTGTGTTATTCTCGAGGCCGAAGAGGTTGGCTCCTTTTGGAAAGCCTCTGAACCTGAACAAAACGAATTGGGCATTTGGGCTTGTCATAGTAGTCTACAGAGCTCCATACAACCCAGTATTTGCCTACTTGGATGCTCTGGGCCATGTTGAGAGTCCTTTTTTTGCCATTCAGCCGTGTAAAGAATATTGGAGAATAACTACTTCCAGTGTCAAAAGCTTTTAGCATCAAACAAAGAAGTGGTCCAATTTCCTTAAACCCACAAAGGTGCTATTAGGTGAGAGATATTCATTGGTCCTATGTGCTTCAACATTCACTAAAACTAAAATGAAATAAAATAGAAAAACTTCAACCAATTGAAAAAATATGAGCCCAAAGCTTCTGACCCTCGTATAACAAAGCCAAGGGTTGAGTGGAGTAAAGGCCAGTACTTGTTTTTTTTTTTCCCCTGCGAAAAAGCAAGTATGTTAATAATAGATTGTTGAAGCATACTTCACTTTCTATGTTATTAGAAGACAAAGAATAGATTTCATTAGGCTAACATCCTAATAAAGGTGTTTAGAGGAGCAGGTCTTGCGGATTAAACTTCAAGGGGGGAGTTGTCACTTTACTAGTATTTACTTTTATATAGACTAGTTCAGCCATTTTAGTTGGTCCAAACAAGTTTTGGCTTTGCTGGATGTAGCCTATTTTGCAATTGACCATTTCAAGTTTTTTTAGGGCAGATTCTACAAGTTTGTAAAAGATTTTGTGAATAACTTGATCGAGGGGATGTGTTGACAAGTCCTTCACTTTTTATATTATTTTTTTGAGATTAAATAAAGGTATTGATTGCTATGAGTGAATCATGATGAAGTTCTAATATATTATTCTTAATATTCAGATCCAAAAATATGACAATACTTGGTAACTTAATAGTAGGTGGACTTCCTGAGTTATCAATTCAAATGAATAGGAGGGACATAAAGTTCTGAGACATAATCATTGCTATTAGTATTTTTAGTCCTTAATTTTTCATATTTTATCTTAAAGACATTTTTTACATTACATAGTAATTTTTTTTTTTTTTTTATCATTTTTCCTTAAGAGTTTGCTCTCTTTAATTGCATTCCTGGTTCTGCCACTAGAGATAGCGATGTCTTTGTTTTCTGACCTCCAAATTAGATGAAAAACATAAATACTATGGGCAAATCTTGTGTTTTCCAAAGTGACGTACGTGCCTAAGAGAGCTCCAATAATACAGCTACAGAGTCAATCACGTTAAACACCAAGAATAATTTCCATTCTTAGCCCAAAGATAAACGGCGCCTAAGACATGAAAAATAGAAAAGAATTGAAACTCTAAATCATCAACTATAATTATATTCATCAACTTGTCATCCTAATGAGTTATTTACTTGTTGGTAATACTTGTGACTTTATTTATTATTTAGTTTTAATTAGTTTCCATCTTCTTTTCTGCATGATAATAATATATTTGTCTTGAAAGAGACTGCCTAACCAAATTAGAATTAATTAATATATTTTGGTTTCGATATATTTAATTAGGACATTTGCTTGTCGTATATACATTCTTGGCGGTATATATATATATATATATTGACCTAATGTTTTGAGGAGCAACATTATTATGATTTCATCCGACTTGAATCATCACATCTTATATGTGATAAATACGTAGACGTAATTATAATTACTTTTATATGTAGTATGAGATATTTATGAATTTATAACATTACTAGTACTCTTGGCCCTCAAAAGTCAAGTTGACGAGCTATCTAGCTATATTATATAGTTTGAGATAATTTATCGGGAACATGATGAGCTCTCATCGCCAATGGGATAAGTCAACAGGAAGCACCACCAAAGTTGGTCACAACCACCCACCAAATACGCTTGCTTTTGGAAAATAATTGCGTATTTTTGCTTTTTTTTTTCTTTTTTTTTTTTCTTTTTTTCGGCAAAGATGAGTTTGATAGTAAGTGGAGCCTAATTAATAGCCATGCATACAAAATTACAAATGTTTCCAATGCTATTTACCCAAAATATATATATTTCCAATGCTGCAACAATATTATCAATGACCTAGAAAAAAAAAAAAGCAACAATATTATCAATGATTCCATCCCAAGATTTCAGCATTCTATCAGTAGAAGGCTTTGGGTCTGAGACTTTGTGTTCGCCCGCACTATTAATGCAGTGGAGCATGTGATTTATTTCGATGCAAAGCGAAGATGAGCACTTGAGCAATTAGTGAAAACAATTTTTTTATTACATTAAATATTTCAAAAATAAGATTAAATGTTGGTTTATTAAATTTTTTGTATGTGATGGTCTACATGATCATTTGAGCACGCATCAGATCCACCATGGATGTTTAACTATCAAAGAGCTCTCTAAATTACAATGATAATATGAAGTCCTCCTACTAAACAGGCTCGAAGTGGAAATTTTGGTTCATTATGGGCTTTAGGTCCATGAATGTCAACACCGTACTTGGGCTAAATTGCCTACTGTTTAGCCCTGGACCGTGTCTAGTGTGCACCCTGATGGGCTTGTCTTATGGCCTTGTAGTTTCCTTTATGTGCGATGAACTACATTTGCCTAAAAACAAAAAATGTGGATTTTTCTCATTGAAGTGCAGATTTGGACTCAGAATGTTTAACTTGATTTGGCCTCGTAATGTATGGATTAGTGCCCCGAGGTACCGAAGATTTATTAGAAGAGCTCCTGGAAACTTTGACACGTGCTAATTAACAGGATAAATCTTCGCTACTACAAGAAATTTTGTATAATATTTTGTTTTTGGACATTATTTCTAATATTTGGTTTGTTATTGCTTTATGTTTACTAAGTTAGATGACAGAGAATATATTTCGAAGTACTTTTTACTATGGTATTGAATATGGGTAAGAAATTTTAAACTATGTTACCCACGTTTCTACTGTGTTTCTTTCTACATAAGGATATTTGAATCTCTTTAATCAAATAGCATAAGATAACCTAACAAAAAAAATAGCATAAGATAAATTAATTAAATAAAACGAACAGGCTATAATAAGTTTATAACATTAGCAAACACCAACATCACCCACAATAACTATTGCCTATCACAAGAAATTACGGACGAAAATGGTTGGTCGCTCAAAATTATTAACTTCGACAAAGTACACTTGGTCTATTAAACTATATTGATCTTAGTTAAAAAGTCGAGAAAGGTATTTGCTTAAACTATCATCTTTATTGCATATACCGTATTTGTTGCAGTGCTTAACGTAGCAATTAAGAAATGGCCTTGAAATATATACTTTCGAAGAAGGACAGAAAACGTTGATAATGGGAATCCTTATAGCCATCTTCCAAAAGGATCCTCGATCATCGTTTTTTTTTTTTATCCCAGAACTTGGTTATGACTTTCTTTTAAGGGGTAAAGATAGGTGTGCTTCTTAAATAAAAAAAGAAAAAAGAAAAAAAAGAAAAAAAAAGAAGAGTTAAGTTAAGCAGATGAACTCTGCCAAGATTCGTAAAGGCAAAGATCTTTGCTCACGTCAGGCGGTGCTGTACAGCTGTAGCTAGGCGTTAGTGATCACTAACTACGTAAAAGTTAGGGTTTACGGTCAGGCGGTGCTGTACAGCTGTAGCTAGGCACTAACTGCGTAAGAGTTAGGGTTTACGTAACAAAAATTACGGACGCCGTTGCCGGGGATCGAACCCGGGTCACCCGCGTGACAGGCGGGAATACTTACCACTATACTACAACGACTTGGTTGTAGTTGTTGGATTTTTCTTAATCATTTATTTTCATTTTATAAAAAATTGTAAAATTTTTAAGATTTTTTATAAAATTATGAATATTTAAGTAAATTAAAATTTTTAAAGATTTTTGTGTAAAAGTTAGTGAAAATTTTAAAGATATTTAATTTTTGTTTGAGTTTGAAAAAAGGTGTAAAGAGAGATGATTTAATATAATTATTTAATAAAAAAGCATTAAAGTTAGGTAAAAAAGTATAGAGAAAGAAGTTCTATTATAATTTTTTTTTTGAAAATGTATTGGAGTTTATATGAAAAATTACTGAAAATTGTGTAAAAAATATTGGTATTTATGTAAAAAATTTTAAAATTTTAGATGTTTATTTTATTAAATATATTATATTTTAAAATACTTTTACAAACTAACGTACCAAGGTAAGCAATACAAGCTCTTTTATGTTTCTTTTTATTTACTGAAGTAAGGAAGGTCAAAGTCGATGGTTTTGCAGACTGCTAAACTTAGATATCGTGTGTCTATGTGATAGATTCTCGTACAATCCCGGCCCCTTAGATTGTCATCAAATCCCTATTTTTCTAGGAAACATTAAAACTTGATATATACTGGCCCATAAAGGTACCTTTTTACATTTTGAACTTTGATCCCTCGACTTGCAGCAAATTGTGGGTTCCTTACCCTTTTGACCCATGAGGTTGTTTTCACAACAAAGCCTTCTGATTAGGCGGTAACAAATTTTGAAGGTGAGAAGTTTTAATTCATTATATTAAGGGCATATTATAATAAATTCCTACGAATTATCATCCTCTCTCATTTATCTCCTAAACTATAATTCGTTGTAATTCATTTTTCTAAACTATGTCCTTATTGCAATTCCATCTCCCAACCAATTTTGGGTGTCAATTAGAACAAAATCTGTCCATGTACGTTACACGTGAATAAGGCAAATTACAATAATCTCCCACAAACTATCACTATTTTCTCAATTACCCCCTAAACTATCATTCGTTGTAAATTTTCCCCTAAACTATGTCTTTGTTACGGTTCCATCCTCCAACCTATTTGAGGAGGAGAATGGTATTTTAACGTGAGTTGAGGGTCAATTGTAACGCGCATGGGACAGATTCTGTTCAAATTCATTTCCTAAGTCAGTCGGAGGATGGAACCGTAATAAAGACAGTTTAGGGGATGATTTTACAACGAGTGATAGTTTAGTGGAATAATTAAGAAAGATAGTTTGTTGAGAGTTATTGTAATTTGTCTTTATATTAAGGGAAATTGGCATTTTAGTCCCTGGATTTTGAGTACTTTTCAATTTAGTCCCTCACTTTCAAATTTCAAAATTTTGGTCCTTTGGTCTTCGTTTTTTTTTTTTTTTTACAAAAACACTCTTTCGTCATTCCTTCGTCCACCTTCTTAAGGCCTGCCACCCCAGCAATCATGACAAGTGGCATCATTTCAACACTCAAATTGCTTTTTTGCCCTAACACTCAAAATGCAGCTTTAAGCAAGATGGGTCGGCTTGCACCACTATCAGAGGAACCCATCGACGGAGAATACGACAGAACGAACAGCTCCAAAAAAAGGACGAGGTCTGGCATGGAGGAACTGGATCAAGACCTACCTGTCCCTTGTCTTAAACATGAAATCAAACCTCAGAATTCCTCCTCAGCATCATGGGCTGTCCTCTTTTCACCGTTCCACTCCGCCTTAAACAATCAATGATTAATGAGGTAGACCAACCTTATCTCACAACCATCTCTCAATGTTTATTCTTTCTTCCTCCTTTAAACATCTAGCTTCTTTTTGAATTCATTACTAAAGCATTTGCATTTGGTACTTCGATTCGCATTTCACATTTTTTGTGACTGATTTTTTTTTTCTTTAAGAAGTTTTTCTCTTTCTTTTTTCCAACTGCTCCGAGGTACATGTAATTAGTCTCCCATGTTATAACTGGCACATGTACAAATTTCTTTTTTCCATTTCTCACTGCTATGCCACTAGTAAGTTAGCACTCCCACTCCCACTCCCACTGGGTTGGAATCCTTAAAGGGACCTAGCAGCTTCATCTTGAAGAAACTGTCCCCACTAAAACATCGATCTAAGCATACTCAATTGTTGTACAAAAAAAACCAACGGCTACCAAAAACCCCTTCAAGTGAAAACGATGCTAAGGTGTAGAAGAACTTGCAACATGAGACTCTTTAACATTTTCCCTCCAAGTGCACGCCATTACCATTGCTATGCACACTATATTAGCATAAAATATTATTTAATTAGATATGCTTGAATCCGTACATAATCACAAACATGTGAATATAAAGAAATTACACAGCGGAAAAACTTTATGGATCTAACCTCCTGCCATTGATGCTCAAGCGTTGATGTAGATCTGAAATTGAATCTTAATTTCTCCTGTAACTCAGAGAGAAAAACTGTCAGAGTAATAGCAAGAGAATCTTCTAGCCTATAGCCTAACCTTAGGGTTTTGCCGTACTGTAGATGGAGTGAACAGGCCAAATATATAGGCTAGGCTAGGGACCCCTTGATAGGTAATAGAAACCCTAGTTTAATCCTTCCATCAAGGATTAATTACATTTACAATTTTGCCCAGCACCTAAATTAAAACCCTTATATCCTACGTATCATGTGGGCCATATTTAATTAAATATTCTAACATTCTCCCACTTGGGCCACATGACACAAGAACATCCTTAGAGTTGCCAGACTCCTTAATATGGCCAAAATTTTATCCATTAATTATTCGTGAACTTCTCCCACTCAACCAAGAAAATAATCTGCATGAATCATAGCGATAAGACTCTATGTATCAAGTCTTCCCTTTCATGTATTACTATGCAAACATCTCCTAATTAAGTACTGTATGGGCTATATAACTTCATGAATGGACTTCCTATAAGCCATTCAGGTCCAATTTATTTGCCCAAAAATCATATACACTTTATGCGCGCAAAATAACTTTATTCTCCAAAATTAAACTTTATGTCTATATAGAACAAATATAAAGAAACAGAACTTACATCGAATCAATGAGTCCCATATGTTCCACATGACCCTTAAATTGCTTTACCGGTAATCCTTTTGTCATGGGATCTGCAATCATCAATTCAGTGCTTATATGCTCAATCAGCACCTCTTGTTTTTCAATGTACTCTCTCACTCTGAGATACTTGATGTCGATATGTTTGCTTTTGCTGCTGCTTTTATTATTCTTGGAGAAGAAAACTGCAGCTCTACTGTCACAGAAAATCCTAATAGGCCTTGCTATAGAATCGACAATCTTGAGACCCTTGATGAAATTCCGCAACCATAAGGCCTGTGTTGTTGTTTCATAGCATGCAATGAATTCTGCCTCCATGGTAGATGTAGCAACAATAGTTTGCTTACAACTTTTCCAAGATATAGCCCCTCTAGCAAGTAGAAAGATATACCTTGAAGTAGAATTTTTGGTGTCTACACATCCGGCAAAATCCGAATCTGAATAACCAACCACCTCCAACTGGTCAGTAGCCCTGTAGGTCAATCTGAAATCTTTGGTGCCTTGCAAATATCGCATGACTTTCTTTGCAGCTTTCCAATGTTCTAAACCTGGGTTGCTTTGGTAAAGACCCAATAAACCTACTGCATGAGTAATGTCAAGTCTGGTGCAAACCTGAGCATACATAAGGCTCCCTACTGCAGATGCATAAGGTATACTTTTCATCTGCTTCTGCTCCAATGCATTTTGAGGACTTTGATCTTTATTGAATTTGTCCCCTTTAACAATGGGTGCTACAGAGGGTGAACAGTTCTTCATCCTGAATCTCTCTAAAACCTTTTCAATGTAGGCCTTTTGAGACAGTCCTAATGTTCTTTGTGTCCTGTCTTTGTGAATCTCTATCCCAATGACATATGAGGCTTCACCCAAATCTTTCATTTCAAAGTTTTTAGAGAGGAACTGTTTAGTCTCATGCAACATCCCCAAATCACTGCTTGCAAGTAAAATGTCATCCACATACAGGACTAGATAAATAAATTTGCTCCCACTGACCTTAAGGTATATGCACTGATCAACATAAATATCTTTATAAGAAATATCAAAAACTGAGTTCACAAACTTAAATCCAAAACCAGATAAAGATAACTTGGAAATAGAAATCAAGTTTCTAAAAAACTCAGGAATGTAAAAAACATCTTCTAGTTCCAAAACAAAACCAGTTTTTAAAACTAATTTAAAACTCCCAATAGCCTCCACATGTGACCGCATCTTGTTTCCTGAATAGACGCATAGTTCACTTCCTTTCGGCTTCCTGGTCTTTAGAAAACCTTGCATTGTATTGACAATATGAATTGTTGAACCAGAATTAATCCAAAAAGAATTATGAGGAGCCTCAATTAAATAAGATTCGTGACTCACTAGAGAGAAGAGATTACCTTTCTTCTCAAGCCAAGCCTTATACTTGAGATAATCTTTCTTCAGGTGTCCTGATTTCTTGCAGAAGAAGCAATTCATTTTGTTGCCATCACGCTTCATTGGCACCTTGCTTTGCTTCCTCACTTGATGGACAAATTTTCCTTTCTTGGCATTCTCATTCTCATTCCCTTTACTATGAATAGCCATATAAACACTTTCTGGCTTCTCATTCTTCAGTCTCTCCTCCTCTTGAACACACATGGTCAGAAGTTCATTAACTGACCACTTTTCCTTATGTGTGTTGTAAGAGATTTTGAAGGGACTGTACTCAGATGGAAGGGAATTCAGGATGAAATGAACTAAGAAGGAATCTGAAATCTCAACCTCTATTGCCTTTAATTTAGCTGCCATGTCCCTCATTTCTATGATGTGCTCACGCACTCCTATAGTACGATAAAAAACTTTACTTGAAAGTTTCTTCATCAGGGTGCTGGCCAGTGCCTTATCAGAGGTAACAAATTGCGCCTCAATGGACTTTAGAAAATTCTTTGCCTTATCGCAAGCAGGGATGGAACCCCTGATGCTCCTGCTGACCCGAGATTTCATGAACATCATACTTAAGCGATTAGATCGCTCCCACTGTTCACGTTTAGCAATCTCATCTTGCGTACTTTTGTCCGTTATGGCGGGTGGTGCATCATAACGAAGCGCAAGGTCAAGTTCCATACACCCCAAAGCAAACTCAATATTTTCTTTCCAGTCAGAAAAATTTTCACCACTCAGCATTGGAACATGGAATGTTCCATCCATAAGTGCAGTAGGAACAACTGCAATAACCAAAGAAATTATTACTGGAATGCTATAAATTTAAAGACTTTATTTTAAACTAACCAATGTTAATTTAAATAGAAAATTCAGCCTTCCTGTGGGTAGAGGCCGCATAACACATGAATTTACTAAACTTAAATGATAAAACTAGTAAATATAAACATTAATCAATAAAACTCTCTGTACTTGTGGGCATAGGAAAATCCATTTCTTAATGCTAATTTACTACCTTATCCTAATTAACTCACAAAAATTAATAACTTCCTTGTGGGGCCGAGTCATCAACCTCATGATTTAATTACAACATAGATGCTTAAATTCTTTATTTAGGAAGTTGACTTTATATGATAATTAATTTAATTGGGATGTTGTGGCTACTCCTAAAAATTTAAAAATCACAACTTCAAGCATCAAAATTAATGTTGTAAACTTTATATTGGTCCATCTAAAACATATAAGCAGAATAAAATTTCTGGATTTTTTTTTTTCACTGCTCCGGTCCGGCATTAATTGGCCGGACCGGTTGGACCACCGGCGACCCACCCCACGCGGGTCGCAGGACCCGTACCGCGCGGGTCCTGGTCGGTCCGACCCGATACGGGTCGGACCCTTATGGCCGGATATCCCTCTGGGGTGACCCAAACGTCAGCCCAGCCCTGCGGGTCACTATTCGGCCACTGCCCAGTATTGTATGGCCCCAAAAATTGGCCTGACGAGAAAGGTCTTCCTCGTTTCCATCTGGGCACCTCATGAAGAAAGAGGAGAACCTTCTCCTACGCTGCATGAGAGAGATTTATCTCTCTCTGGTTTGCTTCAAACACCCACAAAAATCATTAAAAAATAACATTTCAAAACCGTATCTCCTCATGGCTTAAAATAATTCGTTCAAAAAAATAAATAAATCTCAGCCTTTAAGCAGATATGAAAAGGTGACCGAATTGCACAAAAGGCAACATAAAAAGAACAGCATGCAAAACTGTGTCTGTTCATGAAAAGGTGACTGAATATGATCTTTGCACAAAAGAACAACACGCAAACACACAAATCTATAAACTATCGATGCAGACAAAAAATAAATACGGATTGTACACTGAGCATAACAGCAAAAGGATGCTCTGATACCACATGTTAGCATAAAATATTATTTAATCAGATATGCTTGAATCCGTACATAATCACAAACATGTGAATATAAAGAAATTGCACAGCGGAAAAACTTTATGGATCTAACCTCCTGCCATTGATGCTCAAGCGTTGATGTAGATCTGAAATTGAATCTCAATTTTCCCTGTAACTCAGAGAGAAAAATGTCAGAGTAATAGCAAGAGAATCTTCTAGCCTATAGCCTAACCTTAGGGTTTTGCCGTACTGTAGATGGAGTGAACAGGCCAAATATATAGGCTAGGCTAGGGACCCCTTGATAGGTAATAGAAACCCTAGTTTAATCCTTCCATCAAGGATTAATTACATTTACAATTTTGCCCAACACCTAAATTAAAACCCTTATATCCTACGTATCATGTGGGCCATATTTAATTAAATATTCTAACACACTATTTACCGACCCATTGGAAGGCTTAGTTGCGCCTCCATTTACGTAGGGTTTTACCATCGGGTGTCCATTACTCATCCCACTATTCACCGATGTTCTCATATGACCATTGCCATGTACCAGATTCTCCAAGTGCCCACATGCTACTGCTATTAGTCCTAAGAACAATGCAGAAGGTTTCCCAAATCTTGACTTAAATTAAGGATGTAATTGAACACCAATGAAGTATGGATGGGTAGGCAACTCAACAATCTCCATGCGCTGACCAGTTTCAATATCTCTACCAACAAATGATAGGCCAACATTTTCAAGTTGTGATATCATATTTGGATTGACCTCGTATCTTTGCCGATGTCATTCAACAAAACTTACGTTGCCATACAACTTCGTAGAAGTGCAATCAACATCTTTGAAGTAAGTTCTCCTAGATCCTAGACACATCGTGCCTCCCATATGAGTTTTTGAACCCTTTGGCATAAATATCACACAAGGATTTGTAGTTTAAGGATCAAACTTGGTGTTGTTGGCCTCATGCAAACCAAGAACAAATCGTGCAAACTCAATGACATCAATTTGCATTCCCAGCCAAATCCCTAGGAACGAAACATTCTTCTCTCGAGCATACTTTTCTGTAATAATTTTCCCTTGAACTCCTTTTTTGCCAAACCCTCTTGGAACAAGAACAGCATCAGCCTCTTTTAAAACGATCCTAAGCTGCTTTATAAACATCATGGTCCTCTTTAGCAGTAATATCTTCAAGCTCACCTATTGCAACCCATTCTACAATAAGCTTCTAGCGACGAGTGACAGAAGCATGTACAAGAGCCTTCAAGACAAAGAGTTAAGAATCTGAAAGACCATGGTATTTTTCAGCCATGGCAATTCTAACCGGATCATGCAACTTTTCAAAATGTTTTGTTCTTGCAATCCATTCCTTTAACTCAGGCTCCCTTGTAAGACTTAGAAGGTTCAGCCCTTTTAGGATTGCTTCATGTGCTTTCTAATCTCTTAAAAGCAAAGGAACATGCCATATGTTTGGAACATCATAGAGGGTAACAAGGTTCTCTGCCTGCACATGACAAAATTGAGCAAGCTTCATCTTGACATTCTCATCAAGTGCGTTTGTACTACGGCAAGCTAGAACATTTGGAGTCAAGCCCAGTCCTCTAAGTCCCCAAACACTACGCTGGGAAGGCTTTGTTTTCTGCTCACCGACAACATTTAAAACGAGTATGTAACACCCCTTTCTTGTTTGATCTATTGTTTACTAAGTTTGCACACTCTATATATATATATATATATATATATATATCAGTTTTTTGACTCACTTATAGTGTTTATGTATAAGTTATAATAGTTATCGTTGTGCCCATGTGACATTTTTCTTGTGTTTGCTTTTACTAGGGACTGCTAGGGCAGGTGCTTCAGTGCCCGGGCAAATAAGTGGACTGCCAGGGCAGGTGTTGGAGTGAGCCCAGGGTAATTAGTGCAGGCCCGGGGAGGGGGGACTTTCCCGGGGCCAGTAGGTTAAATACCCGGGGGAAAGAAATTCCCGGGGTACGTATGCTTTGAGGTCGGGGTCATCAAGTATGAAGCACCCGGGGTCACCGAGTAGTAACACCTGGGGTCACCGAGTAGGTTGCACCCGGGTGGGGGAAAAGTCCTAGGCTAACAGAGAGCAGCATGCCCGGGAGCTGTGACACCCGAGCACTACTCGGGAGACCTGGACTTGGGATTTTGTTTAGCATAAGTCCGGGGCTTGTTTTTAGTCATGCGGGTTGACTAAGCCCTATATACCTGAGTTCCCTTTTTAAGTTTACTTTTTCTACGTGTCTTAACCATGTGGTGGACATTAAATGCATCCTTACCATATTTTACCTAACCTCTTAGGTGAGCTTTCTCATTGGCGCATAAGTGAATGTGGTTAATGTACTGATTATAAATAGATACGTGGTCTGTGAGTCGGGTAGGTGGCTGCTTGTGATTGGCCATGCCTTAATCTTCCGCTGATTTTCTCTAGACCTAGCCTAGAGTGTGTAGACTGGCCAGGGGGTAAGAACCGTAAGAAAGGTAAGTCTATTTACGTGTTTTGTTCGTCAGAGAGTGAGAGAAAAGGAGAGTGAACTGTACGGCATTAGGAGAAACTGCCTTTGACTTAGAAAGAAAGGGAAAACGACGTGAACCAACTGGTGAACAAAGAGATTGACTGAAGGATAAGAGGAGGAAAATACCAAAGAAAAGGGGGGAGATACGAGGAAGTTGGGAAAAGTGAGGTATTTCGGCCTGTACTTTTCTTTCCCTCAGTTTTTGTCTTTTCTCTTTCCTAACATGGTATCTTGCTATTTTTAGGTGTCTTAGAAGCAAGCATCAACGAGCTAAGGTAAGGGTGTAGAGTTTGTCTTAAATAGGGGTATTGGGAATGTTCGGATTGTGCCTAAAACATGTGGCTTTTGTTTTGTCATGAGATAGGAAAAGACAAGTAACCCAAGCTTATCACTGTGTTTTGTCATGATATGCCCGAGAAGATTTTCTTTTGAAAAAGTCCAGAGCCCTAATAGCCTTGAATAGTCGAACATTAGTGGGGTTAGAAATAAAAATAACTTAATTGTATAAGTTGTTGGACTTGCCTATTAACAGCCTGTGTTACATGTTATGAAATGAAAAGTTACTGTGTTGTGCATTGGGGTTGTTTTATTTTATATGAATTTATATGACACTTGGTCCATGAAATCCATTGCTTATTTTGAGTTAAGATTATTGATAAAGCGTATGATACATGTTGCATCATCCTGTCATGAGTGTGAGAATCTAATAACGAAATGACATAAATGGAAATGAAACCCATACCCAGAGGTGGTTTGATGACAGGGTGACAGTACCGATCACAACAGTGGGATAGTGCAAGCCATCATTGAAAGGAGTGGTTGGTATCCCTGGTGTGAAACAATATACGCTTGACAAGGTCTTGGTGCCGGGGCACGAGACAGTCCAAAGGAGAGGAGGGACGCACAACCCAGACTTTGGGGGTTAAACAGAGAGACTAAAGGACACCTCTGATGACGAATGAATGAAAGAAAAAAGGAACGAAAGAAAAGAAAGAACGTAAGAAAGAAAGGGAAAGGACAGGGAAAGGACAAGGAAACAGATGCATCATCCATGCATTGCATCGAGTATACATTGTTATCTTGTTATGGTTATCAATGCTTAGCTTTATTATGCTGCTGCTCATAACATGTTCCCTTTTTCCCCCTTACTGAGTCAGTAAGACTCACCCCTTTATTGTGTAATTTTCTTGTATGTACCGCTCTGGTTGTGGACCTTGGACGCAACAGATGTTGACCTTTATGAGTGAGGAGTTTTTAGATGTTGACCCATATATTCTAGTGATGACGATTTGGACATTTGTTACTAACGCGTTTGAAGTTTATGTAGAGTACGAGCCCCAATGGTACCTTAAGGAGCCTCTGACAGTCCCTAGTTCCTGTAGTTGAGGATTTCGAACTAGTTGAGTTGGACCCAACGTTTCTGTTTGACATCTCTCCTCCACCAGCGCCGCCAGTAGAGGATATAAGGGAAAATGAAATTATAGACCTAACCTCCGACACGGAGTTGAGGGTTGAGTAGATTAGCAATCGTTTTGTTTTTAAGGTAATTTTTGTACATTCGGTTGTTGTCTGTTGTTGTAGGATGGAAAGCTGTAGACAGCTTCCACTTTTGTACCTACTTTGTCTTACTGTTGTATCCTCGCGAAGGATTTTGTTCTTTATAATAGTGGAAAAATTTTGTATCGCTATTTTTGAGATTTCTTCAGTATCCTGTTTCGTCCACGAGCTACCAGATTGGTTTTTAAAATATTTTCTAAGACTACCTATTTAATAGAGTAAGTTATTTTATTTTAGCTATTCCCTTCCTCCATATACTTGTCTCATTTCACTAAAACGTTTCCGCTAAACCTTTTTCGAAGCTTATTATTAGGCCTTTATAGGATAATTCGTGCAGTAATCCCCGCCTGTTTGCATTCTATTACTATAAGAGAGTCTAGGGGGTAAGTACTAGCATGGGCCGTGACAGAGTACGAGGCTCACGTGAATTAAGTAGAAATTAGAGGGAAGGGTGAACAACATGGTTTTGGTCATTTTACAGGTTTCCTCCTCATACAATATATCATACAATGCTTCATGGCGGCAACAGGCTGCCAGAAATTAGAGGGAAGGGTGAACAACATTTTTCGCGACTGGAAAAGTAACCATGGCCATGGTTCAGGAAAAAGGCACTTTGTAATGTGGCAGATGGTCCCCGATAAGTTGGTGGTGGGGATGATGGTCCCCACCAGTTGGATTAGAAACTCGTGTTTGTTTCTGGTGGGGATGACGCCAATCAGTTGGTGGTGGGAACGACGCCAATCTTAAAGCTGCGTTTTGAGTGTTAGGTTGTACCTGTGACCTAGCGTTGAAATGATGTCACATGTCATAGTTGCTGAGGTGGCGGAATCTGCAGTTAAGAAGGTGGACGGAGAAATGACGAAAGGGTAATTTTGTAAAAAAAAAAGACTGAAGTACCAAAATTTGGAAGTTTGAAAGTAATAGACTAAATTGAAAAAATACTCAAAATTTAAGAATTAAAATGCTAATTTCCCTTATATTAAAGGACAACTAGTTTTTGTTTTATTTTATTTTTGTAAGCGACGGTGGTACATATATGCGAGCATTATGAACATTAGGTCCCATCATTCCCAATACTAGGGCTAGATGCCCGGCTCAAAGTTGGTGGATTAATTGAACTTTACTATTTATTAAATGATGGGTTTAGACATAAAGGAGACCAAAAGTAGAAAACGCTTCTGTTCCTTTATAAAAGACGAATAATAGACTAACGGGGGCACTTCAATAATATAGATAGTTTAGTTATATATGCTTTTATTATAATCGATTTGGTCATATCATACATTTTTTAATAGTTTGGACAGAATCTCAATCATGAAAAGACCTCAGCGGCTTCTAAAAAGCTCTCCAACCGGTTTCTCGGATGTAGTTAAGATTTTTCCAAAGGTATTTTTTATGAGCCTGTCTATCTTTGAATGTCAATGGATTGGAGAGTATTTGATCATCCGTTTTTTCTCTTTACCTTTCAAAAATTATGTTGGGTTTTTGTCGTGGATGAATGATGTGGCACTATCTACCTTTTATTGAAAATCAATGGCTAGGATTTAAACAATTTCACCATTGGCAATACGTTGGTAGTCCAGAGGATCTTACCCGCTATATTCATCCACGCGCTTTTCAATCACTCAAGACACCCACACCCAATAATGCGGCGTCCACCGTTCAATATCTGCCACGTGTACAGCTGAGTTAAATTAGATTGCCGAGAAGCTTCCTACTAATGCCACGTCAACATTGACGTCAGACATCATCCCACCGACGCACCTGGGAAGTAGCAAAGCATTTAATGGTCTCAGTAGTCTGGCTCATCCATCCCTCAGTTTTCAGACTTCGCTCTCCACAGATCCACTTCCACTCAAATCCCCAATTTGGATCCAGAAATTCTGAATCTAGGGTTTCTGAAAGGATTGCATACCGAACCTCAGCACACAGAATGTAGTGCAATGTAGGTTTCTCCATCCAATGCTCCGCTTCAAGATGAGTCAGGCCTGGTTCGAGCCGATGTTGCCAAGAGTTCCGAGGAGGGTCTGGTTAGGGTTCCAAAAATCAATGGGTGTCCTCGTGGGTGGAAATCACACCTCCTCCAGGTTTTGCACTCGCTAATCCCCTCTATTGATCTCACTCTGGTCAATTCCTCTCGAAGTTTTACATAACCTCTGTTATTTTGTTAAATCTTCAAAACTTACTCTTCGATTTGCTCAAGCGTCGGAAAGTATCCGTGCAATTCATGGATCTGAAGGCCGTGAAATTTCAGATCCTTTATGGGTCTAGAATGACGCGCGTGCTTTATCGCGCTTTCGTAATCGCCTCGGCTGTTTCGATCATTTCATTGCTGCACATTTTATCTGGTTCCGATTCGGGAACATTTGCTGTTGTGGACTCTAGCGACTGTGCAGCGAATTCGGACTATGCAACGGCTAGTGTCGGCCAGGGGGCGCAATTTTTTCATACACAGTTCCTCGTTCCCATTTGGCGCTCATTTCAGTCGGTGGAGTGCAAGGAAAATATGAATTTGACCGTTGAAGTGGTTAGAGAGCTGATGGCTAAAAAGGTATTGAATTCCAACGCGAAAACTCTCTGTGTTGGAGAAGGGTCTGCCTCTGCCATGCTAGCACTGCGAGATATGGGGTTCTCCAAAGCCTGCGGTGTTTACAGGCACCGCTTTTTCTCGCTTCAGAGAAAACAGTTTGTTCATGAGCTTGATTATGAGGATAGCTCCTTTGATTTCGTGTTCTCCAGGGATGTAGACCGGGTTTCTGTCCCTGCATTGCTCATTCTCGAAATTGAGCGCGTTCTTAGTCCTGGTGGAATCGGTGCTATGCTTGTGGGTGACAGCGGTTTGGGCCCAAATGACATGATTAGGTCTGCCACCCCGGTTTCATCCTTACTGAAAAGTTCTGATGTTGTGCATGTTGGTTATGTGCAGAACTGTACTGTTGTTGTCTTCAAGAGAAGATTTGAAAATGCCAGTTACTTCGGGCAGTATCGCCTTCCCGCTGACTGCCCGGCTATTACAAATAATAAACCATTCATGCACCAAATTGAGCCTATTGTGGAGGAAAAGCCAATGGTGTTTGAAAACTGGCTTTCTTATTTGCCCAAGCTTATGGACATCGACACTAGGAAGCGGTTAGTCTATGTTGATATTGGAGCGGGGGTTCATCTGAACTCTGTGGTTACGAACTGGTTCCTGCCTTCTTATCCCGTGGATCGTGAGGCTTTCAATGTTTATTTTGTTGACCATAACACTTCCGTTCTGTTATCGTATGTCAAAAAGCCCGGGATCACGTTTGTTTATCATCCGGGCTTGGCTGGAAACGAAGCCTTTGCGAACCATAATTCTAATGAAGACATTGATCCACCATTGGACAAGGAAGGGTTTGATTTTCTTTCGTGGTTCAAAGAAACAGTGCAATATTCAGATTTTGTGGTCCTGAAGATGAATGCAGGTAAGGTGGAAAGGAAATTCCTATCTCAGTTATTTGAAAGTGGAGCAATATGCTTTGTTGATGAGATGTTCCTTCACTGTTCGGACAGTATGGGTGGTGAAGGTGCAGTGAAGGGAGAGTGTATGGACCTGTTCAAGGGCCTTAGAAGGAATGGCATCTTTGTCCATCAATGGTGGGGAGACTAAACTGCATTTCTGGGTGTTGAAATCCAGGTCTCACCTATTTCGTTTCAATTGTATGCAGACTAGTTCTGCCGTTTGGTGTGTTGTTTGAATTTCTCGTTTAGGATGTACGATCATCCAAATGCTTTGTGGTTGGGCATTTAAGCTAAATAAGCAACCGCATGTCAATGTTTGAGTTTGTCGTTTAGGATGTGTGAACATCCATCAAGGTTGCTTTGTGATTGGGCACTTTGGCTGAAATAATCAAATCACACATGTTTTCTGGTTAGTCAATAAAGTTGTAGTGTGTGCTTATCTTGTCGCCTTTTTTTATGCTGAGTTGCTGACTGCTGAGACCTTCGTGTGGATTTGCGCTGCAAAAGCCTGCGCGAAGCTTACAATTAATCTGAAAATCTGAAATGTGCCCACACTTTACACGTCTTGTTTGGATTAAATATTACATAATCAGGAATGAGACGTTGCTTTTTGCTACAATTTGTTGATTGAACCTTTCTTTTCCAGCAATGAGATGAGCTTCAAGTCTACGGTGGGTCCAGCAATGAGATGAGCTTCAAGTCTACTGTGGGTTGGCGGTGTTTGCGGATGTTTAAAATTTAAAATTTTAGTTTACGAGAATCGGTAAAAGAGGCGAAGAGAAAGATAATTAGAGTAAATTTTTATATTTATTGTGATAAATAAGAATAGATTTAATAAATAATTTTTTTGTTATTTTATTAAATTAAAATTTTGTGATGATAAATATTTGACATTTAAATTGTTTGGATAATGTTAATATCATGGCTGAAATTGAAAGACGGGGGAAAAAAGACTTTTGAGTCCTCAAGGACTGCAATTTTCAAATGACCCTCAAAAGTGTTTTCCTTGGCAATTTTCACTAGTACCATAACAATGGGTGACTATGAATTTGTTTTATATTCTAGATACGAAGAACGCTTGAAATATTTTCTAAACCATCGGAGTCCATTTGCAGACCAATATTGTGGTATAGCAGCGACAAATCATCCAGCTTAGCAATTGGATGGATACGTTATAATTTAATCAGGAGAAGCATTTCACACTAATTGTAAACTGCACTAAATAACTTGAAGACAAATCTCGACCTGAAGTTCTGGGGGCGCGTTTCTTGCAATGGCACTAACTAAATGGATTCTTCTTTAGAAAATTGAGGCAATAGAAAACTATGAAAATAAAATGCAGCCAAGATTTGTAATATATTATATTCCAGAAGTGAACTGCCACTAAAGGCTCATCCAAGCGCACAGAAGGTATTGCCAGCAGTTACCATGCCGAACCGCTTATCAGAATATTCTTCTCAGAGAATGGAAACCCAGAAAATATGTCAAAAGGAGAAAAATAGATCGAGGAAGAAAGTAGGACAAAAGGGTTATACAGACTCTAATAGGAGAAATACACCCTCTTTTCATTCCTCAGATCCATTGTTGACCTTTATCTCCAAAAGCCTCTCGACTGGTTGCCTGCATATCGGGCACCGGTTTGTCTGGAACTTTAAAACCTTTGCACATCCACTGCACATACACTGCAACATGGAAGACAAGAAACCAATACATCAGACCAAGCTATTAGATAATTATTTGAATTCACGGTCAACAAATAGTAACAGTTTTCCAGGACAGAAACAAGATGGATCCATGAGTGTTGGCCCGTTCTCTCACATTTACCTTACTGACATCATAGCCAAAATCACGCACATGGATGAGTAACCCAAGAAATTGGCCCATAATAAATAGTAGGACCAATTTGGTTGGGATCAAGAGATGCAATTGCCAGCCATCCGTATCAACTTACAGTAAGCAAGGGTCATAATATGAAGACAACCCCCCAACAACCATGATAGACATAAAGTGCCCTGATTGGTTGGGAATTGCAACCCATGCGCAATAAATTAGAAATCAATTTGGGAAACCTTGCTCAAAATTATTGATATAACTTTCTACTTCAAAAATCATCTAATCACGCGACTACAAATAAAACGAAGTGAGACTACCATGTGTCGGCAGGGGAGGACAGTTGTGTCCCGTGGTTCAGACAGGCAGATGACACATTCTTTTCCTGGGTCATTCCCATCCACGTCACCATCAACAGAATTCCCAATACCATATATCTCCTGCAGCTCATACCTCATTCCATTGACCCACAAGATCTGCTTCACTACCCTTACCTGGTATTCACCTTTCTCCTTCTCAAGCACCGCCTGAGTTATCTGGGAGTTGGTGGTTGATGGTATAGTGTTTCCCTCAGTACCATTCTCATTAACTGGGCTTGCCTCAGCTTTTACAGCAAGTGGATAGACGTCCATGTCACCCACTCTTAGTAAGTCTGTCTCCTCAAACATTGAGAAATCAATCCCAGTTCCAGAGAGCTGCCTGAACTTCTGGCCAAGACCTTGTGGGAAATGTACTGTTACAGGTGCAAGTAGGTTTTCCTTCGTTGGTGTCAGGTTACAGTCTACACCTTCTTTTGCAAAGAAAATCACGGTAATGCTGTTTGAGCAAAGCAAATGTAACTTTTAACAAAGCATATAATAAGAATAATTCTCACCCAACAAGAAGAAAAAAACACAAAATATATAAAAACAAAGACAATTTTTGAGATATCAGTATACGTGTTGAAAAAAGAACTTTCTTTTGGTAACTAGGAACGAAATTAACCACCTGATTGTACCACAAAACATACTAATCATACTAAAGGAAAAATAAATAACAAAAGTGACACCCTTTAGCAGATGAAACTGGTACCTTGCAACACAGAACTACTACCAAATTAGGCTACTTGGTAATACCACATCGAGAGTCAAATAACAATGATACAAGAATGCCATATGACAGCTTGGCTCCGTACTTTCAAAGCAAACATTGCAATGATTGTCTCTCATAATCACGATCTTCGTAATGCCGAGATCAACATTATTCTCAATTCTCAATCAGCAGCAATATAAACCACCAAGACAACAAAATATGAATAGAATCTTGCACACCCCCTAAGATCTTCATATGATCATTTTGCATTACCTACATAGATTTATTTAACGTCCGCCTTAACCACATCAATCATTATTCGCTTATTACTAAGAACACTACAAATATTCACTACATAAATGAATAACCAAGCAAAATCCTCATTTTCATCATCCAAGCCTTCATGACATCTCTAATGTGAGGGCACACCTTCTGCACTTCACTCTATTGAAACTAGAAATGGGGATCTTATACTAATCAGCTCTCGAGTTTTATACCTTTTTCAAAATAGACCCCAGGTTTCAAAGAGTATAATAAGTGGTACTTGAGTTTATCCAGAGTACCAAAAGGATCCCTTCCTCACTTTTTACTGTCTGAAAATGTAGTGGAGTGCCACATTAGACCAATAAACAACATGTGTCCTGATTATCACATCAATTATGCCAGCTTGTATCCTCATGTGACATACTACTACGTCAAAAAGAACCAAACAAAAATTTAAATAAAAAACAAAACTAAATACAAAAGAGTAATGTTTAAGAAAGACAAAGGGGAAAAAAGAGAGGCAAATCAGGGTCACTCCGTGTGCCATGACACCAATCGCATAGCCTGGCAAGAGAGCGGAGACCCCACCTCCTAATATGCTACACCCTGTATGGGAACAGAGTGGTAACCTTTGATCCTTTGATGGATCATGACGAGGTGGAAGGGACGCCTCCATCTACACAAGGCATAGCCATGTCAGCTAGGGGTGAAAATTGACCCCCTTAGTTTGGTTTTCACCCCCAACCGACAACCAAACCAAGGTGGTCGGTTCCAACATTTTGTGGGCCGACTGCCAAACCAACCACTCCCAAAACCAGCCACACCGACTATAATCAGTCTTCGGTCAATTGCAGTTGGTTTGGGCCTTGAGTGTGTGATAGTGACATTGAGAAAGAGCAAACTTGCAACTGGGAGAGAGAGAGGTTGTCTCGGGCCGTTTAAACCCGCAAGCTTCGCCGGAGATGGAAGGCGTCAGCGGTTCGATGAGAGACGAGAGATGAATAAAGGGAAAAGGAAAAACCCTAGGGGGTGTGCGAGTGTTTTAGAAAGAGAGACGAAACGGTGTCGTTTCACTCTAAATTATTTAAAATATATATATTTTTGGTTTTCTAATTGGGCTCAGTTCGGTTCTGTTTCGGTGGGTGAAACAGAGCGCCGAACCGAGCCCCTCGGTTTCTAGGGGGCTTTGGCCAACACCGAACCGGCCTGTGCCTGTTGAGCTTGGTCGGTTTCAGCCCAACAATGAACAGTTCTAATGCTTGGTGCCTTATTTCATATTGCAGAATGGAACATGTGGGCATGAATTGGCGTGAACTAAGTAAATTTCGACACGTTCCTTGTTTTAATGGATCTGATGTGACACTTTAGTAAGCTCTTACAAGGCACATTGACGCAAGGACCCTTTTGATACACTAGACAAACTTGAGTACCAGCTGTAATAGTCTTTAAAACACATGACTACTTTTTAACATGGCCTAAAAACAGCGACTAATTTATTTTTAAAAACATGAAAATGTAAATTCCACAATTCTCCATTACTCTCATCTTGTCCAAACCCAGTACAGCCTTTTCAAATCTTTTTTAAGTGAACCATCACAATCCAACCACTACCTGTTTAAGCTTTGTAATGGCTTCTCTAAACTTTCTTCACTAAATACCAGGACAAACTCCTAAGAAAACTGTAACTGTAACTTCCTCTCTCATTATAAAAGCAGATGAGATTTTTTGAAAGGGCATAGCACAATGGTACATAAACAAATACACCAATCCCAAAACAAACTTGAATAGTAATTTCTGTTTTCAGAAAGCATTAAGTATCATCCTTATTTTCTACCTGTAACAGCATTGAGTCTCAAATTTCAAAATAGACATATAAACATAAACACAGCCTGATGTAAAACAACAATAAAACAAAACATTACCATAATACCGAGGTAGTAAGATTGACACCGTATGAAACTAGTGTCTCCCTGCAACTTCCTAGGCTATAATCCGAGAGACCCCCATGGGATACATGCAAGATTACTGCAGTTTAATCGACCAATCTGGTCAAAATGAAAACCCAGAACTGTCATCTTCAAGTGATTATTAAGGAAATGGAAATTTTTCATTTTAGATCCCAGAATATTCGAAGATACTTAAGGTCATTCAGGCATTCTACTAAATGAGATCACAATGTTCATTTGCATGAGGTAAAACGGGGACCTTTCCAGTTGTAACTTACATCCAAGGCACACATATATGATCTTTTCCTCCTTTTCAAAGAAACATGCAGCCCATCTATTCTCTTCAAAATGATACTAATTGCAGAATCTCTCTACTCATATTGAGGATTGGACTGTCAAAAACCAGGCCTCACATATAAGAAGATTCCCAGTCATAATATATTTTACTGTGTCTAGTTCCTTGTATATCAGTATATCAAATTTGGTAGAAAAATCATCTTCAATGAGCCCAAGTTGGGCAGAAGATAATGGAGCTATAGTCACTTGAAACGGCCAAACACATGAATCTCTTGTATAGCAAATGGAATCCTTAGTGACAGTACTACAGAAAAAAGCTCTACACTTACCTAGCCGTGATAAATTACAGAAATTCTCCACTACATGTATTCCAATGGCCCATGCCATCTCTCCATCAAGAGAATACTAATTTAAATAGCAAAGAGTCAAATTACATCATGTAGATGTTCAATGTATCAAATGGGTGACAAGTTAAAAGTAAACTATAAAATTTATAGCAAGAACCAAGACTATTATAGAACAGAGAAATCGATCCATATCTAATCATTTCAAAACTGTCTATGTGACGACCCAAGGAAGCGTTAGCCATATTGACACCTCGACTCCACAAGAACTGGTGAAGATTACTTTTAAAGCTCTTTGGAATCATTATAAGGCCTAGTTCTACCTAGTAAGGTTTACTTATCAAAAAAAAAAAAAAGTTCTACCAAGTAAGGTCCCAATGTAGTTTATAAAACTCATCTCTCATTCTTTCCCTTCTTTCACTCGGGATTCAGGGTATCACACATGTCTACGCACAAGACTAGAAGAGTACTCGTTCATATATAAGCAGAGCATCCTAAGGCAAAAATTAAACAAACTAATAATTAAGTTGCAAAAGCACTTCCAAATATTCTACCTGCGAATACCAATCTATATGCCAACTCACTCTAGCCATCCTATACATTTCAAACATCATCTAAGCACAAACAGTAACATTTCAATCTTTTGTGCGGGTGTGGTAATTGATAAGTTGTATTTATATCTTAAGCTGTACCTGATTACACGGGAGACCCCTCAGTACCAAGGGAAAGGATCCCCACGCTCTCAGCACCCAGTATAACAAGTATACCACGTATACAAGGTACACAATCAATACCAAAGTTTATGCAGCAACATTTCAATTTCGCGACAGGAAAAATGGGGGAAAAAGAACTTCTGTACCTGCAGGCAACTGTGGCATCAAACGTGAAGGATACTAGGAACCGTCCGGGGTTTTCCTCGTCCTGCTCGATCCTCAAAGTCTCCTTCTTGAGATTAACATCATTCCGGATCGTCACCGCCTTCTGATGCTCAATGTAGGGGGTCTGTGCAGGTATTACCGGCCCAGAAGGGTACCTCCCGCCGACCCAATTTGCTTGGGCCTGGGCCTGGGCCTGGTCGAGGTTGGGATGGGGGTGAGGTCCCCCAGTACCTCGGTGGTGGTGATCATACGGAGCCGGTAAAGGCATCGGCATAGCCGGTGGTGGAGGGGCATAGTAGGCAGGGTACTGGTAGTACGGGTGGGGAGGGTGGTTAGGGTTCGGGTACTGGGATGGGTAAGGCGTAGCGGCGGCGAAAACGTAACGGTTGGCCGATATCTCGGGCTGTGGCGGTGCCGGAGGCGGTGGTGGTGGATGGCTCCTCCGGCTCCCTTGCCTGCGACGGCCATTCACGCCGCTAGTCACAACGTTTCCCATGGAATTTTCCTTCCCGAATCCCGAGGAGCCAAACAGAAACGTGCCAAGAGAAATTCAAAAACTTTTGCACTCTGTTCTCACTAATCGGACACGAAGAGGATCAACATGTCATATGAGGTGCATGCAATGGTTGAGAATTTTGCTCCCAATTCTTTCATTTGCTTGTTCTTTTTCGCTTATTCGGCAACTGTTGCCGGAAAAGCTTCGGGGTGCTTTCAAACAGAAGGAAGGAAGGAATTCAGCGAGCCTAAGGACTGAGGAAATGAGAAGAGGACAATTCTGTAAGATTCAACACCGCCCGTAGCTTTAAGGAAAAAAATGAACAGCAAAGGGGGGAAAAAGCCAATGAATGTGGACTAGAGAATTATAAAGATAGTGGAGAGGTAGCGAGGGCCCTGAGGAAGAGAAATCCTTTTGATGGGTTGGTATAATGGGATTGCGTAAAGCTCCACCCAGAACACCATCGAAGAGGGATTTGGATTATGCTAAAGCCACCGGCAATTCTTTTTATTTTTTATATATTAATTTTGTTTTTTCGTCAGGCTTTACATTTTTCTATTGAACTAAAAATATTAATTTAAACTTTTGCTTTCCACGTACTCGAAGGAACTTCCGTTCTGGAGGTGGCGTGGCGAATTTATAGACCTGGTAGTTAGCACAATAATTGTTCTCGTTTATATATATAGAACATGAATGCTAGAGACTGATTTTTTTTTCTTTCTTTTGGGAGATTTTATGAAACTCCATAAGGACAATCTATAATTTTTTTTTTTTTTGAGACTCTAACTAACAGCGGTATAGAACTTATATAGCATTTAATACCTGTATGATTAAAATTTGATTTGAAAAGAATCTCCATCACTTATGTATAGGATTAAAATTTCATTTAATCATTTCGGAAAATATTTCTTGAGTGTTTCACGGATCATCCTGACTTTAAAAAATTTACTTGATGTTTATTAATGTTGGCATCTCAAAATTTCGGGTTTGATTAAAAAAATTATAAAATAATCTCTTTTTTTTTTATTAAATAATTATTTTTCATTTTAATATTCATTCAAATCTTCTCTCTCTTCACTTTTTCACTAACCCCAATACCCAAAATTTCTACAAACAGACACCACTTTTGGGCTATTAAAAAAAATATGTATAAAAATGACAGTGTTTTGTTGGACTCAGTGGACAGTTGGTAATGTGGCGTCAAATGTGTCAGCATAGCTTATTAGAACAATGTAAAACTCAATTTTTCAATAAAAAATAAAGGGAAAAAGTCATAGTTTGCTCCATAACTATAGTGTAATATCAACCTCGACATCTCAATTATCAAGGCGACGATTTACGTCCTTTAACTTTTAAAAGTCTTTAATGTATGCCTTCTGTCTAAATCGACTGTTAAGACAGACAAAAAAAGATGCAAAATAACCGAAATGCTTCTCTAAGACAAAATTACTACAAATATGAAAAAAAATAAAAAATGATGTAATGTTTTTAAATAAAATTATGAAACTCTATTTCTGTAATCTATTTATTTTCAATTTATTCTTGAATTTTTATTTATTTTTTTAAAAAAATTCTTAGAGGAGCATTTTGCATATTTTTCTGTCTAACTTAACACATGATTTGGACGGGGTATACATTGAAGATTTTCAAAAAATACAGAATGTAAATCGCCGTTTCAATAGTTGAAGGGTCAAAATTGATTTTGCATTTTCACGTGATGGGAGAGTGCATGAGATTAGTAGAGTCGAAAGCTCGCTGTCTATAATACATATACATCTTAGTCTAAATGATATCTCTGTTAAATTAACTGCCATAAAATGCATATAATCGAACCAGAAATGTTTGATGCATGAGGGATTATATTTCACGGCACTATTGGAGGCAAAACTCCCACAAGTTTGAGTGTTACATATGTTTCAAAATTTTAGGTTAGTCTATAGTATATTTATCAATGTCTATTTTATACCTGAAATCTTCTTGATATTAGGTTTCCATCTCATATAGTTATTCTTAAGCTGAATTTTGATAATAAACATTTTCTTCAATAATGAATAATAAATAGAAGATTTATGTATTACATAAACCATTATTATCCTATGCCATCCAATAAACAGATTTTGCTCTCTTGAGATAGAGGATTATAAATTAGGATCCTTTATAATCTTTATTTGAATTACATAGTATAATTTATACAGAAATAAATACCACAAGTAGGAGAAAATTATTTAAAATTGTACATGTAAAGTTTCGGAATATGAGATTTACATATTGTATCTCTCTCTCCAAATTGTATCATACAATTCGAATAAAAAGTTACATTAAATGTTAGCTGAGAGATTGCAAGTGCTCAAAATTTAGTCAATTAATTAGACAAAGCCCAACTATTAAAGGGTGGACTTTTTTTTTTATGTAATTTCTAATTTTCATACATTCAATGCATGTTCACTTTTCGTATGTAATTGACATGGAGGAATGGTACAGGTGAAAGTAAGCCTGCAAAACCTCGTTAGTCTTACAAGGGGGAGAGGACTAGGTGCATGATCACAATCAGCCCTCCTGCTAACAAAATTACTACATAGTGAAAAATATTCTTCAGATTTTCTATATATAATCTTCCTTATCGTTGTATATTTTCTTGTCGGAGCTGGTGTTAGGCACTAACAATTATATATTCTAATATTCACGATCTACAAGAGAAAGCCTTAGAACAGAGGAAAAAAAAATCTAAAAAAGAAAGGATGAAGGGAACAATAGTGGCGCCCACCTGCGCGCATATTAGATTCTACGATGCTTTGGGTGCCCAAGACAATCAAGCCACCGTTGAATATTGCGCATACCTTCCGAAAATCTTCTGCTTAGTTTATTATTTGTTTCTTTTCAGTGGGTAGGAAATATATGGTGGCTAGTGGTACGTATCTACCATTAATTAACTGAACTTGGTTATAAATAATGGATGATATTTGCATCCTTAATTTCTCACCTTCCTTTTCGCCTAAAACACCATTGTACCAACCTGCAGCTTTGGGTGGGCGAGAGAGCACTGACATGGCGACATGCAAATTGCAATGCTGGAGACTGGAGTTCATCTTTGGTCACAGCTATCAAAAGCGATGACGCGGCCCGACGGGCCATCACCCATCTTAGCTGTCCAACGTTCATATTTTGTTTATGGTTAGGATTGTACAGAATTATTTTCTTTCCTTACTAGACAACACCAAATCTGGGATTCTCTCCGTACGCGTGTAATATAAAACATTGTACTGTTATCTTATTTTCTTCAATACAAATCGAATGCTTTCCAAATTGCAAATTTGACATAGTATCAGAGCCACAGCATCCAATGTCCACATCATCTTCAACCTCCAATTCGGAGGGTTCTTTTTACGGTCCAACACTTCCATAGATCTCAACTCTCCATATCATCTTCATTCTTCAGATTATCCCGGGGCAATTCTGGTCTCCACCCCGCTCACAGGTGACAATTATCTCAAATGGCGTCATGCCATAAAAATGGCTCTCAACGCCAAGAACAAACATGGCTTTGTCGATGGCACTCTCACCAAACCCACTACTTTCTTGTCTGCACTTCAATTGTGGGAGCGCTGTAACAACATGGTTTTGTCATGGATTCTCAATTCCATTGACAAAACCATAGTCGACAGTCTCATTTACCATGACAGCCCACGTGCTGTGTGGCTTGACCTTTAAGACCGATTCTCCCAATCTAACAACCTTTGCATTTTTTAACTCAAACGTGCCATTGTTACTCTCACACAAGACACCCAATCGCTTAACTCTTATTTTACAGCTCTCAAATCCAATTGGGAAGAACTTTCTGCCCTTCACTCGATTCCCGCTTGCACTTGTGGTGCTCTCAAAGAGTCTCAGCTCCACCATGACACTGAAAAAGTCTTCCAATTTCTCATGGGGCTCCATGAATCTTATGCCCCCATTTGCAGCCAGATCTTGGCAATGGATCCTCTTCCAAATCTGGCCAAGGTGTATTTGATCTTGCATCAAGAGGAAACTCAACGCTACCTCCAAATCTCCACCCTTTCGCTGGACGTCTCTGCCATGGCCACCAACCGTAGCTTCAACAGGCCATCTGACACACGCGAGAGAGGGAGATGTTGGATTTTGTGCACAATCGAGATTTTGATGATTTCAATAAATGGATAAGTTTATAAAATGACATCTTCAAAGACAAAGACTTTTATAAAAGAGCCAAAGTCTTGAAGAAAGAAGATCAAGAAGATGCAAGGAGCTCAAAAGTGAAGTTTCAAGACCTTAGGGTATAACCTTGTAACTCTTAGTTTCACTTTTGACAAGGATTTGAATCACACTTGCATATCTTTCAAAACGTGCATAAACCGTTTTACCTCTTGTTTGAAAGATTAAAATTTTTTAAATGGTTTTAAAACACCCCAATCAAACTCCCAAACCTTTCTTATACTTATAGGAAGTAAGTCTTTAAAATTGGGTGTTTCAAAGAGGTCAAAAACGTGGTTTTAAATGAACCGGATCATGTGCTTAAGTTGAAGAGGTCGACCGGCTGGTGAAGCGGTCGACTTCTTCGACCGCTTGGTATAGCGGTCGACGGTTATTTTGAAATAGATTGTTGAGCTTCTGACAATGTGACCGTTAGTAACGTAACCTTGAAGCGGTCGACCGGCTTTTTTAACAGACAACTCCCAACGGCTATAAACAGCTAGTTTTCATATGTGGCCTATAAATACACCTTCATAACGTCCAAAATAAACACACAACGACCACATATCATTTAATCACTTGAGAAATATTCCAAACCTTTATATTCTATATTTCTCATATCATTCACACAAAACACACTTTCATATCCTTGTCTTTGTGTGAATCAAGAGATAGACCTTTCAATTTTCATATCCACTCTTTGAGAGAGTTTATTCTTGTAATCTTCATATCCAAAGAGGTGATTCCTTTAGTGAGGTTGTTCACTAAAGAAGAAGCTTAGAGAGGTATATCTCAAGCTTGTTAAGTTGTGAGTGGTGAGCCCGAAAAATTGTGGGTTGATTTAAGATGGAAAACACTTATAGTACGATTTCTAGCCACCGGAAGCTGAGTAGTATCTATTTGAGATGTGGGAAAACTCAGGCTCGTAAGACTTGATGGGTGGAAGTAGGCGTTGCGACCACCTTTTAAAAATCACGTGTTTCTTCTCTATCCTACTTTTTACATATGACATTATTTACTTGTGTATTTAAGCTTAATACTTGACCCCTTTATCTTTGGGGTCATTTTCACTTTGCATCTCGATTTTTTATTTTTGAGACATTGGACCCATTATCTTCCACAATTTTTCAATTTGCACCCTGTACCCGATTTGGCCGTCTATTTAGACGATTTTCGTCAACAGTGAGAGGCACGTGATTGACCCCTAAGTGAGTTTACGAAACTGCCCTCAATGCCAAAACATGAAGATTCTAATAGCTTCAGAATTAAATGGACAAAAATACCCACAGTCAATACGTGCGTTTCACCTAGGGCCCTCCATTCTAATTTCGAACATTCGATAAAATCATCTCCACTTTTTGTCTTGCCTTAACCGACCAATCTGTCTCTACTTTCTCTATTTTCTTTCTTGCCGAACCCAGCAATCTTTCTTCTCGAACCCAACAATCTGTCGTCTCGAACCCAGCAATCTGTCTTCTCGAAGCCGAACTAAGCAAAAAAATCTCACGCATTGAAGTGTCGTTGTTGCCCAAACCGACGAGTAGCAAAAGACCCAAAAAAGGATAGGCTACAGACCCACGAAAAGGTTGAGGGTATGTGATTGTTTTATTACAAGTGTCTATCCTATGCCGTTTTGCATGATTGCAGTTTGGTAAGTTTGATTTAGGTTTGATGCATATTGTATTACATGGGTCTCGGTTGTTGTTGGATTTTATGAGAGCATGTGATGTCTATAAAATATTGTGCACATAGTACTTTTATCTCAAATAAAGTGGCCCTATTAGGATTATCTGTTGGTGCTAAGCATGGTCTCTGGTTGTTCCTCATTAAAGATAGTGGTCTACAGTTGGTTAAGAAAGTGTTTTGTCTCGTTTTGTGTCTCTTACTTGTTTTGGAAGGTTGTGTATTTTTTTCCATCTAATGCTGTAAGTTTAAGTGTTTCATATATTTCTTTTTTTCACCTTTTCGTCGTCTATTCATCCATACGTGATTATTGCATTATCACTACCCATGGTTGCTGCCTATATAGTATTTCTTG
>CM025850.1:31058761-31073779 GCA_003952965.2 Morella rubra | reverse complement strand
TAGACTAATATGTTGTGTTGGTTTAACATAGTTTCTCATATAAGTATTGATACACTAATATGTTATGTTGTACCCAAATGCAGGTGACGATGAAGATATGGATCCAAGTTATATTTTGGAGTCGCCTTCAGTGAGTGATGACGAAGTGGGGACAGTAGATGTCTACCCAGGCCAAGAATTCCACCAGCAGGATATGGCCAACCCGGTTATTAAGCTTGGTATGAAATTTCCATCCGCATCACTATTTAGAGATTGTGTCCGGGAGTTGAATATTAGTATGGGGAAGGTTGTTCAGTTCAAAAAAAACAATGGAGATAAGGTAATCATCGTATGTCAGGATGCACCCAAATGCGAGTATAGGGTCTATGGGAGGTGGATGAAGGCTGAGAAGAGCTTCCAAGTAAGAGGTTTCAACCCTGATCATAGGTGTACTCGTAAATATAGGAGTTCTCTCGTAAACTCCAAGTTCATCTGTGAGAAGTACATTGAACAATTCAAGACTCAACCAAATATGCCGGTTCAAGCAGTTGTTGGAGAAGTTAAAAGAAAATGGAAGGTTGATGTAAATGACAGTCAAGTCTATCGAGCGAGGAGGAAGGCTCGGTCTATAATATTTGGACAGTATAAGGAGCAATACCATCGATTATGGGACTATACAGCAACCATCAGACAAACAAACCCGGGGAGTTGTGTATTGATGAAGGTTGATCGGTTGACTACAGAAATGCCACCCACCTTTGAACGAATGTACCTCTCTCTGGCAGCAATGAGAGATGGGTTCAAGATTGGGTGCAGGCCTGTCATCGGTCTCGATGGGTGCCATTTGAAGGGCCCGTTCAAGGGTCAGTTGTTGAGTGCTGTCAGCAGAGATGCAAATGACAACATGTACCCCATCGCTATCGTGGCTGTTGAGGCCGAGACAAAAGACAGCTGGACATGGTTCTTAGAGACACTAGTCTCGGACTTGGGACAACAACCTGTGCATGGATGGACATTTATTTCAGACCGTCAGAAGGTTAGTCCTTTTTCCATTGATTCATTTGTGTTTTGTTTATATTGTTATATCATTGAGGCTGATAATGTGTTTTTGTTTACGTAGGGTCTGATACCCAGCTTTGAGGCTGTGATGCCTTTTGTCGGACCATAGGATATGCCTCCGACATCTCTATGCCAATTTTAGAGATGCCGGACACAAGGGAGTTGCATTGAAAGACAGACTATGGGCTGCAGCATCAGCATATACTGAGAGGCAATTCAATATTGAGATGGCAGAACTGAAGAAGCTCAATGAAGACGCATGGATGTACCTATCGAAGATTGATCCAAGCATGTGGTCCAGAGCTTGGTTTCATACTTACTCCAAGTCTGACTTGTTGGTGAACAATCTAAGTGAGTGCTTCAACGCATACATTATGAAGGCTCGGGACAAGCCAATTGTAACTATGTATGAGATTATTCGCAAAAAATTAATGAGACGGTATCAACTGAAGCGGGATGGCATACGGAAGCACGACCACTTTTTGTGCCCGAAGATTCTAGAAAAGCTCGACGCGATTGGGCTGGAATCTTGCCACTGCCTCCCAACATATGCTGGCCAAGGTCTGTTCGAGGTGGAACATAGGCATCAACAATTTGTTGTTGATATCCAAAATCGCAGCTGTGGTTGCAGAAAATGGGACATGACAGGAATTCCATGTGCCCACGCTTTTTCTGCCATTCTATATCATGGAGGCAAGCCAGAGGACTATGTACATCCATATTATAGTAAAGATATGTACCTCTTGTCCTACGACCCCATTATCTACCCAATGCCAAGCGAGGATCAATGGGTCAAAACAAATAACGATGTAATGGAGCCTCCGGTGGTAAGGACACAACCGGGCCGACCTAAGAAGCTTCAGATACGGGCTCCCGATGAGCCAAGAAACCCCCATAAACTTAGTAGAGTTGGATTGCGAGGTCGGTGCACAAAATGTTTGCAGTGTGGCCATAATGCAAGGACTTGTCCTCGGCGAAAGGCTGCTGCCCAGAGGTTTGCAGGAATGAGTGTTGCCAATGCACCATTTGTGGGTAATGCTAGACCTGCTGTGCATGACATGGCTGTTGATGATGTAAGTTTTCATCTCTGATTTGTCATTTTCAGTGCGAATGTTTTCATAGTATTTTTCTTAGTTAGTCTGAATGCATTTGTGTTATGTTTAGGCGACAACTAACCCAACTGAGTCACAGTTTGGTGGACATGCAACGGAGATGGAAACTGAGGCCGTAAGTGCATCACAGCCGGTTGGATCTTCGACAAAAGTATGGGTAGACAGTTTTTTTTTTACATGGTTATGATTTAATTCAATAATGTTAGCCACATGTCATTAATTCCAATCTGATTTTTTTGGAAAAAAGTCTAAAAAGGGCAAGGGCAAGGGTAAGGCTGGCGGGACTGCATATCAACTTGCTGGACGTGCAACAAAGGTATGTGTAAACAAATTTTTAGACATGTATTAGCTTTAGTTGATTTAGAAGACTACACATTCATCTAGATATGAACTCTGAATTTTGGTAAGCAGGCTACAAAAGGCAAATCTAAGGCAGCAACAGTTGGAGGGAGTGCATCTCAGCGCTGTGTAATGCTAGAGGGATGGCAACCGAGACTACAAAGGTAAAGTTAGTCTATTTTGTATTCATTGTTATGCCTCACAGTTGTATTTAACACAAATACTTAGAGTAATGGCATCTTGTATTATTCTTCAAGGCTGCTCGCAGGACGAGTTCATCACAACCTACAACTGGTATTGCATCACGGATAAGGGCACACCAAGCTGAGAGGAGAGCCTCTGAACGGTTAAGGGGCTACGTGGGTAGTGGACAGCCTGCTAGAGAACCAATTATGGTTGACCTGACAATAGAAGAAGCTGCCCAGAAACGAGAACAAGTATTCGATGTGCATGGGGCAATCCTGGAGCCTGGGGGTCGCGAATCATCTCTTCAACAGTTGTTGTACCTACCATAGAGGAAGCACTCAAGCGGATGCAAGATAAGCAAAAGAAGAAGTTGCCTGTTTGGCGAAACTAAAACCACTTTCAGTTTGTATTTTTTGTTGTTTATGATGGGCTGTGTTGATGTTTTGAAGAGGGGCTAGATTGGTGTTTTGTAAATGGTCTGTATTTTTGTTGGATGGGATTCTGACTTGTTGTATATAAGGATGGCCCTTTGTTTTTTGGTTGGATGGGTTTATGACTTGTTGTATAGGGCTGACGTGTTGTTCTGAGAAGTTGTTGTTTTACGTATATATTTTGTTGAAATGTAGATGTTAAACAGATGATGTAAAGGCATGTGGAGACTTGGATACTCGGGTTTTTGGATGTATTGAAAGTTATGGATATGATATGGATGTTATCTTGGAATGAAAGGATGTCATTGATCATTATGGTTTATTTCCCTGTATGCTTTTAGGTAGCACCTCAGGATGGTTGTCTTCGGTGTAAATTCTAGACAACTTTGTCTACAGGTTCATGCTTCATCTATGTTTAGAACAGATGTACGTAAAGGTTATTGCATTTGGAAATCTAAAACAAGAACAGATACAGATCGTTAATTGAAGAAGCATGATTATTAGTTTGATTTTAGGGATATAAACAGTCCAATTATAAGAAATAAATGGATATGCTCATATATATACTAGCTACAGATTATCGATAATATAAAGGGAAAGGGGCCAAAGGGCTTAGCAAATAAAAAGACTCAGAGAGGAAAATAACTGAATCTTCATTGGAAACTAGCTGAATCTTCAACCTAGACCTCGTCTTGGTCTTTCACTAAAATCCATCGGGCGAAATTGTTCATTATTTTGTGTGAACCGATGGACTGACTTCAATATTTCAAATTGATCAGATTTATTATTTTATGTGAACCAATTGACAGCTTCTTGTTCTATTTTTTTCTTTGCGCTGCCTACTTCAACCACATGCGATAAGAAACGATGAATTAAGATATCTCATCACACTACAGCGCAATGTTGATCAGTAGAATACGTTATACTTTTCAGCTTTTCTAAGCTATTTCATCCTTCGGGGATCATCCAATTATGGTTTCAGACCCAAAGTTCACACATACAACATACTTGAAATTTAACGTATTCAATACTCAAAGTTCACACACTCGGTCAGTACTAAAATAATGACACATTCATGTCAATGCTGGCTTTTCATTAGAGGGAGATCCTCCAAGGAAACCCAAAATAATACACACAGAAAAAAATGCCCATGACAACACCAAGGCCTTCCTATAGTAATGTCGCTCTTGCTGGTGTTTAGATTTCATGGATTCCATCTCACAGCGAAGTTCTTCTTGGTGTTTAGACTTCATGGATTCCATATATTTCTGCCACTTCAACCAAGGCCACTTCAAGAACCAAGGATGCGTGTTGCTTGCAATATTTGGCTCAGTAGTTGCTACGCTGCTGGTGGCCTTCATATTCGCCCTTTCATGCTTCTCCCGTAAGTGTCTCAAAACTCTTCTTCCATAGCTGCACATAGGAGGATCATACCAGTTGAAGAAATTGCAAGATCGCCCATACTGCAGCCAGAATAGTTTCGTCAAAAGCAAGGACTTTGGGTTTCGATAACAATATGTACTTTGATTACTTAGTGGTGAAGGAAAAAAATTTACAGCCTTATTATACCTTGTGATTGACACAGGCAAAGAATCTTCGCCCGAAATTTCCTTCGGTGTAAGTAGTTTTCAAAGAGGCTTGAACTGAACAATCACACATTGGGTATCTAAACGATGATCCATTTCCACCAGTGCACGTGCTTCCACTACTGGGGGATAAATCATCTATGTCCAAGATTGAAAGTGTAATCACAGTGCGTACATTCAATTAACAAGAGTGAATAAATATTAAGGTGCAGCACATAGAATCACCCACAAAAAAATATTAAATGTTGTTGCACCTTCTACATGAGAACTTTTTCCGATAATCACCAATAAGAAATCACACAGGCTAATGGCAGATGAGGGACAGTCGACTAAATTGAAATAGCAACTACAGGTCTCCCACAATTTCCACCAACTAGCTTGGTGGTTACTTTGTTACATTCACCGCATATTTAATGAAACCCACTCCTTGTTTTTTTTTTTTTTCACAAGTTTTATTTAAAAAGACCAAGACAGCCAAAAACTATGCAGCATAAAAGCAAGGGAAGACATCTAAAATTTCCTGCCATAAGCTATATCATTAAAAGGCGAGGGAAGAGTTGAACATAGGTTACGTTTTAGCTACTGTCGTAAACCTTTTTGAGAAAACCAAAAAATCAAAGGAAGAGTTGAGCAGATCTACAAGGATGATAAGTCAAATTTAAGGTTAGCTTCTTTACCGGTTTGACGCCATCTTCACAAAGGTACAGACTTGAGATCTGGGTGTTCTGCGCAAAGCTACCCAGTGCTCACCCGAATGTCTTCTTCGTGGGTTAGAGCAAGAAAGCTGCCCAATCTTGAACGATCGTCTTCGATAGCGAGATTTGGAGTGTTCGTGGGTTAGGCAAATATTTGAGAAGAAATGGTTTTGCGATTGATGAGGTCTATTCATGTGTTCAGGGAGCATATTTATTTTGAAGCTAATTATGTTTTGGCGTTGAGGGTAGTTTCGTAAACTCACTTAGGGGTCAATCACGTGCCTCTCACATGTTGACGAAAATCGTCTAAATAGACGGCCAAATTGGGTACAAGGTGCAAATTGAAAAATTGTGGAAGATAATGGGTCCAATGTCTCAAAAATAAAAAATCGGGGTGCAAAGTGAAATGACCTCAAAGATAAGGGGGGCAAAGTATATTTACCCCTTGTTTTAATATACTTGTGCTAAATTAGACTTTACTTTGCAAACACGGTTTTGGGGGTTAAAAGCGAAAAATTTTGGAAACCCAATTCACCCCCCTCTTGGGTTGCCTTAATCCTTGGACTTACAATTGGTATCAGAGCTTGGTGCTCGTTATACAAGATTTAAAAATCTTGAGTTAGAATGGCAACTTCAAGCTTCAACACTCAAGTTGAAGGACTTTCCACACTTAGACCACCATTCTTTAATGGTAGTGATTATGCATATTGGAAAGTTAGGATGAGTATTTATTTTCAATCTATTGATTATGATTTATGGTTATGCATATTGAATGGTCCACATATTCCCACAAAGAAAGTTGGAGAGGTTGAAACCCTCAAAAACGAAAATGAATATAGTGACCTAGACAAAAAGAAAATCTCTCTGGATGCAAGAGCTATGAACATATTATATTGTGCTTTAGATAGAGGAGAGTTTAATAGAATATCTTCTTGCACAAATGCTAAGGAAATTTGGCATGCTCTAGAGATTACTCATGAAGGGAACAAACCAAGTAAAGAGTCCAAAATCAATATGCTTTTCCATAATTATGAGTTGTTTAAAATGACACCAGAGGAATCCATTAGTGCATGTATACTAGATTTACCACAATTATAAATGCCTTGAATGCACTTGGTAAATCTTATACTAACTCGATTTGGTGAGAAAAATCCTTAGGTCACTACCAAAGTCATGGGAAGCAAAGTGACCCCATACAAGAAGCCAAGGACCTCACCAAGCTTCCTCTAGAGAGCTTCTTGGATCTTTAATGACCCATGAAATCAAATGCCAAATGAAGATGAGAGCAAGAAAAAAGATGAGGATCGCTCTCAAATCTTCCATAATCGAAGATGAGGATGACGATGAGATGAAGACATAGTCTTGATGACTAGAAAGTTCAAGAACTTCCTCAAAAGAAAGAAAGAGAAGAGAAGCCTCAAATACAAAAGACATCTTGGAATGTTAACGATGAAAGCTCCTCCTCCTCCGAAGAAGAAAGATGGAGAAATCGAAACATGTGCCTCATGGCATTTGAAAGACAATGAGGTATACTCTTTCGATGATGAACCTAAACTTTCATATATTGAACTTCAAAATGCCTTTGATGAACTTCTTTGTCAATTTGAAAAACTTGGTTCAAAATATACATCTTTGAAAAAGAAACTCATTTTGATCTCAAAAGAAATTGATTTATTAGAAAATGAGAGAAATACTCTAAAGCTAGAAAATGATTTATTCCAACAAAAAGCTTTAGAATTTGAAAAGGAGAAAGTTGCTTTGAACAACAAAATTGTTTCTCAAAGCAAAATCCTTGAGAAGTTTACTAAGGAAAAAATCTTTGATTTGATTCTTGGTAGTCAAAGATGTGTCTTTGACAAAAGTGGCTTAGGCTACAAGCCTTCTATTCACCAAAAATATTTTAAGAATTATTTTTGAAGGCTAAGTCTTTTTGTGCACCTACTCAAACATGCCATTTTTGCAACAAAGATGGGCATCTAATTTTTTATTGTGCATTAAAGAAACTTAGGAGCAAGACTCTCAAGAAGACATGGGTTCCAAAAGGAACCAAGGCTAACACCGAAGGACCCAAGAAAGCTTGGGTACCAAAAAATTTTCTTGATTCTTTTGTCAAGGATGGAGCAATAAAGGTACTTGGATGAAACTTGCCTATCAAGAAGGCTTGTGACATTTGAGGACAAATGCTAAGGGGAAATCCTTTGGTAACTTCTAAATCCTTGATTGAGAATATGTTCTAAATTGTTGGTTGATGTGTTATAAATGCAAATGTATTCATTCTTTGACATATTTCTTGTATTTATCAAAATAGAACATCTCTAAAGCTAACATTTTACAAAATCATGAATTTTTTATGAGATTTTGTGAGCTTAAATTTTTTGGTTGAGAATGACCTTTAAATTGTCATTGGTAGCTAAGAGGTTGGTACAAACCCACTCGGTGGGCTACTATCGTAATAGCAATGGACTTTTGAGTCCCCATTAGTCATCCTCTATACCATTTCAATATGATTGTCATTTGAAAGCCTCAAATTGTTCTTTTGGATGAAAAAGATTATTTTTGAAGCTATCCATGCATTCACTTTTTGATTGACAAAGGGGGAGATTTCTTCAATGTCTATATGCATCTATTCCCTTTGAATCATATGATGGATATTCTTAGAATGCATATCCTTTGTCTTTTTGATGTGACAAAGGGGAGAAATGTGTTGATAGTTTTAATGACTATATATTCTCCTTTTGAATTGGATTATAAATATTGGCTACTAATCTTTGTCTCAAGTTTCAAATGATTGTCCAATTGCAAAAGATAGGGGGAGTGATCCCAAAACTATCAATTTATTGTCATCATCAAAAAGGGGGAGATTGTTGGCTTTTGTTCACAATCGATATTTTGATGATTTCAATAAATGGTAAGTTTATAAAATGACATCTTCAAAGACAAAGACATTTTTATCAAAGAGCCAAAGACTTGAAGAAAGAAGATCAAGAAGATGCAAGGAGCTCAAAAGTGAAGTTTCAAGACCATAGGGTATAAACCTTGTAACTCTTAGTTTCACTTTTGACAAGGATTTGAATCACACTTGCATATCTTTCAAAACGTGCATAAACCGTTTTACCTTTTGTTTGAAAGATTAAAATGTTTTAAAGGTTTTAAAACACCCCAATCAAACTCCCAAACCTTTTTATACTTATGGAAGTAAGTCTTTAAAATTGGGTGTTTCAAAGAGGTCAAAAAGTGGTTTTAATTATCATGTGCTTAAGTTTCAGCGGTGATCAATTTTGGTAAAATTTGAAATAATTTGAGCTTCTGAAATATGACCGTTGAGTAACGGTAACTTGAAGCTGGCGGTCGACCGGGTTTTAACAACGACCCCAACGGCTATAAACGGCTAGTTTTCATATGTGGCCTATAAATAGACCTTCTAATGTCCAAAATAAACACACAACGACCACATATCATTTTACATACTTGAGAAATATTCCAAACCTTCTTATTCTATATTTCTCATATCATTCACACAAAACACACTTTCATATCCTTGTCTTTGTGTGAATCAAGAGATAGAGCTTTCAATTTCATATCCACTCTTTGAGAGAGTTTATTCTTGTATCTTCTATCCAAAAGAGGTGATTCCTTTTAGTGAGGTTGTTCACTAAAGAAGAAGCTTAGAGGAGTATATCTCAAGCTTGGTTGGTTGTGAGTGGTGAGCCCGAAAAAAAATCACTTGTGGGTTTGAGTGTTAAGCCCGGGAAACACTTGTAGGTTCTCTAGCACCCGAAGCTAGAGTGTACACTATTTGAAGATAGTGGGAAAACCTCAAGGCTCGGTGAAGGAGCTTGAGGGGTGGATGTAGGCGGGTTTGCCGAACCACCTAAAAATCACGTGTTTGCTTCTCTATCCCTACTCTTTACATTTAGCACTTATTTACTTGTTGTTTTAATATACTTGTGCTAAATTAAACTTTACTTTGCAAACACGGTTTTGGGGTTAAAAGCGAAAAAGTTTGGAAACCCAATTCACCCCCCTCTTGGGTTGCCTTAATCTAGGACTCATAGGAGAGGCCGACCGAAATGTTCCTACGACCACCGCGATGGGCACTAGAAGGAGCAGTACTATCACCTCATTGGGTTTCCTCCCAACCGCCAGCCTCCATCTCGCCCACCGTTCGGCCACGGGACGCCAGTCCCGCCTCAGCTGCTAATGTCTCGCTTTCTGCAGGTTTCTCTGTTCCTTCCACTGTTTTGCACAACAATAGGGGGTTCTAGGTCTTTCGGCTGACCAATTTAGCCAACTAATGCAGTTTTTCAATTCCAAAACACCACTCAAGGGTCAACTTTCAGTCAATTTCGTCGGTAACATCGCCTCCTATAACACTGTCTCTTATTTTAATTCTAATTGGGTAATCGAATCTGGTGCTTCTGATCATATGGCCTCTAATGCATCTCATCTTATTAATCTGCAATCTCTACATCGCCCTTGTCCAATTAATTTGCCCAATGGTGATATTGTTTCTATTACTCATTCTAGCATCGTTAATTTATCTCCACAATTATCCTTACAAAATGTTCTCTTTGTTCCCGCTTTTAAATTCAATTTATTATCTATTAGTAAACTCATCTCTTCTCTTAATTGTGTTGCTTTTTTTTCCCCTTAATTTTTGTGTTTTTCAGGACCTTGCCACGAAGAAGCTTATTGGAACGGGTGAAGTTTGAGATGGACTTTACTATTGCAACTCTTCTTCCCCATCAGCCCTTCACACTTCTCGTGCTTAATCCTCTCGTTTATGGCACACGCGTTTAGGTCACCCTTCTTCGCAATGCCTCCCTACTGTTTTAAATATTTCCAATGCTACGTTTCTTTGCGATATTTGTGCTAGAGCTAAACAAACTCGGCTACCTTTTTCATTAAATTTGAATAAGACCACATCTTGTTTTAAACATATTTATTGTTATATTTGGGGTGGCTATTCTACTTCCTCGCTCTCCGGTGCTCATTATTTTTTGACTATTGTTGACGATTATTCTCGTGCTACTTGGGTATATTTGATGCGTTTTAAATTTGATACGTACTCATGTCTCACACTATTTTTTTCTCTTGTCAAAAATCAATTTGACAAGACTATTAAAATTATTTGCACGGATAATGTTCTAGAGTTTCTTTCTCACAAAATGCAACATTTTTTCCATGCTTATGGCATTTTCACGAAAAAACATATGTTGAAACCCCCAACAAAATAGCGTTGCTGAACGTAAGCATTGACACCTCCTTAATCTAACTCGATGTCTCTGTTTCCACCTAATCTTCCTCTAACTTTTTGGGGTGAGTGCATTTTAACTGCCATATATCTTATTAATCGCACGTCCTCCACTAGCCTTGACCATAAATCCCCTTATGAACTTCTTTTTAATAAAACTGCTTCCTATAGTCACTTACGCATTTTTAGTTGCTTATGTTATGCTCACACCCTCTCTTCTCATCAGGATAAATTTCCCCTCGTGCTCGCTGCTGCCTCTTCCTTGGTTACCCTTCCCACCACAGTGCTTATCGCGTTTACGACCTCGACACTCGCCAACTCCATATTTCTCGCGATGTCACTTTTGAAGAGGCCATTTTTCCTTATCATGATTCCGTCACTCATTCTTCTCCCGGTCCCGTCCTCTTGTTACTTATTAATGACATCCCCTATCCTTCCAGCGATACCCCTCCTCCTTTCTCCACTATTCCTCCACCCCCTTGTTCCCCCACCTCCTTCCCGACCCAAACGCCACGTTACTCGCCCTTTTCGTCTTCGTGACTACATCTATCCCACCCTTCCTTCCTCTATCTCAGCTTCCCCTTCCTCTTCAGCTCCCTCAGGTACGGCTCATTGTCTCTCATCTCATTTATCTTACCATCGCTTTAACTCTCATCATTTAGCTTTTCTATCCTCTTTAGCTCAATATGATGATCCTACTTGTTACTCTACTGCTGTTTGTCATGCCCACTGGCATGACGCTATGACTGTTGAGCTTAAAGCTCTTGACAACAATCATACTTGGACTCTCCAACCTCTCCATCCAGGTGAGAAACCCATTGGTTGCAAATGGGTTTTCAAAATCAAATTTTGAGCTGACAGTTCTGTTGAATGTTATAAAGCTCGTTTGGTTACCAAAGGCTACACCCAGGTAGAAGGCCTTGACTACCATAATACGTTTGCCCCTGTTGCTAAACTTGTCACTATTAGATGTGTCCTTGCAGTTGCCGCCGCCAAGCATTGGACTTTTCATTAGTTGAATGTTCACAACGCTTTCTTGCATGGAGACCTTGACGAAGAAGTTTACATGACTCTCCTTTCCAAATATTACAACAAGGAGGAGTCCTGTGTCTATTGCCTACAAAAATCTCTCTACAGCCTCAAGCAAGCCTCTCACAACTGGTTTTCAAAGCTATCCACCGTGCTATTGGCCACTGGTTTCCATCAGTCTCAGGCTTATCACTCTCTCTTTACTCGCACTTCTGGTTCTTCTTTTACACTAATCTTAGTTTACGTTGATGACATTCTTTTGGCAGGTAATGACCCATCTCATATTCAACAACTCAAATATTTCATTGGGCAACACTTCAAGATCAAGGATCTTGGACCCATCAAATATTTCCTTGGTCTTTAGGCCGCTCGCTCTCCCTCCGGCATCTTTCTCAATCAACGCAAATACACTCTTGACATCCTCACCGACAGTGGCCAACTTGGTGCTCGTCTTGCTTCCACGCCCATGGAGCAAAATCTCAAACTCACCGACAGTGATGGTGCACTCATGCCTGACCTAAGTATGTATCGCCGCCTCGTGGGCCGCCTCATTTACCTTACACTTACACGTCCAGACATCGTCTTCTCGGTCAATCTTCTCAGTCAATTCATGCATGTTCCTTGCTAACCACACTATCATGCTGCTCTCCCTATTTTACGCTATCTTAAATCTACTCCGAGCCAAGGTCTTTTCTATCCTATTCAGAATTCTTTACAGGTCACTTGTTACACTGAATCTGACTGGGCCAATTGTCCAACTACTCGTTGTTCCGCCACTGGTTTCTTCATTCAGCTTGGCTCTAGTCCCATCTCCTGGCGCACAAAGAAACAGTCCACTGTTTCTCGCTCCTCCGCTGAAGCTGAATATCGTGCCATGGCCTTCACTACTTGTGAGCTCACTTGGTTGCAGACTCTTCTTCACGATCTTCACGTTCCCCACTCTCAACCTATGTACCTCTATTGCGATAATTAAGCCGCCTTGCATATTGCTAAGAATCCGATTTTTTAATGAACGCACCAAACATATTGAAATTGATTGTTACATCGTTCGTGAAAAAATGCTTAGTGGTCTTATAACTCTTGCTCATGTTCTTGCCTTGGCCCAATTAGCAGACATTTTTACGAAAGCCTTGGGACGTGAATTGTTCCATGATTTAAATCGCAAGTTGGGCATTTCGGATCTATATGCACCAACTTGGAGGAATCTTAACTGTCCAACGTTCATATTTTGTTTATGGTTAGGATTGTACATAATTATTTTCTTTCCTTACTAGACAACACCAAATCTGGGATTCTCTCCCTACGCATGTAATATAAAACATTGTACTGTTACCATATTTTCTTCAATACGAATAGAATTCTCTCATCGAAGGCTGTCCAAATTGCAAGCTTGACAACTTAGGAGGACTGTTTAGGAAGAGTCTAGTCAAGTAAGGATTATGTCGAAAATAAAGATTGCATAAAGAATTTTAAAATCGTTGTTCTGATTTTAAAATGAATATTCAAGAATCAGAATTTGGATATCTAATTTAACGAGTTACGGGAGACAAAATGACTAATAAGTTTAATGGCTAAATTCTGACTCATGAATGTTCATTTTAAAATAACAGTCGTGACATTGAATCCTTTAGATAATCTTTCTTTAAACGCAATATGTGGTCGAGTCTTAAAAATACTATACATTCACACTCATTTCACAGTGTATCCTGTGAGAATATGATTTCGTAAATTAGTGTTGTTAAGATTGATTCTTGGACAACTTCTTGGAGTAGAATATCGTAGAGGGAGAGATTCTCCGGCAGATGTTGCCATGTCAACTACTAACAGTCATATTACATCAATCTTGCAAAAGAAGGAAGTGTTCCTGATTTGTTGTCACTTTAACCAGCATTGCCCTTCAGGTGCATTCCACGACTCTATCTCTGAACGTGTCATGTCGCGCTAACTGGAGTACTACATCTGTTTTAGGTAGTTTATCTTATTTTGGTTGGTGACCTACCACAGAATAAAAAAGGAATAACAAATTAGGAAAAAAAAGTTGGGGGATAATTTTGTTTTATCCTTGCATTCAATTCTTTTCATGAGCAAGCCGTGACTATACTATATATATTTTCAAGTTGTTAGTTGAAGTTCGAATCACTAAACTTATAAGTAGCTGTGAAACAGTTCGAAGATCTGCAATTATCAGTGAACCTCGTAAACAAATTTTTTATCTTAATAGAAAAATCATCCCATTAAATCATCAAAATCTTTTTTTGAAAAATATTTCAAAGTAAGAAGACGCACGAAAAACCATCCTTTTTTTTTTTCACAAGAAAATTTTCATCTGCTACGTTTGGACCGCCCACACATGTGGCTGCTAATTACTTGAGGCAGCTTCCCATATCCAAGACCGAATAATTAAACATTCGAATTTATCTATTATCTTAAGTATATAGCATGCTGATATATATTATATGGAATCAGATTGTATTTAATTCCCTTGACAAAGACACCGCACGATCGATGAGTGGCCGGACAAAAGAGGAACTTTGTATTGCCATCACAAAGGACAACTTTAGTGGGTCAAAGTTCTAATTATTCAGTCCTCGATATTTCATATTAATCAAATATACTTTTACTGTTTAATCGGTGACTTTTCCAAGATTTTTTTTAATGCCTGAACCAAAACAATCAGAAGACGACGTAGGAAATCATTCGACGTGATGTAGGACGACAGGACGTTTGCCATGACACGGCAACTCGTGAATTAACCTCGATTTCGTCATCGGAAGACGTTTCAGGAAGCAATATTAATAGAGATTACCTAAAGATTTTAAAATATTATTTTTCTTAAGACTCACGTCTAAATAAGCTTCGAAACTTGGACTACTTTTTCCTAGCTTGCATTTTTATTGAACTGAATTCAGGGAATTCACGCTTCATCTTTCTTCCTTTCCATTTCAGTACTCTGCAGGTCTCTTCATGTTATCAATTTACCCTAAAGTTCATCTCGTAGTACTAGGTCGCAAATAACCATAAGGCTTAATTATTTTATTGGTACTTATGGCATTACGAAATTTCAAACTAGTCTTCAAGATATTTTTCATCACAGAATAGTCTATATGGAATATTACATTTCCGTCTCTCGACATCTGTATACGAAAGATAAATCCAACTGAATGATTAAAACAAGAGTCGCGATAGACTAGTCTATAGTGAATTGTCTGAAATGGCTCCAAGAACAAAATGTACCAAGATAACGAAGTTAGCGAAAGTAACTGCTCGCCCATTCAAAACAACAAACTACGTACCCTGACTGTGTCAGGCCCCGAGACACAGACGAGAAATTTGACATTTTGTACATGA
>CM025850.1:31009409-31044385 GCA_003952965.2 Morella rubra | reverse complement strand
TTATCGTGTGGGATTCTCGTGTCTTAGAGGCGGTGGATTTTTGTGTTGGCGGTACTCCATTTCGATTAGCTTCAAAAATGTGGATGATGGGATCCAGTGGGCTTTTTTAAGGATTTACGGTCCTAATGATGATTCTATAGGAGACTTTTATGGGATGAGTTGACGGGAGTGTTTCGTGGTGGAGTATCCCGTGGTGTATAGGTGGTGATTTTAACGTCACTCGTTTTCCTAGTGAGAGGACGGGGAATGGGGGGTTGGTAGAGCTATGGATGATTTTACTGATTTTATTTCAGATTGTGGATTGTTGGATATTCCGTTGTCTGGGGCTCGTATACTTGGTCTAATGGTCGGGTGCTCAATCTTGGTCTCGGATTGATCGGTTCCTTTTTAGTATGGATTGGGAGATGTTGTATCCGGAGGTCGTCAGCGTCGATTGCCTCGTATGTATTCTGATCACTTCCCTATTATGTTGGAGAGTGGTACTTTTGGTAGTGGGAAAAAGCCTTTTCGCTTTGAGAATATGTGGTTGAAAGAGGAGGGTTTTGTGGAGTGTGTTAGAGGGTGGTGGAGTAGTTATGAGTTTTCAGGGTCCCTAGTTTTGTGCTTAATTTGAAATTGAAGGCTTTGAAGGTGATCTTAAAGTTTGGAATAAGGAGGTCTTTGGTTTATTAGTTCTGGATTTGTTTAGAGAGTTGTCTATTTGGAAGGATGGATGAGGGAGGGGGTCTAGATGAGGAGGGTTTAGAGAGGAAGTTGTGATTAATCGGGAGTTAGATTGTTTGATTGATTTGGAAGAAGTTAGTTGGAGACAGAAATCTCGAGCTTTGTGGCTTAAGGAGGGGGATAAATGTACCAAATTCTTTCATCGTGTTGCTAATTCGAATCGGAGATTAATTCCATTTCTCATTTGGTGGTTGAGGTGGTGGATCCTAAGGATATTTCTGACCAGATTGTTCATTTTTATTCCTTCTTGTATGAAGAACCTTATTTGTGGCGACCTTGTTGGATGATTTGGAGTTTGATGCTATTTCTGGGAGGAGGCTGATGTCTGGAAAGGCCTTTTGAGGAGGAGGAGGTGTATGGGGTGGTTCGTGGTCTAAATGGGGATAAAGCAGGCCCGGATGGTTTCTCTATGGCTTTTTATCAAGTCTTGTTGGGATGTCATTAAGGAGGATGTGCTCTCTGTATTTAATGAGTTTGCTAGTTGTGGTAAGTTTGTCCGAAGTATGAATTCATCTTTATTGTTCTATACCTAAGAAGCCGGGAGCTGTTGAGCTGAAAGATTTTCGTCCTATTAGTTGGTGGGAGGTGTTTACAAAATTTTGCTAAGGTGTTGGCTAATCGGCTGAAACTTGTTTCTAAGATTATTCCTCCTCTCAGAATGCTTTTGTGAGGGGCGACAGATTTTGGACTCGGTGTTGATTGCAAATGAATGATTGATTCTCGGTTGAGGTTGAATGAACCGGGTATGTTGTGTAAATTGGACATCCAGAAAGCTTATGACCATGTGAATTGGCAGTTTTTGCTCTATATGTTGAGGCGTTGTGGGTTTGGGAAAATGGTGTCGTTGGATACAATTTTGCATCTCTTCTGTTAAATTTTCGGTGCTTGTTAATGGATCGCCGAGGGTTTTTTGGTAGTACTCGGGATTACGCCAAGGTGATCCCTTTCTCCTCTTTTATTTGTTATTGTCATGGAAGCCTTTTCCGCATGATGGAAAGTTAGTTTCTAATGGGATGATCACTGGGTTTAAGGTGGGTGGTGTTAGTGGTGAAGGTATTGGTGTTTCCCATTTATTGTTTGCTGATGATACTCTTGTTATGTGTGGGGCGGATGTGGAGCAGTTTAGAAGTCTTTTGTTTATTATTGTGTTTTGAGGCAGTTTCGGGCTTGAAAGTCAATCTTTCTAAGTCGGAGGTGATTCCGATTGGAATGTTAGTAATGTGCAGAGTTGGCTTCGATTATGGGGTGTAGAATTTCTGCTTTGCCAATTACTTATTTGGGTCTTCCTTTGGGAGCTAGATCTAAAAGTGTGCATATTTGGGATGGTATTTTGGAGAGGATGGCTAGGAGGTTGGCTGGATGGAAGAGCATGTATCTTTCTAAAGGTGGTCGGGTGACGTTGATTAAATCTACCCTCTCTAGTTTACCTACTTATTTTTATCTCTTTTTCCCATTCCTTCTCTGTGGCTTCTAGAATTGAGAATTGCAAAGGGATTTCTTTGGGGTAGTGATTTGGGAGGTCACAAATTTCATCTTTTGAAATGGGATAAGGTTTGTTCTCCTCTTCCTCTGGGGGGTTGGGTCTTCGGAGATTGTCGGTGTTTAACAAAGCTTTGCTGGGAAATGGTTCTGGCGCTTTGCAACTGAGAGGGATAGTTTATGGAGATTATTATTGCAGCTAAGTTTGGCACAATGGTGGGAGATTGGATCTCTTTGCCTTCCTGAGGTTCTTATGGGGTGAGTTTATGGAAGCATATTCGTCAGGGATGGGATTGTTTTGCTACCCATATTCGGTTGTGGTGGGTAATGGGTGTAGGGTGAGGTTTTGGCATGATGTTTGGTGTGGCGATAGTCCTCTTCGTTGTTTGTTTCCGTTGTGTTCTCTTTGGCGGTGTAAGGATGGGTGGTGGCGGATACTTGTCGTGATACTCTTTCTTTGCTTGGGATGTTCAGTTCTTGAGATCTGCAATGATTGGGAAATGCGGAATTTACAGCTTTCTATTCTACTCTTTACGCTATGGTTTCGTCGATAGTGAAGACGTTTGGTTTGGAGGGAGCTAAGGATGGTGTTTTCACTGTTAAAGATTTTATTCCTCATTTCTGGTGGGGTCTCAGTTGTTCCCTTGGCGTGGGGTTTGGCGGACTAAGTTCCTATGAGAGTTTCGTTCTTTTTGGGAGGCTACGCATCTAATTTGACATTGATAATCTTCGGCGGCGTGGAGTTTATGTTGATTGGTGCTATTTATGTAAGAGGGATAGTGAGTCCGTCGACCATGTTTTATTGCACATGGCTAGGTCTTTATGTTTTTCGTATTTCTAATCTTCATTGGGTAATGCCGCCGTGTTGTTTTGTTGGGGAAGGAAGTTTAAGATCCTTTGGCTCAATTTGGAATATGGTTCCATCTTGTGTTTGGTGGTGTCTTTGGAGGGAGCGCAATATCGTGTTTTGAGGATACATTTGCTATGCACTCTCTTTTTTGTTGGGTTTCTGCAATGTGGGGGGGTCGCTTTCTAGATTTTCCAGATTTTCTTAGTTTCTTTGTTTGGAATGGGGCTTTGGTCACACTTGACTAAAGCTTTGTCCGAATGAAGCTCATAGGCTAGGGATGGATGTGTTGACCATTTTCTATTGTTTTCCTGGAGGTTCTATTTGTTGGGATTTTTTCATGGTGGAACTTGACGATTGGATAATCTTCAGTGTTTATGTTAGGATTGGTGTATGTAAGAGGGATAGTGAGTCCGTTGACCATGTTCTTTGCATTTCCAATGGCAGGTTCTATTTGGGCGCGTTTTCGTATGCATTGGGTTATGCCAGCAAGGGTTTTGATGTGTTATTTTCTTTGGGGAGACAGTTTAAGGACCCTTTGGCTAAGGCAATTTGGAATATGGTTTCATCTTGTGTTTGGTGGTGTCTTGGAGGGAACGAAATAGTCAGTGTTTTTGAGCATATTGCTTCTTTCGTGGTCCGTTTGCAGGGAGTTGTTATGCATTCTCTTTTTTGTTGGGTTTCTGCCATGTTGGGGGGGGGGGTCGTTTACTACCCTATCAACAGCTTTACATCGTAGCATTCTATTTCCTTGCGAAGATCTAAATCATGCTTTCATTGGGTGCATTCATGCACCATGTCTAGACTTGACAACCTTAATGCCTTGAGACACGGAGGTCCTCATGAGTTTATGGACAGCTGGCCGAGATGCTAGGGATAAAATTTGCCAAATTTTATTTCATATTCATTGGCCAGATATTTTCATGGACCCGGATGTCTTCATTATCATTTCCTATTGACACAACACAATGTCATCAACATAAACAGCACAAACGGTGGTGTTGTCTTCTTGGGAAGAATGTTTGACGAATAATGTATGATCAGTGTCTGACTTTGCTTGTAGTTACACTCTTGCAGATCTTGGAAAATGTCTCAAACCATACCTTAGGAGACTCCTTTAGCCCATAGAAAGTGTTTTTCAATTTATGCATTTTACCATTGGCAATGGGGGATTCAAAGCTGAGAGGAACCTCCATGTACCCTTTCCTCTTAAGTCTCCATGAACAAATGCATTATTCTATTAAATGGTTGAAGTGGCCATCCAAGTTTGCTGCCAAAGAAAGCAAGACTCGGATTTACCTGATCATATCCATTGGTGGTCACGTCTCCATAGTGAATCCCACAAGTTTGTGTAAAGCTTCTTGCTGCCATGTAAAATCCTGCATACTTTGCTGCCCTTTTCCATGCCTTTTCTAGCCAGATTTGAGCGACAAAACCTCACAATTTTCTTTAAGATTTACATTCAGTAAACATACATTATCATACTTCTGCTGCCGTCTCATTTCAGATTTCATGCCCTAAGCTGCTAGTTCTACATCAACTTCATCATGCTATTCCTGATGAAGAGGGAAACCTAACTACTAATAAAACTTTTGTCGAATATGAATGTCGAATTGCGTTAGTTAAATATTCAACATAGGTGGAATTACTTAGTTTTTTCATGAGTTGTATATCATTCCTTGGCCTAGTCCCTGGGATAATATGATGGTCCTTTTTTAAAATGATTTTGAAATGATCATAACTTAATGTGTAAAATCTGGTTTCAGGTCTTCAATTTCCTAGTAGATGAAAATATGTTTCTGTTGTCATGCTTTTTGTTTTCGTTTGGCAGGCACTCACCTGTTTCCAGCTACTTCATGCACTAGTTCAGCAAAAGCATATTTGTGTTCACCTTTTTTCACTGGTGAGTCACATGAATGCATGTATCTCGGGGATAATTAAAGCTTACAGCCTGTGTCATTACGTTTAGTGCCCACATTAATTTCTATGTTCTCCTCTCTCTTTCTTATTTGTAAGTTCTACCTAATTGAATAAGCCTTCCCCCAGTTAATTTCCTTAACTTGGTCCTCCCTAACTCGGCCAAAGAAAGGATGTTGCATCCAGTTGGTAGCCTCTCTGAAACTTCCTGTCAAAACTACTAAACTCCGAACAAAAAATTTATTGCAGCTGATGGTAATATTTACTCGGGAGTCATTGTTGTCTCATATAGTGCACTTAGTGAACTTTGTCGTTCTTGTCAAGAAACCCCACACTATTCTTGAATAGGTCCAAAGACCTAGGTACAATTGTAAATTGGCCACACAGGGCAGTTTCAGTCGCTGGAGGAGGGAGTGATCAAGCACCTCCCTCCCATTTTCCCAAAGAAGCGTCCACAACAGCACGAGCAAAAAAGGGGCCACACCGAGGTGGTCCAAGACAAACTGTGGTGGAGGAGAGGGCGGTGAACCACATAGGGTGGCTGGACACCGGCAAAGATGTAGATCCGGGACCGCTACAGTCGGTCGAGTAATGCCTGTCCAGAGGCCGCCGCTATTTTTGACCCACAACAAATCCCTGAAATGAAAACTGAAAAAACAAAGGAAAAATACAAAAACACAAGCCAAGTAGATCTCTGACTGGAGGGTGGCCGGCCAAGAGGCGACCGGAAACCAGCCTTACAGAGTGTGACCATGAGAGGCCACCAAAAATAGGGGAAAGGGGCTGGTGCGTGAGGCCCACGGCTGTACAAGGGGGCACGTGCACCATCACGCGCCGCCCAGCCACCTCCAGATGTGAGCAGAAACAAGTGCCTGGACATTGTGTTGATCTAGACATGACCCTTACCCAAACAGGAGCCCATAGACTGACCGTGAAAGAGGAGCGATTGCAGAAGGGTGCCAAGAGAGGTTGCTTAGGGGCGGGAAGAGCAGGTGCTCCTCTCGCCCCCAGAAATGGTGGAGGGAGGGAGGGAGGGCTCAGGAGAGGGGAGAGGGAGGGATTCTAGAGAGGGAGGCTCTGCCCACTTTCTAGAATTCAAAGTGGTGAACCTTGACTTAAATAGACTACTCAGTTGGGGAATAAATACTGAAATTTTAATAGCTGCAGTAAAAACAGGTGGAGTTTTCTAATAGGGCTGTCTTGACCAAGGTATGCAAGGTCTATTTTCAAGATGGTGTTGCATGGCATGCTGTGGGGATCATGGCTTGTTCTAATCGCTTATGGCAAACTTGCTTCAGGGCCATCGGCCATGAAGTTGGAAGCTGTTCTGGACATACTTTATAGCCGTGTACTGAAGGTTGGGAGTCAAAAAGGGGCGGAGGGAGACCCCCCCACCCCCCCAACCCCCACAAAAAAGAAAGAAAAAAAGATCTAAATCCCCCTTGATTATTTGAAAATGCTTTTAAATTCCTCTTTTGACAATTGACCCCCCAACTCTTTAGTATTTCCGTACTCTCCTTGTGTCCGAATTGTTTTTTTGGCCCCTTAAAATTTTGAAAATCTCTCCTCTCTCCTTGGCTTGTTTAAGAAATTCTGAAAATCTCTCTTTTGACCCCTTAAGTTTTAAAAATTACACTTTTTCCTTTTGACTTTCCTCAACTTCTGGCCACCAAAAAAATCTAATAGCTACTTGTGTCTTTTATTTTATTTGGATAATGCATATATTTAGGCCTTGGTTAAAGTCAAAATTTAGCTCCAAATCAAAGGAAAACTAGAATTTTTCTTAAAGGATCAAGAATTTTTTGAGACCCAGAAATATTTTTTTCCTACAACTCAAAACATGTGGCTTTCTTTCATTTTTCTCTAATTTCTAACCGATCCTCTACTCTCATTTACTTTGTCTTTTCTGCATGATAACTTTGAAGGGTACTGAACATAATAAATTCTTTATTAGATAGAGAAGTCATGATTTGTAATTAAATGATCTTCCACATAGGTTCCATTTACTGCTCAATTTATGGATGGACAAGTTTAAAAACATCTTTTCTATCTTGAGTAACGTGTAGAATATCTTTTCCAACTTAGAATATGACACAAAAGACTTTATTCAGGAAGAAGAGAAAAATATTTAATTATAGCAATTTTAGTCTCCCACCTCCAAGGATCAAATCTTGGCTCCACCACTGGAGTCAAAGTGAAGGAAGTGGGAGGAGTTTGGGCTCCATTTTACTTAGATAATTGAACTGCAACATAGTATCAATTCATATGGGAGTCATGATCACCCTGATCCCAACATCCTCCCCCCCCCTCTCTCTCTCTCTCTCTCTCACACACACACACACACACACACAGAAGCTGGTGGTTTCTACTACTCTTAGCTCAACATGACTATGAATCCTGGCTTCCATATTTAGCCGAATAATATACAAGTAGAACAAAATGCTGGGATTACTTTGAAAAATTAACCAATTTCGTAAATGGCTACTCTCTTTCAGGAGCATCTCATCACCTTTTTTTGTTTGTTTTTTATTTGAACATTTTGCCGGTTACAGGTTTTTAAGTTAAAGTTTGATGAGTGTCAAAAGGTTAACAATATTGGTAACAGAAGGGTTATGTTAGTTTGAGGGAAAGTCAAAAAATAAGGAATTGTTTTGATTGTTGACAATATTGCCTAAATTAGACAAAAAAAGAAAAAAAAATCTTTACCACCCAAGGCTTTTTAGGAATGTTGCTGATCATCTGACAACCTTAATTGGTATAGGTGTAATGTTGTTGCGTTTTTTTTTTTTGGTACTTTTTTTCATCCAGCTAAGCATCTTTATGTCTTAGTCTAGACTCCTGCTGTATTTTAAACTGCTTGTGCTTATGAAATTCCTCGCTATTTAATCTCAAGAAGATGACAGATACTGGTGTCATTGGTTATAGTTGTTCTATTTTTCAGAATGTGAAAGATTACTTCAAGTCAACTTGTCTAAGTTTGTGATATATTTTGCAGAACTCATGGCACAGCCTAGCACGTGCTTTTGTTAATGAAAAAAGTCTGTTCTTGTTAGATACTGCTCATCAGGTAAGAACCTCACATGCTGTGATGCAGTGGGCTGTTTTTGTTGCGCCAATTTGTGTAAGCACAATTTTTTTACCCTATTGCAGCGGTCACTTGCACAAACACTCGTACGTTCAGCTTCTGGCTTGACAAATTCGGAGGCATCAAACCTGTGAGTCTTCCATTTTACCTTTCATTTTGCTAATACCTTTTTCATTCCAAGGTTTTATATTAGTGCGTTCAGCCTAATTTCGATTTGCTAATGCATAAAGGTATGTAAGGGATCTCGTAGCCAATATGGCAACATGTCTAGGGGAATTGTCTAGCAAGAATGACTTCAAAACTGTTGCTCAACAACCAGATATAATATTGTTGGTAAGGACTGAAACTGTATTAGTTCATCCCCTATTTTGTTTTTGGAGAAAAATTAGTGTTTTCGATGACGATGCAGACATCCTGTAGGTCAGTTGCATGTTGGAACGGCTTCGCGGAGCTGCAAGTGCCTCTGAACCTAGGTCACAAAAGGCAATGTATGAGTTGGGTTTCTCACTAATGAACCCTCTTCTGGTTCTTCTTGAAGTTTACAAACACGAGGTATTGAATATTATTTTCCTTCTCCATTTTGTACAATTGTAGCAAAAAGCAAAAGGGCATAGCCCCAGTAGCGAAGCATGCTAGCAATCAACAAACTGAAAGAAAAATAAAACAAACTAAGATGTAAACTTACAATGGTGTGAGTTTGTGGAAACATATTAGTCAGGGGTGGGAATCCTTCAATGAGCATATTCGGTATGTTGTGGGTTCTGGTCAGAGTGTTAGATTTTGGCATGATCGATGGTGTGGTGATATACCTCTTTGTTCTTCTTTCCCCATAGTTTTCTCCTTAGCTCAGTTTCCTTTTGCTCGGGTGGCTGATTGTATGGAGGATGGTTCTTCCAGTTTGGTGTGGAATATTCCATTTACTAGATGTGCCAATGATTGGGAATTGGAGGAGTTCACGTCTTTTTTCTCCACTCTTTATGAAAGTGTGGTAAGAAGAGGGGTTTCTGATAAGATGCTTTGGTTGGGGTCTCAAAATGGTAGCTTCTCCGTTAAATCTTTTTATGGATTCCTTTCTAGTGTTCTCCACTTCATGGCATAGGGTGTGGAAGTCTAAGGTTCCTAGTCGAGAGTTGCGTGTTTTTTGTGTGGGAGGCTATTCATGGCCGGATTTTGACTATTGATAATTTACGGAGAAGGGGGATTTGTGTCATTGATTGGTGTTATTTGTGCAAAGGAGGTGGAGAAACAGTTGATCATTTGCTTTTACATTGTCCGGTGGCGAGGGGTTTATGGGATTTTGTTTTTCGTATTATTAACCTTACATGGGTTATGCCAGGAAGGGTGGGAGACGTGTTGGTGTGTTGGAGCCGGAAGTTTGCGGATCCATTGGCACAAGTGATTTGGAAGATGATTCCATTCTGTATTTGGTGGTGCTTGTGGAGGGAACGCAATCGAAGATGTTTTGATGATTCTACTATATTTTGATGATTCCGTTCCCCATATCATTATGTCAATGTCTTTGGACTCCATTCCGGCATGCCAAAAAGCTCCCTCACCAAATTAGGCAGAGATCCCTACATGCTAAATAAAGAGAAAATGGATGACTAGAGCTGCCTAACAATAGCAAAATATGGGTGTACAAGTTGTATTTCTTCATGTCTGTGTCAAATTCGTCTGAAGACCCTTCACGGTAGGGTTTGCTTCTATTATATAGACACATGCACAAGGTTTCTAGGTTTCTCCGTACAAGAAAATAATATCTTGCCCATATACAACTCATATACCATATTTACAGCTAAACATTTAAGGAAAGAATCACCCGAATCATATCTCACTGACATCCCCTCAAATTGATGCTAGTTGATCAAGAAGCATCAATTTGTTAATTAAGAACTAATGTCGATGGTGAGCGAGAGCTTTAGTAAACACATCAGCAGTTTGGAGTTCGGTAGAAATTTGAGGAAGATGAATAACATGCTGATCAAAAGCTTCACAGATGCAGTGACAATCAACTTCAGTATGTTTAAGAAAAAACGGTATTGACAGCAATCTGAATAGCACTAGTGTTGTTAGCATGAAGAGGAGTAGAAGCAAGCTGAGGAAAATCAAGCTCAACCAATAGTCCACGAAGCCTTGTGATCTCAGAACAAGCGGACGACATAGCACGATACTCAGACTCAATCGAAGATTTCGAGATGTGATCTTGCTTCTTACTCTTCTAAGAAAGAAGTTCATCGCAGCCTAAGAACAGTACCAACCAGTAACAGAACAGTGAGTATCAGCGCAACCAGCCCAATCAGCATCATTGTACCCCTGATAACTGTAAAGATGACACTTTAGGAAAGAATAAGCCATGTGTAGAAGTTCCCTTGAGATACCGAATAATACGCCGAACAATTGCCAAGTGAAGATCTCTAGGAGCCTGCATAAATTGACTGATCTACTAGACAACAAATGAAATGTCAGGCTGGGTGATCGTCACATAATTTAGACTCCCAACGAGCTGGCGATACAACGAGGGATCAGAGAGAGGCTCTCCCTCGTCCTGAAGAAGCTTTAGGTTCACTTCCAATGGTGTAAGAATAGAGTTGCCTGATTCAAGACTAGCCAAAGAAATAACCTCTTGCGTATATTTGTGCTGATGTAAAAATATACCACCCGGAGAAAGCTGCACCTCAAGGCTAAAAAAATACTGTAGTGGCCCAAGATCTTTCATATGAAAAGAAGCCTTGAGATGTTGCTGCAATTGCTGAATCAAGAAAGCATATTGGAACCAGTAATGACAATGTCATCAATATACACGAGAAGTAAGACAATTCCTGTAGCAGTCTTACAAAGAAAGAGAGAATAATTATATTGACTTTGACCAAAATGAATGGCAAGAAGTGTAGAGCAAAATTTGTCAAATCATGCTTGGGATGTTTGTTTAAGCCCATACAAAGATCATTTCAACCGACAAACCTCAGCGGAAAGATTGTAAACATGCTAGGAGGCGGAATCATATAGACTTCTTCCTTAAGGTCACCATGAAGAAATGCGTTCTTCATATCTATCTGTCGGAGAAGCCATTCTTACAAAGCAACAATGGACAAAACTGTCCGCACAGTAGTCATCTTAGCAACCGGGGCAAACGTCTCTTCATAATCAGTACAATACTCTTGACGATTGCCAAGAGCCATGAGATGAGCCTTATACTGGTCCAACGATCCATTAGACCGGAACTTAACAAAATGCACCCATTTGAAGCCAATAGGTTTGGTATCAGGGGGACAAGGCACAATGTCCCAAGTATGATTGTCTTGAAGAGCTTGAATCTCTTCTTGCATGGCCTGTTGCCAACAAGCTTGGGTGGCTGCCTGAGTATAGGAGTGTGAAACAACAATAGAATCAATAGTGGTCGCAAGCGATGTATGAGGAAATCCATACCTATCCGGAATGTGGGAAGCACGAGTGGAACGACGAGGTTGAGGCACCACAGGATCAAAGGGTGGAGCAGTGTTAGGAAGGGGCGTTATAGAAAGTGAAGAGGACGGTGATACACAATACCTGACTTGAAACGCACAATAGGAGGAGGCTCATCATCAAACAAAGGAAGTATAGCAAGAGAAGTATTAGAAATAATATGAGTCTGAAAAAAAAATATTGGTTTTCGAAGAAAACCACATTGCAAGAGACCTTAAATTTTTTTGCCGTAGTATCATAGCAAACAAATCCTTTTTGCGTATTGCTATATCTCATAAAAGCACACTTAACAGATTGGGCAACAAGTTTGTGACGTTCAGGAGGAAGTAGATGGACAAAACAAACACAACCAAAAGTATAAAGAGACTGATACTCAGGAGTAACGGCAAACAATCGAAAATAGGGAGAGTCATAATCGAGAACCGGTGTAGGCAAATGATTGATCATATATACAGCAGTAGATAAAGCTTCCACCCAAAACTTTGGAGGCACAAAGGATTCAATCAACAAAGTACGAACAACATCTAGGAGGTGGCGATTCTTACGTTCAATGACTCTGTTTTGCTGAGGAGTTTAAGGATAGGAGCACTGAGAAACAATCCCCTTCTGTTGGAGATACATCCGGAAGGAATGAGACATATATTCACCACCAGAGTCAGAGCGTAAGACTTTAATGCCATTACCAAACTGTGTCTCAATAATTGCAACAAAGGTTTGGAAGATAGTAAACACATTAGCTTTAGAGTAGAGAAAATGCATCCAAGTAAAGCGACTGTAGTCATCTATAAAGGTCACAAAATAACGACATTGACCATGCGAAGGAACAAGACTCATGCCCCACACATTTGTATGAACAATCTCAAAACTATTAGAAGTACAACTACCTTGGAAAGAAAAAAGTAAAGTATTACTTTTGCCAAGACGTCAAGTTGCACAATCAAAAGACACATTAGAAGAGGAAATAAGTCTTTATTGCCCAAATAACTGTGTTTGAGAAGATGAGTCAAGACAACAGAATTGGGATGACCCAATTTCTTATGCCAGGCCGCATTGATAGTGGCCGTAGTCATACAAACTAGAGAAATATCATGAGGAACAGAAAAATCTAGCGGAAACAAGCATCCCACTTTAGGCCCCTTTGCAATCACCTTCCCCAACACCTTATTCTGCATAACACAACCACCACGAGAAAAATGAACATTACAGTTATTATCCACCAATTGGCCAATAGAAATCAAATTGGTAGTTAAGCCAGGAGAGACAAAGACATTACGGAAGGAAGATCCCAAAGTACCAACAATAGTAATAGGGAGGGTACTTCCATCATCAATCTGAATATGTTGTGCACCCTTATACTTACGTATAGCATGAAGACCCGTTGAACAACTAGTCATATGATCGGAGAGGGGATGGAATATATGTAAAATATATCACCAGTATGATGACTAATTGGCTTTTCATGATTATATCACCAGTGATCAGGGAAGGGGGGACGGAATATCTGTCAAGTGTTTAATTCTCCGGCTTTAGTGATAAAGCAGGGCATGAATTTTTTTGCATGTTGTATGCCTAATGTTTTTTTGGGGAAAATTAAATGTTTTTTGGGTAAATATGTCTGCTTACGTTTGTTGAAACATTTCCCGTTGTTTTGGTGGTTTTATCCCTATCTTACTTTCACTTTTATTTGTGTTTTTATTGAACATGGAATCCAACAACTACTTTTTGTGATTCCAGAGATTGTTGTCTACAGTCCTTCATTCTACTGAGAATTTTTGAAAATTGTTCCTTTACATGTTTAGATTTCTAGATCTCATAACTGACTTGCAGGAACCAATTCCACTTTTCATGTTAAAGTTTAATGCTTAATCACCTCTTTGCCTCACATATTTTGGGTTTACTCAAGCATTCTGACCTGAAATTGTTACTTAGTCTGCAGTTATCTATCTGGTCCTCAAATTGGTTGTTGTCTGGGTAAATGGACAAATTAGTTACCTTGACGCTCACGAAACTGCTCTAGTTGTTGACTTCTGCATGCGTTTGTTTCAGCTCTACTCATCACACAATATAGGCAAGGTAAATCTTTTGCCCTTACTGTATTTGTCTCTTAGGAGGATGGTTGTGAAAAGAAAACATGTAAATGTGACGCATTAAGAGTTGATGACGAATGTTCTCATAAAAGTTTGATTCAGGCTGGAGAAACTCTTGTAGATATGCCCTTTATACCCTTTGTTAAGATATGTGATTGATGGACTAAGAGTCTTTCTATTTGATGCCTGTCACGGCCACTTGACTCGCAGGGAAGGGTGTGTGAAAATATATTTTAATGGGTTGAGTGAACCAGAGTATGATCCATATGATCCATTTCCACTTGCAAATATCAAAGCTACATCCACCAATATTTTGCTTTGCTGAATGTTCCAAAATTTTGGCTAGAAATTATGATTGTAGGATCCATTCCCACTGAAACGACCGATGGATGGGTCAAGACCAGGTCTCAGTGCCAAATTCTTCCTGAAAATTTTCATTAGGTTGGAGTTGGCTAGTTAGTGAGTTCGCTACAGATTCGTGCAATAGTCTGACAGAAAAAAAAAACCAGATCAATTTCATTTTGTTTTCTGTTGATGAATTACCTAGAGGTGAAGGGTATTTGTTACAATCTTTAGCATTTGGGATGAAAGTCATTGAAAAAAGTTTGGTGTGGTTTTGTCAAACCCAAGATTGACAAATTCTAAACAATTTGGTTTAAGCTTTCACAAGTTCTTGCTTTTAGTGTTGCTAGAATTTTTTGTTATGCTATGATTGCATTGCTCTTTAAAGGACCAGATCCATCCTTGATTTTAAATTGTAAAACGTTACATATCGTTCATTGAATAGTTGGGAGCGAAGGGAAGGAGATAGAAAAAGGAATCTGTGACGAGGAGAACTTGTTTTTGTAAGCATTTCAATAGTCATTGTCTGCTTTTCCACTTTCTTTTTGCTTTTCTTAGTGCTTCCAACCTACATTGCCATTCCAATTCATTACAACAGTAAGGAAGTACTAAACAGGAAACATCTCATTGCAGCTTGTTAGTGTGCATGCTTGTTTGGGTTCTGGATTTCAATGCTCTTCATATGGTGCATAGAATTATTCCTCTGATGTTGCAATTTTTTTTGGTTTTTCCACGTATACCAGGAGTCGATCACATAATCATTACTGTGTTGACATGTCTTTCTTACTGCTACGTTACTGTCTTCAGTCGGGAGCTACTGATGTATGGTTCCCTGTTGACCGGTTTTCTTTTTTGTCTTCACTGTTATCCAGGTATCACTAAGCCTTTCAAGCAGTTTACTTAGTGAGGCAAAGACCGAGAGGTATAAGGATTTGCGTGCTCTTCTTCAACTCCTTTCAAACCTCTGTTCAAAAGATCTGGTATATTTTTAGTTTCTTCTTTAAAAGAATAATGGAGATGTGATCATTATTCAAGGCTTTACATGAACCCTATTGGGACATATGGGAATTGCAGGTTGATTTTTCATCAGATTTTAGTGAGTCGCAGGGCACAAATATATCTCAGGTAATTAGGTGGATAGATGCCAACCAAGGAATTGCCTAGCAAAAGAGAGAATTGAAGAAGAGGTAACAAAAAATAGAAAATTCTAATGCGTGGCTTTTGCAGGTTGTTTATTTTGGGCTTCACATAGTTAGCCCTCTGATATCTTTGGACCTGCTGAAATACCCCAAGCTCTCTTATGATGTAAGCATTTGGTCAATCAGGAAACATAAAGCCCTGGTGTTATTTTTAGGAAGCTGATAGATGGTACATTCTTGTGCAGTATTTCTTTTTGCTATCACATCTCTTAGAGGTTTATCCTGACACCGTTGCACAACTAAACAGCGAAGCCTTTGCTCATGTACTTGGCACTCTTGATTTCGGTCTTCATCATCAGGTAAATAGCAGCATGCTTTATCAGCTACGATGTCAGTGTTGAGAGAGAGAGAGAGAGAGAGAAGGGGGGGGGGGGATGATGTCCATTGGCTGATAAAAATATTGGTGCTACATGTCTGCTGTTGAGATATATATTGCATGCATCCTGACTATGTTGACTGCGTAGCCTTCATGGTGATGTCATGGGGAAAAAAAAGGGGCTGTGATGTGCATTGGCTGATAAAAATATTGCTGCTACATGATTGTCTGCTGTTGAGATACAATATTGCCTGCATCCTGACTATGTTGACTGTGTAGCCTTCATGGACCCCACCGTCAATGGATTCTTAGTGTCAAATAGAATTATTTATGTTGGAGAGGAGAGGGAGTTGTTGCCTTCGGTGGCTGTGTGCATTCCTTCATCTTTATGGTTTGACGGTGGATTCTTATGACTGCATAGCCTTCATGGACCCCACCCTTAATGGGTGCTTAATGTCAAATGCAAAGACGGGTTTTGATTGTGTTGGAGAGGAGAGGGAGTTGTTGCCTCTGGTGGCTTTGTGCGTTCCTTTATCTCTATGTTTTGACATTGCTTCCTTGTGCAAGAAACTTTTTTGCATACCTTCTCAAAAGGTAATTTTTTTGTGTTGTACTTATGGCTGACCTTTTTGACTGCATTATTATAGGACACAGAAGTAGTTGATATGTGTCTAAGATCTCTGAAAGCTCTTGCTTCCTACCACTATAAGGAGACAGGCATGGGTAAAACAGGCTTGGGCTTACATGCTTCTGGACTAAAGGATCCGGGTGGAAATTTTCAGGAAGGCATTTTTAGCCGGTTCCTTCGTTCATTGCTGCAGTTACTCCTTTTTGAGGATTACAGGTAAAAGGTTCAGTTTCTCTTTATTAAGGTTTTCTATTTAACGACGATGTATTCTTTTGTCTGCAAGCATCCCTGTGCATATGTATGCTGCGTTTTGACACCCTCATAGTGATATTGTCTGTGAATAAAGTCCAGGAACCGCACTTCTTTTTGCTTTCCAAAGCAGTAAGGAAATATAAAAAAGTGGAGAGAAAAGAAAGAAAAAAGAACAAAGGGAACGTTTATTCAAAAAGTAATTGAGGCGTTTCTGTAGCAAGGGATTATACTCTTATCCTCTCTTTCGAATGTCAATCGTGCTATATCTTAAGAAGCTATGCTGAACCCATTCACAGCCACGCACGTTCTTGAGTGCACACACACATCTACTCAATTAAGAAGAGTTGACCTTTTTGCTTTTCCTTTCACTCCATAGTCTGTTCTTAAGTGTCCATTTTATGACCCAGTCCCGACCTCGTCAGCAGTGCAGCGGACGCTCTCCTTCCTATGATACTTTGTGAACAAGGCCTATATCAGGTATTCCCCTGAGCTCTGTGTAACAGCTACATTCTTTCATGAGTTAGTTTTGTGGGATGCAGATATCCTAACTTGTGGTACTTTTTCAAGCACTCGTTGAATTTATTAACCAAATCAAATCAACTTCCAGATCATCCTTGATGGGAAAATATTCCACACTACAAAAGTTGGTCCCTTCAAGTTTGTTCCGTGTTTGCAATTGTGGCTTAATTTGTCTTATTTAGTCTTCTAACAGATTGCATTCCTCTGCCCAGCTCCATTTTTGAAGAGTATTAATGGCATCGCATCATGATTTTGTACATAATTTGCTAATTTTGTTCGGCATAAAAAACAATTAGATTTTCGTTTTTCAAATGTTCTTTTCCACCTCAAACAAGTTTGCAGCACTCCCTCAACTCTGATGATTGTGACCAAGTAGCCTCATGTTCGTACCCTCCCCAAAGATCTTCCTCGGAGACAGTGAGTTACAACAACTCTTTGGCAGATATGTGACCTCTGTTCTCTAGACTTCACTTTCCTTCCGTTACATGTCAAAAGTCTGGGAACTTCACCCCAGCCCCTCAAGCCATTGGATGGACTGGGGAATGCAGTGACTGTGTTGTCCTCCTGATTATGCGCTGGTGAAGAAGGTGGAGACGGTGAAGGACTGTCTATTCTTGATGAAGCATTCAGTATTGTTTGTGATTCAGCAAATGAATTTTCTCCTAATTTTGCTCCAGTGAAGAAGAATGCAGAGATGATGAAGGATAATGCCTATTTTATGTGAAAAATCTATAATCTTGGTGATGCTTCTGGGTTTTCCTCCTTCAAACCCCTCTCTGGTGAACAAGAAGGCTTAGACGGTTTTGGCGCCTTCTTGTTTGATTCAGAACATCTAATGCTCTTGGGGATTCATTAGAGTTTTTGCTCAGAGACATCACATATCAATCCCATGCTCTACAAGACACATGTTGGAGTTTTGTGGGCGCAGAATGAAATCTAAACCTCGTTCACCACACGGATCAGTAGTGTGGTTGGTGGCGTTATTAGAGGTCAAGCAACACTGTTGCTCATACTTGTGAGCATTTATGCCATGCAATAGAGTCACAGTGTGGAATGCTCTTGGGGATTCATTAGAGTTTTTGCTCAGAGACATCACATATCAATCCCATGCTCTACAAGACACATGTTGGAGTTTTGTGGGCGCAGAATGAAATCTAAACCTCGTTCGCCACACGGATCAGTAGTGTGGTTGGTGGCGTTATTAGAGGTCAAGCAACACTGTTGCTCATACTTGTGAGCATTTATGCCATGCAATAGAGTCACAGTGTGGCTCCTTGTCTGTCATGTGTATAGCTCTGATGACATCCAAGTCAGATCATCTAGAGCCCAAGATGGACCAGTCAGTGGATAACAGCTTGTATTGGAATTTACCATCATATATTTTTGGTAGAAAGGTTCAGTAGACTTGAGAGGAGAGAGTTGATGCGACCTATTTTTGAGGTGGAGAAAGAAACTTGAAAAAGTATAAACTTTTGTAGAGTAGAAAACGGAATATGAGAATTTTGTAAAGGGTGATAGGATGTGTGTTTAGAAACTTGACAGATACTAAGTTAATGTAACAGTCTCACATTGGACCTATGTGGGTCCATTACAGTTAATGGAAGTACACAAACTGCATTGATATGCGATCTGAAAGCATGAAAAGTCGTTTGCTTCAAAAGATCAAAATTTGTACAAAGATTGGATGCGTACAGTTTATGTCTGGAAGTTGAAAAGATAACTTAGGTGTATTCCTCCTCTTTTGGTTTCTTTCCTTGTCAAATGATGTTCTTTGAGTCCTCCCTTGGTTTTTTGCTCATCACATGATGTTCTCTTGAGGGTTAACGTGGGCTTTTCTGTCCTGCAGAGATTAGGCAATGAGTTGATAGAAAGGCAGGCAAATCCAACCCTCAGATCAAGGCTTACAAATGCACTGCAGTCTCTGATAAGCGCAAATCAGCTCTCTTCAACTCTGGATCGAATAAACTACCAGAGATTCAGGAAAAACCTTAGTAACTTCCTCATTGAAGTTCGTGGATTTTTGCGGACCATGTGAAATGTTAGTTGAGTCTGAAATGGTTTTTGTTTCATTGTTTTTATGGTTATAAATAGAAAGGGTTTCCATTTTCATTAGCATTCTTGTCTTGTAATTCTTGAACGTTTCATCTCATCGCATTAAGGAAACCAGTTTCAAGCGGTTAGTTATTGAAGACAGAGGGCTTGTGCAAACTCTCCTTTTGTCGTCATATGGTCTTCCTCTTGTTGCCTTTGAAGTTGAAACAATTGTAATTCGAGACATTTGGTAGCCCTTAAACGGCAAATGGACTTTAGCCATAAGGTGCAGTACTTCTCTCAAACTGTGAAGGAAAAAACCAAAAAGAGACATTGCAATTGGCCAGTTAAAAGATATTACGTAATTTGGCCAAAAGGGTCGCAATGTGTCCTCCCCCACGTTGAAGACTCTTCATTTACAGCATGGCCAAAATTGCAAAATCGAATGTGAAAACATTTACAGGGAGAAAGAAAAGAGAAAAATTGCCAGAAGAGAAGGCACGAAAAGAAAAATACAAGGTAAAGAAGAAAAGGAAGAAAAAGAAGCGTAGGAGGAAACTGTGGAAGTGAAAAACTGAAAAATCAATTAGTGAGATTCATGGCATCTGAATTTGCAGAGGAGCCCTTTCTACCACCCATCTTATGTTTGTAGATGACTTGATGGTTTTTTGTAGAACATCCATGATGGAGGGTGATCTGGGCAAACACATTGATTGCTACAAACTCTAGCGTTTTTTTTTTTTTTTTGACCTTTTTTCAGTCAAAGACAGTTGTTCGTTTTATAAAAAATTCTAAGATTTTTAAATTTTTAGAATTTTAGAATTTTTGATAGAATTGTGAATTTTATGTAAATTAGAGTTTTATAAGTTTTGTATGAAAGTTGGTAAAAAGTTTTAAAGATATTTAATTTTTTTTGGAGTTTGTAAAAAAATGTAGAGAGATAATTTAATGTAATTTTTAATAAAAAAATTATTGAAGTTTTCTTTTTCTTTTCTTTTTTTCTAAGCAAGAAGTATTATATTATAAACAGAGTACAATCAAGGGGGAGCCTTGGATTGTCACTGGAGAGACAGTGTACAGGAATACAAGATGTTGGAATATTTCCAATCATCTCTTGAGCAACAGAATTAGCTTTTCGCAATTGACATGATGAAAGCTCCAATTGGGATGAGACTCCAATAGATGATGTATGTTTGAGATCACCGGACTGATGCTCCAGTTCGCAGTATTCCCTGGTTGCTTTATAGCATTCACAACAGAAATATTATCACCCTCAAACATGAAATCTTCCTGTGAGAGGCAGTGCCTTCCTGCACAGCAAACACTGCTGCTTTGGCTTCCCCCAATAATGGAGGGTTTGGTGGCAAACTCTTTGCCCACACAAAGAGAATTTCCGCTGCTGAATTTCTACACACAACAAAGAAGTATAGTAAAAGACGGACGAATTGCCATGTCAAAATTTGCCTACCAACAATTCCCAACTGGCGGGGTCCAGCATATCTTCAAAGGTCGAGGAAGAGTCTTCCACTCCTCCTGATGTTTCTCATACAGTTTCTCAACTCCTGCCACAAGTTGGGGAATATTCAGCTCCAAATTCTCATGGGTGATTTTGTTGCAAGTAAACCAAAGGGAATCCATTAGGATAGCCGCAAAGCGAGTAAAATTAAGATGCTGCTTAAGAGGAATTCCAAGATGCAGAACCGGGTCCAAAATAATTTTGATCCAATCGCGAATGTTCCTGGCTCCCAAAGATTGAGAAATCAACGGCCAATGAGATTCTTGCCATAAAATCCCAGCCTCGGGGCAAGTGAAGAAAAGTGTTCTAAAGACTCTTCCTCGTGGTTGCACAGCGAACAATAAGAATTATCAGCTTGCAAATGTAAGACTAGCAATTTACTTTTGCAAGAGATGGCATTCCATGCAGATTTCAACGAGAGTAGTTTTAACCTATCTTGTAAAGGTAGCTTCCAAAGTTTCAACAAATGTTCCCTATCCAAAGGGCAATTGTTAGGGGGCAGAGACATTTCCATCAAGGCATAGGATGATTTTAGTGAGAAATGGCCCTTGAATCTGCAATCCAAGAAAGTTTGTCTCTATCCTCCCGAATAGGTAGATGGATACCCAGAATACACTCTGCATCCTCTTCAATGAAAAGATTGCGGATCAAATCTTCCCTCCAGATTCTAGTCTGAGAAATAATTAGCTCTGCCACTCTGAAATCAGCTTCCAAAGCCACATCAACATCCCTGGGTCTAAGAATGAAGTTTGAAAACATAAGGCTATGTTTGATTTGGTCTCAAAATTTTTTTTCATAATCACCTTTTCATCAATTCCAATACCTTTTTACAAACTCCAATAACTTTTTAGACTAAATTAGTCCGCACGTCCCTGGGTTTAACCTTTTCCTAGATTGGTCCTCAGGGTTCGATTTTCCCTAAAAATATCTCTGGGGTGAAGACCCATTACCAAATAGATCCTGCCGTCAACTCATTAGACGGAAATGCACACGTGGCTAACGGCTTACACGTGGAAATTGACAGCTGGATTTTAAAAAAATCTCGCCCAATCGCAATGTGACACGTGTCAGTAAAATAAAAAAAATAAAAAATTTTTAAAAAATAAAAATAATCTAAAATTAATAAAAAAAAACATAATTAATTTTTTTTAATGTAAAAAAAATTATATTTATTATTTATTTTTTTAAAATATTTATTTTACTGACATGTGTCACATTGCGATTGGGCGAGATTTTTTTAAAAATTCAGCTGTCAATTCTCACGTGTAAGCCATTAGCCACGTGTGCATTTCCGTCAATGAGTTGACGGCAGGATCTATTTGGTAATAGGTCCTCACCCCAGGGATATTTTTATAGAAAATCAAATCCTGAGGACCAATCTGGGAAAAGGTCAAACCCCAGGGATGTACGGAGTAATTTAGCCAACTTTTTACAAACTCCAACAACTTTTAACAAACTTTTCACCAATTCCAAGAGAATTTACACTACTTCCAAAAAAAACAAACACAAAAAATATTTTCAAAATCAAACCAAACAAAGCCTAAGCCATTTCGAAGGAGGGGATTGGTTTTGTAAATTCCCTTCCAAAGCCATGAGACAGCTGAAGATAAAGAATTATACCAGATAAAATTCCTAGGCATATATTTCTCTCTCAGTGCTTTAACCCACAGCTTATCTAGTTTACCATGAATTTGCCATCCAAACCTAGTCAAAAGGGAAGAATTGAGGGATTCCATACATTTAAGGCCCAGACCTCACATACTCTTGGGCTTGCAGATAGAATTCCAAGATTTAAAAATTAAGGAGTGTCGTTGGTTAGCATTAGAACCCCACCAAAACTGCATCATCAAGGACTCTATGTGGGAACACACTGATTTGGGGATAGCAAAGTGGTTCATTATGTAGCTAGGTAGAGAGGAAGCCACTGAACGAACAAGCACTAGACGACTCACTTGAGAAAGTGTCATACTTTGCCAACCATTAATTCTCTGTTTAACTTTTGAGCACAATTCTTCAAAAAATCTTTTCTTATTTTTTTTCCCACCTCAAAGGGGAGGCCCAAGTGCTTCTTAGGGTGAACTTTTTCTTCAGATTAAACAAGGCACAAATGCAACTACTGCAACTCCAATTAAGAGAAGAGACACGACCAAAATGTCCCAAATTGGTGGTGGTGTGGCATCGAGAACACGGAGTTCTGATCACCTAAAAGGATTGGCTCGAGGGTTGGGGACTCTATAGCAACTCTTCATCGACCTCACAGAGCCTATTGTAGATACACAAACTAGTGTGTTCTTTGAGCTGTTAGTTTGGTTGATATACATAAAATGATATTTTGGCATTTGTGGTGTGGCATCTAAGCATATCTTATCCCTTGTATGCCCAAACCTCACAATGGCCAGGAAAAGAGCAAAGTAGATGCGCGGGTTGATAACCCAAATGGTTTGAGGAAAACCAAAAAGTTGTTTTTTGAAGATTGTATTTTGCTAGTAGTTGCAGTTATGTGTTGGTGGTTGAAGCTGATTTTTTGAAGCTAGGTGTAGTGGTAGGTGGTACTTCTGGGCTGGTGGTTGAAACTGGTTTTTTGAAGCTGGGTGTGGTGGTTGGGGTAGTTATGTGCTAGAAGTTGCATTTTGTTACATACGTATTTGAATTTTTTTGCATGTACACATTGTTTTGTTAGAAGGTGCTGGAAGTTGTATTTTGTTACCAGTTTATGTAGACATTGTTTTGTTAAAAGCAGGTTTGAAACAGATGATGTACTTAAAGCTGTTTTGAATAGATTTGAATTATGAAGTTTAATTCCCATTAATGAACGTATATTCCAATTATAAACTTGTATTCCAATGGCAAGATAGACACAAATGAAAAGGTGTAATTAACTCAAGTCAAGCACATGCCAAGTCAGAGCAAGCCTCAACTAGATGCCAAGTTACAATAAAGAAGCTTGACATAACTCAACTAATTGCAATTAACTAAATTAAATAACATATTCCAAATAAAAAAACACATTTACATAGTGCTTTAACTCATAGCATCAAACAACACAAAAGGACACAAATTACATATATAACTAGAATGTAAAGTTAACATACAACTTCAAAAGGACATAATTTTGTAACTAGGTCACATGTCAAACTACAACATCAAAACATCACAAATTACACAGTTCAGATGCCAAATACCACTCATGTCAATTTGCCCAAACAGACTACTAATCTAGACAAGAGAGCTACTACAAGAATCGACAACATAGCCAAAGCGAGCTCGTACTTCTTCTCATACTAGCAATGTTTTTCAACCTCCTCCTTAAGGATTTGAAATTTTCTTTAATCGATATTTAAACGTTCTTGCTTATCTTGCATACATTTCAACACTTTGTTCTGTGTTCACACATTGGAGGAGCAACCCAAGCAAAAAATCCACACGCACGTTTAATCTTATAGTTTGGACAACTGTAGAATCGACTTCCAAAGTTATGCTCCGTGTACGAGGTCTTCATGTAGGTTGTGACACCGCAATAACATTGTCGGCCGCTAAAGCTGCCCCACTTTCTGTAACCCAAAAGCTCGAACTACTATTGGAAGTAGACATAACTCTGGATGTGTTTGCTCAGTTCTCTTAGAGTTTCAAACTTCCCATGGCCTAAGAAAAAATAATAGAAAAGGTCATAAAATGTTATTCGAAAAGGACTTACAACTTGAACTTCCTAGCTACAAAGCAAACATAATTCCATAAATAATACTATTGTTTACTTATTTGGTACTATTCCTGCAAGCTTTTATGGGTGACAACAGAGAAGACAATGGGTTGTATTGAATATTTTGTTTGATAATTTGTATATCAATAGAGAAAACAATGGAAAATTCAGTACAACATACATCAATGACTCATTTTTTAAACCTTAAGTACAACTAGAAGCTTCTTTTTGTATAATCATGTTCTCGTATATTCTTTTCTCAGGAAACAACACACAAGTTGCTTTCTCAGGTATATTCATTTCTCAGGAAACAACACAAGGGCAAGTCAAGTTTTTTGATGTCTGTAACCAAATAAATTGCACAGAGGGAAGGCTTATCAAACTTAAAATACTAAAACAGCATACAGACTTGAGTTACTGGCAATGCCCATAATTCAATAAAACATACATCATAGGCACTAGTGAAACAACAAAAATCAATAGTACAGCAGAAATCACAACATAATTTCACAGAACATACTACATTGTCACTTGATAGAAACGGTTATGCAATAGAAACCAAGATTGCAACAGAAATCTCACTCTTTCAAACCTATTCACAAACCCTAACAAATTAAGGACCTATTCACAAACAAATTCAGGGGAATAGGGAAGGATTAATCATAGTACCTTGCGAATTAGAGAAGAAAAGTTCTAATCCTAACAACCGCACTTCTTACGTGGAGTTTAGATAGGGTAGGTGATGTTTCAGACATCAATGAAGCCAATGGTGTTCTGCTTCAGACAACAATAAAGACGAAAGAGCTTGAGTTTCAAAACGCACCTTATGTCTGAATGATTTTCAACAAAATCAATGGGGAAAATTTGGTATTTGCATGAAGGGTGTGCTCACGTGTGATGGAAAACGTACAATAGTAACGAAAAATCTAGGTTCAAAACAAATTTGCAACAGTTACGTAAGATTATGGTGCGAGTTTCCACGAGTTCAAGTTCAGAGCTGTTTTTAGGATTAGTGGTATAGTTCATGGGGGTATTTGCAATTAAGCCTTTAAAAAATAAAGCAGACATACCATCTAGCCTAGGAGCTATATGTGAACCAATTTGCTTAACTATTTCCAACACTTCCGCTGCCTTTGGAATGCCATAAAGAATGGTGTTGTCATTCTCTGAAATAAGAGGTGAAATGAGGCCCTTTAGGTTAGGTGGGATAACCGAACTAGAGGTTTGGTAAAGTTTCTTGAAAAAATCCACAATTTGATACCGAAAAAAATAAACCTAGGGAAAAATTAGCCACATGGGAGGAGCTACTTAAGACTGCCATGTGATAAATTTAGAGGAGTTTTTTCTCTTGTTCCAAAATGTCCTCTTTGTTTCTGGGCTTTTAGGCCCAAGTCAGTATATAGACCTTTGGTCCAATATCTCTACAGACTGTAGTAACCCATCATGGATTGATAATTTGGTCTATTTCTTTGATATGTAATTGCCTCAATTATAAAAATCAATAGCCAAATATTCCCTCCAATTTTGAAAATTTTCTTAGGCGGCTAACTCAAAAATCAAATGTCTTGTGTATTATATATATGAGAGGAGAGACACATAACGTCATCAAGAAAAATTGCCTTCCAAATTCTAATCAAGCCTTGAGAGAAAGAGAAATGGCTAGGACTCAAGGGTTGAGCAAATCACTCAATGGTCTTCATGGTATTCAAGTTTATGCTATGGAACACTCAAAGTCAAACAATAAAAGTGTCATCTGTGAAGTGGCTTTGACTATTCTTTCTATGAAGAACATGATCTCATTCCTCCCGTTTGATTTTCTCTCCGTCTCAAGCCACATTGATTTAAACTGCTCTAAGCCTTTCGAGAAGAAGTTGACCAGTAGTAATACGAAGAACCAACAAAATAGAATTTTATTTTCCAATGAGTATGCAAAGAACTCAAATCTACCATTGCTGAATGGAGATGAAGACCTCCCCAAGGGAATTCCAGTCACTGTATACGATAAAAATGGTAAAAAATTTCCAATGACATTCAAATTGTGGGCCTCAAAATATTACGTTCTTATAGGAAGGTGGAAGAACTTTTCTCATACTCATTCTCTACTACCCAATCAAGTCATTACAGTGTGGACCTTTCACGATATTAAAACAGGTCATCTTTGCTTTGCCATCGCTGTGAGAAACTAATTCGTGTATAAGATCATTGGTAGGAGGATCTCAATGAAACTCTTAAAGGAAGTGGAATTGAAATGTATTTTTTTATTTTTACTCTTAATGAAGTGGAACTCGAAATGTATTTATATATATATATAAGATTGTCTGTTTTACATATACCCACCAACTTCAAATGTTTGAAATTCAAACGAGGTTGAATCGCGCTTTTAAAAAAGTGATACGTTTCTTTGATCTTTTACAATAAAATTAGGCTTTGCTTGTACAGAGTTTTTTTTTCCTTCTAATCATTGTATTTGTGCGATAAAGAATTTAATTTTCAAGGGAAAATTTGAAGCAGAGCAAGGAACAAATAAAAGAGAGAAATATTCTTTTGCACTGAAGCTTGTCGCTTTCCTTCAAAGCTGACACTTCTCTCTCTCTCTCTCTCTCTCTGAAACTCATTTTCTCTGCGGGATTACTTCGAAGATGATGAGCTAAAGATGCTAGAATTATAGTCAGGATCTTCTATCTGTGCTCCAAAAACCTTAGCCCTATTTATCATGAGTCCAATGATCATCTCTGTGGCTATGCCATTGCATTTAATTTGTTGTGCTATATGTTTTGGTTTCTACTGAAAATGTGGAGGAGATTTGTCCTGTTTTAACCTTCTCTAAAGTGAAAGAAAAAAACTATGTTCAATTTTCTTTCTCTTAGAGGATATTTGTCTCTCCTTCGAGCATTTTTGTTATCCCACTTGAAAAATTGTGGGCAAAACAATCATTCTAAGGATAAGCAATTCATGTGGTAAGGTAATTAGGTGTTCTATTTTCTTTCCATTTCCATGTGCAAATCAACGGAAGCTAGAAGTTAAGGTTGCAATGTCTCAAAAATAAAAGATGGGAGTACAAAATGTCAATACCCTAAAACGTGGAGGGTGCAAAGTGTATTAAACCATATTAAAAAAGCATAATCACATGATCTATGACTAATAGACTATATTCTTGACATGTCAACTAACTCCTATTGCATTAGGTTTCAAGTGTACAAATTATAAATTGTCAACTAGGAGCAGAAAATCTCCTCACTTGCCAGCACCCTGTCACTAAGTCTGACAAGAGAGCATGCAACAACCAAATCCATTGTGAATGCTGCAAATAAGACCAGGCTTGTTCCTTGGACACCATCTAGAAAATTATTGCTATTTAGAATAAAATCAATCCACACCTTGATAGGTTTATGAGTGAACACTACAATATGAATTGGCCATTGGGACTTTCCCCAAATAATTCTACTATCGCAATTGACATGATGAAAGCTCCAATTGGGATGAGACTCCAATAGATGATGTATGTTTGAGATCACCGGACTGATGCTCCAGTTCGCAGTATTCCCTGGTTGCTTTATAGCATTCACAACAGAAATATTATCACCCTCAAACATGAAATCTTCCTGTGAGAGGCAGTGCCTTCCTGCACAGCAAACACTGCTGCTTTGGCTTCCCCCAATAATGGAGGGTTTGGTGGCAAACTCTTTGCCCACACAAAGAGAATTTCCGCTGCTGAATTTCTACACACAACAAAGAAGTATAGTAAAAGACGGACGAATTGCCATGTCAAAATTTGCCTACCAACAATTCCCAACTGGCGGGGTCCAGCATATCTTCAAAGGTCGAGGAAGAGTCTTCCACTCCTCCTGATGTTTCTCATACAGTTTCTCAACTCCTGCCACAAGTTGGGGAATATTCAGCTCCAAATTCTCATGGGTGATTTTGTTGCAAGTAAACCAAAGGGAATCCATTAGGATAGCCGCAAAGCGAGTAAAATTAAGATGCTGCTTAAGAGGAATTCCAAGATGCAGAACCGGGTCCAAAATAATTTTGATCCAATCGCGAATGTTCCTGGCTCCCAAAGATTGAGAAATCAACGGCCAATGAGATTCTTGCCATAAAATCCCAGCCTCGGGGCAAGTGAAGAAAAGTGTTCTAAAGACTCTTCCTCGTGGTTGCACAGCGAACAATAAGAATTATCAGCTTGCAAATGTAAGACTAGCAATTTACTTTTGCAAGAGATGGCATTCCATGCAGATTTCCACGAGAGTAGTTTTAACCTATCTTGTAAAGGTAGCTTCCAAAGTTTCAACAAATGTTCCCTATCCAAAGGGCAATTGTTAGGGGGCAGAGACATTTCCATCAAGGCATAGGATGATTTTAGTGAGAAATGGCCCCTTGAATCTGCAATCCAAGAAAGTTTGTCTCTATCCTCCCGAATAGGTAGATGGATACCCAGAATACACTCTGCATCCTCTTCAATGAAAAGATTGCGGATCAAATCTTCCCTCCAGATTCTAGTCTGAGAAATAATTAGCTCTGCCACTCTGAAATCAGCTTCCAAAGCCACATCAACATCCCTGGGTCTAAGAATGAAGTTTGAAAACATAAGGCTATGTTTGATTTGGAGAAAGTCCGCAGGTTTCCTTTTCCCCAACAGTCTCAGGGATTTTTCCCAAAATTGGACTAAAGAAGTTTACCCTCTCGTTTTCTCGTTCATGGAGGGATTTTATACAATGGCTTGGCTACAAAGAAAATTGTGCCTGGATTTTAAAAAAATCTCGCCCAATCGCAATGTGACACGTGTCAGTAAAATAAAATAAATAAAAAAATTTTTAAAAAATAAAAAATTAATCTAAAATTAATAAAAAAAAACATAATTAATTTTTTTTAATGTAAAAAAAATTATATTTATTATTTATTTTTTAAAAATATTTATTTTACTGACATGTGTCACATTGCGATTGGGCGAGATTTTTTTAAAAATTCAGCTGTAAATTCTCACGTGTAAGCCATTAGCCACGTGTGCATTTCCGTCCAATGAGTTGACGGCAGGATCTATTTGGTAATGGGTCCTCACCCCAGGGATATTTTTATAGAAAATCAAATCCTGAGGACCAATCTGGGAAAAGGTCAAACCCCAGGGATGTACGGAGTAATTTAGCCAAACTTTTTACAAACTCCAACAACTTTTAACAAACTTTTCACCAATTCCAAGAGAATTTACACTACTTCCAAAAAAAACAAACACAAAAAATATTTTCAAAATCAAACCAAACAAAGCCTAAGCCATTTCGAAGGAGGGGATTGGTCTTGTAAATTCCCTTCCAAAGCCATGAGACAGCTGAAGATAAAGAATTATACCAAATAAAATTCCTAGGCATATATTTCTCTCTCAGTGCTTTAACCCACAGCTTATCTAGTTTACCATGAATTTGCCATCCAAACCTAGTCAAAAGGGAAGAATTGAGGGATTCCATACATTTAAGGCCCAGACCTCACATACTCTTGGGCTTGCAGATAGAATTCCAAGATTTAAAAATTAAGGAGTGTCGTTGGTTAGCATTAGAACCCCACCAAAACTGCATCATCAAGGACTCTATGTGGGAACACACTGATTTGGGGATAGCAAAGTGGTTCATTATGTAGCTAGGTAGAGAGGAAGCCACTGAACGAACAAGCACTAGACGACTCACTTGAGAAAGTGTCATACTTTGCCAACCATTAATTCTCTGTTTAACTTTTGAGCACAATTCTTCAAAAAATCTTTTCTTATTTTTTTTCCCACCTCAAAGGGGAGGCCCAAGTGCTTCTTAGGGTGAACTTTTTCTTCAGATTAAACAAGGCACAAATGCAACTACTGCAACTCCAATTAAGAGAAGAGACACGACCAAAATGTCCCAAATTGGTGGTGGTGTGGCATCGAGAACACGGAGTTCTGATCACCTAAAAGGATTGGCTCGAGGGTTGGGGACTCTATAGCAACTCTTCATCGACCTCACAGAGCCTATTGTAGATACACAAACTAGTGTGTTCTTTGAGCTGTTAGTTTGGTTGATATACATAAAATGATATTTTGGCATTTGTGGTGTGGCATCTAAGCATATCTTATCCCTTGTATGCCCAAACCTCACAATGGCCAGGAAAAGAGCAAAGTAGATGCGCGGGTTGATAACCCAAATGGTTTGAGGAAAACCAAAAAGTTGTTTTTTGAAGATTGTATTTTGCTAGTAGTTGCAGTTATGTGTTGGTGGTTGAAGCTGATTTTTTGAAGCTAGGTGTAGTGGTAGGTGGTACTTCTGGGCTGGTGGTTGAAACTGGTTTTTTGAAGCTGGGTGTGGTGGTTGGGGTAGTTATGTGCTAGAAGTTGCATTTTGTTACATATGTATTTGAATTTTTTTGCATGTACACATTGTTTTGTTAGAAGGTGCTGGAAGTTGTATTTTGTTACCAGTTTATGTAGACATTGTTTTGTTAAAAGCAGGTTTGAAACAGATGATGTACTTAAAGCTGTTTTGAATAGATTTGAATTATGAAGTTTAATTCCCATTAATGAACGTATATTCCAATTATAAACTTGTATTCCAATGGCAAGATAGACACAAATGAAAAGGCGTAATTAACTCAAGCCAAGCACATGCCAAGTCAGAGCAAGCCTCAACTAGATGCCAAGTTACAATAAAGAAGCTTGACATAACTCAACTAATTGCAATTAACTAAATTAAATAACATATTCCAAATAAAAAAACACATTTACATAGTGCTTTAACTCATAGCATCAAACAACACAAAAGGACACAAATTACATATATAACTAGAATGTAAAGTTAACATACAACTTCAAAAGGACATAATTTTTGTAACTAGGGTCACATGTCAAACTACAACATCAAAACATCACAAATTACACAGTTCAGATGCCAAATACCACTCATGTCAATTTGCCCAAACAGACTACTAATCTAGACAAGAGAGCTACTACAAGAATCGACAACATAGCCAAAGCGAGCTCGTACTTCTTCTCATACTAGCAATGTTTTTCAACCTCCTCCTTAAGGATTTGAAATTTTCTTTAATCGATATTTAAACGTTCTTGCTTATCTTGCATACATTTCAACACTTTGTTCTGTGTTCACACATTGGAGGAGCAACCCAAGCAAAAAATCCACACGCACGTTTAATCTTATAGTTTGGACAACTGTAGAATCGACTTCCAAAGTTATGCTCCGTGTACGAGGTCTTCATGTAGGTTGTGACACCGCAATAACATTGTCGGCCGCTAAAGCTTGCCCCACTTTCTGTAACCCAAAAGCTCGAACTACTATTGGAAGTAGACATAACTTCTGGATGTGTTTGCTCAGTTCTCTTAGAGTCTCAAACTTCCCATGGCCTAAGAAAAAATAATAGAAAAGGTCATAAAATGTTATTCGAAAAGGACTTACAACTTGAACTTCCTAGCTACAAAGCAAACATAATTCCATAAATGATACTATTGTTTACTTATTTGGTACTATTCCTGCAAGCTTTTATGGGTGACAACAGAGAAGACAATGGGTTGTATTGAATATTTTATTTGATAATTTGTATATCAATAGAGAAAACAATGGAAAATTCAGTACAACATACATCAATGACTCATTTTTTAAACCTTAAGTACAACTAGAAGCTTCTTTTTGTATAATCATGTTCTCGTATATTCTTTTCTCAGGAAACAACACACAAGTTGCTTTCTCAGGTATATTCATTTCTCAGGAAACAACACAAGGGCAAGTCAAGTTTTTTGATGTCTGTAACCAAATAAATTGCACAGAGGGAAGGCTTATCAAACTCAAAATACTAAAACAAGCATACAGACTTGAGTTACTGGCAATGCCCATAATTCAATAAAACATACATCATAGGCACTAGTGAAACAACAAAAATCAATAGTACAGCAGAAATCACAACATAATTTCACAGAACATACTACATTGTCACTTGATAGAAACGGTTATGCAATAGAAACCAAGATTGCAACAGAAATCTCACTCTTTCAAACCTATTCACAAACCCTAACAAATTAAGGACCTATTCACAAACAAATTCAGGGGAATAGGGAAGGATTAATCATAGTACCTTGCGAATTAGAGAAGAAAAGTTCTAATCCTAACAACCGCACTTCTTACGTGGAGTTTAGATAGGGTAGGTGATGTTTCAGACATCAATGAAGCCAATGGTGTTCTGCTTCAGACAACAATAAAGACGAAAGAGCTTGAGTTTCAAAACGCACCTTATGTCTGAATGATTTTCAACAAAATCAATGGGGAAAATTTGGTATTTGCATGAAGGGTGTGCTCACGTGTGATGGAAAACGTACAATAGTAACGAAAAATCTAGGTTCAAAACAAATTTGCAACAGTTACGTAAGATTATGGTGCCGAGTTTCCACGAGTTCAAGTTCAGAGCTGTTTTTAGGATTAGTGGTATAGTTCATGGGGGTATTTGCAATTAAGCCTTTAAAAAATAAAGCAGACATACCATCTAGCCTAGGAGCTATATGTGAACCAATTTGCTTAACTATTTCCAACACTTCCGCTGCCTTTGGAATGCCATAAAGAATGGTGTTGTCATTCTCTGAAATAAGAGGTGAAATGAGGCCCTTTAGGTTAGGTGGGATAACCGAACTAGAGGTCTGGTAAAGTTTCTTGAAAAAATCCACAATTTGATACCGAAAAAAATAAACCTAGGGAAAAATTAGCCACATGGGAGGAGCTACTTAAGACTGCCATGTGATAAATTTTAGAGGAGTTTTTTCTCTTGTTCCAAAATGTCCTCTTTGTTTCTGGGCTTTTAGGCCCAAGTCAGTATATAGACCTTTGGTCCAATATCTCTACAGACTGTAGTAACCCATCATGGATTGATAATTTGGTCTATTTCTTTGATATGTAATTGCCTCAATTATAAAAATCAATAGCCAAATATTCCCTCCAATTTTGAAAATTTTCTTAGGCGGCTAACTCAAAAATCAAATGTCTTGTGTATTATATATATGAGAGGAGAGACACATAACGTCATCAAGAAAAATTGCCTTCCAAATTCTAATCAAGCCTTGAGAGAAAGAGAAATGGCTAGGACTCAAGGGTTGAGCAAATCACTCAATGGTCTTCATGGTATTCAAGTTTATGCTATGGAACACTCAAAGTCAAACAATAAAAGTGTCATCTGTGAAGTGGCTTTGACTATTCTTTCTATGAAGAACATGATCTCATTCCTCCCGTTTGATTTTCTCTCCGTCTCAAGCCACATTGATTTAAACTGCTCTAAGCCTTTCGAGAAGAAGTTGACCAGTAGTAATACGAAGAACCAACAAAATAGAATTTTATTTTCCAATGAGTATGCAAAGAACTCAAATCTACCATTGCTGAATGGAGATGAAGACCTCCCCAAGGGAATTCCAGTCACTGTATACGATAAAAATGGTAAAAAATTTCCAATGACATTCAAATTGTGGGCCTCAAAATATTACGTTCTTATAGGAAGGTGGAAGAACTTTTCTCATACTCATTCTCTGCTACCCAATCAAGTCATTACAGTGTGGACCTTTCACGATATTAAAACAGGTCATCTTTGCTTTGCCATCGCTGTGAGAAACTAATTCGTGTATAAGATCATTGGTAGGAGGATCTCAATGAAACTCTTAAAGGAAGTGGAATTGAAATGTATTTTTTTATTTTTACTCTTAATGAAGTGGAACTCGAAATGTATTTATATATATATATAAGATTGTCTGTTTTACATATACCCACCAACTTCAAATGTTTGAAATTCAAACGAGGTTGAATCGCGCTTTTAAAAAAGTGATACGTTTCTTTGATCTTTTACAATAAAATTAGGCTTTGCTTGTACAGAGTTTTTTTTTCCTTCTAATCATTGTATTTGTGCGATAAAGAATTTAATTTTCAAGGGAAAATTTGAAGCAGAGCAAGGAACAAATAAAAGAGAGAAATATTCTTTTGCACTGAAGCTTGTCGCTTTTCCTTCAAAGCTCACACTTCTCTCTCTCTCTCTCTCTGAAACTCATTTTCTCTGCGGGATTACTTCGAAGATGATGAGCTAAAGATGCTAGAATTATAGTCAGGATCTTCTATCTGTGCTCCAAAAACCTTAGCCCTATTTAGCATGAGTCCAATGATCATCTCTGTGGCTATGCCATTGCATTTAATTTGTTGTGCTATATGTTTTGGTTTCTACTGAAAATGTGGAGGAGATTTGTCCTGTTTTAACCTTCTCTAAAGTGAAAGAAAAAAACTATGTTCAATTTTCTTTCTCTTAGAGGATATTTGTCTCTCCTTCGAGCATTTTTGTTATCCCACTTGAAAAATTGTGGGCAAAACAATCATTCTAAGGATAAGCAATTCATGTGGTAAGGTAATTAGGTGTTCTATTTTCTTTCCATTTCCATGTGCAAATCAACGGAAGCTAGAAGTTAAGGTTGCAATGTCTCAAAAATAAAAGATGGGAGTACAAAATGTCAATACCCTAAAACGTGGAGGGTGCAAAGTGTATTAAACCATATTAAAAAAGCATAATCACATGATCTATGACTAATAGACTATATTCTTGACATGTCAACTAACTCCTATTGCATTAGGTTTCAAGTGTACAAATTATAAATTGTCAACTAGGAGCAGAAAATCTCCTCACTTGCCAGCACCCTGTCACTAAGTCTGACAAGAGAGCATGCAACAACCAAATCCATTGTGAATGCTGCAAATAAGACCAGGCTTGTTCCTTGGACACCATCTAGAAAATTATTGCTATTTAGAATAAAATCAATCCACACCTTGATAGGTTTATGAGTGAACACTACAATATGAATTGGCCATTGGGACTTTCCCCAAATAATTCTACTATAAAT